>OX459061.1:7656810-8856810 GCA_949775005.1 Orthosia gothica | reverse complement strand
CAAGAAATCCGTGTTTAGCCACAGAATCCACCGCACCGCGAATATTTGAGCTCTATGAACTGGTCGAAAGAGATAAATATCTCCAGGAATTTTATCCGCAGTGCGTATTAATTATGATTGAGTACGCGGCTAAAAATTCGCGCGAATAAAACTCTTAAGGTTGAACTAGTCGACGGCACGAACTATTTTGTGCGCGGGGTTAAAATGCATGCTATCATATCCGACAACACGTGCGAAAGAAATAGATGCTATGATGAGCAGTAAGAAGCTAGTTCGCGTACGAATTAGCACATTTGCAAAAAAAATTATCGAAATGGATGATGATTTAGGAACAAAACGAGCGCGCGAAATTTTATAAATAGACCTTTGGGAAACTAGATATCATGAAAAAACAACTAAAAGTGCATTTATTAAATAACATTATTTGCATTGTTGAATTACTAATCTATCCCAGTATGGAGGCCGTTTTGCAATTTTCCTTCTACTTATGGTATTTATTACCGCCCAAAGATGCGTAAAAATTAGTGTTGAAATATGGAACTTTTGACGCTCATAACTTTCAAATATATTATTTTTATACATTTTTGTTTCCATACAGGACTAGATAATGATAAGAAAAATTGATATCATTTTTTATTTTGAACGTACATCGTCAAACAGTGGAGTAATCTCTAGACTACGTTTGTATGGAAGAATTTTCGACTTGTGCAACCTTAATGCGTGGTAAGCCTTGGATAGGTACTGTTGTTTAATATAGGAATTATAAGACATATTTTAAGGCGATTT
Organism: Orthosia gothica; assembly: GCA_949775005.1. Classification (NCBI taxonomy): domain Eukaryota; kingdom Metazoa; phylum Arthropoda; class Insecta; order Lepidoptera; family Noctuidae; genus Orthosia; species Orthosia gothica. The sequence continues at coordinate 8,856,024 of OX459061.1, read as the reverse complement.
GACTAAAGGATTTTTATTGGAAATTAAGGAGTAAGTACTAATGTTAGGGCTATTTTTACAAGTTTTTATTGCCGTGTTAATTTGTTAGTATATGCAGGTCAAATCTTGCGACTGAATTTTAAAACAGTTATCGCCAACCTTCGATCAAGTATATGATCGAAGTCGCCAACAGATTGAGGAGATAATTTGCGTACACGTTTGGTTTGAACATTGCACGGTAAGCTCAAAAGCATGTTCAAAAAAAAAAATTGTCTAGCTTTTGTGTTTATTCCGTATTTATGTTTCATGATAGATTGGATATTTGCACTCTAAAACGAGTGAGCGCAATTTTTTGATCAAATTGATCGACCGCTAGAACAGGGATGATTAAAGTTAAATATACAATGCAAGTTCTAAACCTAGCAACCTTGTTTATAGCTCGATGCGATTCAATTTATCCCGCACCGATTACCGATATTTAACCGACTTCCCATAAAGGAGAAGGTTATCAATTCGATTGTTTTCTTTTTGTTTTTCATCAGTGTTACCTCAGAACTTTTTACTAGGTGAAGTGATTTTGATGAGATTTTTTTATTTTATTTGAAATCTTGTGCCTGTCAAATCATGTAAATTTCATCAAGATCTGATGAAGAACTTTAGAGATATTCATCGGAACTCTTCAATAAATGACGGCAAATCACTCGGGATAGCTGCAGTCGCATTTCTGTTTATTGTTTACACCATTTCATAACAGAACATCACACTGGTACGCTCTAAACAAAAAAAAATACAACCGACTTCCAAATAAAAACACTACAAAGTGAAAAATTCTCTTTATTTTTTTTATGTAGAATGAGGTATTTATTTTTACATAAGTACATTATTTACAAACTAATATTAGAACTAAAATAAGATAAATAAATGGACAATTACGGGGCGTCAAAAAATTCGTCCACAACAGGAAAAGTGCCCAGAAGGCTGGCTGGCAGCATTGCCACGTTGGATGGCAATGCTAATTCTTTGGCCAAAAAAAGGCCAGCCCTCTGGTCTCGTGAAGAGTCGACCAAGCGCTTGGCGATATCCCGAAATAATAGGTGTGCACTCAGACCCCATGGCCCTAGTGTTTCAACCCCAAACGGCTCAAACACATAATTACCAATTAAATTGTTGTATTTGCGCCGTTTGAGGTTTTCAGCACCTGCAGCAGCTGCCCCAGCGCAGCCCACCGTGCTAGGAAGATGGGATGGTGCAAGGGTGTCGACGCAAGTTGCATCCCATACCAAAGACCTACCCAACTTCCATGGCATTATGGTCATACCATCTGGTCTCTTCCCATCGACGCGTGCCAGGCCATTGGGTTCTAAGACAGCTGGCACCCCGGCGGTGGCAAGAGCACGACGGATGAGAAAAAGTGAAAAATAACTTAAATTTCGGAAAACAGGAACACCGACTTCCGAAATTGTGAAAACACTACAAAGTGAAAAGGTTTTTTTTTTGTTGTTTTTATTTGGATCTCGGTTGTATTTTTTTGTAAAACTATATTTTCTTTTAAAGATTTAATAAAATTTTATTTATTTTTAAGTCTATAATTATCCTGATTTTCTGTTCATTAAAAGTTTATTTTTATTTAGACAACTATTCGCCGAATGTCGAATAAAAACACCATATAACTCAGTATTCGACGAATAAAAAAATTATGACGAGTAATGCCGAATACCGAATAATAGCGAGTATTCACTGCATCTCTATTTAGAACCCTACTTTAGTGTCATCATCATTTTGAAAGCAGAAAGCTAGTTTGACAAATACTCAACTTCAAAAGCTTAATTCAGAAATCGGAGGTAAGTGTACACATCTGCCCAACCATTCGAAGAATACTGGCGTGATATTATGTTAATCTTCGGGTTAAAAAGATATACGCGAATACCCAAAACTACCAGGTTAGCATAAGTTAAAACAATAAGAAATAATGTATCACATTGAAGGTCGTCATGACTCACTTGCTACCTGCACTGCAAGCCTGGTCCCGTGAAAACAGATTTATACGTATATTTTTATCAGAACGTTAAAACGGCGGCTAAGATTTGTATTAAAATAAACATTTAGTTCTTTTGGGGTTCCGCACCCGAAGGGTTCAAACCACAGATATAAATCTAACTAGATGACGCGATTGTATGTACTTCGCGTGCCAAAAAAAGGAGTAAAGTTACGATCAATGACCGTAATCTGAGCTTTTCATTTAGCATTATCGGCACCGGAAATCCAATGAAATCTAGAAAAATGCCTTTTTATGCCATAATGGGCTGTAAAAAATGTATAGAAAAAGTTGGCCGAGGCATTGGAAATGTATTCTTTCATTGGTAAGTAAAGGTGAATGGCAGATTTTGTACCGCATACTTTTTCTGTTGTTCGGTTATAGAATTTGTACCACTTATTATGTCAACTAAGCCATTTATTTGCATGTAACTTTACTATTTTTAAATCTTCGGATTAATTAATAACATCAATCTAAAGATTTTAATATATAAACGTTATAAAATCGTACGCTAAACGCAGTTATGTTATTAGAAATTGCCTTACGTAAAATAACACAAATATTGAATTGATAATTAATTACTTAGAAATAGAAATAACATTAAATATAATCAAACTCATCATTATCAAACTGTTGCAGTCGGCTGCTGGATATAGGTATCTCCTAATGCCCTGAGTAGGTACGATCCGCACCTCAATTTACCTACTTAATGGTAAGTAAAACACTACAAAGATAGCAACATATAATTTACATAACACATAATGCAACATTTACCTATATGTAACAATCTACATTGGTACACTAGTACATAACCTTAAAAAATAAAACTGGTTATAACATTTACGTCCCAAGTTTAAAAAATCTAAGAATTTAAAATGGGATTATCTATCATATTAACTACCAAATAAAACAAAAAATATCCCAAAACACGAAATTTCTATTAGCGGTACGAAACTCCCATACAAGCCTGCCGTTCTCCTTTGTTTTTAAAATGTGTGTGAAAAAGTGGCACGCTTGGTTTTCATACAGATGGAGGGACTTGCGTTATCTAGTTAGATTTATGTCTGTGGTCCAAACGGAGCCTGCTGTCACTCACGTGTCCGTCTGTCTGTCCATCGTCTGTCACAAATTTTATTTGAAGTTTTTTTATAAATTTCTATTGACATATGTATGAACTTGAAATTTTGGTGATAATGTTTACTATTACGTATCTATATTTTACTAACAAATACCAATCTATACGAATATTATAAAGCTGAAGAGTTTGTTAGTTTGTTTGAACGCGCTAATCTCAGAAACTACTGGTTGGAATTGAAAAATTCTTTTTGTGTTGGATAGTCCATTTATCGAGGAAGGTTATAGGCTATATAACATCACGCTACGACCAATAGGAGCCGAGAATAAATGAAAAATGTTGCAAAAACGGGCAAATGTGTTCCTTTTTGAGAGCTTCCGTTGCGTGCGCTGCGTAAGCGGTTAAAGTTACGCAACATTCATGTATGTATGGTAGGTAGGGTAGGGTAGTAGGTAGCCAGTTGACGGGAGCGAAGCCGCGTGGGACAGCTAGTATATTGATAAATTGGTACGGAACCCGAAATGTGCGCATTCCGACACGCACTTGGCCGGTTTTTAGGGTTCCGTAGCCAAATGGCAAAAAATGGAACCCTTATAGATTCGTCATGTCTGTCTGTCTGTCCGTCCGTATGTCACAGCCACTTTTTTCCGAAAATATAAGAACTATGCAGTTGAAACTTGGTAAGTAGATGTATTCTGTGAACCGCATTAAGATTTTCACTCAAAAATAGAAAAAAGACAATAAATTTTGGGGTTCCCCATACTTGAAACTGAAACTATAATTATTTTTATCATACCCATACGTGTGGGGTACCTATGGATAGGTCTTTAAAAATGATATTGAGGTTTCTAATATATTTTTTTTCTAAACTGAATAGTTTACGCGAGAAACACTTCCAAAGTGGTAAAATGTGTCCCCCCCCCCCCCCCCCTCCTGTAACTTCTAAAATAAAAGAATGATAAAACTAAAAAAATATATGATGCACATTACCATGTAAACTACCAACGAAAATTGGTTTGAACGAGGTCTAGTAAGAAGTTTTTTTTAATACGTCATAAATCGTTAACCGCAATTTACCAAGTACGGAACCCTTCGTGCGCGAGTCCGACACGCACTTGGCCGGTTTTTTATTTCTACAATAGGTAGATAGTTCGAGTATGTTTGAGTTTACCCAACCTGCACTGGGCCCGCGTGATGGATTATGGTCCATTCCATCTCACAGAGAGGAGGCCTGGTATCCCAGCAGTGGGGACATTAATAGGCTGATGATGATGTTTGAGTTATGTGAGTGAAGACTCAAGAAACGATGAATGGATTTTATGAACGAGCTGTGCATGCGGCTTCGCGCCCGCCAGCTGCTTACCCTACCCTACCTACCTGCCTAGCCTACGCTACAAACACTACCTACCTATACCTACCCTATACACACCATTTTTTTTTTACCAGACTGCCGAAGGAGGGTAATATGTTTATCAGTCTATATATGTATGTATGTTTGTTCCTATATGGCGTTCCAGAGACCAAACGCGTTGGCCGATTTTGATGATTTATACGTCAATCGATTCGTCTTAACCCTGCGAGTGTCATAGGCTACTTTAAAATTGGACAAAAGAACAATGGCGGATTTTGGGTGCCATATTATGGGGTCCCAATTTTATTTTTCTTCCAAACGCGGTACCCCGAGCAAAACGCCGCGCAAGCCGTTTTTCGTGCTGTTTTTAGGAGCTATCTACTCGTTATTTAAAAATAAATATCAATTAACAAAAATACTTACATTAAATTTCTACATAATATTGATTCTAAAATGGTAATTTCCTTTTTTTTAAATGTTGTATATATTTCACTAATCTCCTTCCAAAAAAAACATAAAAATAAGAAATTATTATTGATAGCATGCATCTCCTCGTAAAGTGTTCATTAATTATTTTTTGTACTAACACTAATGGATAGACAATTTAATAACGAACATTTTTGTAGTAATTTTTTTTTCGAAAGACCAAAATTCGATTTTATAAAGATTTAATTCTAAAATCTGGGCGTATTCACTACTGTAATTCATGCGCCACCAGTACCGCTAGACCAATAGGAATGCTCATATCTCATGCCGATTTTTTGGTCAGGGTACCGTCTTAAGTCCACCACTCAGCTTGCCCAATACAAATCGATACTACTAATCACCCAATTGTTTGGTTAGTTGCTTGCTAGCACAGCACCTTTAGGAACCAAAAATCAAAACCCGTTCCTGTCCTTTCGTATTTTTTTTTTGTTGTTTCGACCCTTGCCGTTGCTGTTATATGAATACTTTAGTAACAACGTGGAAATAAATAAGTTCCGTTTGTTGTTGGTTTGTCTTAAGGTTACACTAGCTACTGCCCGCGGCATCGCCCACCTTAAAAGTGTTTTATTATACCGAAGGAACGTTATACCGGGATAAAAGTCTATTTGCTATTCCAGACCATAAACTATATCTCTGCGCCAAATTTCATCCAGAAGCCCTAGATAAGTGACTTTCTCAACGTAAGCGTGATGATAACGATTTGAAAAACCGGCCAAGTGCGAGTCGGACTCGCGCACGAAGGGTTCGCGAAAAAAAAATGATTATTTGCAGTTGGGAAACTGACCGCGACCTATATCGATTTATGGGGACAACAATTTTCTAACGGCAAAATCTATTTCATCCCTTCGTTAGAGCAATGTTCGGTGCTTACATTGTTTATGAACGTCAGTAATGTTACCTAATTATTTTGTTGAATGCAGCTGTTTATACGGAATCACAGACATAAATCTAACCAGGTAGATAACGCAAGTCCCTCGCATCTGTGTGAAAACTAGGCGTGCCACTTATTCACGCACAATTTAAAAACAAAGTTACTTACAAATGAAAGAAAACATTTCCAATGCCTCGGCCAACTTTTTCTATACAGTCTTTAAAGCTCAATTTGGCATAATTAGACATTTTTCTAGATTTCCGTGGATTTCCGGTGCCGATAATGCTAAATGAAAAGCTCAGATTACGATCATTAATCGTAACTTTACTCCGTTTTTTGACACGCGAAATGCATACAATCGCGGCATCTAGTTAGATTTATATCTGTGTACGGAAGCGTTGCGCGAGTTCGACTCGTACTTGGCCGGACTTTTTTCTTATTTCTGCCTGTTGTCAAGAGGCTGCGTAGACAGTATCATTTACTAACGGGATGGCGATGGTATTATAGGAATGCCAAAATATAATTGTGAGGCCGTTTCCTGATGGTGCGACGCAATTTAAATTGAGTCAATAGGCGATATCGCTCACGTATTTTCGATGAAAATCTCAAGTGCTAATCGGTCGAATGGGGGCTACCATTTTTGTGCTCAACAGTTGGAGCCACTGGCGTGTAAGGTCCTTAAATATAACTGTTAAACGTTGTTATTACGCGCACGAAATTAAAATTATTTCTAATGCCGTAGAAGTGCGATTTAATATAAAATCGAGTATGCCGCAGTTTTGCGCAGCACGTTTTTGAAAAACAAAAAGGAGAACAACTTTTTCCGAAACATAAAAATCTATTAAAGCAGTGGTTGATAAATGCCGGACCTATCTTAATTTGACATATTTGTAAAATATTTAAGTAAAATATTACATTATACTACACCAAAAAAAAATAAAAGCCATAAAACTATGAAATTTGACATATCGGAAACCTCACGCTACATCAGCGACTCTAGCGGCGAATTCATTAAATGCATTTGCATCGCATTGCGTTCCTGTGAATATATTTGCAACTTCGCTAATAAAAATCGAATCGCGTCGCTCCACCAGGAAAAGGCCTTACGGTACTTGAATAGTATTTATTTGTTGAGAAGTTCTCAACCCAAAATTATCAATTCAGAACCGGCCCTCACTCTCAAAAGTTAGTGAAAGAGAAAATAAACCATCCAACTCACCATCAGGTGAGAAAGATAGTAGTCAAACGCGAGCAATAACAAAAAAAACCAGGACGAGGGGTACAAAGAGAAATACTACCTGAAAAAAAAATGGCGCCCATTGTGAACAAATTTGACAGTTACAAACCTCTCCTATATCTTTCTGCCGTACCTTGTTAGAAAGAGATAGCGATATTTGAGTTTGCTGCAGTTTTTGCTTTACATAATGATCGCTATTTGGCACGTGCGGCATGGAATTGCGCAGTGGCAGTTATTTTATCAACTTCCCAGTCTAGTTTTCCAATCATTTTCCTTATTTGAGGGTACTTTGTTGGTGAACGCGGTGTATGATAAGGAGGCAGCTTGGCAACTATGTTTTTCTTATTATTATTAGGTACAAGCTTTATAATATTATCTTAGTTTCATATGTGTCTTCTTCAATCTGGTTGCAACTGGCTGGTTGGTGTTCGCGATACTGTATTGATACTTGATTTGTTGTTTAGATAATCTGGCCCATTTCATCATGGTGGATATACCACCCACACGCACAAAACCTTTTGGGAATACTTTTATTAAGAACGGACTCTAGTCAACAGGAATTTGAAAATAGGTATTTGAAGTAACTATTGCCGTCGCGTCACCTCCAACCTCACCGCGTAAAGTGCGAAAGGGACAACTGCAGCTCAGGCTGATTTTACCTACAAAAACTTTGACTAAAAGACGTTTCGTATTCTGCTGTTTTCTTCATGAAAACTGGTCTGATCTAAAAAAATCTTATATCAAAATTTAGAGGAAAAGTATATCTATGCCTCTATCATTTTCTTTTTTCTTAAAAACCTATCAATTTTGTCTGAAAGCCGTCTGAACATGGCGGTAAAAACGGGCATTTTTTTCGGGTTTTTGGATTGTCATATTTATTTTAGTGATTATGTTTTTGAAAAAAGGAAATGATAGGGGCACGTACTAATTAGACCCAGATTTTATGGGAAAAATCATTGCGAAGAAAACAGCAGAATGTTTTTGTATGGAGAAAGTCTCACTAGAGTCCCCTCTTAAGCGTACAGCTAAGGAGTGGAATTCCCTGCCAGAGTCTGTGTTCCTCGATAGCTACAACCTAGGGGTCTTTAAGTCAAGAGTGAATCGGCTATTTCTAGACATTCGTGCTTCACCGTCGATCACATCATCGCTTACCATCAGGTGAGATAGTGGTCAAGCTCGAGCAAAAAGATTACAAAAAAGAAAAACTGTAATTAATTTTTCAAAAACTTACTGACATTCGATTACGTTTAATCTTGGCGTTTACTTATGTAACTTTGAAAACATTTAAATAATATCGTATTATGGAACTGTTCTCATGATGGACCCGGAAGGTGGCCATAGCAACTCCTCAACCAGACAAGAGAATACCATCGTGTTTGGGCTCATTGGATATGTGTTAACAAGAGATATTACACTCCAGTTTTTTTACCCGACTGCCGAAGGAGGGTAATGTGTTTATCAGTCTATGTATGTTTGTTCCTATATGTCGTTCTAGAGACCAAACACGTTGGCCGATTTTGATGATTCTTACATCAATCGATTCATCTTAACCCTGCGAGTGTCACTGGCTACATTAAAATTGCAAAATATATTTTTTTTTCAGAAAAACCAAATGAAGGGTTTTCAGAGTTGATTACAAAATATATTACTTATATGTTTAAATGTACCTAATTCTAAAAAAAAATACTAAAAAGTTGTAAATAAAAAAAAAATAACAAAAAGCCCGACTGCTAAAAAGACGTAAACAAGAAGAAAATCATGCTGTGCAGTCGGAGGATACATTTGGTTTTGGTCAGCCAGCTCGCGTATATGTATCCTCCGACTGCACAGCATGATTTTCTTCTTGTTTACGTCTGTTTAGTTTGCTTTTTAAGCAGTCGGGTTTGTTATTTTTGAATATATTTTTTTTTTCATTAAAAAGCTTGGTTTAAAAGTTTTTTTACTTTTAATTAGGTATTTTACAAGCTTTTATTTAACTTGCAAAGTATGTATACAGTGTGTTCGGGTCAAATCTTCCAACTGAATTTTAAAGCAGTTATCCTCCACCGATTAAGATTAAATTTTGCATACACGCTTAGTTTGGATGACAATGCATGGTTAGTTAAGTGACGTCATTCTAAATCCAATACGGCGGACGGCCCAAGATGGCGGACTAGTAATTTTTTGTGCACTTCCATGATATAGGTATCAAATGAACGGGGTTTGCTGAGAAGAATATGAAAAAAGCTTTTTTAATTAATCATTTTATATTTTTACTTTTAATTATTATACTGTTTAAAATTATACTGATTTTGTTAACAGTTTTTTCGATTATGGTGGAATAAGGAAATATATTATGGAGGAAATAACAAGGAAGAAAGTCGGTTAGATTTTCATAAGCTGCTACTTCCAGAGGCTCTACCCAGTGACATTTAATCAACAAAAGCGTGGTGATAGCGATTAGACAAAAGTCAAAATTGGATTGCGTAAACAATATGTCTAACCTTCCAACTATGTTAGGGACAGCTTCCAGTCTAACCGGCTTCAGCTGAGTACCAGTATTTTACATGGAGCGACAACCTGTGATCATGTTACCCAGTAACTGGGTAACACGCTAACACGATAACCCTTGGTCAGAACGGTGTCAGATCTCAACCTTCTGCCTACCCATAACGACTTTCCGCGAGCCAGACAAGCATCGGCCCTAGCGGACCCCGTCAGTTTTTGGTGACATCACTTTGAGACGCGCGTGGAACACTAAGCGCCGTCGACTCGGGCCTGGTCCTTATCGGACGGCGAGCTACCCTTTACTCGCCGTCCGCAAGCCCGCGCCTACGGTGGCCGCAATCGGTTTGCGACTCCCGACGCCCAGGGCGTCTCCTGCGGTGGCTAGGGGCGTGCGGGCGTCTCCCTCGAGCATTACTGCCTTGCAGAAGGAGGAGACAGCTTCCCATGCCCTTTCGCTCCGTACCAGGGCCGGACGTGAGAGGTCGCCACCGCCGATCGCATCCACGAGGACACGGCGGTGCTCCGCCCAAGCGGAGCTGATCTCCAACCTGTGCTCCGGGCGATCCCCACAATGGGCCATGATGTCATGTGACGTGATCAATCTCTAACATTATGGCGTCAGAATCTTTTTTCAACGAAAGCTTCGACATAGCGATTGGAATACCATTTCAATATCATACGTTTGGGAATTTTGGACAATTGTTATAGCTGATAGACAAATAAACACATTTATTTGACACGAGCCACTAGAGAACACAACATAAACATTATAAAACCGGCCAAGTGCGAGTCGACTCGCGCAAGAAGGATTCCGTACCATTATAGCAAAAAACGGCAAAAAAAACACGTTTGTTGTATGTGGGGGGCTACATAAATATTTATTTTATTTTGTTTTTAGTATTTGTTGTTATAGCAGCAACAGAAATACATCATCGGTGAAAATTTCAACTGTCTAGCTATCACGGCTCATGAGATACAGTCTAGTGATAGACAGACAGACGGAACGCGGAGTCTTAGTAATAGGGTCCCGTTTTTACCCGTTGGTTACGGAACCCTAAAAAGAGTGAAAATAATATTATAAATGTAACATGGTGTGTCCCACGGCTGCACCAAATAGGACCAGTTCAGCAAAATGTCGGGGAGCTAGTGCCCGACGCTGGTTTTCAACTGGACCTGTGACCGACGACGTGACGGACGTAAAGCAGTTTTATAGTAACTAAATATGTATGTGAAACAAGTACTTACAAGGTAGTTTACTAAGCCCGACCTTAGATTTGAACCCAGAATATTACGATCCGAATCGGGTAAGCGTCTAACGAGAATTGGCCCAAAACAAGATTTTTTGTTTAAAACGAATTCAATAAATTACTCATATTGAATAATTAAAGAGCGGCTAGATAAAAGAAATGAATTAATTTCTTATTTTAACAGGTTTTGTGTTAGAAACTAGATTTATTATTTCGGTTTGATTGATTTGATTTTCGATTTTTAGTATGAAATGGTACGTTTATCGGTTACGCTCGTTTTGGAAAGTAGTACCCATCTGGAACTTTCTCCTTCCTTATCTATTATTTTTCACTATTTTACTCGCGTTTGACCACTATCACAACTGATGGTAAGCGATGATGTGGTCGTCGACGGAGCACGCTTGCCTAGAAGTAACCCTTTTTTGTTTTTTTTTGGGTGGGAAATCATCCAATGACTTCTCCCGTACGGGTGAAGCGGGAGGGCGTGTCAGACTTTTACTGACTAAAACCCACACGTGTTCCTTCAGTTGCTTGCGCCAGGGCCGCGGTAACTCTTTTTCAAATTTATCCGCGACCCAGACAGGCATCGGCCCTATCAGGCCCCGGCACTTTTGCTGACATCTCTTTGAGGCGCGTGGAACACTACGCGTCGTAAACTCGGGCTTGGTCCTTTTATTATGACCTCTATCGTCGTATGACGAAAACGGTATGTCCTAGAACAAAAAAAAATCGAAGACACGTGAAATCTACTACCAACTCGCACTGGGCCCGCTTGGTAGATTATGGCCCACTCCCTCCCATAGAGAGGAGACCAGTGTCCCAGCAGTGAGAACAAAGGCTAATTATGCTATGTTACTAAAAATACATCATTCCAAATGCGATTACAGAATCACATCACACTATCCTACTAATTATAAAGACAAAATTTGTAAGCGTGTTTGCGTGTTTGTTACTCTTTCACGCAAAAACTACTGAACGGATCTGGATGAAATTTGGCACAGAGATAGATTCTAGTCTGAAATGGCACAAAGGATACTAATTTATCCTGGGAATACGTTCCCTTGGGGTAATATAGGACAATTACGCGGGAAAGCCGCTGGCAGAAGCTAGTGGAGGCATAATATTTTTTTTTTTTTTATATAGCCTATAGGCTCGCGCTAGCGATGATGTGGTCGACGGTGAAACACGCTTGCCTAGAAATAATCTACTAGTGTAGCTATCGGGAAACACAGACTCCGGCAGGGAATTCCAATCCTTAGCTGTACGCATAATAAAAGTGTTCCCAAAACTTTTTGTGCGTATGGGTGGGATGTCTACTATGTATCGTGTCCCAGCAGTGGGAAGGTGGTATGACAGTGACAGGAAGGTATGGAAGAAGAAAATGTGCTTTGCCGACCCCAAGTAACATGGTATAAAGGCATGGAGGGGATTCATGAAATCAAAAATTTCGAATAATGAAGACGATTCTCGATCCCGAGCCCCTAGACAAATAACATTCTATCCACGAAAGTATCGCCTTAGTGATTGGAAATAAGTCAAAAATGTGTGGGAATGCGGGTCTGCGCCCACTCGACCCGCTTATTTACTACCCGATTACGCCTATCAAACAGAAATATCCAGGTATTATTTATCGGGTCGAGTTTAAGCGGGTCAAGTTTAAGCGGGTCGAGTGATAACCTATCACGTCACGTGATCGATCCCTTACATTTCGGCGTTTTGATCATCGCCTTCATCGAATGTCACTGGTTTATCTATTGTAAGCTTTGTGAATGTCAAAGGAGCGTTAATCATTATGTGGTTTTTTCAGTTGATTTGTGCGAATCATCACAACAAATGATCAGTATGTAATACCTACTGCACAGGTACCTACTTAACGTCCATCTGAAAATTATCTTGTTAGAAGACCTATCAATTTGCCAAGAACGGTGATGAATTGCTGATTGATGAGCCACCTTGGTAAGCAATAATTCTCCATAACGTTATTATCTATATTCTATACCAGGGGTCACCAAATGGCGGACCGCGTTCCGGAGCCGGACCACCGAGCTACATGTGTGGACTAAACAATACAATAAAGCGCTGTCCTAACATTTCCGGGTTCCCGTCCCTGACGGAGCACGGAAAATCAGTTACATACGATTTGTACGAACTTGTTCAAACTTCTCCATATCAGGAGGATCCGGAAAGTTCATACAAATCGAATATAAACGATTTTCCGTGCTCCGTCAGGGACGGGAACCCGGAATGTGTGGTCAGCAGCGCTTTAATAAGTAGGTAGTTGGCTTTAAACCTCTGACCGCGACGTTCATATTACTTTTAAGAAACGGATCCTCAAATAATGGTAAATGGTGGTTGTGTACTAACAAAAAATGGACTTCAAAATTGTCTGAATTTGAACTAAATTTTAATTTAATTTACGATACATTTATTAATTTATTCATTAACACATACATTTGTTTTAACAGGTAAGACCCAAGCTAACAAAAGTAGTCATAAATTGTTAATTATACAATCCCAAGTAACGGGTCTGGATAGAGGCACAAGTTACACAGTGGACAACACACTAAGTGTCACCCTCTGGAATTCTGTCAAAGAACAACAAAATATGTCTAAACGCAGAGAGATGCTATTAAGTATTCCTACTGCACGAATCACTGGTGCAAACTTTAATTAATTTGTACGGGTTGTCGGGACTAAAAGCCCTTCCCTAGGTCCTAACCTGTTTGGAACGAGCAATTGCAATGATTCTAATATTTGTGGATTATTCAGCATGCCACGAAAAACCATAAAAACATATTTTGCAAGAGCGAGGTTGCGCCTTACCTCCAACTTATAGTACCCAACCATCCCTATAACAAAAAAGAGTTGATAGATAAGAGGGTAGAAGGGATATACACCAAATTGCTTCATACCTATAGGTATATGTATCAGGTAAATTTGTTCTGCATCTTTTCCAGCATCAGAGATTACTTAATATGTTTGAAATGTCAAAATAACATTTTTTTACTAAATGCCCAGACCCAATCCTCCTTTGGGGCCCGAGTCACCCACGTCCGTAGGACTGTACCCCCATTTGATTCCCTACACGTGGTCCCCGGGTGGTGCTAACTTCTTGTAGGCCTCGGCCGAAGACTTCCGTCCACCCAAAGGCAGAGACGTACTGCCAAGCGACCTAGCCGTGCTCGGTGTAGACAACTAGACGAGTTAGGTCGAGATAGCTGTTCCATTGCAGGCAGACCAGCCTGACGCGCGCTGTTATGGACGTATCGGGAGACTAGTCGCGGAGGATACCGCAGGTAGTTGGAGGCCTAAGTAGTGTGCCAGCAACACACGAATGGCTGCCGCGCCAGTAGCTCAATTTTTTTTTTGTTTTTAGGGTTCCGTACCCAAAGGGTAAAAACGGGACCCTATTACTAAGAGTCCGCGGTCCGTCTTACACCAGGCTGTATCTCATTAACCGTGATAGCGAGGCAGTTGACATTTTCACAGATGATGTAGGTATTTCGGTTGCCGCTATAACAAAAAATACTAAAAACAGAATAAAATAAATATTTAAGTGGCGCTCCCATACAACAAACGTTATTTTTTTGGTAAGGAACCCTTCGTGCGCGAGTCCGACTCGCACTTGGCCGGTTTTTTAAGGGATAATCTTTACAACTTCTCATCCAATTACGAAAATTCAATCACTGATGTAAACTATGGAAAGTTAACACTGACCAAGTGCCATAGACTACTTTTCATCCCGAAACAAATACCGGTTCTTGAGGCATAGCCCACGGGCAAAGACCTTATACGTATTTCTTAATACTAGACTGTGCACCAAAAATTTTTGTTTAGCTAAAATGAAATCTATTATCATACGCCTAGGTTAGCTATTTCCTTATAAGCGGTAACTAACCAAAAGCGGTCCTGAGCGAGAGGGTGCCCGCTGGTAGTGTGTCCTTGTCTGACATCTTGCCAGCTCAACTAATCATTGGATTTGGTAGAAATGGTAGAAAATTTTATATTTTTCATTTTTATGTTATACCAAAACGAACGAATAAAAAAATATATTTAAATACGTTTCAAAGTCTATGAAACTTTGAAACGTATTTAAATATATTTACAGTTCCTATAATTAATCAATACATTGTATTTAAAAAAAAAACATTAATAATGAGTAAGAGTAGTACTTTTAAATGTTTGGGCCTGGTAATACTAATTGTAAGACCACCAGGTTGGAGTTTTTGGCGGGATTTTTTCGAGTTAAGATCAGCGGCTGTTAATATTATTTGCAAATTGATTCCAAGTGGATATTGTGATATAAAATTGGTGTAGTTTTGTGTCTCAACTGTCTACGCAACTGGACAATATGTGAAATCATTGACAGAAGCGATCTCAGGATAGTGGAGCGGAGAATTTTATTGTAGTATTGACTACCTCCGCAAAGCTTACTGGGAAGGCTGACTCGATACAATTTGCTGCCAAATACTCCAAAAACCATTAGAATCTGTTACGTATTCTAATGCATACTAAAGAATGTTAAAATTGCACTGAAGACGAGGCGGTATGGTCCAAGACCTTGGCCTGCCCGTAAAGGGCGAACAAAAACAAAAAAAGACCACCAGGTTTGCGGCGGTTTTGGCGGGTTTTGTTCGAGTAAAATTCAGCGGCTGTTAATATTATTCGCAAATTGATTCCTAGTGGAATAAAATTGGTGTAGTTTTGTTTCTCAACTGTCTACTCAACTGGACAATATGTGAAATCATTGAGATCCTTTGGGTTATTTCAAAGCATCGTCTGAAAACTGCAGGATCATCTAACGCCTCTCCTTCATGAGCTTGAGAGTAAGATCAGAGAGTTTTTTTTCCTATCTATACGATGGGTCTTGAAGAATAAGACTTATGCAGACTTGGGATTTGAGGATTATCGAGTCCTCCTCGAATACACCATCGTAAACTGCTCAATTCCTCTTCGAGTTCGGTCATCTTATCGTCGGTCCGGAGTCCGGAGTGTGCGTGTGTTGTACGTTGCCAGGTCCTGTCGTCGGTATTTGTTGGGGTAGCCGGATCTCGTCCGGGATTCTTTGCACCCCTTGCCATACCGTAACCTAGACCGCTACCGTAGTCGAGGTTAGGCAGGCTGCCGGGCACTAGGGGCTATGTTTTATTTGTGCTATTCATGAGGAGTGCTTTGCAGGCCGGTTGGCGATCCCAGTATGGTTGTTACAAATGTACAGAGAACGCTGCTGATCATTCTCTGGTTTGTCCCTTAGTCGCCTCTTACGACACCAATGGAAAAACATGGGATGTCGAAATTCTGTACGCTCGACACCGACTCGTTAAGTGATGTAGATTCCAAAAAATATACACACATTTTTTTTTTCAATGTATTTGGTAGGTTTAGGTAGCGTAGTTAGGTAGCATAAATACATATATTGGGATACTTACACTATTGTTTTTACAATCAATTTGTCCCGTGTTATGTTTGGTCATGGTCACCTCATTAGAAAGTGACACACTACCAACGGGAGCCCTCTCGCTCGGACCGGTTTTTGCGCCATAGTGCACAGTCTAGTAGTAAGATTTAAAAGGTCTTTGCCCACGGGATCTACAACCGCAGAAAAAAAAAATAGTTGTGTTTGAATTACGAATACGACGAAGTCTGTGGCATCCAGCCAGCATAACTGTAACGCGGACTCTTACGACCGTTGACCCAGCCCAGCCCAATTTCCTACCGCGAAAAAAAATGTTATCTAGCTTTTTAGAATTACTGATATTATACGAGCCAAGAAGCGAGGAGACTATAGACTTTTTTTTGTTGAATTGAAATCTATTCAATCTGCCTTGTTGCGTCTAGTGGTCATAAGTGAGACTTTTGAGCGTGGGATTTTGGGTTCGATCCCCAGCACCCTAATTAACTTCAAAGAATGGCGCATGCGTGCTTTGCTTGCATTCATATGTTCAATTAATTAAAAAAAACAAAATACCCTACTGGTTAATAAGCGAACAAATAAGCACATTACCCTCCTTCGGCAGTCGGGTAAAAAGACATAAACAAGAAGAAAATCTTGCTGTGCAATTGGAGGATACACATTCGCGATGTAGCTGACCAAAACCAGATGTATTCTCCGACTGCACAGCATGATTTTCTTCTTGTTTACGTCTTTTTTGATATTTTGAATTAACTTTTTAAATGTGCCTTTTTCTTACAAAGGACTAGGTACTTTATGTCGAAAGTTCGAAACTGGTACGGAATGAACCTGCAAAAAAAAACGCTTGAGCTCGTTTTCGGGAACTGTATATTTATATCATATTATTATGCTTAGGATAGCTGGACCACGGTTTCCGGACTAAGACTTCCATTTTCTCTGCTGTGCATGCAGGCCTCCTCTCTGTGAGAGGGAATGGGCCGTAATACACCACGCGGGCCCAGTACTGGTTGATGGATGTCACTTGTGTCCGAATTGTAAGATATGCCGGTTTCCTCACGATGTTTTCCTTCACCTATTTGAGAGCAGTTGAGGGCAGTGGTGATGAAATAATTTACACTTAATAAAAAACTTTTTTGCAAAAAAATACTACCGACTTCCAAATAAAAAACTACTAAGTGAAAAATAATTTTATTTTTGGAAGTCGGTGTCTTTCTTCTTTCCCATTTTTTTTTGCGATATGGACACAGACTTCCAAAAATAAAATTATTTTTCACTTTGTAGTTTTTTATTTGGAAGTCGGTAGTATTATTTTGCAATTTTTTTTTTAATTTTTCCTTTTTAGTTGTACCTACCTAAAATAGGCAAGTTGTTTAGTAAGGTACCTATAACGCCAGAATAGATCACCCGAATAACATGAAACTTGAACATAACCAGTGAAATGAGAGATCTGGGACCAATTTCGAAACATACTCTTTCAAACAAAAAAATAATAATTTTCAAAATCGGTCCACAATTGACAGAGATATCGGTGAAAATACATAAAAAAAAAACATACAAGAAGTCGAACATAGAACCTCCTCCTTTTTGGTAAGTCGGTTAATAAAGCGCCTGCCTGGGTTCGAAACCGCGAACTACAACTTCTAAGTCGCGGCCGTTACCACTGCTCTTATAATTATTATGCATACCTTTGTCAGCAGATAAGTGCTTGAACATTCTGTGGGAGGGTTTTTAATATACCTAATTGAATACAGGCAAGCGGCCAACCGTAAGTGGTCAAGGGCAGATGCTGCGAAGTATTGAAGAATAGATTTCTTCAATACTTCGCAGGCGCGTTGAAGGTAAAACTAAAATGCTTTATTCAGGTAGGTATATGTCTGTATTTAGTGTGTCACCTCTCAGAATGGATGTAAGAATGGGTCCCGCGGCACTAAGGAGCTTCTCCTCATTGACATGGCCATGGCCATAAGCCAGCAGGTTCATCGATCCCGCAAGGATCTGTCGACATGCTGGATAGACTACAAGAAGGCCTACGACTCTGTGCCACATACATGGCTCATGAGGGTGCTGGAGTTGTACAAAATAGATGCAACTCTATGCACCTTCCTTGAGTCATTTATGGGGCAATGGAAGACAGTCCTTCGATATCCAGGATGTCGACCGATTCAGGGGGATGATGAGCCTGTAGGGATTAAGCGGGGGATATTTCAGGGCGACAGTTTGAGTCCACTTTGGTTCTGCTTAGCCCTGAATCCTCTAAGTACACTGCTGGAGGATTCAGTCATTTAGATGTCTTAAAGTGTTGTAGACTTTCCGTTGTGTACCAATCTACAACACTTGCATTCTACCTTGTATCACATATGGCTGTGAAACATGGTCTCTTTCAAAACACCACCGAGATAAGCTGCAATGCTGTCAAAGAGCGATGGAGAGAAGCATGATAGGCATCAAGAAACAAGACAGGAAACAAAACACCTATATATATAAGAATCAACTAGAAGTAACCTATTCACTCTTGACTTAAAAACCTTTAGGTTGAAGCTATTGGGAAACACATACTCTGGCCGAGAATTCCACTCCTTAGCTATACATACAATGAAACTATTTCCAAAATGTTCAGTCCCTTAAAGACCTCTAGGTTTTAGCTATTGGGAAACACGAACACCGGCCGAGAATTCTACTCCTTAGCTATACGTACAATGAAACTATTTCCAAAATGTTAAGTCCCTTAAAGACCTCTAGGTTTTAGCTATTGGGAAACACGAACACCGGCCGAGAATTCTACTCCTTAGCTATACGTACAATGAAACTATTTCCAAATTGTTCAGTCCCTTAAAGACCTCTAGGTTTTAGCTATTGGGAAACACGAACACCGGCCGAGAATTCTACTCCTTAGCTATACGTACAATGAAACTATTTCCAAATTGTTCAGTCCCTTAAAGACCTCTAGGTTTTAGCTATTGGGAAACACGAACACCGGCCGAGAATTCTACTCCTTAGCTATACGTACAATGAAACTATTTCCAAAATGTTCAGTACCTTAAAGACCTCTAGGTTTTAGCTATTGGGAAACACCAACACCGGCCGAGAATTCTACTCCTTAGCTATACGTACAATGAAACTATTTCCAAAATGTTAAGTACCTTAAAGACTCCTAGGTTGTAGCTATCGGGAAAAACAAGACTCTGGCCGAGAATTCTACTCCTTAGCTATACGTACAATGAAACTATTTTCAAAATGTTAAGTCCCTTAAAGACTCTAGATTTTAGCTATTGGGAAACACCAACACCGGCCGAGAATTCTACTCCTTAGCTATACGTACAATGAAACTATTTCCAAAACGTTAAGTGCCTTACAGACCCCTATATTGTAGCTATCGGGAAACACAGACTCTGGCAGGGAATTCCACTCCTTAGCTGTACGCATAATGATAGTATTTCCAAAACGTTAAGTGCTTTACAGACCCCTAGATTGTAGCTATCGGGAAACATAGACTCTGGCAGGAAATTCCACTCCTTAGCTGTACGCATAATGATAGTATTTCCAAAACGTTAAGTGCCTTAAAGACGCCTAGATTGTAGCTATCGGGAAACACGAACTCTGGCAGGGAATTCCACTCCTTAGCTGTACGCATAATGATAGTATTTCCAAAACGTTAAGTGCCTTAAAGACGCCTAGATTGTACCTATCGGGAAACACGAACTCTGGCAGGGAATTCCACTCCTTAGCTGTACGCATAATGATCGTATTTCCAAAACGTTAAGTGCCTTACAGACCCCTAGATTGTAGCTATCGGAAAACAGACTCTGGCAGGGAATTCCACTCCTTAGCTGTACGCATAATGATAGTATTTCCAAAACGTTAAGTGCCTTACAGACCCCTAGATTGTAGCTATCGGGAAACACAGACTCTGGCAGGGAATTCCACTCCTTAGCTGTACGCATAATGATAGTTTTTCTAAAACGTTAAGTGCCTTACAGACCCCTATATTGTAGCTATCGGGAAACACAGACTCTGGCAGAGAATTCCACTCCTTAGCTGTACGCATAATGATAGTATTTCCAAAACGTTAAGTGCCTTACAGACCTCTAGATTGTAGCTATCGGGAAACACAGACTCTGGCAGGGAATTCCACTCCTCAGCTGTACGCATAATGATAGATTTTCCAAAACATTTAGTGCGTATGGATGTCCACCATATACCGATGGCTCATTTCCGTACGTCATGTAATCCGATGATGAAACGGGTCATATAGCCGAATCTACAAATAAAATCAAATATCAAGCAATACAGTATCGCGAATACACATAACAAATCAATAATTCGCTTAGTTAGTAAAAAAACTGGAACGCCAACTGTTTAGGTAACCCAAAAACTTGTTTTTACTAAGTACCTACTACTTGGCACATTGCTGTGTTGAAATTGTTTAGACTTAGTATTATACCGCTTATATTTTAGAGTAGGCAGTTTTGTAATGCCGTTGTAGGATCGCAGTTTTTACCTGACTGCAAGGAAAGGGTTAGGTTTACGTATCTTGTATGTTTGTATGAATGTAATATTCTTTATTACCTCATATCTTTCAAATCACTAGACTTTTTAATTTACTCAATTTATTTTCATCTTACAATCAGAATAATTTATATAATACATAAGTACAGTATTATTTATAAACTAATATTAGAAATAAAATAAGAATAAAAATATGTACATTTACGGGGCGTCAAAAAATTCGTCCACATCGCTGTCAACAGGAAAAGTGCCCAGAAGGCTGGCAGCATTGCCACGTTGGATGGCAATGCTGATTCTTTGGCCAAAAAAAAGGCCAGCCCTCTGGTCTCGAGAAGAGTCGACCAACCGTTTGGCGATATCCCGAAATAATATGTGAGCACTCGGACCCCATGGCCCTAGTGTTTCAACCCCAAACGGCTCAAACACATAATTACCAATTAAATTGTTGTATTTGCGCCGTTTGAGGTTTTCAGCACCTGCAGCAGCTGCCCCAGCGCAGCCCACCGTGCTAGGAAGATGGGATGGTGCAAGGGTGTCGACGCAAGTTGCATCCCATACCAAAGACCTACCCAACTTCCATGGCATTATGGTCATACCATCTGGTCTCTTCCCATCGACGCGTGCCAGGCCATTGGGTTCTAAGACAGCTGGCACCCCGGCGGTGGCAAGAGCACGACGGATGAGATCATTAATGCTAGCGTGCCGCGCAATCCGACCTGCACTCTTACTACAAGATAGGCCATGGTGTCCGAGGCAGTCGACTGCTTCACCGCATTGACAGCGATGTGGAGCCCCACAAGGAGCGCCCGCTATTTATTATATAAATCACTAGACTGATTTATATAATAAATACATCGTAGATAGGTCTTGACCGCCCAAGTGTTCTTAGATAAGACTGGCGGATTTTTGATCATTGTGGGCGCCATATTGCGGGCTCCCAATTTTTTTTTACCCTATCCAGTATCGGTATCAAATTGAAGGGTTTATAGTGGTGATTACAACAAAATAGAAGCCACTAGTATGTTTAAAAGTAATTCGAATAAAAAGACAACCAAAAAGTTGTAAATAAAAAAAGGTTAATAAAACCAAAAATCATGCTGTGCAGTCGGAGGATAGGTTTTGGTCAGCCAGCTCGTGAATATGTATCCTTCGACAGCACAGGTTGATTTTCTTCTTGTTTACGTCTTTTTAGTTCGCTTGGGATTGACGAATAAACGCATTACCGCAATTTGAAACTATTGGCACGGTGTCTCATTGCTAAGAAAGAAAATTTGGTTCAAATAAATCTCACTAGACGGCGCGACATGTGCACACAATTCAATAGAATTGTGTATAAAATTTACATTTTCTAGAATTGAACATAAAAATTTTATGTTCTTGTTGTCGGTGTCTTTCTTTTTCCCATTTTTTTGCGATATGGACACCGACTTCCAAAAGTAAAGTTATTTTTCACTTTGTAGTTTTTATTTGGAAATCGGTAGTATTTTTTTGCAAAAAAGTTTTTTTTATTTTTCTCTTTTTAGTTGTACCTACCTAAAATAGGCATGTTGTTTAGTAAGGTACCTATAACGCCAGAATAGATTACTCGAATAACTTGAAACTTGAACATAACCGGTGAAATATGAGATCTGCGTACCCCTTTAGAGCTCACTGGCGTGATGTTATGTTATGAAATGGTATAAACAATAAAAATACATGCGATTGCAGCAATCCCGAATGATTTGCCGTTATTTATTGAAGAATTCTGTTGTATATCTCCGAAGTTCTTCATCAGATCTTCACCGAATTAAAATGGGACCAATTTCGAAACATACTCTTTTAAACAAAAAAAGAAAAATCGGACCACAATTGACGGTGATATAAACATACAAGAAGTCGAACATAGAACCTCCTCCTTTTTGGTAAGTCCGTTAAAAAATGTATGGGCATGCCAATGCTTTCGAAATGTCACGTTATCAATGCCTTAACTTTTAGCATTTCGTCGATCGCCATCGACGTAGATAAACTCCTAGAGTTCAATTTAGGTATAATTCCATTATTCTTATAGAATAATGCTTTGTCTAGACTGTTAGAGCCTCTGAGCAGTTTAATTTCGGCGTGTCACTTCAGTTGCAGTGCGTCCAAGTTTATAAACATTGACATGTCTTGAAAGACCAACATTATCGACTGAAAGAAAACATTTTGGTTTCAGTACAGCGTAGAGTACAAGCAGTGGTGTCTCAGCCCATACAAAGAAACCGTGCCGACGTACTGTACTGATTATTTTTTGTACATCGATCGCGTTCGGTTCCGTTCCACGGATATAGACCTATCGCCGTGGAACGGAACCGAACGCGATCGATGTACAAAAAATAATCAGTATAATCAGATGAAAAACGCTAGTTTCGTGGCACGGTTTCTTTGTATGGGATGAGGCATCTGTATGCTAGTATTATATTATCTGTGGTACTTGAAATAGACTATTTGTTCGCCGTGCTTGCAGTAATCTCCACACTACAAACTTGAGAACTTTTTGCTTCACCATACAAAATTCCACCTCCTTAAAGAACATTTCCGGGATTAAAACTAACCTATGTCCTTTCTAGAGTCTCAAACTATCTCCATACCAAATTACATCTGAATTGGTTGAGCAGTTTAAGCGTGAAAATGTAACAGACAGAGTTACTTTCGCATAATATTAGTAACTAGCTTCTGCCCGCGGCTTTCGCCTGCGTAGAAGTGTTTTATCATCCTCCTATGACCTTCCCAGGGTCTCAAACTATCTCCATCTTAAAGGGGATTGCCCATACACAGGCCCGCTATGAGGTATCGTGTCTGCGATTTCAATATTATTCGAAAATAGGATTTATATTTTGTGTTTTTTTCCATCCGTGTCCTTTACTTTATATGTACAGACAACAACATTTAAGGTTCCTTCACTTGGACATTTGTATGCACCTTATTGCATTGTAATAAGGGTTCATTTCAAGAACAGAAACATCGATTTATCTCGTGATCCCCACAAAATAAATGAAAAATGGTTTTCTAATTATGAATATAACGTGTTTTTCTACAATATACAACCAAATTCATCAAGATACAACCATTTTTTCAAAGGGGCCCAAGTTCCCTTACAAAATGGGCATTCTACTTTACCTCTTTATAATATTAGTACCGATGAATATTCCAACCTACCACCAACCCGCACTGGACGACTGTATCCCGCGCGGTGGACTGCCCATTCTCTCTCACAGTGAGGAGGCCTGTGTCCCAGCAGTGGGAATATTAAATGTTTTATGATGATTAATAATAAGAATTTGTATACGTTTTATCGGTCTTCATTGCTACTGTATGAGTCAGACGGCCGCAATCCACCACGCGATCCCAGTTAAGTTGTTTTTTAACCGACTTACCAAAAAGGAGGAGGTTCTATTTTCGACTTCTTGTTTTTTTTTTATGACGTATGATCACCGATATCTGCGTCATTTGCGAACCGATTTTGAAAATTCTTTTTTTTGTTTGAATATACATACATACTTACATACATACATAGACTGATAAACACATTACCCTCCTTCGGCAGTCGGGTAAAAAAAAAAAAAAATTTACATAAAAATACTAAATACTACCGACTTCCAAATAACAAAACTACAAAGTGAAAAATAACTTTATTTTTGGAAGTCGGTGTCTTTGGTCGGTACCATTTTTTTTGCGTTATGGACACAGACTTCCAAAAATAAAGTTATTTTTCACTTTGTAGTTTTGTTATTTGTAAGTCGGTAGTATTTTTTTGTAAAAAGTTTTTTTTGCTTGACGTGGGAGTGAGATAAGTATAGTGCTCACAGCGGATCTTTGTGTCTCTGAATTGGCTTCAAAACCCTGCACAATAGCTATTTTTGTCTCGAACGTTGAAGGTGAAGATAGCATTGTATAACTCTCTTTCACTCGCTTACGTTTGTCGCGTCGTCCTATCTCGCTTACTCTATGCAGTATACTCGATGACAGAGATTTTTGCTAAATGTGACATTCTATTAAGTACTTTGATTTGTATTCTTTATTAATATTTGCATGCCATTTTCCAAGGTAAACATGACGTTCTATCATTTTATATCCTAACACCTCTTCATGCTGTCATTTTTTGATGTATGTATGATACTCATGTTTGAGCAAATAAAATTATTTGATTTGATTTGACAAACTATTTCTTGCGCAATGGTTGGCAGCGCCAACTTCAGAGACACAAAGATCCGCTGTGACTACTATATTAAGTCCTTTTCCTCAATAAGTTCCCAAAAAAGGGTCTCGGCCTAACGGTATCACTGCAGGTCAAACTTTTATAGAACACTCAGGTATAGTTCTCGCCAAACTTCTTTGTCGCCTTGAAGTTGGGTACAATGGATGCGCAGTAGTAAATCTCATACAAAAACGTGCCTCGCGCATGCGGAAAGCCAACTTCACGGCTGTCCAGAAGTTTGGGGAGAGCTATACGAGTACGTGGACGACTGCAGTCATGATTCCGAATCCGACTGCAGATGGCAGCGCTGTATTCCTATTTGTGATGAGTGTTCCATGCAGTGCTGCTAACTTAGCGCTTTCAGCGCCAGATCTAGCTAGCTTTTATTGTTCAATAGCGCGTTCTAGCTTCTAGCGCTTTTAGAAACTCTGTACTTTCTTTAAAAAAAAGTAACTGCGCAAACTTTCAACTTTCCAACGACGTATTGAAGACAATTTCATCCACAGATAAATATACATTCAACTCCAAAACTGAACAAGACCAACCTTATTTCAGCCTCAGAAGAAATTGTAGTAGAATCAGACGATGATGAATTAATTTAATACCTTTATTTTATAAAATACCTAATTACATTAAAACGTCATTACTTTATTTTATTATTACTAAACAAGCACTATAATGTATGTAACGATAAAAAACTGCGTTGATACATTTCTAATAGTCTCAAATTATTGGGCGTTCTGTTTGAATTTAGCGCCGAATTTGACCGATTTTTGTAGCGATTTTTTGGCAGCGACCATTTAGCGCTTTTCTAAAGAGCTAACAGCGCTTTTTTGCTTTAACGTGTTGGCAGCACTGGTTCCGTGACACAAGATGTCTGACTACACTCACTACTGTCGCCGTCTGCGATCCTGCGACATGTCGCTAGCTGCGAAAGGTATTTTATAGAAATACATAGAAACCAGTAGTGAGGAGCTCGTGGCTAAATAATAACAGCCGCAAGGGTCGATCTTCAAGGTTAAGCAACGCTTGTCGAGATCGGTCCGTGGATGGGTAAACATTTCAACATACCGAGTTGCTTCCGTGCCTCAGCAAGCACGTTAAGCCGTTGGTCCCGGCTGTCATTTGAAGATCTTTGACAGTCGTTACGGGTAGTCAGAAGCCTGAGATCTGACACCAGTCTTGCCAAGGGGTATTGTGTTGCCCAGTTACTGGGTTGTGGAGGTCAGATAGGCAGTCGCTCCATGTAAAACACTGATACTCTGCTGAAGCCGGTAAGACTGGAAGCCGACCCCAACAATAATTGGGAAAAGGCAAGGCAGATGATGATGATAAAATCCAGTAGTGTCGCAAGGACACGTCGCCTGCTACTGCTGTCTGCTACCTATTTGTACCTTTTTGTGTTTTTTACAAAAAAAAAAAAAGTTTATGGTCCTTGTAGAATCTACCAAGATTTTTTTACTCGCTTCAATGTAGAGCGTAGCGTTGTCTTCGCCACTCACAGGTACCTGTGTGATTACCTCTGAATAGTATAAAACAAAGTGGCTGTCTGCCTGTCTGTTTCTCCGTTAACTACTAAACCACGCAACCAATTTTGATACGGTTTGCACTAATAGAAACAGCGATAAACGAGGAAGGGTTTTTGTTAACAATTTGTCCTGTGCGAAGCCGGAGAGCCACTAACGGCTGCGACTTACAAGTTGTAGGTCGTCGGTTCGAACCCAGGCAGGCGCTTTTCTGTGTAAAATATTTCATCACCACTACTCTCAAAACGGTGAAGGAAAACATCGTGAGGAAACCGGCATGTCCATAGAACCAAAAATTCGAAAACATGTGATATCCACCAACTCGCAATGGGTCCGCGTGATGGATTACGGCCCATTCCCTCTCACAGAGAGGAAGCCTGTGTCCCAGCAGTGGGAACATTAATAGGCTGATGATGATGAAGCCGGGGAGGGTCACCAGTCTTTTTGTAAAGCTTAATGTGGGTATCATTTCAACGCTCGGGTACTGTGAGTTAGTAGCCTTTCAAGGATATTTTAATTTAGCGGACGCCTCGCGGTTTCACCCGCGTAGTGCCCGTTCCCGTGTGAATACAGGGATAAAAAGTACCCTACGTCACCCGGGGATAGTGTAGCTTCCCAACGGTGAAAGCATTTTTGAAATCAGCCCAGTAGTTTTTAAGTTTATTCGTTACATACTCGTACAAACATGCAAAAATACAAATCTTTCCTCTTTATTAATATTACTAGCTGACCCAGCAAACTTTGTTTTGTCATAAAAAGACCAAACATTTATCTACCCTACCTACCCGACCCTACACTACCCTACCCTACCTACCCGACCCTACACTACCCTACCCTACCCTACACTACCCTACCCGACCTTACACTACCCTACCCTACCCTACCCTACCCTACCCTAACCTACCCGACCCTACACTACCCTACGCTACCCTACACTACCCTACACTACCCTACCCTACCCTACACTACCCTACACTACACTACCCTACACTACCCTACACTACCCTACCCTACCCTACCCCACCCTACCCTACCCTACCCTATGTCCTTCTCCTGGTTCTAAGCTACCTCCCTGCCAATTTTCAGCTAAATCGATTCAGCCGTTCTTGAGTTATAAGCGAAGTAACT
Source organism: Orthosia gothica (assembly GCA_949775005.1). Classification (NCBI taxonomy): domain Eukaryota; kingdom Metazoa; phylum Arthropoda; class Insecta; order Lepidoptera; family Noctuidae; genus Orthosia; species Orthosia gothica. The sequence continues at coordinate 8,828,470 of OX459061.1, read as the reverse complement.
AACACGACTTTCTTTTATATATATAGATTATTATATAATATAGTATATATATATAGTATATATATAATATTATTATTATATAATATAGTATATATATATAGTATATATATAATATTATTATTATATAGTATAGTATAGATGTAGATATCAATTGCAAAGTTTTCAGACAGCTTTTGATGAATAACTCATCCTTATTTATCTGTAGGTACTGTCTGTCCGTTATATCTCGAGAACCTGTTATTCGATTGACGAGATTTTTGTTCTAATTCATAGTTTAACTCTGTTTTTAGGGTTCCGTACCCAAAGGGTAAAAACGGGACCCTATTACTTAGACTCCGCCGTCCATCTGTCTGTCTGTCACCAGGCTGTATCTCATGAACCGTGACAGCTAGACATTTGAAATTTTCACAGATCATGTATTTCTGATATAAAAACAGAATAAAATAAATATTTAAGTGGGGCTGCCATACAACAAACGTGTTTTTTTTTGCCGTTTTTGCGATAATGGTACGGAACCCTTCGTGCGCGAGTCCGATTCGCACTTGGCCGGTTTTTTTTTCATTATAGATAGGCTCGCGTTTGACCACTACCTCAGCTGATGGTAAGCGATGATGAGGTCGACGGTGAAGCACGCTTGCCTAGATGTAACCTGTAACCACTAGAATAGAGTTGGTTTTAAGTTAAATGTCTCCACAATCCGAAACACAGGCAACAAGCAGTACTCGCCAAACTTCTTGGCTGCCCTGAAGTTATCAAGACACGGCTCGGGCGTTTTTGTATAAGATTTAATACTGCGCAGCCATTTAAGAGAACTGTACATATACATACTGACGCTATAAGGCAAAGATTTATCGAGTTCTTCTCTCCTAAGCTATTGAGAATATCTCCAACAGTTCCAAAAATTAGAAGGTCTGACCAAATCCATTCAACGCTGAACACCAAACTGCACGATGCATTCCACGGCGTTGATCTTACATCGGTGCAATCACGACCCTCAGTTATGCGGAACACGACGAAAGGAGGAAGAGTGTATATGCCCTGAAGTGACAAACGGGCCAAGAGGCTTATCCGCAACGATGCACTGGTCGCCTCAAAGCTCCAGAGCCTTGAACATCGACGCCAAGTGGCCAGTCTGTCGGTTTTTTATCGTTTACATTTCGGGGAGTGTGCGATGGAACTGCACAATTTGATTCCGCCTAGCCCTTTCATCACCGGACAACAAGACGTACGGCAATGCGCCACCGATACATGGTGGACATCCCACCCATACGTACAAAGCGTTTTGCGAATACTTTCATTGTACGCACAGCTAAGGAGTGGAATTCCCTGCCGGAGTCTTTGTTTCCTGATAGCTACAACCTTGGGGTCTTTAAGTCAATAGTGAATAGGTTACTTCTAGGCAAGCGTGCTTCACCGTCGACCACATCATCACTTACCATCAGGTGAGATAGTGGTCAAACGCGAGCCTATCGATAAAAAAAAAAAAAAAATTGTAGCCAACTTCAGGGCGACCAAAAAGTTTGGCGAGAACTATACTTTGACGAAATTGATAAGAACTGCAGCTGTGTATGTACGTTCTTTTGTTTGGTCATTTTGTTGTTTTATTGTATGGCCCGTATTTACCTCGACTGCCGGCATCATATGTACCGAAGATTCTAAGAAATTCGTTCTTTTGTTTGTTTGTACTTTTACGTGTTTACTTCAACTGCTAGACTGTCGTTAGGTTATTATTGTGCATTATTTACACGTTATCATATTCTAAGTTGCTCACAAACTTTTACTGTGAACATGGCGAATAAGAGAAAATCTTTTTCTATTGACGAAAAAGTTTTATTAAGGTTACACTAGTCGAAAATTCTTCCATACAAACGTAGTCTAGAGATTACTCCACTGTTTGACGATGTACCTACGTTCAAAATAAAAAATAAATATATCAATTTGTCTCATCATTATCTATTCCTGTATGGAAACAAATATGTAAAAAAATAATTACATAGGTATTTGAAAGTTATGAGCGTCGAAAGTTCCATATTTCAACACTAATTTTAACGCATTTTAGGGCGGAAATAAATACCATAAGAAGAAGGAAAATTGCAAAAACGGCCTGCATACAGGGATAGATTAGTAATTCAACAATGCAAATAATTTTATTTTATAAATATACATTTAGTTGTTTTTCCATGATATCTAGACTCCCAAAGGTCTGTTTATAAAAAATCGCGCGCTCGTTTTCGTCCTAAATCATCATCCATTTCGCTACAAACTTGAAAAAGTGCTAATTCGTACACGAACTAGCTTCTTACTGCTCATCACAGCATCTATTTCTTTCGCACGTGTTGTCGGATAAGATAGCATGCATTTTAACCCCGCGCACAAAATAGTTCGTGCCGTCGACTAGTTCAACCTTAACACGCGCAATTGAGTCGGGTGAAAAGATAAGTGATTTTGGAAGAGGCAAGACAAAATTCTGCAAGCAGAGGAGGGTGGAAAACGATTTTAACGAAAAATCTCTATAAATACAGAAAAAGCGCAGTCCCTTGAGCGTCACTATAGAGTTTACACTGCCTAGTTTTCACTATTAGATAGGTAATTAGGAGCACTGGAGAAAATGGCACCTTAGGGCGGATGCCACCAATCGCGATTAGTTCAACTAAACTCAGTTTATGCAAATACATCGTTCTGATTGGTTGGGGCCGCTTAGAAACTACCAATCAGAACGCTGGATTTGCATCTTCAAATTTTACTTAAAATAATCGCGATTTGTATTAATGGTGAAATAAGCCCGTAGGTCTAAACTGCCTCGCTGGTCTGGCAGTCGCAAGCGTAACTACTGAACATGATATTCGTTTCCCAAGTCGGTCAAATTGTTATTGGGTTTTTCTGTCTGGATTTCTTAGATGGCAATAGACTCGACCCCTATTACATGGGGGCTAAACATAACCGGCGACATGTGGGGTTTGCTATAAGGTTCACATCTACCTAACCCTTCGGAAAATATTGGCGTAACGTTATGTAGGTCTAGATTATCCTAGATGGTCCAATAATGACGCCACTGGTAAGGGCCCAGGGGGGGGGGGGGTAAACTCAGTTTAGTTGAACTAATCGTGATTACTTAAATTGGTGAAATCGGCCCTAAGCTTCGATCCTTATTTAGAGCAGTTTATAAATCGATTTTTCTGTTGGGAGGTTCCAGTAGCAGTTTGGATTTGTGTTCGATTGATGGCTGACTATGGGGTCGCCTCGTCACTACCTAACTGTAAAAATTGTGGGTGAACACGCCTTTGCTTACTCGTTCCGTGATTACTGGCTTGTTGTTATGTATACCTAGGAACAGTATCGTATTCGTACAGTTTGTCTACTATTGCAGTTTTACGAATATCAACACGATCGCCGCAAGGAATGGCGATCAGTTTCGTTTTTAGAAAATAAATGGGAGATTCTTGTCTTTTGCTTTTAGGATATTTAATCATTATGTTAAGATACCTTTTACGATACCTAGAGTCCCTCCTAGCAGACTTCTAGTCTCTTATACGTCCTACACGTTTAGTTTTAATCAAGAATTTCTTAAGTGACTAGGCTATCATGATCAATACGGAGTTCTATTTTTGAACTATAAGGTTCGAAAATTAAAATTACTCGTTAGAGATAGAGGAGCTCTACCACTGATGAGGGAACGCAAAGATAGGATAAAGACATGGGTTTTATTTTTTTTACTGTGTACTAACAACAAACTAGGTAAATACAACGATTGCTGTTTGTTTTTATTAAAGTTTATGGTACCTAGCTGGCTAGCTCGAAAAATATTGTATCAAAAATTATTGAATAAAACAAACGTACAGAAACACGGCCGAATGCAAGTGATCCATAACTTTTAAAGGTAAAATCCGAAGTTAGCCGACAACGGAAAAAACAATCTTTGTTTTCGAAAAAAGAACACAATCGAACCGATCGACTTTTTTGTGTTTATTTATCGAAAACGCGTGTAGGAACTCGGACGCGAGTACTAGGCGCTTATAACCTACAAGAGGTATCGATTCGTAAACATTCCCTCCAAAAAAATAACGCGTCTCACAAAAAAAGGGGTTACGTGGGACCTGCTTCGGTTAAAAAAACACTGAGTACACGAGGGATAGTCCTCCGTACCTCCGTTTTTGATCACCAGCGGCCGCCCCAATCGGATAAAACCTCCGTGGTCTGGGGCGGGCTACCCAGCATTTCTGGCCATACACAAGATAATAACACTGAGCCTTGCTCTTCACTTACAATGTTCCTTGTGCTTTTCTTCCTCATACGATCATAGCACGCCGTTTATACATTTACCTATTTTAATACACTACACTGACACAAGCATCCTCACTGCCACCGACATTGGAGTTTTTTTTTTCGGGGAGCGTTGTCGCGTGCGTTCGCCGGCCGGTAAACAATGCTCACGGATTTTACACAACACTAAAACTATACTAAATGTTATTTAACGTTATTATTTACATTATTTCACTGAATAAATGCGTGTAATGTTGTGTTCGGTTCATCATAAACGCGTAGCGTGGCGCGTTTACGTGTTTGTAGCAGGTACGCGCCGCACGTATCGCTCGATCGCACTGGTTTCGTGCGCCCTCGGAGGCAGTGTTGCCAGTGGCAGATAGACAAATGTTACAAGAGGAATCTCAAAAAGTTACATTTTCATGAGAAAAGTTACATTACCTTATTTTATGTGGACAACGACACTAAAATAATAAAATACCACAATTTTTTTTCTTCTATTTATGTAGGCGAACACGCCCACTTTTCGAATATTCGCGCGGGCGGCCTTTTCCCCGCGACTACCACGGGTAAATCCGTTGCGTTTAGTTTAGAACATTTAAATTACATCAAGAAACAACTATGTAGCTGGGTACCTACTTGGTTGCATTAGCGAAATTATCGCTAAACAAAATCAAATGTAGGTTACGCCGGTCGGTAGGTACTCAGCCCACTCTAGTTCTTGTAAACGAAACCAAAGTTACTTAACAATGAGTAATAAATAGCTAAATGAACTTCTTGAAGCTATGTGCAGTGCAAGGCACACTTAAAATATGCTATTTGACTTGTTAATCCTGATATTTAGTTGACGATTGATACAAAAATAAATTTATTTCAGTTGCAAACACGACTTTGTTGTTGATTTACTGGTTCATTAAATTATTATTTATTTAATTAAAACTACAATAAATGTAACATTTAATAACCAAGTATTCTTAGCACAAACAAGTCGAAAACAAACCAATTGACACTATTGACGAAATAAAATTACATCCACAGATATTAACTTTCAAAGAACAATGGCAGGTGCCCATACATTTTTTTAGCTGAGATTAAATTCCTACGTCTTTAAATGAAAAATATCTGGTTTAACTCAGGGTGATGTTCTGAATTAGTTTGTGCAAGAATTTTTGTTCGAGAATGTAGAGAATACTAGATAGCCAGTCATAAACTTTTGTACGTTATGTCTAGGTAACTTTTAATAATGTGTTTAATAGGTAATATTATTCAATTTCGTGGAAGTAAAAGGGGAATATCGCATTAGCATTTCCCTTACCTAGTTATTTCAGCATGAAATGTATAATTTACTCTTTGGAAAGAGTATATTTATTTAAACTAAGCGACTTTGACGTTTATCAAAAGGTCGTCGTCCTCGTCAACAACTAAGCTATATTTTTTTAACTTGGATACTAGTCTTTTTGCCAATCATTAATTAAAAGTAATTCATTTATTTCTACTACACTACAATATTCTTACCTACCTGCGAGGAACATCTATACTTAGACATAAACTGTATTGTTAACTCATTTACTGCAATAAATACATTAATTATATTATTAATTAATATAGTTACTACTTGTCACTTAGCAGATAAATAAAATATATAATGGCAACACTAAGCTAAAGAAATTAACAAAAAAATCAAATAACTTTTTATTTATTATGATTTTTTTTTATCCGTTTTGAACCAGCCCAATAATATATTTAAAAAATGTAGACAATTAATAGAAAGTCTTTCGTATATAACTCACTTTTAGACGCTCAAATTTAAGTCAGCTAAAATCTCGCCATTGTTCTTTAGTTACTCTTCTTTGGAGATAATAAAACTTTAGCAAACAAAACACGACGCTCACTCGCTCGCCGGAGTAAGCGGGATGGAAGATTTAGAAATACACGTGAGTGAGTGAGTGAATTAAGTCAGGTCACAGGTGAGACAACACTACGAACAAAAGCTTTCTTAGATGCGTGTTTTTTAGTTTCACGATTATTTTTAGTTTGCGGGCAAATATTTCAATATTTTTAGTAAGTCCTAAAAGTTACGTTAAAGTTACATTTTGAGTCGTGTTACATGGAGGTTACATGAGGCGGTCAAAAGTTACGTAAAATGTAACAAAAGTTACGTTCTGGCAACGCTGCTCGGAGGGGGTCGGGTACGCTGCCGCGGGGGGACCGCCTGTTTTACCGACGCATGGTATTTCTAAACTGTTTTATCTACTTTTGGAACGGACAGGTGGCGCGGTTGGTGGCTTGAAGCAAGAAAGCGCTTGAAGCGAAGGATTATTTTTAAGAAAAAGCGGTTTAATTTTTATTGATAATTTTTGTATTGTTGTTTTATTTTCTTTATTATTGTTGTTGTATTTTATACATTAATTTGAAAGGTACTTAAATATTTCCATAGAATCCCAGCAAAACTTGTTATCTAATAGAAAAAATAATAAATAATTACTTATCTAATTTTTAATCATTGTTTAGTTAGGTATTAGTGGCGAGCTATTTGCGTGATGGACAGATTTTTGTTTTGTCTATACATTTTAGAGCTTTTTATAACAGAATCTCTTGTGATAGTAAAAATCATGTGTGTGAAAAAGTAAGAATCTATATTATCTATAATCTAAGGTTTAGTTCTCGCCAAACTTCCTGACCACCCTGAAATTGGATTTCCGATGCGCGAAGCAGTGATCGGTGCTATTTTTGTATGAGATTTTCTACTGCGCAGCCATTGTAGTCAACTTCAGGGCGGCCAAGGAGTTTGGCGAGAACTATAACTAATCTACTAATTCCTGTGTCATCGTAAACAGGATCTGTCTTGATAGGCAAACATTAACTTGTACTTATCTGTACGCTGTTATTTATTACAGGTGAAAGTAACTGAGTATTTACACACACAGTTCAAAAATGGTTCAACTCCTTTGTGTAGACTGTACACGTTACACTATTTTCATACTTTAGTTCAAAACATTACAATTGTACCTCCCTGTTTTATACAACCGCGGTTAATATAAAGCGCTTGATAAACTAAACGATCAAACGACAGCGATGCGCTTGTGTCACGGAGAAAAAAAAAACTTTTTTAGAGCTTTGTAAAACACCTGACTTTACTTGGTTACCTACAACGGCTACAACCTCGAAACTTAAATCTACTGTTTCTGCAAAAATACAATACTCAAAACATGGAAATAAAATAAAAAACTTGAGAAATTCTTTTGTAGCAAGATAGGTGGCGTTATTTAATTATCTTTGCTTGAATTGAACCAAGTCTGTTTAGGTATGTTTTTTTTCCTCAACTAAGACATATTTAAGTCATTTCTTCGCTCAAATCGATGTTTATATCCCATTTAAGAAGGCTTTAGCATGGATAATACGGCGTCGTGTGTGGAGTAATAACCATGCATTTGAAAACGATTATTGGGTTCGCTAGGCCGCCTCGCTTCGGTCGGCGGTCTCCGAGGCTGACAGCGGTCACCAACCCGTTTGGTTTGTCTTTCGTGATGGCTTCAGGCATTCCATTTCCACTGCACTGACGCCTCTATTTTTAGTTGTAAACACTAGTAGAGAGATGAATTGATCGGCAGGCTTATGACGTATCTCTTGCAAGAGCAAAGCGATAGCGATCAAACGCTTTATGTTATAAAAGTCGTAATTACCTGCAGTGTAGGTATGGTAGGTCCTACACAATCGTTTGCTAATCGCAGAGCATTTGACAAACAGTGATGTCAAATGCTCTTATTTAAAAAAGAAACCGCCAACAACTCTAAAACTTCTGTATTGAAGAGCAATTATTGCGCAAAAATCGCTATCGTTTTGTCCTTGCAAAAGATACGTAATAAGCATGCGGGATATTCGGGATGGACTTTATTTTAATTTTGAGAACAGAAAAATTAAAAAAAGAGACTCCGGGAGGATGCGCCCAGTCTTTTTTACTGACTTTAAAAATATAAGATTCTGTTTTCAACTCATGTTTTGTATTTTCTCGAAAACTACATAAACTTAAATTGTTGTTTTTGCAGATTTAATCATTTCTAGCCTTCATAATGTTGTTTGCTTGTGTGTCAACACAATAAATATAGTGGAAAAATGTACAGTGTCTGAGAAATTAAATTTAAAGTTCCGTTAGTGTCATAACATAGTTTTCTTAGCTATTATTTTATTCTTTATAATTAATATTGTCTTGAGTCTTTAATATTATAGGTAGGTACTTTATAAATAATAGTAATGTGTTTATTTATTTAGGTTAGCTGTTGCCCCCGACTTTCGAACGCGTCTAAAAAACATCAGCTATCTGCCAGTGAACGTCGCGTCAAAATCAGTCCAGCTGTTTTGAAGATTCGCCGAAACCCCCGGCACAAACAGACAGACGGATGAAGAGGCAGACAGACAGACAAAATAAATACTTAATTAAAGTTTTTTTTTTGTTAATTTACCGTAATTATTGTGTATGATATCAATATTAGCACCAATTTATGGCGAGTCCCATTCAAAATAAAGGTTTCAAAAACGTCCGTTTCACAGTTAAGTTGGTCGGGCTGTAAATGGCTTTGATTTTGACTTGATTTAGTTTTTCTTATTAATGATAGGCTTGCCTATCATTACCGTATCACTACTAAGCTAGACCACTATCTCACCTAATGGTAGGCGTTAATGTGGTCGACGATGAAGCACGCTTACCTAGAAGAAACCTATTCACTCTTGACTTAGACTCCCAGGTTGAAGCTATCAAGAAAAATAGACTCCGGCAGAGAATTCGACTCCTTAGCTGTACCACAGATAATATAATACTAGATAGCATGCTGTACGAATACTAAAAATATTTCCATAATGTTTTGTGCGTATAGGTAGGATGTCCACCATGTACCTACCTTTGATGGAACGGGCTAAGAGGAATTAGTTCATACAACTCTCCGAAATATAACCGATACCGATCAAATACCGACAGGCTGGCAACTCGGCGCCGATGCTCAAGGCTCTGGAGCCTAGACTCGACCAGTATCTCATTGATGAGCCTCTTGCCCCGTTTTTCGATCGACTCAACAGCATCTAGTTGATTCTTGGCAGATCCGTCCCAGAGATGAGAGCAGTATTCCATGCATGATCAAACTTGCGCTTAATACAAGTTGAGCAACTGTTCTTCTGGCATGAGGTACCTTCTCACCTTTTTTTATCCCCAACTCTTTGGCAGCCAGCTGAGCTTTTGCCTTTTGCCCCTTAGATAAAGTACCTTACCTTCCCGTAGGTACTTTATCTAAGTTTTGCCCTAATGAATATGAAAAGCTTACAATTTCTGAACGTAACAATAAAAATCAAAAGAAATGTCAACAAAACAAGATACACGTATTGATGATAGATATGGAACATTTGGTACTAATCTAGTAAGCTTTAGTAATTTATTTAAATCGACTAAATCTGTTGTTAGAAAGGTAACTAAAACGTCTGTCCTGAGACACTCAAGCAAAAGAAGTTATCATGCTAAGTAGTAACAAATACTGTTCCCTACAGTACTTTGTACATAGTAACTGTATTCTATTATCCAACTATATATTCTAAATGTGAGAGTTTGTGAGTATGGATATTTGGATGTTTGCTGCTCTCTCACTAAAAAACTACTGAACGGTTTTGATGGAACTTTAAGTTAAGTTAAGACGGGCTGGTGTCCGCAACTCCACGTCTAAGCGCGTATTATGCGTACGGTGATGAAACTTTTGATATTAGGGGAAGTATCAATGCCACGCAGGAGTCGTGCATGGGTGGCAGCTAGTTAGTTACAAGGATTATTTCCTACTTTAAGTTTTGTTTGTACATAGACCAACCATTTCAAATTTAAATATTCCTGATTAAAACAATATAATCCTGATGGTTTCAGTAAAATATGTGTTGGAGTAACCTATGAAGTCCAAATAGGATCAAAAAGCTGGACAATTCGTACCTCGGCCTCGACCCATGGTTGTGCTTACTAAACCCTAAAGTATATTAATATGATATTTTACACTTTTTAATTTTTTTAACGTAATAGTCGAGTAAACTGTGCCTATAGTATTCAATTTAAAATCACATCACTATCAAATCAAAACGTCAAGTGCGGCCGCGTATTGACGCTTGCGAATAGTTGCGAATCGCAATCGCCGATAAAAATATTAAAAGAATTTATAGAAAAATTATACAAAAAAACGTGTCAATTCCGCAAACATATTGTAGATTAGTTATTAGTCAATTATTTAAGATGGTTAGACATAGAAAAGTAGTTTCACTTAAGACGGATAAGATAGATACGAGCAGTAGTTCGGGGAGTAGTGAGACTTCGATAGGTAGTAAGACTTTTAAATTCCTTTCTGTTTGGAAGACCGGTGTCGGCTTCGTCTGTTTCTTAATAGCTGTGTATATCAGTACGTTGGGGTACTTAGAAACCAGAGTTAACACTCCTTTCGACGATGACAAGGTAAATAAATTGAGTCTATTTTTGCTGTTTTTTTTTCCTATTTCATACCGGTTGGTGACTTGCTGGTCTAGTAGACGATAAAGCGACCTTCTGAGCCTTTAATTCTGGGTTAAATCCCCAGTTTGCGGATAGTGTTATTAGATTTTTCTATCAAGAATATTCCGTGTATTGCCCATGGTCCACCCGCTAAGTTCACCTAGGTGGACTATGGGAAATTATTTTTGCCCATGGTTCACCAGAGAGTCCATATGTTTTTATCGTAGCATTACGAAAGAATAATAGTGATATAAAATGTTAAAGCCAGCGTGAAAATTTTGCAATCTATATAGCTGTACCTCGTTATACGTTAGACATTAAAAATAAATAACTGAATTAATTATATAGGCTTGCCTTTTATTTATTTAATAACAATTGATTGCTGTACTAACAGTTTGCACCAAAGCGTACAGCAAGCCAACAACATAAACACTTATAAACTAAATAACCGCCACCGTCAAACATTGTTTTTTTCACCGGACTGCCGAATGAGGATAATGTGTTTACCAGTCCAGGTATGTATGTTTGTTCCTATGTGGCGTTCTAGAGACCAAACGCGACCATTTTGATGATTCTTACGTCAATCGATTCGTCTTAACCTTGCGAGTGTCACTACAAGCTACATTCAAATTGGAAAATGGCGGATTTTGGGCGCCAATTCTTGATGAGACTTTCGCCCCGGCATTTCGCCTCCTCGCGCCACTCCCTTATTTGCGCGAGGACTTTTGCCTCATGATCCCATGGCGTCAATCCGGCAAGGAGGTTCGCCGCCTCACCGGAGACCGTGCGGTATCCCCGAAGCAGCTGGATGGCCATAACCCTTTGGGACGCGTTCCACCGGCGGGCTGGTCATCGCCTCAGGGAACGCGCCCATACCGGTGCCCCGTAAAGGGCCATGGACCGCACGACCCCCGCATAGAGCCTCCGGGAGGAAGCGTTTGGGCCCTGGCCCGCTCCATTCTGAGAGCCTAACGTCAGAAAAGCCCCACGAAATTCTACCGGCAGTCGAGGACAAGTTCCAGGTACAGAGTCAGTGACCAGGCTGCGATTTGGTAACGTTTTCGGGGAAACCGAAAGTTTTGTCTTTGCGATTATGGACGAAGTTAAGATGAAATACATTGTGAAGGACGGCACGATTGACATCTGTCGGGCATATCTTCGGCCGGGGGAATCCATTCGTTATATTATCGCCGGCTGTTCTAGTCTAGCTATCGGATACTATTTGCAAAGACACAACCTAGTAGCAAGGATTATCCATCAGCAACTTGCTCTTAAATACAATCTTGTGAAATCGGAAGTGCCTTACTATAAGTATGAGCCCGACCCAGTTCTCGAAAATGGCAAGGTCACGTTGTATTGGTATCGGTCTATCATCACTGACAGGACTATTGTTGCCAATAACCCTGAAAAAGTGGTGATAGACCGACTTAGAGCGTCGCGCAATGATTGTTGATATAGCGGTCCCCCATGACGAGAACCTCGTTAAGGCTGGTGACATAAGAAAAGTAAGTAAATTGATTTGGCTTGCGAAGTTATCGACATGTGGGATGTGAATACAGCAATCATTGTGGCGATAGTCGTGACACCCAATGGCATAATAGCCAAGAGCCTCGACGTACCTCTGATGAGGCTCTCGTTGGGCAGCTGGATCAAGGACTTGATCCAGAAAGCGGTACTCCTGGACACGGCGCGTATCGTTAGGAGGTTCCTCTCTCAGGAGCCCTGACCACCGGTAGCTTGGACCCTGTTCCCGATACTGGTGGGCTACTTATTTTTATAAAAAAACATTTAAATAAAGGATAATAAGATGACGACGAGAAGATTATCTCAAGTAGCTCCTTCTTGAATTTTCTTCTTCATCCTATCGATGATTCCACAATTATATAAGTTTTGACCAGAACTCATTACAAATTAATGAATGTTGAATGTTGCATAAATAATCAGTGTTCTACGGGAAAAAAATATTTCCCGTGGTCCACCCAGGAGAGCTATGGGCAAAAATAATTGCCCGTGGTACACCCAGGTGAACTATGGGCAAAAATAATTTCCCATAGTCCACCTAGGTGGACTAAGCGGGTGGACCATGGGCAACAAACGGAATATTCTTATTAGTTGTTTGAAGTTTCACCTCGAGCCTTGATTATAATATTATCTGGCAACTAAGGGACATAGTTAATATACACGGATTAAACAATCAAATAATAAACTAATACATTTAAATAGAAATCTATTATTATCGGAATTATGGCTCATACCTTAAATGTACCCTGTGGTGTAATACATCAAACAACATTGGGCTCGCTTGGTGGTTTAATGCCTATTCCCTCTCATTGAGAGGATACCTGTGTCCTCAAACATTACTGACGGAATCTGCTTCTACTTTACCTTTACCCTTTGAATCCAGGCATTATATTTATTCTTAGTTTTCCTTGTGATGAAAGAAAGAAAGAAAAATATTTATTTGTGACCTGCACAGGAGACACGAGAAAATAAGCATACACTTAAACAATAATAAAATAAAAACCCTGTGCGAGACCAAAAAGGCTCCTATCTCAGCATGTGCAGCGATATCCAAAAAAGATAATAACGCTGCGCTGATATTCTGATAGGGCCTACTGTTGATGCCACGGACACACTTATGGAAACAGGACTTATATAATAAAATAAAATAGAAGATTATATAAATAGCAAACAAAATATAATAAAACACTGAAGGTGAGGATGAGATGTACAGTTGTTCTATCTCATGACGGCAGGTTGGTCTTAGTCGTGTGTGTATGTGATGGGCAATCTGAGCGTTCTGGAGCATACGCACACGGTTACAATGAGCATGTGTATTACACACATGACTAAGACCAACCTGCCGTTGTGACATAGAACATCTGTACATGTTTTTCGGTCATGAAATTCAGTTAAAATTTCATGAAGTTGGCCTTGTTTTGATCTGGATAGCTGTTAATCTTGTTTGCACTAATGTTAAGAGTTTTATTCAAATGCTGTTTAACTAAGCCAGACATTTTTCATAATATGTAATATGTATTATCTGTTTATCTTAATCTTCTGTGTGAGAGTTTTACTATCTATATAGCAGAGAAAAACAAGAAAACTTTCTTATAAGAAATGTAAATGAACTTTTTTATTTTCAATCAATTTGTACCGAGAACAGCCTTGCAATTGGTCAGACTTATAATTAGTTTTTTTTTTAGAAAGATATGCACAGGGTCGGTCAATGTGGCGACGCCTGGGGGAGGCCTAAGTCCAGCAGTGGACATCTTTCGGCTGAAATGATGACGATGATAAATATAATAATATATTTAAACAAAAATTAAGCATTATTATATTTATCGGAGGAAGGTAAATGATTAATAGTTGGGAACGAAGAAATATCGTTCAGTTTTGTTTAATTGGCAACATTTAGCCTCTGATTCAAATTTCAATTAGATTTTATTCGATTGGTAACACTTAGTTTTCTCCAGTGTCCAATTCGAGTGAAGGATTTGAATCCTAGAGCAAAGTGACATGTGACAGTGACAGGCAATTTTGGAGAAAAAACGCGAAGGCGCGCGGCAGCGCGGGGTGGACTTGAGTAGAGACTCTCGACTAGAGAGAACTGGAGCGGGACGTATGGCGATTACGTGTGATAAGTGGCAGATTGGTGCCGGTGGAGTTGCGTCTAAAAGTATCAGACTAGTCAACGCGTCAACTTGCTACTAGAATTGGACAATGGAATATCTCTAAAACGCCATTAGTTACCTGCCTCGTGCATGCATAACCCACGATAAGCCCACAAGTACGAGGGTATATGGAAGGAAGCCCTCGTGTTTCCGACATCGGAAGTGTGTACCAATGCACGCACGGGGCGATGCTGGATCAAATGAGACGAGTAATGGCTGGCGCGCTCACTTTGGTGCGCAACAAAATGGCATGGAAGTACCTACCTAATGGAGACGTTTTGCAACTCGCCGGCTACTAGAGACAGGAATATCATGTTGCCCGAATTTAACCGAATAGTGTGGCCTATCCTAGACAACATGCGAAGTCGGGTTGCAGATAATTTTAATGATGACATGGATGCCCAATCCTGACTAGATACCTACTGGGCAAACGCAACTGTGGTGTACAGATGTGCAGGGAAGTATTAACTTGAGTATTCTGACAATAATTAGTACCTATCTAATGCCTTGTGAAGTTTAGCCACAATACCTATTGTTTTTCTTGGTATAAAGTGGCTAAAATTTAAAATAAATTTCGTTATGATGCTAAAAGAAACTTAGCCAGTTTCATACTGTCAGTGGAACTCGCATGAGAATAAGACGACTTGTGTAAATACAGTGCAAGAGAGCAAACATCCTTAAGCCACAACTTGATTCAACAAAACATTACGCTTGTGTGAAAACTTGCTCATAGACATGAATTTTTCAGGCATTCGTACAATATGCAACAAATAGCATGGACGTCTGAGCCCTTCAACATGGCTGCTGTGGATACCACAAGACCTTTTGTGACCAGCTGTGTGTGGTGATACAAGTGCGGAGCTCAGGTTCCATTTTAAAAGGCAACACAACCCGCAGCCTACAGCGCTATGAAAGAGGAAATTTAGTGGTGTTATACATGCCACTGCGGTGATAAATCCATTTATTATTTTCTGGTAGCATCTAGGAGTCTGGACTTGTGCATGTGAGCATGGTCGGCACTGCTGCCTGACCCATCCGGGAGTACAGGCTTAAGGTATGTTACTTTGATTGATCTGCATTCAACAATCTGTGCAGCTGTGCATTTTTGTGGCAGCCGAAGTATGTATTAGGTTTGGATTTACCTAAGTTTTACAATTAATTCTTGCATTCATTGCAATTTATAACTATTGCATTATTTTGTTTCATGGAAATGTGTCATGTAAGTTACATAAAAAGAGTAAAAAAAATATTCAAACAGCGCTATTTTATGGTGTTGATACTGTATGTTTCTTTCAATAATCATCGAAATTAGATTCAGGACCCCATTAGCTGTAATATGCTGCTTGAAATAACTTATTGAATAGGTGCATGAATTTTTTTATGATCAATTAAAAAAATGAACAAATCATTTTTACATGGACAGAATGAGAAGTCAGTCCATGTCACGCCATCTATTGTTATCCTTGCTTTGTTCGAGCTTTGAAATATTTTGTTTCATCAAGTCTTTAATCTTTTTTATTCACCAACAAAATAAACAACAAAACGATTTTCGCAATTTTATGTTTCTAATGTACTCGGAGCATTGGAACGTGGGGACGAAACGCAAAGAAATGAGATTTCATTACATTATTATGTTGTTAGAACAATTAACGTAGTTTTATTTTCTCTATGAGAACAATAACACACGGTTTTGTGACCACTAGTGCTGTCATAAGCATAAACACAGATAATAAATAGGTTGTTAGTTTACTGACAATCGAGAAGTAAAGATATTAGCAATCCGGATTTTTTTTTTATGTTTGAACACTAGGAATTTTAGCCATGCATTTTTTTTATTAATAGGTGTCACTTCAGATTATCCGTAGATATTACTATCACTGAGTTTGTTGTTGATTTGATCTCCAAGGGAATTTGTGAATATGCTATTCCTTGGAAACAACATACTTTCTAACTGTTCGCGTTGGTATTTTCAATACAAGTTTGAATCCAGTTACGGAACGCAAAAAGAAAAATCGTAATAATAGTCGATCTTTAGCATCTTTGGCCGATTGGGGTTGTTTTTACAACTAAATTAAAGTATCAGGTATAAGGGAACAATATTTATTTTGTTTACGTTGAATTCACTTATGTTTGTGATATACATTCAATTATTTTTAAATGATATTTTGGTTCATATCAAAACCGAAAAATCTTATCTCGATTTTCTAGGGTGAAATATCGGTTCGCTGGATCGATTCAGTACTGGATATCGATTGAAAAAAAACGTTTATTTATTTTTTTGTCCTTAAAATCGATTTGTCGATTAATCGATAACAGAACGTCATCCCTTGCTCATCTCTATAAGACATAAAGACAGTGACAAGTAAATGTCAATATTCGAAAAAGTTTGATGATACAAAACAAATAACTTTGATATGATTTTTAACTTAAAAGTTACTAGATAAAGACTAGATTATTAATAAATCGTTACAAAGTGTGAGTCACTGTGAGGATTAGACTTTTAACTTTCGCATTGTTGCAAAGACATGCAATAACTTTCAGTTAAGAGCTATGTAATCAAGATTATTTTCAAACCGGTGTTAAAGTTTAGTGAAATAGTTTGTTGTTCGACTCGATTTGCAATCTTACAACCTGCGAACATCACGAGGATTAACGTTACTATAGCCTAGATAGTTGGCGTTTAGTTTTGTTGCTACCAACGGTTGAATAAAGGTAAAGTTAATGTCTGTAGTTGTTACATATCGCATTGTAGAGAACTAACCAACTGATAACATGTCATTCTAATGATACCTACGAATAAAAATGATTTAAATTGACTATGGTGAATGACAAGTGCAACTAGACATTTAGATGGTGTCGAGAAGACTTGTTCAGGTATTATGAGATGCTCGAGAGCCAATAACTGTTCCAAGTCGTGGCTGAGGATGAGATAGATGTTCAATTGGCAACATTTTAATTCACATAGAACGGTTTCTCAGTTTCGTGGGTCAGAGAGATGACGGAGTCAAGAGTTTATTCGGCTTTTAAGTTGAAAGTGCATTCTGTGTAGCAAATGTATTTGCTAAGTTATTGTGAATTGTAGACCACGGATGAGATACTTGGATTCTATTTGATGTACTTGGTACATGGGTTTTTGTTTTTTGGAGGAAACTAAGAATGGTTTCCTTGTTCTGTGTCGTTCAACGATGCTTGGCCTCGGTAATCTTGAACATTGTTCAAAAATGTTAATAATTGTAGCATCTCTTTAAAATAAAGGTGTGTATTTGTGAATTGTGTGGTGTCATGTAGGAAGTCTAGTACCGACCTAACTTGAATAATAAGTTTGGAATTTAAAGTATACTGTCAGTAATGGCTGTGCTAACTTGTTGAATAGTTGAATAGTCTGTGCTGGTCATTTTGAACATACCTAACGTTATTTTGTGTTATTTCATTCAAGTTGGATAAGATAATGTTAACACAGATGTAAAGTCGGTGATGTGCGGTGCATGATTTAATTTTTAGTTTGCAAAATTGGTAATGTTTGGTGTTGTAAGTTATTATACCTATCGTACTGAGAGTTTGGTATGAAATCACGAACATAGAATAGAGTTCTTGAGTATGCTTTTGGCTGTGTATGAAATCATGAACATAGAATAGAGTTCTTGAGTATGCTTTTGGCTGTGTATGAAATCCTGAATGTGAGGTTGCCGTTGTATTCAGAATAAAGATTGATACTGAGAGTAAAGATTGAAATAACAAATTTCATTTTGGTTTAAAGGTGCTGTTTGGAAGTGAAATGGAATTCTGAATGGTGGTGTTGAATTAAAGGCTTTGTTTGGTTCATGATGAGTTAGAGAGAAAATCTGAAAGATCAAGTACCCATTGACGTAACTGAATGTACTATGGTGAAGACTGATTCAAATCAATCTAGCAATGGTGAGGTCGTGTGCATGGTCAAAGGACTGACTGTGCGGTGAAGAGTAGTCACTGCGGTGACTGCTGTAGCCTAAGATAGGCTGGTGAGTGGTCAGAGATGACTGCTGTAGCCTATGATGGGCTGGTGAGTGGTCAGAGATGACTGCTGTAGCC
The DNA here is from genome assembly GCA_949775005.1 of Orthosia gothica. Lineage (NCBI taxonomy): Eukaryota > Metazoa > Arthropoda > Insecta > Lepidoptera > Noctuidae > Orthosia > Orthosia gothica. The sequence continues at coordinate 8,809,963 of OX459061.1, read as the reverse complement.
TAAGATAGGCTGGTGAGTGGTCAGAGATGACTGCTGTAGCTCAAGATGGGCTGGTGAGTGGTCAGAGATGACTGCTGTAGCCTAAGGTAGGCTGGTGAGTGGTCAAAAGATGACTGCTGTAACCGAGATGGGTTACGAGGCCTGGTCAGGATGACTATGGTTGCAGGATGGTCACAGGGTTGACCATCAGGAGGCACAGCAATTGCTGTGGGACCAAGAAACATTGCTGGATATGTATGGGGGGGAGCCTAGTCCCACTGGGGCTTCGGTGACCTGTTGTTTAATGTATGTGGCATGGGTATCTGGCAGTCTTGTTGCTTCGAGAGGACCGGTTGTCTGGGGGAGCCTGGTCCCTCTGGGGCTTTGGTGACCTGTTGTCTGGGGGGAGCCTAGTCTCTCTGGGGCTTTGGTGACCTGTTGTGTGTCTGGGGGAGCCTGGTCCCTCTGGGGCCTTGGTGACCCGTTGTTTGGTGTATGTGGCATGGTAAGTTGTGTTGGGCGTTTGGGTGGTTTCTGGAACACTAAGTGCTTCGAGACCGATTTGACGTCTGTTGGGAACCTGGTACCTCTGGTGCTTCGGTAACCGTTTAGAATGTGTTAGTGTTAATATGGTTGTCTAAACGGTGAGGTATCTGTTTCGAGAGTAAGACGATGGTTGTGTACGCTGTACGGTGTGGAGATCTAAATTTACATGGAGAAAACAAATGAACAGTGTGAAAGCTATGAGAATTATGTTTTCATGAGTAAAGAAGTACTTGATTTTTGTTGTAGGCTGGTAATATAAGGTGTTGATTGAAGGTTTCACGTGGAAGATGTCACGACCACGTAATTATTTTTTTTTATTTGGTCAGGAGCGGCCGAACTTAACCTATTAGGTACTCAATTTTTTTTTGTTCTCTTGGTTTTTGTTTTTTATCACAATTGAGTAACGATGTTGTTCATCGCTCTACATCAAACGTGGGACCGTTTGAATGTCAAGATGGCCGTATCGGAGGAAGGTAAATGATTAATAGTTGGGAACGAAGAAATATCGTTCAGTTTTGTTTAATTGGCAACATTTAGCCTCTGATTCAAATTTCAATTAGATTTTATTCGATTGGTAACACTTAGTTTTCTCCAGTGTCCAATTCGAGTGAAGGATTTGAATCCTAGAGCAAAGTGACATGTGACAGTGACAGGCAATTTTGGAGAAAAAACGCGAAGGCGCGCGGCAGCGCGGGGTGGACTTGAGTAGAGACTCTCGACTAGAGAGAACTGGAGCGGGACGTATGGCGATTACGTGTGATAAGTGGCAGATTGGTGCCGGTGGAGTTGCGTCTAAAAGTATCAGACTAGTCAACGCGTCAACTTGCTACTAGAATTGGACAATGGAATATCTCTAAAACGCCATTAGTTACCTGCCTCGTGCATGCATAACCCACGATAAGCCCACAAGTACGAGGGTATATGGAAGGAAGCCCTCGTGTTTCCGACATATTAATTATCATATCATTATTTTCTTTCTTTCTTTCTATCTCAAGCGGGAGAAGTCATTGGATGATTTCCTAACTTACAAAAAAGGCTGCTACTGAGAAATTTTATGATGTAAAAACCCAAAAACACTGCACAACCTGGGAATTGAACCCAGGACCTCATGCTAAGCAGTAGCGTTTGCAACTACTAGACCAACAAGACAGTCTAAAATAATAATTTTGTGAATAACCCTAGAAATCTGATGATAACAACAATTACCAATCTTTGCCAAACATTGCTCAAATCATCATCATCTTCCTGCCCTTATCCCATGTTACTTGGGGTCGGCGCAACGTTTTCCTCTTCCATACCGTTCTGTCCCCAGTTACGCTATTACTGACTCCCTTTTCCTTCATATCACTCCTCACACAGTCCATCCATCTTTTCTTTGGCCTTCCTCTTCCTCTCCATCCATCCACATTTACATTCATAACTCTTTTAGTAACATGCGTTTCAGAAACATTGCTCAGATGATAAGGAAATAAAACTATTTGCATTAATTCTTAATTTTAGTTTTATTCACATAATAATTATCATACCGCATAATTCAAAACCTGTCTTATAAATTTGCAGGTAGTAAAAGAAACGGGTTTACAAATCCCGGAACGCTACTGGGGTACGTACAGACCAGGAGTGTACATGGGTATGAAGAGTCGTGAACCAAGGTCACCGGTGTTCGGTATGATGTGGTACGAGTTGTCCGCATCAACGCATAAAGGAATACGGTAAGTAATTTTTCTTAAAGTAATGGTTGACTCCCAGCAAGAATTTTTAGGGTTCCGTACCCAAACGGTAAAAACGGGACCCTATTACTAAGACTCCACTGTCCGTCAGTCTGTCTGTTACCAGGCTGTTTCTCATGAACCGTGATAGCTAGACAGTTGAACTTTTCACAGATGATTTATTTATTTATTGGCCTATCTACAATTCTTACACAGTTTATTCTAATATAATACAAGCATAGTATACAATATGATGCCATAGACACAGCATGCATCTGTCCATGTACATATTCGCGAGCTGGCTGACCAAACCACATGTATCCGATGCACAGAATGATTTTGTTCTTGTTTACGTCTTTTTAATAGAATTGACTTTTTTATTTATAACTTTTTAGTAAACTTTTTATTTTTCGAATAGTGTACATTTAAACATAAGTGTTATATATTTTAAAATCACCTCTTAAAATCCTATATTTTGATACCCCACACGATGGATTTAGAAGAATAAAAATAATTGGGCCCCCACGATATGGGCCTTAAATCTGCTATTTTTCTATTTTCCAATTTTAATGTAGCCAGTGACACTCGCAAGAGGTTACGACGAATCGATTGACATCAGAATCATCCAAATCGGCCAACGTGTTTGGTCACTTGAATGCCACATAGGATCAAACATACATACATAGACTGATAAACACATTACACTCCCTCGCAGTCGGATAAAAATTAACCATTCCCATCCTCAGATATTGGTGCGACCAAAACGACCAACTAGCAACTTACGGCTGGCTGAGACACGATGGGTTCACGTTTGGGGAGCAGCTGATAACAGACCTACCCCACAATATTACTACTTCGTTCATAAAGACCCCCGGGGGTGAACACGGGGGGCATTGGACGGCTAGGATTAATATTACTACTAAGGTAAGGATTTATCTATATATATACTAGCTGACCCGGCAAACTTTGTTTTGCCATAAAAAGACCAAACATTTATCTACCCTACCCTACCCTACCCTACCCTACACTACCCTACACTACCCTACCCTACCCTACCCTACGTACCCTACCCTACCTACCCTACCCTACCCTACCAATTAAAAAAATAAATAAAAAAATTGATGTTGACCTATTCTCAGACCTACTGAATATACATATAAAATTTCATCAAAATCGGTCAAGCCGTTTCGGAGGAGTTTGGCAACGAAAACTGTGACACGAGAATTTTATATATTAGAAGATTATCGGGCAACTACCTACACTCTTTGCGCTGTAGCATGGTGCGGGTGACAGTTTCAATAACATTTTTTACGTATATGCGTATATGCATTTTTTGTAGTTTAAATGCGTTTACGTGTAAGCGTAAAAAATGTTATTGAAACTGTCACCCGCACCACGGGGTCTCATTGCTAAGAAAAAAAAATTGGTTCAAATAAATCTCAAAAGATGGCGCGACATGTATACTCAATTCAATAATTGTGTGTAAAATTAACATTTTCTGGAATTTAACATAAAAATTGTATGTTCTTGTTTAACCAACTCTCCTACGTACAAAATTATGGAATATTGGGCTCTTAATTCACATTTCAAAGATTATTTGAACGGATCATTTAAAATTGATGCCAGTAGATGGCGCATTTTTAAATTTCTGAGGCATTCCACTCGATTGTTAAAATTTGCATTGTAACACATTTTGGTGCAAAAAAAAACTGTAAAAACGTGCAAAAAAATACTATCAAACGAACCTTCACTGTATTTAACGAAAAAAATATTCACGAACCTAGTAAACCCTTTTACTTGCAAGTCACTGCTAACACCATCTATTGCCGTGAAACGGGATCGAACGCGATTGATGTAATTACAAAAATAACAAGATTAATCAGATGAAAAACGTTAGTTAGGTCGGCACGGTTTCTTTGTATGGGATGAGGCATCTGTATGCTAGTATTATATTATCTGTGCCCGCACCATGCTACAGCGCCAAGAGTATAGTAATCGACTTTTCAAGCACTTCCTGGCATCCGATTAAGCTGAATCTTTCCGTACCTATTTTACTTCGGAAACATTGAAATAATATGGTACTATGGATGCTCTCATTGTGGAGACGGAATGTACAGCAAGTCGTTTGGCTAGTCACCGCCAGATAACAATAAAAACAAAAGTCATTAACACCTGCTTACCAATGTATTCCAATATTTCAAAACGATACGACAAAAATGTAAAGGCAGTGTCGCTAACACGATCAAACAAATGTGTCGCAGTAAGAGCAGTGGTGGCCCAGTGGTATCGGCCGCGACTTACAAGTTGTAGGTCGTGGGTTCGAGCCCAGGCAGGCGCTTTACTTTGTGTAAATTATTTCTTCCCCACTGCTCTCAAAACGGTGAAGGAAAACATCGTGAGGAAACCGGCATGTCCTAGAACCAAAAATTCGAAGACATGTGACATCTACCAACCCGCACTGGGCCCGCGTGGTGGATTACGGCCCATTCCCTCTCACAGAGAGGAGGCCTGTGTCCCTGCAGTGGGAACATTAATAGGCTGATGATGTGATGTGTGATGTGAAGGGGCGTTCTCTGCATTCAGTAATGAGTTAATCTATACTAATATTATAAAGCTGAAGAGTTTGTTTGTTTGTTTGAACGCGCTAATCTTAGGAACTACTGGTTCGAATTGTTTTTTTTTTGTGTTGCAAAGTCCATTTATCGAGGAAGGTTATAGGCTACATAACATCACGCTACGACCAATAGGAGCGGAGCATAAATGAAAAATGTTGCAAAAACGGGCAAAAAAATCCTTTTTGAAAGCTTCCGTTGCGTGCGCTGCGTAAACGGTTTAAGTTTTTTTTTTATAGGCTCGCGCTTGACCACAATCTCACCTGATGGTAAGCGATGATGTGGTCGACGGTGAAACACGCTTGCCTAGGAATAACCCATTCACTCTTGACTTAAAGACCCCTAGATTGTAGCTATCGGGAAACACAGACTCCGGCAGGGAATTCCACTCCTTAGCTGTACGCATAATAAAAGTGTTCCCAAAACGTTAAAGTTACGCAACAATAATGTATGTATGGTAGGTAGGGTAGATGGGTAGGTAGGTAGCTATAGGTAGGAAGCCGCGTGGGACAGCTAGTATCTCATTAACGCGTGTACCGCTTTACATGATTTAAACAGATAAAATGGTTCTTCGTACTACTACTACTACCTTTAATTTGAGACCAAAAGCATATTATAAAATCAAGGACTACGTTGAAGATAAAAATTTTGGCTTTACGTCCTTCTGCGCATGCGGCTTCCCTGGTAACTCATAAACGGCACAAATATGTGGTTGTCTCTAACTATTCTCAATCTCATTAATTCTTTGTTTTTTATCCTTCTTTTGATTATTCTTTTTACAATGGTTTTCAATCATCTTCATAGCCCTTTGCTAAAAATAGTTCCAGCACTGATAACAATATTTGTGCCACATGTTAGATTTAGTCTTTTTTTATTTTTTGTTTTACTTTTGTATAGATTCCTTTACTGATTGTTTTGTAAATGTGTGAACATTGTAGGCCTTCTAGATGCTTGTTAACTTTTTAACTCGTTTTATTTTCTTTTGTTTAAATAATATGTAATCTTTTTTTTTTGTTTTCTTACGACTTATTGTCGAGCCTACGTTGTCCCCACATATCTAAGTACTAATGCTGTAACAAGGAAATATTGTAAAACCAAACCATTTTTTTAAAAGAGTAACCATGGAGTTTCTTGCCGGTTCTTCTCCATAGGAAACGACCAACCCGAACCATGCACCTTTTATCGACGTTTTATAAGTGCCCATGTAGGCCTATGTGAAATAAAAAAAACTGATTTAGATTTTTTTGATTTTGATCAAAATATCTTCATAAACAAAAAAAAAATATGTTTTCGAGGTACGTAATTATACTTTTTGGTACAATACAAGTCGGTTCAATGACTTATATTTTATTGTTATCTGGCGGAGACTTTAATTTAATTTAACCCTGTATACGCGGTCGCTACCCCAGAACTTTTCGGTCCTATCGACCATCTGTTCTGCGAGCAATGTGCCGGCAGATGCAGCGTTGGAACTGTTGGAAGGCTTCCTCTCTAGTTGGACCGATATCGTGGTTAGGGTTGCGGGAACCCTCTAGTTGCGAGACAGGACCGATCAATGTGGCGACATTTTGGGAACGCCTGTGACCGGCAGTGAACCTCTTTCGGCTGCAATAGTAAAGATACTGAACCCAGTGTATAGTTTTTGGCACGTAACTTGGCAAGAGTCGTTTTTAGTGTTCCGTACCCAAAGGGTAAAAACGGGACCCGTCGGTCTGTCTATCTGTCTGTCTGTCACCAGGCTGTATCTCATGAACCGTGATAGCTAGAGAGTTGAAATTTTCACAGATGATGTATTTCTCTTGCCGCTATAACAACAAATACTAAAAACAGAATAAAATAAATATTTAAGTTGGGCTCCCATACAACAAACGTGATTTTTTCGCCGTTTTTTACGATAATGGTACGGAACCATTCGTGCGCGAGTCTGACTCGCACTTGGCCGGTTTTTATTAAGATCTCTTTCGTTACCAAGCGGGCCGCGGGGAACGATTAAATTTTTTTTTTCTTCCAAATCCATCGTGTGGGGTATCAAAATAAAGGGTTTAAACAGGTGATCTCAAAAATATATAACACTTATATATTTAAATGTATCTAATTCGAAAAAAAACTAACTAAAAAGATCTAAAAAAAAACTTAATTCTAAAAATCAAAAAACCCGACAGCCAGCCCGCGAATATGTATCCTCCGACTTTTTAGTTCGCTTTTGAAGCAATCGGGTTTTTTGATTTTTTGAATTAAGTTTATTTTTTAGATCTTTTTGGTAACCAAGCGGGACGCGGGGAACGTGTAGCACCGTTCAGAGGGCGCGATTGGTTGGTCAGTAGACACAAGTTCTTTCTGCAAGGATGTTGCTCAGTTACCCCCACTACGCCATAACCTTGCCAAGTTACATGCCGGGGACTATAACACGCTCACTTTCTTTCTTTTTCTTAAATATCTAGGCGTTTTTAGACAACAACCTCGATAATAAAAACCATACTGATCTTAGTTTCTCTGCAGTAGGACCAGAAAGTTGATATATGTCTTTAAGACCCTCAGAAACGTCGCCGAACCCTCTGTACTGAAGCGAATATACTTTGCTCTCTGCCAGTCCCTCATCACGTACTGCTTAACTCCATGGGGTGGAATCACTAAAACCATTTTGAAGCCTGTTGAGGTTGCTCAGCGTGCCATTCTGAAGGTTAGCACCTTTAAACCAATATTGTTGCCCACCTCGCTACTTTACCAATTTTGTAAAGTCTTAGTTTGTCTAGTTAGTCTTAGAACTATGCTGTTGAAACCTGGTAAGTAGATGTATTCTGTGAACCGCATTACGATTTTCACTCAAAAATAGAAAAAAAACAATAAATTTTGGGGGTCCCCATACTTGAAACCGAAACTATGTTTTTTTTTCCATCAAACCCATACGTGTGGGGTATCTATGGATAGGTCTTCAAAAATGATATTGAGGTTTCTAATATCATTTTTTTTAAACTAAATAGTTTGCGCGAGAGACACTTCCAAAGTGGTAAAATGTGCCCCCCCCCCCCCTGTAACTTCTAAAATAATAGAATGATAAAACTAAAAAAAATATATGATGTACATTACCATGTAAACTACCACCGAAAATTGGTTTGAACGAGATCTAGTAAGTAGTTTTTTTTTAATAGGTCATAAATCGTAAACCGCAATTTACCAAGTACGGAACCCTTCGTGCGCGAGTCCGACTCGCACTTGGCCGGTTATTTTTCTTGTCTATCCCACGTTGTGGGGAATCGTTGGATAGGCCATTCAAAAATATTACGGGTCTGTGCAAACTATTTTTTGATTCAGGGATCCGTTTGCGTTAATTAAGGCGGTACCCCGAGCAAAACGCCGCGCAGGCCGTTTTTCCTGCAGTTTTTAGGAGCTATCTACTCGTTATTTAAAAAGAAATATCAATTAACAAAAATACATTAAATTTCTGCATAATATTGATACGAAAATGGTAGATTTAGTTTTTTTTTAATGTTGTATATATTTCACTAATCTCCTTCCAAAAAAAACATAAAAATGAGAAATAATTATTGATAGCACGCATCTCCTCGTAAAGTGTTCATTAATTATTTTTTGTACTAACACTAATGGATAGACAATTTAATAACGAACATTTTTATAGTATTTTTTTTTTTAAAAGACCAAAATTCGATTTTATAAAGATTTTATTCTAAAATCTAGGCGTATTCACTACTGTAATTCATGCGCCACCAGTGCCGCTAGACCAATAGGAATGCTCATATCTCCTGCCGATTTTTTAGTCAGGGTACCGTCTTAAGGACTTTATGTCTAATTTTTATAGAGTCATTTTGGTTGCTTTTGGATATGTGAAAAAATTCACGGCAGTAGTACCTATATAACGAAATTAAAACGAAAGAAATCTTGCAAAATTCAAGTGGGTGAATATAATTTTCTGGCAAGGACACTTCCAGCCGCACTCTTCTGCTTCAACATTAAAGTCGGCGAATACAATTTTCTGGCAAGGACACTTCCAGCCGCACTCTTCTGCTGCAACATTAAAGTCGGCGAATACAATTTTCTGGCAAGGACACTTCTAGCCGCACTCTTCTGCTGCAACATTAAAGTCGGCGAATACAATTTTCTGGCAAGGACACTTCCAGCCGCACTCTTCTGCTTCAACATTAAAGTTGGCGAATACAATTTTTTGGCAAGGACACTTCTAGCCGCACTTTTCTGCTTCAACATTAATGTCGGCGAATACAATTTTTGGCAAGGACCCTTCCAGCTGCACTCTTCTGCTTCAACATTAAAGTCGGCGAATACAATTTTTTGGCAAGGACACTTCCAGCCGCACTCTTCTGCTTCAACATTAAAGTTGGCGGATACAATTTTTTGGCAAGGACACTTCCAGCCGCACTCTTCTGCTTCAACATTAAAGTTGGCGGATACAATTTTTTGGCAAGGACACTTCCAGCCGCACTCTTCTGCTTCAACATTAAAGTTGGCGGATACAATTTTTTGGCAAGGACACTTCCAGCCGCACTCTTCTGCTTCAACATTAAAGTCGGCCAATACAATTTTTTGGCAAGGAAACTTCCAGCTGCACTCCTCTGCTTCAACATGACACAAAAATAGCAACTGCACAAAAACTTGCAGCCAACTTCAGCGATCACAAAGATCCACTGTGACTACTATACACACCTACCATTAGTATTTTTTTTTCAATTGGATTTTTTTTAGTTTTTTCCTCCATTTCTACTTTGTATTGGATAACTTATTAAGTTTGTTCCTTTGTATTAGATAAGTACATTCTAACATGGGATCATTGTATTCATAGTTGAAATACTTATTTGTAACTCAAGGGGAACGGCTTTGACGGCTGAAATACGGGCTACAGCCTAGTTCGGCCTCAAATGCTAATATTTTGTGTATTTTAACTTTAGTTTAAGTACTAAAGTCACCGCCAGATAACAAAAAAATAAAAGTCATTAACACCTGTCTACCAATGTATACCAATATTTCAAAACGATACGACAAAAATGTAAAGGCAGTGTCGCTAACACGATCAAAACAAACGTTTCGTGGTACGGGGCGTCCGAGACCCTTTCACTTGGTGTTCAGTAATGAGTTAATATCACATAAACGCTTTGACCGATTTACATGATTTATTATGATTTAAACGGAGAAAATGGTTCTACGCCTATACCTTTCATTTGAGACCAACATTATCAAAATATAACAATAAACAAACAAATCATGTTTTCATGTTACGTAAGGTCACGGGGCCCGAGCGCTATGAAATAAAATTTGGTTCAAATAAATCTCACTAGATGGCGTGACATGCACCAAGCTGTTATTGAATAAATTGAATTGTGTGTAATATTAACATTTTCTGGAATTGAACATACAATTGTATGTTCTTGATTAATCAACTAAGTAATACAGTAGTAGTACTTTTAACTTCTAAGCACAAAATTATGGAATATTGGGCTCTTAATTCACATTTCAAAGATTATTTGAACGGATCATTTAAAAAGGATGCCAATAGATGGCGCGGTTTTAAATGTCTGGAGACATTCTACTCGATTGTTTAAATTTGTATTGTAACACATTTTGGTGCAATGAAACTATAAAAACGTGCAAAAAATCAATAAAACAAATCTTCTATGTATTTAAAGAAAAAAATATTAATAATCCTCTTGGGCCCGATCCGAGCCCAAGAGGCACCCGGCGGATTTGGCGGTACAGGTCAGCAGATTGGGATGGCATGCGATCTTTCTTTGCATGCTATCCTTGGCAGCCTACTTGCTTTTCTTCGGCTGATCCTACGTCGTGCGCGGACGCCGTGACGGATGTGTTGCGTCAGGGAATGGAGTACTACATTTCGTTCTCTGATGTGACAATGTCCAGCGTTGACCGGCCATGGTTTGGCGCCGAATGTTATCGCGCCGACACGCTTAAGCATGAGGCGTACCTGGCATGGGTCGACGCTCGATTGCGCAAAGCGGGAGACGTGGGTCAGAAGAAGAAGGTCTTCAACAGGGCTGCCAATTCCTGCAAGTCGGTGTAGCGAAGGGCTCGGTTCGACCACATTAGCCGAATAGGGACCAAACTTGCTTCTTACCCAGCAGGTAGTAAAGCGTTTTGGTCCCTGGCTAAGTCGGTCGAGTCGAACTTCTGCCGTCCCTCACTACCACCACTGCTGAAACCCGACGGGTCGTTGGCCCACTCCGCTGAGAAGGCAAATTTATTTGCATCTCTTTTTGCGGAATCTTCGCGTCTGAATCCTGGTGATTCGCGGCCCCCTCCTTCTCCTGTTGGATGCGAGACGAGTATGTCGGACATTCGCATCCATCAAAAGGACGTTCTTAGGGTGCTGCGCAACCTCGACGTAAACAAGGCTAGCGGCCCTGACGGAATACCAGCAATAGTTCTTAGAACCTGTGCGCCTGAACTGTCTCCGATCTTGACTCGTCTATTCCGCCTTTCATATGAGACTGGAAAAGTGCCGAATGCTTGGAAGCAAGCCAACGTACAGCCTGTGCCCAAGAAGGGCAGTCGAGCTGACCCGGCCAACTACAGACCCATCTCTGTAACGTCCATACTCTGTAAGAGTATGGAGCGTGTACTTAACAAAAAGCTCCTGGCATACCTAGAATCTAATGATATCCTTAGTGACCGTCAATACGGCTTCCGCCCAAATCAGTCTACTGGGGATCTTCTAGCGTATGCCATTCACATATGGAGTGAGGCCATCGAGAGACACGGGGAAGCGCTTGCCGTCTCCCTCGACATCTCGAAGGCTTTCGATAGGGTCTGGCACGAAAGCCTCATTGGTAAGCTTCCTTCATTCGGTTTGCCCGGTGGTCTGTGTGATTGGATTGCAGACTTCCTGAGAGATCGGTCCATTCGAGTGGTTATCGATGGCTGCTCTTCGGACCAATTGGATATTAATGCCGGGGTCCCTCAGGGGTCAGTACTCTCAGCAACATTGTTCTTGTTGCACATTAATGATCTGCGAAAACCCGGCACCTTTGGGTATGCTGACGACAGCACTGTTGCTGAAAGATACTTGTCCAACGCTCGGGCTACCGGGCCGCAGATCCGGTCTCTCCGTGAGGCCATGGTGGAGCGTTTGAACCTGTCCTTGCAGGCAGTCTCCGAATAGGGCGATGCCAATCTGGTCAGGTTTAATGCTGCTAAAACCCAGGCGTGTCTTTTTTCCGCTAAAAAGAGCCAATTCCACCCGGCTCCAACTTTCCGTGGTGTAACCGTGCCGATAACGGACCATCTTGAGCTTCTTGGTGTTTCGTTGACATCGACTCTCAATTTTAGCCTTTCCCTCAATGTATGGACATTGAGGGAAAGGCTCAGCTGGCTGCCAAAAAGTTGGGGATCCTTGCGAAGGTGAGACGGTATTTCACGCCGGAACAGCTGCTCAACTTGTATCAAGCGCAAGTTCGATCATGCATGGAGTACTGTTCTCATCTCTGGGACGGATCTGCCAAATATCAGCTTGATGCACTTGAATCGATCGAAAAGCGGGCCAAGAGACTCATCGGCAATGAGGCACTGGTCAAGTCAAAGCTCCAAAGCCTTGAACATCGTCGCCGAGTTGCCAGCTTGTCGGTTTTTTATCGGTTGCATTTCGGGGAGTGTGCGATGGAATTGCATGATCTGATTCCGCCCAGCCCGTTCCATCATCGGACTACCAGACGTACGGCGATGCGTCATCGGTACATGGTGGATATCCCACCCATACGCACAACAAGTTTTGGGGACACTTTCATTATGCGTACAGCTAAGGAGTGGAATTCCCTGCCGGAGTCTGTGTTTCCCGATAGCTACAATCTTGGGGTCTTTAAGTCAAGAGTGAATAGGTTTTTTCTAGGCAAGCGTGCTTCACCGTCGACCACATCATCGCTTACCATCAGGTGAGATAGTGGTCAAGCGCAAGCCTATTGAAAAAAAAAATTAATGCTCCGAGTGACACCCTTTTACTTGCAAGTCGCTGCTAACACCATCTATCTATTGTCATGGAACGGAACCGAACCCGAATGATGTACAAAAAATAGCGGTTTTATCATAGCGCGGTTTCTTTGTATGAGATGAGGCATCTGTATGCTAGTATTATATTATCTGTGGTAAGATACAAGTCGGATCAATGACTTATATTTTATTGTTAACTGACGGAGACTTTATTTGAGATTTTTTTTCAAATTTGTGTGGATAAAAATTATTATTCTTTTTTCAAAATCTATAAAAATTTCAGGGTAACGCCAAAGTGCCATTTATGCTGATATGGTACGCTGCGTTGGATGAGTCCTTAGGACCTGCCGCCCCAGACTCCAGACTGTGGTATGAGGATGGCTCCATACTGGGGCATACACCGCAGCTGCATAATTTCAGAGTCAACCTTGTTCCTCATAAAGGTAAAATACTTCTTAAAGTTATCAATATTGGTACTGAAAATTTGTTTTTTGTCCGTCAGGTAGATTAATAAAAAATATTGGACACGTATTTTTTCTTTTGATACGTAAACAAAGTGATGACGATATAATGCGTTGAAATATCGTGAAACGTCACGCCGCTAGTACACTTTATACTGCCTTAGTGACGTCACAAGCCCCCACTACTGAACTTTGATGCGCTTTAACTTTGTAAATTTTTATTGATTTGGTAAAGTAAAAAATACGTGTGCAATATTATTTGATAATCTCACTGACGGACTTAATAGATAGAATTATCATTTTTCTATCCTGGAAACATCCCTATTAATCAATTATTTACAAGATCAATCAATGGTACGTTTAAAACATACGAACATACAAAAATAATATCATATTGCCATCATTAAAATTAATAAATGTAAAAAGTTAAGTTTCAATTACAGTTAAATTTGATTACAATTAAGCAACGCTTGTTGTTATTTTAGTGATTTCATTCTAATAAATAAATAGAATATTTATTTCTCTTCCACAAATGTTTCTTATAATCAAATATGGCGGATGCCCAAAGATGGCGGATCAATTTTTCTTTTGCACCCTCATGTTTTAGGTATCAAATGAAAGGGTTGGCTGAGATGAATATGAAATAGGTTTTACAATGCATGTCCTCGAAAAGAGCGGTTTTTCAAGCAGCCAAACTGTGCGGAAAGTGTCACTTTTTTTCACTAGTGCTTTTTACTTTCCTGTATTTTTTTAATTTTTAACTCCAACGTCAGCCCGACGCATAGAGTTTTTATTATTTGAGAAAAGTTTAAAAAATTAGTTATGTACAGATTATCATTCATATATAAGGTAAAATAAAACTAATACTACATTTTAGGCGTTTTTAATCACTCTAGATGTAGATTTTGATCAATAAATTAATTTCAAATATTTATTAAATATGTTTGGCAGAACGTATATTTTGCTCGTGCCTTATTGCGTTACGATGTGACAGCTATTTGCACATGCGCAGTAGATATGCCCGAGGAACTATTAGTTAATCTGTGGATATGCTGAACGCTTTGAATAAGCCCGCCATTTTATTAATTTATTTATTTCCTCGCACAATGCATAGTAAAATGTTGTATGATACACGTACGTAAGATGATTTCCGACTTGTGTCGATTTATCCACTCACTCGCTTCGCTCGTTCGTGAATAAAAATGCCACTCATCGGAAATCACCTACCTTCCGCACTTGTATCAAAAATAACTATTTTAATTATTTATTTTTTTCAGGAAAGCTTCTCCATACATCATATTCCGAGGCGCATGCACCAGGGCTGCATCTTTTAAAGGAGAAATTCTATTCGCTTTTGAAGATTGAAAGACATTCCATGTTCGGGAAACTTGCTGTCTTAGGAGCTGACGATGAGCTTAATATTAAGGTATGTTATCACTGTTAATAGTGCAGTATAGAAATGTTAATATATTTTTTTATAATAAAATACAGACAACTTTAAAAAAATACTGACTTACATTTTGAAGTTATTTTTCAGTTTGTAGTTTTTTTTTTTGGAAGTCGGTTTTATTTTAATCTATTCTGGCATTATAGTTGCCTTACTAAACAACTAGCCTATTAGGTAGGTACAACTAAAAAGGGAATAACTTTTTTACAAAAGAATACTACCGACTTCCAAATAAAAAAAAACTACAAAGTGAAAAATAACTTTCTTTATGGAAATCGGTGTCCATAATACAAAATATTGGTACCTACCAAAGACACCGACTTTGGTATTTATGACGAGTTATTTTTCACTTATATAGAAAGTATTTTTTAAATCTTTTTCATGGGTCTTAAACTTAACTGGCGAACTGTAGGTTTAAATCTGCCCAACCCCTCCGGGAATACACCGTGATGTTATGTTACTTCCCTGGACAAGCTCCTTTAAATAAGTTTCCTTTTTCACAGGAAAAAGACATAAATTTCGTTCCAATACAGATGTTGGTCGAAACTCCTTTTTGTATAGATATAGTATACACTACAGAAGACCTGTCTACTCCTCCCTTGAAGGGGGACAAGTACACTAAAGCTTTGGAGGCGAAGAAACTGGCGTTTGATTTAGAGTTCGAGGAGAAGTTCAAATTGGACGAAAAAGGGTGAGTCGTTTCAGGGTTTTATTTATGTGACCCTACAGGTCGAGGTTAAGCAACTTGCCAAAGTCGATCTGTGCCTGGATGACATCCCTTACATGCCGAGATCACTGTATAGAGCAGTGGTGGCCCAGTGGAATCAGCCGCGACTTACAAGTTTTGGGTTGTGGGTTCGAACCCAAGCAGGCGCTTTACTTTGTGTAAATTATTTCATCACCACTGCTCTCCAAACGGTGAAGGAAAACATCGTGAGGAAACCGGCATGTCTTAGAACCAAAAAATCGAAGGCATGTGACATCTACCAACCCGCACTGGGCCTGCGTGTTGGATTACAGCCCATCCACTCTCACAGAGAGGAGGCCTGTGTCCCAGCAGTGGGTAGGCTGATGATGATGATGATATATTTTTGAAATCACCTCTTAAAACCCTTTTATTCTTGTTTTCGTTTCTTCGATTTTTGACACCGACTTCCGAAATTGAAGTTATTTCTCACTTTGTAGTGTTTTTATTTGGAAGTCGGTTGTAATTTTTTGTAAAAAAGTTTATTTATTTATTTAAACTTCATGTACAATGGTGATACATAGGCGGACTTAATGCAGCAAGGCATTCTCTACCAGTCAACCTTTGGGTTAAAAAGAACACAACAGTGGTAGGAGTCCAAAAAAATAATAAAAAATGAACAATAATTAAAATTGGATAATAAACTATCTGACTAATAAAATACATAAATAATTTCATAACAATAGACTAAAAAAAAAAAAAAAAAATATTTATCACTTTTTAGTTGCACATTATAAAGTGAAAAATAATCTGAACTGGTCCATTGGACCAGTTCTATAGGTAAGGTGCCAATAATGCCCAATAGATGCCAGAATAGATTTACCCAATAACATGAAACTTGAACAAAACCAGTGGAATGAGAGTATACCAGGATGAACTGTTCACACCTGCGTACCCCTTTAGAGCGTACCAGTGTGATGTTATGTTATGAAATGGTGTACAAATAAACAGACATACTATTGCAGCTATCCCGAGAGACTTGCCGTCATTTATGGAAGAGTTCTGATGTCTCCGAAGTTCAAATGGGACCACATGACAAGCACCAGCTTTCAAATAAAAAAAATAAGCATCAAAATCGGTTCACCTAGTAAAAAATTCTGAGGTAACAAAAAAAAAGATGCAGTCGAATTGATAACCTCCTAGTTTTTGAAGTCGGTTAAAAAACAATATGAATAACTTACAATTGAGGAAAATATGCGTCTCATCCGCGCAAAACACAGCATAATGCTTAGGACTCGTGTGCAAGACAGAGATACAAGAGGGGTTTTCAGAGACAGCCGTTCTTCATAGTTTTTTTTTTCGTTTTAGTTACTCACCCCAAGATGTGGCGATAGCCCGAGCAGCGCTATCCAACATGGTTGGAGGTGTTGGCTATTTCTTTGGAGCTAGCAGAGTGCAGTCACAATACACCAAGGAACCAGTGCCTTATTGGAAGGCGCCATTATACACTGGAGTGCCTAGCAGGTGAGTTTGACCCTTAAAACTACGGTGATGTGGTTTATTTTTGAGTACAGTTGATCGACGACTGTTAACAGTGAAGCCTCCTAAAGAGCTCTGACGGCCTGGTACTTTGAAGCAAGATATTTCAAGAAATGTGGTATTTTTTTGAGTTGAACATAAAGTCTGTTGTAATATGCTAGCCTGGTAGTTTGAAGGGAGAGATTCTGTGTATTTTTTTGTTAGTTCTTTGGAGATGGCCGCCAATTTCAGCTTAATGTCTAAAGAAATAAAGGTTAGTTTCGTGTGAACTCGCGACATAGTCAGAAGTGTGGGCTATTTCTTCGGACCTAGCAGAGTTCAGTCATAATACACCAAGGAACAAGTGCCTTAATGGAAGGCACCGTTATACACTTGAGTGTCTTGCAGGTGAGTTTGATCCTTAAGGCGGTTCCCCGAGCAAAACGCCGCGCAAGCCGTTTTTTGTGCTGTTTTTAGGAGCTATCTACTCGTTAGTTAAAAAGAAATATCAATTAATAAAAATACATTAAAATTCTACATAATATTGATTCTAAAATGGTAGATTTAGTTTTTTTTTAAATGTTGTATATATTTCACTAATCTCCTTCCAAAAAAACATAAAAATGAGAAATAATTATTGATATTATGCATCTCCTCGTAAAGTGTTCATTAATTATTTTTTTTATACTAACACTAATGGATAAACAATTTAATAACGAACATTTTTGTAGATTTATTTTTTTCAAAAGACCAAAATTCGATTTTATAAAGATTTTATTCTAAAATCTGGGCGTATTCACTACTGTAATTCATGCGCCACCAGTGCCGCTAGACCGATAGGAATGCTCATATCGCATGCCGATTTTTTGGTCAGGGTACCGTCTTAAAGCTGTCAGTCGCGCCCATAAGCCGCGTCCGATAATTTGTTTCCAGCTTTAGCTCAGACAATTGATTTTTATACACCGAAAAGGGGCTATAGAATAGAATATACTTTATTGTACACCATAAAATTATACACATTTACAAGACCACACACAAATATTATAAAGGCGAAAGTTTGTGGGTGAGTGTGTGTGTGTGTTTGTATGTTTGTAACTTCTTCACGCTCAAACGGCTAAATAGATCTCGATGAAATTTGGCATAGAGATAGATTATAGTCTGGATTAGCACATAGGATTTTTAGGATTATGCTTTTTATCCCTTGGGATAAATTTCAACATTCAGGCGGGCGAAGCCGCTGACAGCTAGTCTGGTATAAATTTCAACTTGCTAGGTCCACCCGTACCTGAGAAAATCGGTGGTGTCACACGGACATACAGACGGACGGACAAGAGAGTGATCTTTTAAGGGTTCCTTTTTACCCGACTGCCGAAGGAGGATAATGTGTTTATCAGTCTATGTATGTATGTATGTTTGTATGTATGTATGTATGTATGTATGTATGTATGTAAGTATGTATGTATGTATGTTTGTTCCTATATGGCGTTCCAGAGACCAAACGCGTGGGCCGATTTTGATGATACATACGTCAATCGATTCGTCTTAGCCCTGCGAGTGTCATAGGCTACATTAAAATTGAACAATAGAAAAATGGCGGATTTTGGGTGCCAAATTGTGGGGGCCCAATTTTTTTTTCTTCCAAATCCTTCGTGAGGGGTATCAAAATAAATGGGTTAAGGAGGTGATTTCAAAAATATATAACACTTATATGTTTAAATGTATCTAATTCGAAAAAAAATATTTAAAAAGTTATAAATAAAAAAACTTAATTAAAAAAATCAAAAATCCCGACTGCTTCAAAAGCGAACTAAAAAGTCGTAAACAAGGAAAAAATCATGCTGTGCAGGCGGAGGATACACCAGATTTTGGTCAGCCTTCCCGCGAATATGTATCCTCCGACTGCACAGCATGATTTTTTCCTTGTTTACGACATTTTAGTTCGCTTTTGAAGCAGTCGGGATTTTTGATTTTTTTAATTAAGTTTTTTTACCTTTTGAGGTACGCAACCCTAATAAAAAGGTATCACATATTTTGAGGCACAAAGCAAGTTTAGGTGATAAGTTAGTGGAGTTTCAGCTCTTATGTCTATAATAGTAAGGACTAATACCGCGACGTTAAATCTTCTGTTCTCATTCCTTTCCAGATCATTCTTTCCCCGAGGCTTCCTCTGGGACGAAGGCTTCCACGGTCTACTCATCGGCCGCTGGTCTCCTGACATTCAGATGGACATAGCTGCTCATTGGATGGACCTCATTAACGTTGAAGGGTGGATTCCTAGGGAACAGATTTTAGGTATGTTTTCATAATATTCATCATCACACTGAGGGAGGCCTATGTCCAGCCGTGGACATCTTTCAGCTGAAATGATAATGTTGCTGATTGGATAGAGGTTCGAGAACCAGATCATTCTGCTTTTCTTCCATGTTTTAGTCGGCTAAAAAAACTGTATTCGATTAAAAATGCAATGCACTTTTGCAATCATTAATGGAGGTAGAGAAGAAATTCATAGACCATTTCGCCAGTTATATACCTCTATGCATTTGGATCTAAGATAACAACTAAGCCTGGCCATAAACCGGGAATTTGTCGCCCGACTATTCGGTGATGGCAGCGCAAAAAATCTATAAATCACAGTAGATGGCGCCATATGCACCGATTTGTTATTTAATTGTGTGTTCTGGTATTGGACATAAATATTGTATGTTCTTGTTTAAATAACTCTCCTAAGCACAAAATTATGGAATATTGGGCTCTTAATTCACATTTCAAACATTATTTGAACGGATCATTTACCATTGATGCCAATAGATGGCGCGGATTTAAATATCTGAGGCAAGCTACACGATTGTTTGAATTTGCACATTTTGGTGCAATGAAACTGTAAAAACGTGCAAAAAATACTTTACAATGCATGTCCTCGAAAAGAGCGGTTTTCCAAGCAGCCAAACTGTGCGGAAAGTGTCACTTTTTTTCACTAGTGCTTTTTACTTTTCTGTACTTTTTTAATTTTTAACTCCAACGTCAGCCCGACGCATAGAGTTTTTATTATTTGAGACAAGTTTTAAAAATTAGTTATTTACAGATTATCATTCATATAAAAGGTAAAATAAAACTAATACTTTATTTTAGGAGTTTTTAATTACTCTAGATTTAGATATTGATCAATAAATTAATTTTAAATATTCATTAAATATGTTTGGCAGAACGTTTATTTTGCTCGTGCGTAATTGCGTTACGATGTGACAGCTATTCGCACATGCGCAGTAGGTATGTCCGAGGAACTATTAGTTAATCTGTGGATATGCTGAACGCGCTTGAATAAGCCTACCATTTTATTAATTTCATTTTATTAATTTATTTATTTCCTCGCACAATGCATAGTAAAATGTTGTATGATACACGTACGTAAGATGATTTCCGACTTGTGTTGATTTATCCACTCACTCGCTTCGCTCGCTCGTGAATAAAAATGCCACTCATCGGAAATCACCTACCTTCCGCACTTGTAGCATAAATAACTAATAAAACAAATCAACAACAAAAAAATAGTCACGAACCGAGAAAACCCTTTTTCTTGCGAGTCGCTGCTAACACCATCTATAGCCGTGGAACGGAACCGAATGCGATCGGAGTACTAATAAAAATAAATCAGCTTAATCAGACGAAAAACGCTAGTTACTTTGTATGGCATCTGTATGCTAGTATTATATTATCTGTGCTATTACTAATAATCTAATTATGAAATTTTTTAATCATATTTTGCCAGATCCTGGAAATCAGGACACAAGGCAGTCGCGCACTTGTAACACTAACTAAAACAATGAGGCATTTTTTTAAATTCCATGTAAAAATGTTTTTCCATCTACTAGGAGCGGAGGCGCTAGCAAGAGTTCCAAAAGAATTCGTAGTCCAAAGCAACGCTGCAGCAAATCCCCCTGTGTTGTTGATACAATTGGCTCACATGGTGAAGATACGGCCCGAACTGTTCGTGAGCGGGTCCAAGCATCGCAGCACGCTCGATAGGATGTATAGTAGACTGCAGGTAAGCTTCTACTAGATATAACAGCCTGGTACTTTTCAGCAAAATACTCGTCAAAATTGCCACAATTTTCGGGGGAAAAAGAGACCTTCTACCAATATATGACAGCCTGGTACTTTGTGACCAGCGTTCTTGTAAAAGTGTTTAGAAATCTCAAGTGTTTGTGATTCCCTGCTAATTTATGGCACCCTGGTACTTTGATAGGAGCAATCTTACGATTATCTTCAATTTTGACGATGATATCTGCCTCCCATTAAGTTATAACAGCCTGGTATTTTGGAGTCTCGAGAAAACAGCTGGGTGGACTTTGGTGGGGTGTCAAAGCCTTTATTGTTCTCTACAGAAAAGTAAGTAAAATCTTAGCTGTGCTGAGTTTTAAAAGATAAAAGATAATTTATTTGTCCAAACATTTACGCGTTCGATTTTTGCTGAGAGCAGTTGTGTTACATGCGATCGCGCGCGTACCACAGTGTAAAAGTGCTTACGCATCAAAATAACGCCGTCCAGTCGGATGCACCGCAATGACCTAGTTATTGCGTAATGCTGACGGCTGCAGGCGAATATTATTGTTAAGGCGAAGTTAATACTCGATTAACTTCTACAATGAGTTCGAATAAGCAAAAACTCAGCGTGAACTTATCAACAGAGACTGAACATCTGTTGTTCAAGTACTTTTGTGAAGAACAAAGGCAGCGTGAAAAGCTTGAAAAAAACGTAAATGACTTAAAAAGTCAGATAGAAAACCTCCAGCAACAGCTGAAACTTCAAGCGGAGAACCCACCGAAATCAGCCACTACAACCGCCCCTGAAACTTCTCCCCCGCCTGTTGAATATACAACGGATGAAGAAGAACTCGCTCGAGAAACAGGATGGATACGGCAAAAAAGCAGGAAGAAAAGAAAATTGAACACCTCGCCCGCCCAACCCACTCTGCATGAACAAGGAAGTGAACATAATAAAGGTAAGGAAAAAACCATTAAAACTCCTTTGCCACCACCTATTGTAGTAGATGGTATCCAGGATTACCAGAAATTCTTTGATTTTTTGTCTGAGAGCCAACCAGCTGACGCGTTCAGCATCAAAATGATGAATGGCGATACAATCAAAGTAAATGCCAAAAACGATGATTCATACAGAGCAATTACAAAGGCCCTCTCTCTCAACAATTGCCTTTGGCACTCGTATGAGAACAAGCAAGAGAGACCAATTAGAGTGATGGCAAAAAAATTGCATTTCACATGCATTCCGGAGAGAATTGTTGAAGATTTGCGTGGCAAAGGCTACAAAATCCTAGAAGCAGTCAACAAATTGAGTTGGAAAACCAAAGAGCCACTCAATATGTTCATGCTTACATTCTCGAACGATGAAGAAACTAGCAAAATTTTTAACATCAAAACTGTATTGGGATGTAATGTGGAAATACAACCGGTAAAATCCACAAAACTGGTACCTCAGTGCAAACGATGCCAGGCTTACGGCCATACGCAAAAGTACTGCTCCAAAGAACCGAGGTGCGTAAAGTGCACAGGCAAACATCTCACGAAGGATTGCAGAAAATCAAAAGAGGAGAAGCCAAAGTGCGTTCACTGTGGAGCGCCACATCCAGCTAACTACAGAGGTTGTATCGTAGCTAAAGAAATCCAGCAGATGAGAAACAAAAAATCGAAAGGCAATAATACTGCCCCTCAACAAAATACACCTAGTGGAAGAGCCGAAGTCCCCACCCAGTACAAACGAAGGCAAAGCACTACAATTAAAAACGTATCTTATGCCCAAGTAGCTACAAGAGGCATAGCCAAGGCGCCTGTGGTTGATATGAACAGTGACAAAAAGTTAGATGAAATCTTAAAGTTAATGTCATCATTCGACGAGAGATTGAAAAAAATTGAAAATAGCAACAAAGCTGCTACTACTAAGCCACAAAAATGAATACTACACTAAGAATTATGGCGTGGAACTCAAATGGGTTACAAAAACATCAGAACGAGTTACAAGTAGTATTAGATATAGAAAAGATTGATGTTTGCCTGATATCAGAAACTCACTTCACAAAGCAATCTCACATTAAGTTTAAAGGGTACAAAGTATACCATGCACTTCACCCAGACAATTCCGCAAGAGGTGGTAGTGCCATTATAGTAAAAGAAAACCTACAGCACTTTGAAGAGTTTAAATACGAAGAGAGGGACATCCAAGCAGTGGCAATTTGTCTACAAACCAAAAAATATCCTCTAACAGTATCTGCCATCTACAGTCCACCACGGTATATGATAAAAAAGGACCACTATATGAACTTTCTAACTCGCTTTAGAACTCGATTTATCTTAGGAGGTGACTTCAATGCTAAAAATACGTATTGGGGCTCAAGACTAACAACTACTAAAGGCAAAGAACTACTAAATGCCATAAAAGAGCTGAAATGTGATGTCATATCAACTGGAAAGCCCACCTACTGGCCAACAGATCAAAATAAAATTCCGGACTTAATAGACTTTTTTATAACCAAGGATCTATCAACTAGTTATATAAAATCGGAACAAAGTTATGACATGAACTCAGATCACTCTGCAATATATCTTGAAATTAGCGAAACCATTTTGTGTAAAGAAAACAGGCCCACTCTTGTTAATAAGTGTACAGACTGGGTGAGCTTCAAGACCAGATTGAATGATCAAATAGACCTTAAAATTCCACTTAAAACACCCGAACATCTAAACGCCGAAGTGGAAAAGTTCATAATGCATATCCAGCAGGCAGCGTGGGAAAATACACCTGACTTCAACAAGAGGACGAAAGGAAATACTTACCCGCTCAGAATCAAACATCTCATTATGGAGAAAAGAAAACAGAGGAAAACGTGGCATCAATCTAGGTGCCCTGAAGACAAACGAAAATTGAATTGTCTTACAAAAAAAGTAAGAAGACTAATCCAAGAATTTAAAGACGAGTCAACCAAAACCTATCTTCAGAGCCTAAGTAACGACCAAAAGACAGACTACTCTCTTTGGAAGGCTACTAAGCACTTAAAAAGACCGATTACCCAAATACCACCTATCAAATGTGAAAACGGGCAATGGGCAGTAACTAACGAGCAAAAAGCGAAAAGGTTTGCAGAGCACCTAGAAAATATCTTTCAACCAAACGACGGGGAAATCATTGAAAATCACACTTTGCTTAATATGGTGACATCGGAAAATGAAGTTACCATAAAATTAGTAACACCGAGAGAAGTCGCACGAGAAATAAAACACAATATAAGTACAAGAAAATCACCAGGGTACGATTTAATAACAGGAGAAGTACTTCATAACCTACCGAGAAAGGGTCTGGTTAAATTAACGACCCTTATCAATGCCGCATTAAGGCTTAAATATGTACCAGACTTATGGAAGGTGGCTGAAGTAATAATGATAGCTAAGCCAGGTAAACCGGCTCACGAAACATCATCCTATAGGCCTATTTCCTTGCTACCAATAATGTCCAAGCTATTTGAAAAGCTGTTACTCAGACGACTTAAACCTATAATAGATAGCAAGAACATAATACCAGAGCACCAGTTTGGTTTTCGAGAAAAACACTCTACTATTGATCAAGTACATCGGATCACAAACGTTATAGAAAACGCCCTTGAAGATAAGAAAGTATGTTCTACTGTATTCCTAGACGTGGCGCAAGCGTTTGACAAAGTATGGCATGAAGGCCTTATACATAAATTGAAGAGCTTATTACCGAAGCAATTTTCAGATATATTAGAGTCCTATCTTCTAAACAGAGTCTTTAGAATAAGACAAGAAGACGCCTACTCTGAACTGAAACAAATAAAAGCTGGTGTACCGCAAGGAAGTGTGTTAGGTCCGGTCCTGTACCTACTATACACTTGTGATATTCCTAAATTAGAGCAAAACACGATTGGGACCTTTGCTGATGATACGGCCATAATGGCTGTAGGAAACAGCCACGTAGAAGCAGTAGAAAAGGTTCAAATGGCTGTTAATCTGGTTTATGACTGGACCAAAAAATGGAGGATTAAATTAAATGAATCTAAATCTGTTCACATTGATTTTACCAACAAAAAACACCAGTATTCTCCAGTTTATATTAATAATAAACAAGTCCCATTCGAGAATACAGCCAAATATCTCGGTATGACCCTTGACGCAAAGTTACGCTGGAAAGCCCACGTCAAGAAGAAAAAAGAAGAACTCGACTTCCGATATAAAAAAATGTATTGGCTGCTTGGAAGAAACTCCATGCTGTCTGTGCAAAACAAATTACTGCTATACAAACAAGTCCTGATGCCAGTTTGGACTTATGGTATTCAGCTATGGGGCTGCACCAAACAGAGCAATATATTAATTATACAAAGATTCCAGAACAAAGTGCTAAGGGCAATTGTAAATGCACCGTGGTACATAAGAAATGATGACCTCCATCGGGACCTAAAAGTTGAGTTCATCGATAAAGTGATCCAGAAATTTGCAGAAGCTCACGAAAAGAGACTTCATCAGCATGTGAACGTCGAGGCAATCCAGCTTCTCGACCACACAAACATAGTTAGAAGACTAAAAAGAACAAAACCGTTCGAGTTAGTGTTTAGTGTTAGTGAATAGTGTAACGTACGAAAGTGCTACCAAATAAACACAAGAACGAAGTGTATTCGCCTTAATAGAGACAATAAGAAAAGTGCTATTGGACACATTCTTAGTAAAGACAATGTAATAGTTTAGGTTATAATTAAATTACTTATTAGTCTATTTATAAGGCTAGATTGTAATAAGAGTAGGGTCCATCCTATTGATGAACCCTAGAAAAGACAAAAAAAAAAAAAAAAAAAAAAAAAAAAAAACATGAGTTCACTTACAGTAGGCATGCAGGATGTTCCTTTTTTATTTTTTGCACTGTCATGTTTTGCCTAGTGAGGCGTACAAATATATTCTACAATATTTATAGCACGAAAAGGTAAAAAAAAAAACTAAATTACAAAAAAATAAAAATACAATTTAACTTATAAGGCACAATGGATCATAATAAAAAAAATCTCTGCTACAGTAAATATCTTAGGCGATCTCTGCTTGCCTCCTATGTTGTTGGCAAAAATGGTGAAGATATAGAAAACTAAACCCAACTTATTAATCTTCTTGGTACTTCTGCAGGCCTGGTACCAATGGTTCCAAGTATCCCAAAGGGGGGATGAACCAACTTCCTACCGTTGGAGAGGACGGGAAGATGATGGGCTGCAACTGAACCCCAAGACCCTGACCTCAGGACTTGATGACTATCCCAGGTACATTTATTTAACTCCCATGTATTAGGGGGCTTCAGTCTTCTGCTTTATAAGGAGAGAAGTGGAATAGTATATTATGCAACTAGTGAATAAAAGACGGATTTAAAGCGAGGGCCATAGATGAATCACGAGCAAGTGAAGGATTCTAACGACTGAATCACGACCGTAGGGAGTGATTCATGATGATTGAATCTCGAGCATAGCGAGTGATTCAAGTGTTAGAATCATGAGCGACGCGAGTGATTCATGGCCCTCGATATAAATCCGTTTTATTCAAGAGTTGCATACTATATTTTATACCATGACATCGAGAAAAAGCAAAATCTAAGCGAGAAGCACAAGGAATATTACGAGTAATAAATAAATGGTTTATTACCTTCAAAATTTCCAAAAAATGTGAAAACCTGACCCCTGAGCTAGGTGCTGTTACCTGTGTTTCAGGGGCCAGTGACCACCTCCGTTACTTTAAATAATTATAGTTAATTAAACACCATTGCAATTAATATTAGAATTACAATCCAAATAAGTATTCAATAAATATCCTAGACTAAAATCAAAATCACTATTAAAATCCTAAATATAAAAAAAACCTCAAAATTAAAATCGAAGGAGTTTGAAAGTCGAATATTCTCTGCACAAGAAGTTTGTAGCGAGTATTTTTTGCGCAAGGAGGTTACATAGCATTCAGATGGACGGCTAATACATTGGTGTGTTCCAAATTCAAACTCCAAAACAGTGATTAAAAGTGCTTTTTATGCACTGTTTTCAGTGAATAAAATAATCTTTTTAGAAGGGGAATGGTATAAATTATGTTTTTGCAAACTGGGTCATTCTTTTGGGATTTTTAGTTATGCTCCACTATCTCACCTGATGGTAAGCGATGATGTGGACGACGGTGTAGCACGCTTGCCTAGAAGTAACCTATTCACTCTTGACTTGGAGACTATAGCTATCGGGAATACCGACTCCGGCAGGCCTTACCTTAGCTGTATCTCGGGGTACCAGCGCCAAGAAAGAAAATCTCTCTAGATGGCGCAATATGCAACGATTTCTTATTGAATTGTGTGAAAAAATTAACATTTTCTGGAATTCAACATTAAAATTGTATGTTCTTTTTTAATCAACTCTCCTAAGAACAAAATGATTGAATATTGGGCTCTTAATTCACATTTCAAAGATTATTTGAACGGATCATTTAAAATTGATGTCAATAGATGGCGCGTTTTTAAATTTCTGAGGCATTCCACTCGATTGTTTAAATTTGTATTGTAACACATTTTGGTGCAATGAAACTGTAAAAACGTGCAAAAAATACTATAAAACAAATCGTCACTGTATTTAAAGAAAAACAAATATTCACGAACCGCAGCGACTTGCAAGTAAAAGGGTTTACTACCCTTTTACTTGCAAGTCGCTGCTAACACCATCTATCTATCGCCATGGAACGGTTTCTTTGTATGGGATGAGGCATCTGTAAGCTAGTATTATATTATCTGTGGCTGTATACACAGTGAAAGGATTCCTTAAACGTTGAGTGCGTACCCAAATATATCTACGAATGACAGCGTAAAACCACTCTTATGACTAGGGAATAAAGAAACATTTCTCTTATCATGTTGTTTTGTATTACAGGGCGTCTCATCCATCAGATATTGAACGCCATGTGGATCTAAGATGCTGGATGTTCGCGGCTGCAGATGCAATGATGACCATCGCTGATGTACTGCAGAGGGACTCTAGCAAGTAAGTGATCAGTGTACCTTCTAGTGACTTATGCGCGCCTAGTACTTTTTGTCAGAAGGAAGTAGTCATCATCGCTTATGTATTGCAGAGAGATTCTTCTAGCAAGTAAGCTATCAGTGTACCTTCTAGTGACTTATGCGCGCCTAGTACTTTTTGTCAGAAGGAAGTAGTCATCATCGCTTATGTATTGCAGAGAGATTCTTCTAGCAAGTAAGCTATCAGTGTACCTTCTAGTGACTTATGCGCGCCTAGTACTTTTTGTCAGAAGGAAGTAGTCATCATCGCTTATGTATTGCAGAGAGATTCTTCTAGCAAGTAAGCTATCAGTGTACCTTCTAGTAACTTATGCACGCCTAGTACTTTTTGTCAGAAGAAATGAGTTACACTATCACTTCACCTTCTAGTGACTATAGTCGCCTAGTCATTTTTGTCAGAAGAAAGTAGTTACCATCGCTTATGTGCTGCAGAAGGATTCTAGCAAACAAAGTTGTCAGTGTACCTTCTAGTGACTTATGCGCGCCCAGTACTTTTTGTCAGGAAAAATTAAGACACCATCGCTTATAATATGTAAATAGTGCAGAAAGGATTCTAGCAAGTAAGCTATCCACTTCACCTTCTAGTGACTAAAGATGCCTAGTCAAATTTTGTCAGAAGAAAGTAGTTACCATTGCTTATGTGCTGCAGAGGGATTCTAGCAAATAAAGCTGTCAGTGTACCTTCTAGTGACTTATGCGCGCCTAGTACTTTTTGTCAGAAAAAGACACCATCGCTTATAATATGTAAATAATGCAAAAAGGATTCTAGCAAGTAAGCTATCCACTTCACCTTCTAGTGACTAAAGATGCCTAGTCAAATTTTGTCAGAAGAAAGTAGTTACCCTCGCTTATGTGCTGTAGATGGTTTCTAGCAAATAAAACTATCAGTGTACCTTATACTAACTTATGCTCGCCTAATACTTTTTGTCAGAAGATATGACTTACAATTGCTATTATTGCGATTGTGACTCATTTCTTCTGATAAACAGTTCACCTTCTAGTGACTATAGACGCCTAGTCCTTTTTGTCAGGAAAAAATAGTCACCATCGCGTTAGTACTGCAGAGGGATTAAGTCAGAAGAAAGTAGTCACCGTCGGATAGGTACTAGTGCAATACTTGCTGTGTAAGCTATCAGTGTACTTTCTAGCGACTTATGCACGCCTAGTACTTTTTTGTCACGAGAAAGTATCGGTTATTTATTGCATTAGCTACGCTAGCAAGTGTAAACTATCACTGTACCTTTTAGATCCTAGTGCAGGGATGGCGAACCTTTATTAGAAAACGTGCCATATCAATTATATATTTTTTTATATGACAATGAAGTGCCACCAAAGAATTTTGACTTTGTCATAATTGACCAAAATTGAACTCTAAAGGCTATGAATTAATCCATTCTTTATTTGCACCCAGAAATTCATACAGCAATCCTTATATTTATTTACAGTTTTATGTTGTATTTAAATAAAAGTAGGAGTTGGTGTCATTTCTGCTGTAGCATATTACCTAGATTCTGAATAACCTCATTTTAGCGTGCCCAAAATATTTTGTCGTGTGCCACCACAGGCACGCGTGCCATAGTTTCGCCATCCCTGTCCTAGCAACTTATAGACGCCTAGTACTTTCTGTCAGAATGAAGTAGTAACCATCGCTTATGTAATACAAAGAGATTCTATCTAGCAAGTGAGCTATCACTCTACGTTCTAGCAATTTTTCCACACACAGCAGAAAGTAGTCACTATTGCTTATGTAGGGCTTCTCTCTTGTTGTGTAAGTTATCAATGTACTTTCTTGTGACGTATGCGCGCCTAGTACTTTTTGTCAGAAGAAAGTGGTCACCATCGCTAGTGTAAAGCAAAAGAGTTCCTAGCAAATAAGCTATTACTGTAACTTCTAATGACTTATGGACGCCTAGTGATTTTTGTCAGAAGAGTAGTCACCATCGCTTAAGTAGGGCTTCTCTTACTTGCGGTGTGCTTAAGCTACCACTGTAAGTACCTCATAGCGACTTATGCGCTTTTTGTCAGAAGAAGTAGTTACCATCGCTTATGTAGGGCTTCTCTTACTTGTTGTGTAAGCTATCACTGTACCTTCTACTGACGTATGCGCGCCTAGTACATTTTTATCAGGAGAAAGTATGCACCCACCTTATGTTCTGCAGACAGATTGTAGCAAGCTTACACTCTAATTTTTATTATAGACGCCTAGTCCCTTCTGTCAGAAGAAAGTAGTCACTTTCGCTCAAGTACTGCAGAGGGACTCTAGCAAATAAGCTATCATTTTACCTTCTAATAACTTATGGACGCCTAGTACTTTCTGTCATCGCTTATGTAGGGCTTCTCTAACTTTCTCTGTGCTTAAGCTACCACTGTTAGTACCTCATAGCGACTTATGCGCGCCTACTGCTTTTTGTCAGAAGAAGTTGTCAACATCGCTTATGTAGGGCTTCTCTCTTGTATCACTGTACCTTCTAGCGATTTATGGGCGCCTGGTACTTTATGTTAGAAGAAATTAGTCATCATTACTTATGTAGGGCATCTCTTACTTGCTGTGTAAGCTATCACTGTACTTTCTTGTGACATATGAGCGCCTAGTACTTGTTGTCAGAAGAAAGTAGTCACTATTGCTTATGTACTGCAGAGAGACTCTCGTAAATAAGCTATCATTGTACCTGCTAGTGACTTATGCGCGCCTAGTACATTTTTATCAGGAGAAAGTATGCACCCACCTTATGTTCTGCAGACAGATTGTAGCAAGTAAGCTTACACTCTAATTTTTATTATAGACGCCTAGTCCCTTCTGTCAGAATAAAGTAGTCACCATCGCTTAAGTACTGCAGAGGGACTCTAGCATGTAAGCTATCATTGTACCTTCTAGAGACTTATGCGTGCCTAGTACTTTCTGGCAGGGGTAAGTATTCACAATCGCTTATGTGATACGGAAGAAATTCTAGCAAGTCAGGTATTACTGTAACTTCTAATGACTTATGGACGCCTAGTACCATCGCTTATGTGGGGCTTCTCTTACTTGCGGTGTGCTTAAGCTACCACTGTAAGTAATTACCTCATAGCGACATATGCGCTTAGTGCTTTTTGTCAGAAGAAGTAGTTACCATCGCTTATGTAGGGCTTCCCTTACTTGTTGTGTAAGCTATCACTGTACCTTCTAGTGATTTATGCGCGCCTAGTACATTTTTGTCAGGAGAAAGTAGTCACCATTGCTTAAGTTCTGCAGAGAGATTCTAGCAAGTAAGCTATCAATGTACCTTCTAGTGACTTATAGGCGCCTAGTACTTTCTGGCAGGAGAAAGTATTCACCATCGCTTATGTTCTGGAAAGATATTCTAGCAAGTAAGATATCACTGTAACTTTTCTTATAGACGCCTAGTCCTTGCTGTCAGAATAAAGTAGTCACAATCGCTTATGTAATGCAGAAGAGATTCTAGCAAGTAAGCTATCATTATACTTTCTAGTGACTTATGCGCGCCTAGTACATTTTTATCAAAAGAAAATATTCACCATCGCTTATGTTCTGCAGAGAGATTGTAGCAAGTAAGCTTTCACTGTACTTTCTAATAACTTATGGACGCCTGGTACTTTCTGTCAGAAGACAGTAGTCGCCATCGCTTATGTAGGGCTTCTATTACTTTCTGTGTGCTTAAGCTACCACTGCTAGTACCTCACAGCGACTTATGAACGCCTAGTTCTTTTTGTCTGAAGAAGTAGTCAACATCGCTTATCGTTCTCTCACTTGTTGTGTAAGCTATCACTGTACCTTCTAGCGATTTTTGGGCGCCTGGTACTTTTTGTCAGAAGTAATTAGTCATTATTACTTATGTAGGGTATCATCTCATACTTGCTGTGTAAGCTATCACTGTACTTTCTTGTGACGTATGCGCGCCTAGTACATTTTTTCAGTAGAACGTAGTCAGTATTTCTTATGATCTCCAGACAGATTGTAGCAAGTAAGCTATCACTTTAATTTTTATTATAGACGCCTAGTCCTTTTTGTCAGAATAAAGTAGTCACCATCGCTTATGTAATGCAGAAGAGATTCTAGCAAGTAAGCTATCATTGTACCTTCTAGTGACTTATGCGCGCCTAGTACATTTTTATCAGGAGAAAGTATTCACCATCGCTTATGATCTCCAGACAGATTGTAGCAAGTAAGCTATCACTTTAATTTTTATTATAGACGCCTAGTCCTTTTTGTCAGAATAAAGTAGTCACCATCGCTTATGTAATGCAGAAGAGATTCTAGCAAGTAAGCTATCATTGTACCTTCTAGTGACTTATGCGCGCCTAGTACATTTTTATCAGGAGAAAGTATTCACCATCGCTTATGATCTCCAGACAGATTATAGCAAGAAAGCTATCACTTTAATTTTTATTATAGATGCCTAGTCCCTTCTGTCAGAATAAAGTAGTCACCATCGCTTATGTAATGCAGAAGAGATTCTAGCAAGTAAGCTATCACTGTACTTTCTAATAACTTATGGACGCCTAGTACATTTTCTCAGAATAAAGTTGTCACCATCGCTTATGTAGGACTTCTGTTACTTGCTGTGTAAGCTGTCACTGTTCCTTCTAGTGACTTATGCGCGCCTAGTATATTTTGTCAGAATAAAGTAGTCACCATCGCTTATGTAGGGCTTCTGTTACGGCTGTCACTGTACCTTCTAGTGACTTATGCGCGCCTAGTACTTTTTTGTCTGGAGAAAGTAGTCACTATTTCTTATGCGCTGAAGAGAGATTCTAACAGGGATGTTACGGATACAAAATTTCGAATCTAGATACTGATTTGGCAATAATATTATACCGGTTTCGGATACGGTTACGGATATGAAATTATTTCGGTTAAGGAGTTCCTTAAAATCCTTGCATTCTAACAAGTAAGCTATCACTTCACCTTCTAATGAGATATGCGCGCCTAGCACTTTCTGTCAGAAGAAAGTAGTCCCCAGGGCTTCTCTTACTTTTTACCCGATTGCCGAAGGAGGGTAATGTGTTTATCAGTCTATGTGTGTATGTATGTATGTATGTTTGTTCCTATATGGCGTTCCAGAGACCAAACGCGTTGGCCGATTTTGATGATCCATACGTCAATCGATGCGTCTTAACCCTGCGAGTGTCATAGGCTACATTAAAATTGGATAATAGAAAAATGGCGGATTTTGGGTGCCATATTGTGGGGGCCCAATTTTTTTTTTTATTCCTAACCCATCGTGTGGGGTATCAAAATAAAGGGTTTAAAGAGGTAATTTCAAAAATATATAACACTTATATGTTTAAATGTATCTAATTCGAAAAAAACTAACTAAAAAGTTATAAATAAAAAAACTTAATTCAAAAAATCAAAAAACCCGACTGATATGAAAATCAAAAAATCATGCTGTGCAGGCGGAGGATACACCAGATTTTGGTCAGCCAACCCGCGAATATGTATATCAGTAGTATATCAGTCGGGTTTTTTGATTTTTTGAATTAAGATTTTTTTTGTGTAAGCTATCACTGTACCTTCTAGTCTTATGCGCGCCCAGTACTTTCTGTCAGAAGAAAGTAGTCACCATCGCGTATTTAGGTCTTCTCTTACTTGCTGTGTAAGCTATCACTGTACATTTTAGTGACTTATGCGCGCCTAGTACTTTTTGTCAGAAGAAAGTAGTCACCATCGCTTATATATTGAGAAGATGTTTTAGCAATTAAGCTATTAGTGGTATATTTTAACTCCCGACGGAAAAAGAGGGGTGTTCGAAATTTGCAAGAATTCAATTTGAGTAATTTCTTTAACCAGGTATGAAGCTACTCGAGACCAGCTGGGTAATGAAGACTTACTGAACGAGCTTCATTGGTCTTCCCATACACAAACATACGCTGACTTTGGTAAGTACATCATCATCATCAACACTTCAGCCGAAAGACGTCTGCTGCAGAGCATAGACCTTCCCTAAGCGTCGTGTTTACCGGTTCCTGGAGCTTAAACACCACTTGCCAATTGTAAATGTATCCAAATTAACTCAATATCTGGATTTCTATGCACTTCTGCTTATGTCTTCAGGGAATACAGCTTGGTATTATATGTTTTTCGCCCAGGTCTTCACACTGACGCTGTCAAGTTGGTTCGTCAGCAGCCTAAGAATCCTAACGAGGGTGCTAGAGTCATCAGGAGTGTCACTGCACCTCCACAACCAAGACTCGTCACCTCTGCGCTTGGTAAGTTATATATACGAGTTATGAGCAGTGGTGGCTATGTCTGTAGATCAATTGTAAGGCAGCAGTGATGTGACACAGTAGACGGGCTTGTATGTGAGGCAGCTTGGCCGTCCAATGACGATTTCCCAATACTGCCGAAAAAAAACAGTGGTGGTCCAGTGGTAACGGCCGCGACTTACAAGAAGCACGTGCATTTCATCCAAAAATATGTACATAATTAAATGGTTTTTGAGACAGTATAATATTATTTAAGGCAACGAATTATAAGGAGCACGGACGTGGGAATGCATGCTACCATGTTATATGAATGACTTACCTCTGGAAATATGTAATAAAATAAATGCAAAAAACTGTTCAAGAGTGCTGAAAAGATACTTTACAATGCATGTCCTCGAAAAGAGCGGTTTTCCAAGCAGCCAAACTGTGCGGAAAGTGTCACTTTTTTTCACTAGTGCTTTTTACTTTCCTGTATTTTAACTCCAACGTCAGCCCAACGCATAGAGTTTTTATTATTTGAGAAAAGTTTTAAAAATTAGTTATGTACAGATTATCATTCATATAAAAGGTAAACAAAACTAATACTTTATTTTAGGCGTTTTTAATTACTCTAGATTTAGATTTTGATCAATAAGTTAATTTTAAATATTCATTAAATATGTTTGGCAGAACGTACATTTTTCTCGTGCCTTATTGCGTTACGATGTGACAGCTATTCGCACATGCGCAGTAGATATGCCCGAGGAACTATTAGTTAATCTGTGGATATGCTGAACGCGCTTGAATAAGCCCGCCATTTTAATAATTTATTTATTTCCTCGCACAATGCATAGTAAAATATTGTATGATACACGTACGTAAGATGATTTCCGACTTGTGTCGATTTATCCACTCACTCGCTTCGCTCGCTCGTGAATAAAAATGCCACTCATCGGAAATCACCTACCTTCCGCACTTGTAGCATAAATAACTATTCTAGATTGCAATGCGATTTAGAAAGTGTATTATTCAAATGATGAGCTATGTTTACCTAATGTTTATTTAAAAGTGTGTTGTGGCACCGAGTTGCCGCGTCTGACATACCGCTGTTAAACCCGCGATGGTTTGTGTTGGTATGTTGATACATTCAACAAAAATTTGTAAAAAAATGTTCTTAGTAAATAAAAGTTAAAAAAAAAAAAAGGAAATAGCCAACAAAATTAAAAATCAATCTTCTTTTCAGGATACGTGTCCCTGTTCCCAATGCTGTTGAAAGTACTGAAACCAGACAGTGAGAAATTAGGAAAATTATTAGAGGATTTAGACAAACCTGAACTGCTGTGGTCACCTTACGGGTTAAGGTAAGTCCGGCACAGTAATTTTGCAAGCAAATTTTCTGATGCGGGTTATCACGGCGGTGGCGACTAAAAAAATACGCAGATAGAGACAAAATATAGAGTCTTTTAAAATTATAACCGTTCCTTTTTGGCTTTGCTGAAGTCGGGTAAAAAGACGAAGAGCATTATAAAACATTTTTTTTAAATAATCGTTTGTGTCCTTAACATTTATACCCAACCGATGGAGCTGAAATTTAACATACAATGCACGGTTACCCGAGTGGCATCTTTCTAAATCCAATATGGCGGATTCTCATATGGTGGACCTATTATTTGCATGCATCTACCTCTGTGATCAATCTGCCTCCCTTTTTCCAACCATGTTGGGATCTTCCAGTCAAACCGGACTCACTTGAGGACCAGTATTTTACATGGAGCGACTGCTTATCTGACCTCCACAACCCAGTAACTGGGTAACACGATAACCCTTGGGCAAACTGGCACCCCTATAATATAGATATCAAATGAAATGGTTTGCTGTCAGCAATACACAAAGCTTATTTTTAAACAGTTTTTTTAATTATATTTTCCAGATCCCTTTCTAAATCAGCTCCTCTGTACATGAAGAGGAACACAGAACACGACCCTCCATACTGGAGGGGCCAGATCTGGATTCCGATAAACTACCTGGCGCTATCCAGCCTTAAGTACTACGCTAGCGTAGAGGGGCCGTATAGAGTTAGAGCCGCCGAGTTGAACGCGAGACTCAGGGATAACGTTGTTCGTAAGTATTGCGT
This sequence comes from Orthosia gothica, assembly GCA_949775005.1. Classification (NCBI taxonomy): domain Eukaryota; kingdom Metazoa; phylum Arthropoda; class Insecta; order Lepidoptera; family Noctuidae; genus Orthosia; species Orthosia gothica. The sequence continues at coordinate 8,773,620 of OX459061.1, read as the reverse complement.
CATTTTATGCGTTCCTGGTACTTTTGCAGCAAAGTTCTTATGAAGCTTCCCTATAACCTACCTCATAAACGTTGTTCGTAAGTATTCCTTTATTTTATATGAGCCTGGTACTTCTGAGGTGGGTTCATAATCTAGTATTTTAGTAGCACAGTTCTTATGGTCTCGTTTCCCTGTAACTTACCTCGCGTTTTAAGCTGCCGAGTTGAACGCGAGTCCATTTGATAACCTTGTTCGTGAGTATTCCTGAATTTTATGACAGCCTAGTACTTTTGTAGGACAGTTCATACGTGGCTTCCCTACAACCTACCCCATAAACGTTGTTCGTAAGAATTCCATCATATTATGCGTCCCTAGTACTACTTTTGCAGCACGGTTCTTATGTAGCTTCCCTATAACCTACCTCATAAACGTTGCTCGTAAGTATTCCTGCATTTTATGTCAGCCTAGTACTTTTGTAGGACAGTTCATACGTGGCTTCCTTGTAACCTACCTCATAAACGTTGTTCGTAAGAATTCCATCATATTATGCGTCCCTAGTACTACGTTTGCAGCACGGTTCTTATGTAGCTCCCCTATAACCTACCTCATAAATGTTGTTCGTAAGTATTCCTTCATTTTATATGAGCCTGGTACTTATGAGGTGGGTTCATAATCTAGTATTTTAGTAGCACAGTTCTTATGGTCGTTTCACTGTAACTTTCCTCGCGTTTTAAGCTTCCGAGTTGAACGCGAGTCCATTTGATAACGTTGTTCGTGAGTATTCCTGCATTTTATGACAGCCTAGTACTTTTGTAGGACAGTTCATACGTGGCGTCCTTGTAACCTACCTCATAATCGTTGTTCGTAAGAATTCCATCATATTATGCGTCCCTAGTGCTACGTTTGCAGCACGGTTCTTATGTAGCTTCCCTATAACCTACCTCATATACGTTGCTCGTAAGTATTCCTGCATTTTATGTCAGCCTAGTACTTTTGTAGGACAGTTCATACGTGGCTTCCTTGTAACCTACCTCATAAACGTTGTTCGTAAGAATTCCTTCATATTATGCGTCCCTAGTACTACGTTTGCAGCACGGATCTTATGTAGCTTCCCTATAACCTACCTCATAAATGTTGTTCGTAAGTATTCCTTCATTTTATATGAGCCTGGTACTTCTGAGGTGGGTTCATAATCTAGTATTTTAGTAGCACAGTTCTTATGGTCTCGTTTCCCTGTAACTTACCTCGCGTTTTAAGCCGTCGAGTTGAACGCTAGAAAATGGCATAATGTTGTTCGTAAATATTCCTGCATTTTATGACAGCCTAGTACTTTTGTAGGACAGTTCATACGTGGCTTCTCTATAACCTACCTCATAAACGTTGTTCGTAATTATTCCATAGTTTTATGCGTCCTTGGTACTTTTGTAGCACGGTTCTTATGTGGCTTCCCTGTAAACTTATCTCCTCAAAATTTTGTACATGAGCATGCCTTAATATTATGCGACCCTGGTGCTTAAGTAAAAAATTCTTATGTGGCTTCCCTGTAACCTACCGCCTCATAAACTTTATTCTAAAGTATGCCTACATTTCATGCGGCCCTGGACTTTTGTAGTACAGTACTTATGTGAATTGCCCGTACCCTACCTCCTCATAAACGTTGTTCGTTAGTATTCCTTCATTTTATGCGACCCTGGTACTTTGTAGCACAATTCTTATGAATATTATTGTCACTGCTATTCTACGTAAATAAAATTTGTATTTCTTTTCTCATTACAGGTAACATATTAAACGAATACAAACGAACGGGATACCTGTTCGAACAATATTCAGGGGAAGACGGGAAGGGATCTGGTTCCAAACCCTTCAACGGATGGACGGCTTTGGTTGTGCTCATCATGGCTGATGAGTATTAGAATAAGTTGTAGCATAAGCTGGGTCAAACATCACGACTGTGTCCTCCGAAAAGGTAGGCAGTGGGCACCTATAGAGCACATTACACCAGTTATGTTTAAATCTCATGTAATTGCTCGCCCCGAGCCGTTTACCATCAACTGAACACAAATACAGACTCCGGCAGTCTAATTGCGTAAGTGAATTCGGCAAGGCAAAGGGTTTGACCCCATGAAAGAGTATGACAAATACTCTTTAAATAATGAGGTATTGCCATCATTTTTAGACTCTAAAAATAAAAAAATAAAAATATGCCAAAAATCATTTATAGAAAGTCATACTCTTTCATGGGGTCAAACCCTTTGCCTTTCCGAATTCAATTCAGCTGCGGGTGGCTACTGAGTAATACCACATGGAAAGCTCAAAAACACTTTGACAGACCTGGGAATCGAACAATAGATCTTCATGGTCAGCAGGAGCGCCTGCGTCAACTTGACCAATGAGGTAGACGAGGCATTTCCTTGTAAATAGTCTTATTCAGGGATTTAAACTAAGGATCCCACGATCAGTAGACTAGTTCTTCAGCTATCCAGCCTTTTATACAGGTTGAGTTTTTTAAGTGGGCGTGGATGGCCAAATCCGAAACTATGAAGAATAGCGAAAAACACTCAAAGGAGTCAGGAGCCTGATTTTGATGAAAACTAAAACTGCATCATTGGATTTTTGAAAAATCAATATTCCTAGCCAGGAATCAGGAAGGATACATACATCTTAGACACGAGGCTTACTATAAAATCTGTAAATAAATTAGATCTTATAATAACTTCCAATACACTAGTTAGAATTACAATTTAGTAGTAGAAAAAGAGTACTGTACTTAATAAGGTACGTTTTGTAGTAGTTCGGTCGAAAAAGACCCACTATCTCGCCTGATGGGTCGACGGTGAAGCACGCTTGCCTAGAAGTAACCTATTCACTCTTGACTTAAAAACCGCTAGTTTGTAGCTATCAGGAAACATAGACTCCGGCAGGGAATTCCACTCCTTAACACACCACTCCTCTCCTTTTCACTCCTTTTATGCCGCATAATAAAAGTATTCCCAAAACGTTTAGTGCGTATGGGTAGGATGTCCGCCATGTACCGATGAAATTTCTCAATATCTCTATATCTACTTGTAAAGGTACGAAGTCATAGGCTCTAATCCTTGATTTTTAATTTGGTAGACTAAACCACGGTAAAGATATCTAACAGTATTCTATCTTCATACAAACGGTCGGAACGCGAGTCATACCTACGCGCGTCGAGTTCAGCCAACACTCGATACACTACAGTCGCGTACAGTCGCAAACAGTGAGATGGTTTTGTAAGCAGAAAGCGTGCGATTTGTGAATATTTGATTGAAATAAGTACAGTTAATATGACAGAGAGCAATTATAGACTATATTGTGCTGGTTTTGGTTGCTTGAATTCTTCTATAACGCACCCAGAGATACTATTTTTTAAATTACCTGGAGCCGCCGAAAGGCAAGACTATAACAAATTATATACCTAACCTACTAGTTCGTAACCTATTTCTTTAAAAAAAAAACTAGTAGGTAGTTTCCTGGGGTAGGCTATCTACTTACTTATGTACTCAGCTAGGTACTTACATATATTATTGAATTAGACGAAATATCATTATGAAATGATTACTTTTGAGAGTAATAAATGGTAGATAACTACCTAGTAAAATTTAAAATAAGTATAATAAATAAATATAATATTTACAATCACAAAACTGGAACGAAACTCAAGTAGGTAGAGGCGGGTATCCCTAATGCGTGTTTACGTGACGCGCGCTTGTAGGTACCTACCATTACTGTTAGATATCATTACCGTATAAAACGATACTCGTATAAAACGGTAGACACCCGAGCAAAGTAGCGGTGTCAAAGGAAAAACGCAGGCAGAAGGTCCTTAGCGCCGTGTAATACGCGACGCTAACGCGTTTGAGTCGGACCACTGTTAACACTACAAGGTAGATTCATTTGCCCAAGAGTGGGATTATTCAGGCGAGCAAAACAAAATTTGTTACCCAGAATCATGCCTATTTACAAAAAAATTGCTACCTTAGTGCATACTATTCGTCTTAATATACGTTAGTGATGCTCAAGCGGCTAGATAGACTTGCTATAGTGGTCTAAAGCTTTGCAAACGGGGACAATTCCTTTAAGAGAACTTTAAATTAGGGTCTTGTGACGATTTAAGCAACTTATAGTACCCCGACCGGTATTATGGCACATTCGATTTTCAAAAAGGTTTAAATTTAATTAACGGGCATCGAAAATGGTATTGAAACTTTAGACACCTGTCAAAAAATACGTTCTATCTCAAAAGACTGGAGTTCATATCAGTAAAAAAGTACGATTTGCAATAGGGTTGTCAAACTCAAAAATACGTATTCAATCGTTATAAACTTGGATGTGCCATATTTACGCTCGGGTAGGTACTTATTTTTATGTCCATGAGACTAAACCCCAGTTTCTGGCAAGAAAATTATCGCAAATTGAATGTGACAAATTGTCAAACACTTGACTTGCATTTGATTTGAGTCGATAGTTTTCGAAAAACTGGGGGTAACTAATAATTTAAAGAATCTAGGTAGTGTTGCTAGACTAAATTAGAAATAAGTGTTATTAATATTTGGGTTTTTATTTTATATTATAATCTTATACAGTTTCCTATTTTCAGTCTTCCTAGATGCTTCTTAGTTAATGCAATTAGTATAAATAAAAAATTCAAACCAAAATCAAATAGTTTATTTCAAATAAACCTTAAAGGTACTTTTGAATTATCAAATATAATAAAACCCTGGTTGCATTTTCGCAAGCGTCAGTAGGTCTCAATAGAGACGAATTTGCAAGAAACTCCACGGACATTCTTTTATATATATCAGTTATAATTACAGTTTTTGGTTAAATCATTCTTGTTGAAAAAATACATATATATATGTGAGAACGATGTAAAAAGACGTGCACTTAAAAACGTCAAGAGTAACAAACAATTTAAAAAAATACAATAACAGGCCGAGGCAGCTAAGTTATGACCAATTCCAGTTGTAATTGGTCGGGCGCCATCAGTTGATGGCGCCCGTTCACGAACATGACGCATGGATCGGCACCACTCAGCTCAACCATCATGAAGGGTACCGAATGATCCAACACATGTGCCACCATCATCAGAGAGAAATTAGAGAAAGCATGACATACTCAACTTCCTATGCCGTATAAAAATGTTAGCGAGTTTCAACTCATCTTCCTGTCCTTGTCCTATGTTACAACACATTTTCTTCCTCCATTCTCCCCTGTGAACAGTCACTCTACAGAAAGGTGTGATCCTATTTGGAAAACTGCTTCGCACATATATATGAACAATTTTCTCCAAGGAAGTTCATAGCCAATACACAAAAAACAACATACTTGGTCAGCTGACGACAGCTTTGAAAAATCGAAAATTTATTAGTCATTGCCTATTGGATTAAATTGTTCATTTACCAGGGCAGAAGTAGTTATATATACAATAATTTTGATCACACCTATTCGTTACACCCTGTATACAGGGCCGAATATAGGAGGGGGGGGGGGCGTGCAAATGCCTAAAATTAGCACAATTGCATTTTTTTTGCGAAATGGATGATGATTTAGGACAAAAACGAGCGCGCGAAATTTTATAAACAGACCTTTGGGATTATGTATAATTATCATGAAACAACTATTAAATGTATATTTTCAAAATAAAATTATTTGCATTGTTAAACTTCTAATCTATCCATGTATGTAGACAGTTTGTCATTTACCTTCTTCTTATGGTATTTATTTCCACCAAAAGATAAGTTAAAATTATTATTGAAATATGGAACTTTCGACGCTCATAACTTTCAAAGAAATTTTTATTTTACTTTTTTGTTTCCATATAGGGAACATACTGTTGAGACAAATTGATATCATATTTTATTTTGAACGTACACCGTCAAACAGTGGAGTAATCGCTAGACTACGTTTGTATGGAAGAATGACCGACTAGGGCAACCTTAAGTCCCACAACCTCCATTGAAAATGGAGCATCCTCCGACCAGTCGGGTGTTGTCTGTTGGACAACTGTCCGCTGGTTGTTGTCGGACTTTTGTATGTGTACAAATCATGCGGAGAACTTTGATTGCGCGATGTAGAACAGGGGTGTTTCATGAGTAGACAAAATATTATTTTTATTTAGTCCGTCAGTGAGATTATCAAATAATATTGGACACGTATTTTTTGCTTTACCAAATCAATAAAAATTTACAAAGTTTACGCGCATCAAAGTTGAGGAGAGGGGGCTTGTGACGTCATTAAGGCAGTATAAAGTGTACTAGCGGCGTGACGTTTCACGATATTCCATCGCATTATATCGTCGTCACTTTATTTATACGAGTCAAAAGAAAAATAATCTTCCTGACGGACAAAAAATAAATTTGCAGCAACCTACCCTATTCAAGTAGCGTGAGGTCTTTTTGTAGTTCGTGTATCCCTTTCGCATTTTAAACGACAAATTATTTATTTAATTACATTTTATTAAGACATACAAATATATAATATATTTTTGTAACTTAAACGTAGGTAAACGCATTCCTAAATGAAAAATGCCATATATGTCCGATTTTTGGGCGAAAATTATCGACGCGTCAGAGATTAAACGCTAGTCAAGTGATGTGATTGGCTGTTGAGAACACGTTTAACCAATCTCAGCGCGTTTGAGAATTTGTCACATTAATTTTGCGATAATTTTCGTTCCAGAAGCTGGGCTATTATTGTATTATATATTTTGTAAAATGATTTGTTTGTTAAGTTAACCGTTGAGTACCCGAAACGTGGATCCACGCGAAACAATCGTTTTTTTAATGGTTCGGTTAAAACGTCATTCCACCGGTTAGACAATTTAAAAATATGTCATGTCTAAACTATATCTGTTGCTGTCTTGCTTCATAGAAACGACAAGGACAGGTGATGAAATTGTTGAGAGATATTGTAATTTGAATACGAAAAGATTATTGTATCTAGTAACTGCTTTATATTTATAGATAAAAATTGTCCTCAAAAAATTTGCAATAATGAACATGAAGGGTACAGGCAAAAAACAGGGAATGTTCTAATTAATAGATTTTGAGAAAAACGCAGTTATAAGTATGTAATTTTTATCCTTCTTCTTTACCGGTATGTCATGGACATTCCCGGTTCTTTTCGCTTCTGCTATAAAAAAAAAACCTCTTTCTAGCGCCTTACGTTTACTTTTTTTTTTGTAAAGTTAGTAATTGAGAACTACCTAACTACTAAAACTACCATAGATAAAGATTTGCTTGCACACAAAAAAGGGAAACATGAAAACTTGTGATATGCCCTGTTCTTTGCCTGTACTCTTCCCTTCACATAGATTTGTATTAGTGATGGGCGATTACTACTAAAACTATTTGAATCAGTCGATTGTTCAGTTTAGTCGATAAAAGTCGATAACAATCGATGTTAGTCGATTGTTATCGACAAGCGGCGTGCGGCGAGCGACAATGACTACATACGGTTACCGCGTCAACTTTAACTACTAATTTGAAGCGCAGCGCACCTATTACTATACACGTGCGTAGTGCGTACTACTAAATAAGTAATTACAAAAGATGGTGCGGCGGGCGTGCGCTGCGCTACAAATCAATTATTTAAAGTCTTTGCACCACTAGGTACTTACGTACGACTGCAGCTAATATGCGATTTTAGCTAATAAATTATTCAATATATCTAGTATTCTCCATCAGTTGAGGCAATGTTTATTACAAAATTAGGAAATATGTAAAAAAAATAAAAACATTGTTTTTCCACTAGACAAACTTAAGTAAACGAATTGAATAACAAATACTTATAAACGCAATTGCATGCATGCATCGCCCCGCGCGGCCTTACGCAGCTCAACGCACGTTAGTAGTTTGTCGATTGTTATTCGAATAATAATTGTGAGGAACTACTAAATCGACAATCGAATGAGCAATAGCACAATTTTCGATTCAGTCGATTGTTTTTTTTGCAACAATCGCCCATCGCTAATTTGTATGTACCGAAAAGGTGTGATCATATTTTAAAACTGCACTTCCCATGTAAATAAACAACGATTTTTCAATACCAATTTGTCGTCTGCTGACTGTATGGGAGATACATTTTATTTTTGTGAATTGGCTATATATATACTTCCTTGGAGAAAATTGATCATTGACATGCCCAGATGTAGTTTTTAAAATATGATCACACGATCTATTTACACTCTGTATAGTAAAGATAGGTGGTAAGCACGCGTTTCGCAACTAATTGCTTCATAGTTACTAGACCGAAGTGAACTCGCCGCGTGGTCGGCTATCTTCGGGAGCGGTCGTATGCGCGGGAAATTAAAGCGTTTTGCAGACCAAGAGACTAAGTAAAGTTAGTTTAGCTTAGTTCGCATAGCTTGGGTATTCTTGAAGTGAAAACTTCCTTAGCCACGTTGTGATTTGAAACTCGATGAAACAAAAAGTGTAATTAAAAAATAACATGCCTACCGTCGAACATGTGTATCAAATAATTAACTTATTTGACTATTTGTGATTCCAACAATTCATTAATAAACGCGTTTTAGGCAATGATTTCGAAAGGAAGGATACGCCCATCTGAACATTTTATAGAAACCGTCTTATTACAAGCAAAAATAGCGACATCTATGATAACTCATAGGAACTAAGTGAGTGCTGCTTTGCGTAGGTCGTCGACGTAACCTTGTACGCGCGTACACTTTTTACCACACAACTACACATTATTATGACAAGCAAATATTTGCTCACTCCCGCACACGGACCACAGTCGCGTTGGCCCTAAACTGCAATTTAGGGCCAGCGCGCTAGTGCCATTTAGTCGCGTGGTTGGCCTGGTCCTTACGCAAGTAATATATGTATATGTCAATGGTTTTAGGTTAGGTTAAAACGGGCTGATATCCGCAACTCCACAACCAAGCGCGTATTTTGTGTACGGCAAAAAACTCGTTTTACCGAAATTTTAAACCATTTGTTAGCATATTTTTTTACCATTGGTTAAGTTAACTAGCGGTTAAAAGCTGGACCTTAGCTAATCTCTTAGTCTGCAAATAGGGTAAAATTGCCGTGTTTCTTGTACGGTGACCGCATATAACCAAACCTTCGGAAGGCCGTATCACAGATAATATAATACTAACTAATTAATTTCACAAATAAAAAAAAATACGCAATATGATTTGTGGTCTGCTAAACTACGTAGGTAGGTAAGAAAGGTAGGAAAGAATTTAAGACACAAAAAAAAGAACGATTGAATGTATTTTTAGTCAATAATATTTCATAATTACATAATATAGATTGTTCGACCCGTGTATTTCCTATAAGAATGACGTTACAAATAAATGTAATATCCAATTACCCCATGCATGGTAGACGAACTGGGGATAGTACCTAATAAAATGATGGCATACGTCTTGGAACAATGTTTTTTTTTTTTTTTTTTTTTTTTTTTTTTTTTTTTTTCTTCTTTGGCAACTGAGCCGATGCCGACTATTCTGCCAGTGTCATGTAGAGACGACAGCGCATTGAGGCGAGCCGTCGAAATGTGCTTATTCTTTCGGTGTCATGTAGAGACGACAGCGTAATGAGGCGAGCCGCCGAACTTTGTCTATTCTTCCAGTGTCATGTAGAGGCGATAGAGCGTTGAGATGAGCTGACGAACTTTGTCCTTTGTGGTAAATAACAAAGATACATATTGATAAAAAAAAAAAAAAAAAAAAAAAAATTACATTTTGATGTCATTGTCATTTATAAATTTTGAAAGGAGTTTGATAACTTTAGGAGAGAAATTTGTCAAAAGGGAATGGAAGTTGATAGGAAGGGGAATTTTAATGTTGGGAAGCATATGATACAAGTCAAAGGAGTGGGAATACGAAGGACATGAAAAAAAGATATGGTCTAATGTACCATCATCAAGGCCGCACTCGCACAAGGAAGTGTCACGAACACGGATCTTATTTAGGAATACTGGACTACAGCAGTGACCAAGTCTTAGCCTACACAAGGATGAAACAGCTCTTCTAGACAGTTTAGGGCATTTGAAAAACCAAGGTTTCCGCTGTATGTCAGGTTGAATGTTGGCATAATAAGCCCCTTTGAGTTTCGAGCTTGCTTTCCACTCTACTGACCACGAGCTGAATAACTTAAGTTTGGTGTCTGAACGCAAATCGTAACTATGAAGCAGATAGTGTTTTCTATCCACAGGTTTGGATGTAGCAAATTTTGCCAGAGAGTCAGCACACTCGTTGCCACAAATACCCGAATGGCTGGGAACCCAAACTATTTCAATGTTTAAACCTTTGTTGTGACAAGAGAAGAGTAAATTACGTATATCTACAATAATCTTGCTGTGAATTTTAGATTTTAATTGATTTTGACCTAGAGCCTGGATGCTACTACGCGAATCTGAAAAAATTACCGAATTTTGGATATTGTGCGATAATATAAAATTGATGGCTTCTAGGATACCGATGCATTCCCCTGTAAAAACAGAAGACTCTGGCGGACATTGAAATAAAAGAGCAATTTTAGAGTTCTGGAAGTATGTTGAAACACCTGTACATCCCGTTGACGATAATTTAGATGCATCGGTATAGAACAAATTCCAACCCTTCCAGAATCTTTCAATGGCCCGATCAAACTCCGCTTTTACGTCCTGGGAGTTTTTAGAGATACCAAGGCCCAAGACGATCTTTGGCTTGAAATGGACCACCTCATATGCGGAAGCAAATACTGGAAGAGAAGGGTATTGACAAACAGGCGAAGAGAGTTGTTTAAGCTCCCTGTACCTATTTATCAATGGAATACATTTATTATTCCAGTAAGAAGAGACATTAAAAGAAAGGTTGATTTGCTCCAAAATGGGAAGTAAGGGATGGGATGAGCGGGAGAAAACTTTTGACAAAAAACGATCTGCTAAGTATTGTCTACGAAGGGTAAGGGGAGGATCTGCACATTCAACCTGGAGAGCGTTAATGGGTGAAGATTTCATGGCGCCAATTACGATTCTAAGGCATTTGGCCTGGACAGAATCAAGTCTACGTAAGGCTTCTTTATTACATGGCTCAATTAAGTAACTACAGTAATCCAGCAAACTTCTCACCAGAGCATTGTAAACCAGTTTTAAGGTGTATGGGTGAGCCCCCCACCAGACACCTGCCAGAGCCTTAAGAATCGAAACTGAGCGCTCACATTTTTTAACTGTATTGTTAATGTGATCCACACCCGACAATTTAGAATCCAGGATAACTCCTAGAAACCTAGCCTTCTCCTTGACTGGTATAGCTTGGCCATCAATATTAATGTCAACTTGAGGGATAATACGTCTGCGAGTAAAAACAACTGATATACTTTTTGGAGCACTTAAAGATAACCCATGATCTAACAGCCATTGGTTTAATGAGGACAAAGAAACATTCATAGATTGAGCAGCATCCACGATGGAATTGCCACAGACCAATAAAGCAATATCATCAGCATACTGGAGGATTTTACAATTAAAATTTAAACAGGAAGGTAGATCGCAAGTATAAATGTTGTATAAAGGGGGACTAAGAACGGATCCCTGAGGAAGGCCCCGCCAAGCTAACCTTGGTGCAGATTCCTCCCCAGGAATTCTTAATTTAAGACTACGGTCTGAAAAGATACTGGATATGATCTGACGTATTTTTGGCGGGATGCCCAGCTCTTTCATTTTATGCCTGAGAACTGGGATGAGGACAGAATCATATGCAGCTGAAATGTCTAAGAAAACGGCTACCACAGACTCATTCCTACTAAGGGCCAGCCGGATCTCTGATGTAAGGGTACCCACACTATCAGCTGTACCCAGACTTTTCCTAAAGCCAAATTGAGTCGGTGGTAGCAATTTCCTGCTCTCCACAAACCATTCCAGACGGTTTTTAATAAGGTGTTCCAAGAGTTTAATGAGTATGGACGATAGAGCAATTGGTCTGTAGGAACAATGATCACTAGGATCTTTACCAGGTTTTAATATTGGAATAATAATTTGAACCTTCCAATCAGGAGGAATGTATCCAGAGTAAAAGCAGTAATTGGCCAAGTCCAGGTAATACTGGTGGGTCCTATCCCCAGCTTTGCTTATGAAGGAATATGGGAATCCATCCACCCCAGGCGCAGAATCCTTTACATGGGAAAGGACAGATTTAAGTTCATCCAATGTAAATGGTTTGTCCAAAGGATCTTCCGATGCAGTTTGGTGGTTCATAGAGACGCATTCACATTTACCAGGAACATAAGCTGGGGCCAACTTAGAAAAAAACTGGTGACTAAGCTCCCCAGACATTATGCTCCCAGAGGGAGGCCTCAAATTATTCCTAAAGGATTTCAACCTACGCCATACTACTGAAACTGGAGTGGATGGACTCAGTGAATCACAATACCTACGCCAACCTTCTCTTTTTTTTTTCTTAAGTAATTTTCTGGACTTAGCCAATATATGCTGAAAAGCTATGATGTTCTCCAGGTTCATATCCAAGTTAAATTTCATTTCGGCCTCATTCCTAGCTTTGATCACAGCAGAACATTCCCTATCCCACCATGGTGGAGATGGGATTTTGCCCGTTGGAAGTTTTTTGGAAGGGAAGGAATCATCCGCTGTAGCAGATATTATATTGGAGAATGACAAAAAGCATTCCTGAGCATTTTCATCATTAATGGAAGGAAGAGAGGAGACACGCATATCTAGAATTTTTGAGTAAAGGTCCCAATCAACTGAGTTCAGTTGGTATTTTAAAAGAGGAACAGAGGTTCTATCAGGGATAATTTTGGAAGGGATTTCCACCATGATGGGATAGTGATCACTCCCATAGGTCATATTCAAGCGACTCCAATTAAAAAGGCTGGCTATATTAGATGAACAAAATGTCAAATCAACACAGCTGTTATTTTGCCCTGGCACAGCCCGACGTGTGGCAGATCCATCATTTATCACACATAAATTAAGTTCATCTAATATATCCACTAGGCCTATACCAAAATTGTCGCAGGTTTCTGACCCCCATCTATAGTGGTGACCATTAAAATCACCCATGACAAGTACTGGCCCTTGTACATTACTTAACAAACTTTTTATGATATCAAGATCTTCAATTTGTGGGTATGCAATATAGAAACTAAAAAAATTTATATCCTCAGCCTTAACAGCAACAACATTGATATTGTTACCTACAAAGGGTAGAGGAATCGGGGAGAATGGTACTTTGTTATTGATGAACAAAGCACATCCCCCATATCCATCTGATCTATCATGTCGAACACCATTGAAACATGGGATTCTGAAATTACTTTCAGAACGAAGCCATGTCTCAGCAATGCTGCAGATCGATGGTTTGAATTTATTAATAAGGAAAAGTAAATCATGTTTCCTGGGAGTAATACTCCTGACGTTCCACTGAAGAAGGTGAAGGGGGAGCATTGTGAATATAATTCATTATAGATGTCAATTTGTTGGCAACGTGGTCAGGTAGTGAATGAGCAGGGTTTGCTAATATAGCCATTAACATACTGGATATAATATTTAAAATACTTTCTGAGGAAATAGGACTGTTAGTACTTTCCCGAGGGTAAGCACCACCATTTTGGACAGGAGTGAATGAATAATTTTGAATAAGGGCTTGGTGAGCTTGCATATCATAACTAGGAGACAGTGGGGCATGGGATTTTGGATTGATTAATACAGTTTTGCGGTGTGATTTTGGAGTTTGGGGAGTTGATCTGGGGAACAGAAGAGGACTGGCTATAGGTTTTGTTTTGGGAGATGATCTAAATACTTCAGCATAAGATCTTGAAACTTTTGGGAATACCTGGCTTGCTTCCGCATATGAGATTGACTTCTCAGCCATCAGTGCTTTTATTCCCTTTTGGCGACCCAACTCTGGGCAAGACTTGTCAGTGGCATAGTGACTTCCAGAGCAGGAAACACAAAAGGCACATTCAGTGGGGACTTGGCAGCCATCACCTGGGTGGTCTTCACTACATTTAAAACAGCGTGGTTGTGAGCGACATACAGTGCGTGTGTGACCAAAACGACAACAGTTGAAACATTGAATAGTTGGATACATATATTTTTCAACTGGGAGAGTAGAGTAGAAGCAATATACACGATTTGGCAAAACTTGACCATCAAAGGTAAGAACAACGGTTTGAGTGGGCTTCCACTCTGTAACACCTAGAGAACTCACCTTACGGTTCATTCTCCTGGCCTTAATTACTGGACCGCATCCAGTAGGAACCCTGATATTTTGAATTACCTCTTCCTCAGTCCACTCGGTAGGTACGTCTCTGACGAGACCCATGCGCGTAACGTTATATATAGGGACAGAAGTAATATACCCATGGGTTGTTAGTATTGGGCTTATTAGAAAACTGTTTGCATCCAAGTGAGTCCTAAAACTAACTGCCAGTCTATTTCTCCCCAAACGTTTTAAGCTGCCGAGAATCACATTGGCAAAGTTATTCTGTGTGAGGAACATTCCAAACTTAACAGGATGTAGAACAGTACCAGAGGTCTGTCCATCTTTTAAAGATACGTGAACTATATATGGCGCGTTATCCTTAGCATTGTAGGTGTGTCTGCCTATAGTATGTTTGGATTGTTTGGGAGGATTGATCGGAGTAGCGGGGGGAGAGCATGCGGGTCTTTTTCTTTGAGCAGATTCGGCGTCCATAGCGTTATCTATTTTGTCATCGGGGAGAGTTATGGTTAAAATCGGACTGTAATCAAAGGGATCGGGTGGGTCAGGGGGTTTCTTGTTATCCATGGCGGATACCGGTTAAAACAAAAATTAAATCTAATTAAGGAATAGGTTAATACAAACCCTGGATGTTAGAACACAAACACCAAGAAAAATCAAGTTTGAATTTCACACTAATAGAAACACTCAAATCAAGGAAACACTTAATACAAATAAAACTAGATGCTATCCCAACAATACTACCATAAAAAGTCTAAAATTATCAAAACTATAGTGAAAAACTCAAAAAATCTGAATCAGATCAAAAATTTTTTGCCGCCATAAGTTGACTTGACAATGACAATTTTGGAACAATGTTAATCATAAACTATAGTACCTACAGATTTCAGCTTAGAATAGTATGAAACTGTCACTGTCTTTTTGTTTTATTTAGGTATACGTTAAAAGTGATAGAGTCTGGCAAACGAAAGTAGAGACTGAAAAAGCGCGGCAAATTTAAAAAAATCTCGGCATAGCAACCCCAAAACTAGTATGAAATACTTGGAATAACCTAATTTAGAATTAGAAATTAATAATAAATAATTCTAAAGTATCAAATTAGGTTATTCCAAGTATTTCATACAAGTTTTAGGGTTGCTATGCCGGGATTTTTTAAATTTGCCGCGCGTTTTCAGTCTCTACTTTCGTTTGCCAGACTCTATTAGTTATAATTTAGCGATGGTTACCTTACGCGTAATAGTCGATAACTGGGTGTCGGTATCTGGTAACTGTCGATAACTGGATGTTGATTATTGGAGATTCAGTGTCGATGATTGGTGATTTATACACTTTTTTATTTTATTGGATTTTTTTCTAGTCTATGTATAGTTAATAAAAATAATACACCCTATTCTTATCTCAAGAATATACTTTACAATACTCAATTGTTACTTTTGGTTTAAAGATGACTAAATGACTTTAAATTTTATAAAGAAGCCCACTATCTCCTAAAAGTGTCGAGCATTGGTGCCACTACGTTAGGCCGTATCTTTAAATCTTTGGCAATTGAATCAAAGAATTTTATGACAGAATTGTACCTTCAAGTGTCAATTAGCAGACACAATAGAAATTACCATTGTTTTAATCCGATTCGGCAATATGGACAGTCAAGAGGATTGTTATTATTAGGGTCAACGCAAATTGGTGTAAAGTTGGAAAATGAGACAGAAGTAGAGAGAAAATGGACACATTTATATCCAGATAAAACGCGATTTAAATTTCTTTCGTGTCAATTTGTCTTGACCCTAAACCGCGCAAGTAAATAAAGACAATGGTTTGTGATGCATTTTTCTTATTTAATTTATATTTTTTTCATTTCGGCGTTGTAAATGTTTGTAAATAGATTTTATTGTTAAATAAACGATTTGGAAGATACTGGCATTTTCATTTTATACTATCTTCAGGCTGGGGACGTGACGCGCTTGTATAAAGTGAGAAACGAACTTTTAAGGTTCACCCTAGTCGACGGCACGAACTATTTTGTATGCGAGGTTAAAATGCATGCTATCTCAACCGACAACACGTGCTAAAGAGATAGATGCCGTGATGAGCAGTAAGAAGCTAGTTCGCGTACGAATTAGCACTTTTGCAAATTTGTATCGAAATGGATGATGATTTAGGACGAAAACGAACGCGCGAGATTTTTTAAACAGATCTTTGGGAGTCTAGATATCATGAAAAAACGACTAAATGTATATTTTCAAAATAAAATTATTTGCATTGTTGAATTACTAATCTATCCCTGTATGGAGGCCGATTTGCAATTTTCCTTTAAGGTAGCAAGTAAGAGGGTCCTTTAAGGTAGCACCAATTACCGACAAGATCAGATCATTATGAGACGCGAAGATAGTCAGGTACTCTGTGAAGACAATGGTCAAAATTAACACGAACAAGGGGCTCCACCAGTCTCTTGGTGGACTACTGTCGAGAATGTCCTGACGGAGCAAAATTTGCCATCCTCGACAACTCTGAATAGGCTGTCCAGGCGTAGACGCACAAGCGAAATAAATTGGGAATGGGGCAGGAAGAACATGAAGAAGACTAGCTTACTTCGAACAGAGGTTTCAATAAAAATCACCCGTGGATCACTTGGACAATATTTCCGCTTTAGTATCTAGACCATGTTGTTGTAATGTTGTTTTTTTTGGGTTCTGGTTAGCTTAGTAAGAATATAATAGAGTATCTAATATAATATTTTTTTGGTTTGATATCGTCCAATGACTTCTCCCGCTCTGGGTGAAGCGGGCGGGCGTGTCAGATAATTACTGACTAAAACCCACCCGTGTTCATTCATTTGCTTGTGCCAGGGCCGCGGTAACTCTCTTTCAAATTTATCCGCGACCCAGACAGGCATCGGCCATGGCGGGCCCCGTCACTTTTGCCGACATCTCTTAGAGGCGCGCGTGGAATACTAGCGAGCGAATGGGTGGCGAGCTACCCATTACTTGCCGTCCGCAAGTCCACGCCTACAGTGGCCGGGAATCGGCTTGCGACTCCCGACGCCCAGAGCGTCTCTTGCGGTGGCTGGGGGCGTGAGGGCGTCTTCTTTGCGACTGCCTCACGCATTCCGCCTCCTCCTTTGCGAGCATTACTGCTTCGCAGAAGGAGGAGACTGCTTCCCATGCCCTCTCGCTCCGTACCATGGCCTGGACCAGGGCCGGACGCGAGATGTCAACACCGCCGATCGCCTCCACGTGGTCTCGGCGGTGCTTCGCCCAAGCGGGGCAGACCTCCACCGTATGCGCCACCGTGTCTTCCGGGCGGTCCACACAATGGTGACACCCGGGCGTTTCCTCCCGCCTTATCCTGAACAGAAACCTCCCGTAACAGCCGTGTCCGGTGAGGACTTGCGTCAGGTGGAAGGCGAGGATGCCGTAATGCCTCTCAAGCCACTACTCAAAGAGGGGCCTTACCGCCGCAATTGTGGCGTGCCCAAATAGAGTACCAACCTAAGGACCACTTGTGTGAATAACTTAATTCGAGAGTTAGTTGCTCACACGAGGATACATAAATAAATGTCATAAATAATACAGGGATCATCACATTTTTTTTTTGTAGCTAACTACTAACTCGGAGTTAGTAATATAACCCAGGGTGGGATATAGTGGGCTTAAGTAGACTTCACATCTATTATGCACAAAAAGTTGCTAGTTTTTGCACGCCGCGTCTACTCGCGAAGCAGCGATGTGTCAAACGAGCAGGCCGCAGCGCAAGACCCGCCCGCCGGTATCGAATTCTCTCACAGAACTTTGTATAAATAAAGTTGCTATTGTAGGTATCGCTCAGTCCTACTGCAAGGGCTGATTCAAGGTGTCTTAGAAAAAGAATACCTGCAGTGGGACAGTGTAGTCTAATAAAAAAAAAACTATTTCGAAAACTTTCACCCTTTGTACTGACTGGTGGACATCATGACTTCGACTGTCATATCAAAGAGAATCCATACTTGCTAGATGTGAAAGTTTGTAACGATGTATGGATGAATGTTTGTTACTCTTTGACGCAAAAACTACTAAACGGATTTTAAGACGGTACCCTGACCAAAAAATCGGCATGAGATATGAGCATTCCTCTTGGTCTAGCGGCACTGGTGGCGCATGAATTACCAGCAGTGAATACGCCCAGACTTTAGAATAAAATCGAATTTTGGTCTTTTGAAAAAAGTTAATCTACAAAAATGTTCGTTATTAAATTGTCTATCTATTAGTGTTAGTACAAAAAAATATTAATGAATACTTTACGAGGAGATGCATAATGCATAATATCGATAATTATTTCTCATTTTTATGTTTTTTTGGAAGGAGATTAGTGAAATTTGAACAACATTTAAAAAAAAACTAAATCTACCATTTTAGAATCAATAATAAGTAGATATTTAATGTATTTTTATTAATTGATATTTCTTTTTAAATAACGAGTAGATAGCTCGTAAAAACAGCACAAAAAACGGCTTGCTCGTGGCGTTTTGCTCGGGGTACCGTCTTAATGAGAATTTATATAGGTGCAGAAATACAGCATGTACATCAGAATATGCCACAACGGATCTTTGTCTCTGAATTGGCTGCAAGACCCTGCGCAATAGCTACTTTTGTGTCAATGTTGAAGGTGAAGATAGCATTGTATAACTGTCTCTTTCACTCGCTTACGTTAGTCGCATCGTCCTATCTCGCTTATTCTATGCAGTATACTCGATGACAAACTGTTTCTTGCGCAATGGTTCGCAGAGTCAACTTCAGAGACAGAAAGATCCGCTGTGACTATTATAACACATAGGCTATAATTTATAAAGATATTGGGACAAATACCACGAGGGCTGCAGCTATTTTAATATAAATGTGAAAGTAAATCTGCCAGTCTGTCTGTTCGTTAACTTCTCATGTCTTAATGGATTTGGATGCAACTTTGCAGAAGAGTAGACAATGTTCTGGATGAGGACATCGGGAGTACCTATGTCCCATTGGATGTTTTTTAGGGCAGCGAAACCACTGGCAGAAGATAAAAAAATACACAAAAAAAATCTTACTAACAACATTTATTAAAACTATTAAAACACTACAAAACTAAAACAATCACATTCACTCTCCCGTTTTCAAGTCCTCACTCTTGCCTACCAACTTCTGCGCTTCAAACATCAACCGCAGTTGTTCTGTCGCGGACATAGGCAGTCTGTTATTAGCTCCAAACGCTGGGTCCGGCAACTCAGCGGTGTTCAACTCTGGTAACTTGTGAGTGAACGGTGTCCAAGGTCCTTGGATAGATGGGTGGTCTGTGTACTGGTATTTGCGAAGACGTGTGGTAGCGTTGTCCCCTTGCTGTGTGCGTAGGACATCCATCCATTTTATTATTTCTTCGTGCGTTTTGTTGTGAACGCTCATCCATACGCGGTCTCCGTTTACTGGAAGATATTGTTTTGATTAGTGAAATTGGTCTGTTGAAAAATGATTTGTAGAGGCACTTGTAAATGATAGACATGAACTGAGATCTCAACAGGCAACTTTTAATACAATATGACGAAAAGTACAAAAGTATGTTGGGTGAACCAGTTAAAAACGGATCAAAAATGGGCCTCCAAAAGTTCTTACAAGTACACTATCATAAAAAACAATGCCACTTTTCGTAGTAATTTTATAACTCAAGAACGGGCTCATCTATCCAAACCAAATGTTTAGGCTTTGTTCGGACTATTTAGTAGATGGTTTATGTTTTTTTTTTTTTGAAGGTAGGTTAGGGTAGTTAAGGTTGCCAGTTACCTCTCACTTCCCAGTGTGGTCAGCTCCATGCTGGGGAGTGAGGAGGCCTGGGCGGCAGTTGCCTCCTTTTGCGAGGTCGTGATTTCGCAAAAGGAGGCGGCGGAGCGTGCGCGGGAGGATGATCCTCTCGCGCCACCGCTCCGCAGGCGGAGAAGGGGTGGGAGAAGGCGGTTGTTCGATCGTCTCCTCCCACCTCCTGATGGTGACTAGCGGGCGACGGGCGTGGGGGCGCCCTAGCTCGCATTGCACTAGTCACCACCCTTGAACGGGCGGGAATGGCCGAGCACGTGGTCATTCCCGGGGCCCTCCACTAAGGGAGGGGCGTGAAGGCCCCGCTGTAAAGGCGGGCGGTCGTCGGCGGAGGACTGAACGTAAAGGCTGTGCCAGTTTCCCAGTCCTCCTCCAAACAGACGAGGCGGGAGTGCCGCTGGGTTATTTTAGTGGGTATACTGGAACTTTCCGGGGAGTCCCACATAGCCCGTCCCCATACCCCCAATGGGCGGGTATGCGTAATGCATTTTTTCCCAGCGTGATCAAAAAAAAAAAAAAAGGTAGGTTGCCAGTTGACGGGAGCAAAGCCGCGGGGGTCAGCTAGTAAAATATAAAAGAGAATGTTCCTTATTTACTCCGAAACGGCTGGACCGATTTAAAAATCATTTTACCGTTGGGAAGCTACACTATCCCCGGGTGATATAGGCTACTTTTTATCCCTGTATTCTCACGGTAAAGGGAACAAGGCGGGTGAAACCGCGAGGCGTCCGCTAGTGCACTGTAAATGTGGCCACCTACTGGACATAAACTGTTTGAGGGTTAAATCACCATCGACTCAAAAGAAGAAGAAGGATTATTTCAACTATGTTAGCCTACACATGTAGCTGTGGGACACCACAGCTAGGCAAACGAGATGTCATTCCAAATAATAATAAATGCATGATGCCGATAGTCGTGACGAACAAATGGCATAATAGCCATGAGCCTCGACGAACACCTGAGGAGGGTCTTGTTAGGCAGTTGGATCAAAGGCTTGATCCAGAAAGCGGTACATCACACATCCCATCACATCACCAGCTGCAGCAAGGCTGCGGGATGCAAAACGCACAGGACCGATCAGTGTGGCGATGCTTCGGGGAGGATTTTGTCCAACAGTGGACGTCTTTCGGCTGACATGATGAAACAGTAGGTAAGTACCTACTTCCAAAAACCATAATTTATTTATAAGCAACTTCATCATCAGCATATTAATGTTCCCACTGCTGGGACACAGGCCTCCTCTCTGTGAGAGGGAACGGGCCGTAATCCACCACGCGAGTACGTTACCCCAACAGGAAAGTGACTCCTAGAGATATATGAGTGGAACGTATAATTCGTGCGTAATCTGCTGTGAATGTGCGCCACTTAAAAAATAAGTGCGTGTCGTTGTTTTTGAAAAAAGCGGAAAAATAGGTTCCTGCTAGGGTAACGTTGTTCCAGCAGGAAAATTCTAAACGAATGATCGGAATGAGAAAATATAATAATATAATAAATATAATATTTTGTGCGCCTAAAATAAAACTTGTGCGTCATCAGGTTTTCAAGATATTGCATTTCCTGCTGGGTTAAACGTTTTGCAGAAACGTGTATCTCTAAAACCATTGTCTGTGCGCCTGTAGAATAAACATACACGAGTAGCTCTTGATTTGTGCGTATTTGTGCCGGAATTAGATTTAAGAAAATATTTATAATTTTCAAGTAATTGCGCTTTTTCGAAAACCCGAAAAAAAATCACAGTGCCTAAATGAGAAAACGTATAAGCTCGCTGAAAACTGTATTCAGTCCATCTTGACGCTTGTAATAACCATAAAAAGTTTCAAAAGCTTACATGCTTGCGTTATCGAATAATATTGCTAAAACTCAAAACGAGAGTGTCATAACTTTGACGGCAAAATACAAGAAACCGACTCAACCCAAGATAGGAAGAAGGTAGGTGTAAACCACAAGTATGTGCGTTATGTCAAAAATATATAGTGAAAATATTAAGCTTGGAATGTTTCGCATTAAGTAGATTTAAACAAAAAACTAAACATATAAACAATGGCTGGTTATCCGACCAAATTGGGATGACTACAAAAAAGCGACGGATTCGTACATAACGATGACCTTCTTAACTTTACTCACGAACCAGTTGTAGCGTGTTGTGCCTGAGTACACTGAGGTTGAAAAGTTATATAAAAATTAACTTGTTATTGGATTATACGTATTCTACTACTACTACTGTTTCCGTGACTTGCACTTGATTAGGTAAGTACATTAGAAAAAGTATTGCCAAGGTATAACCTATCTTCTTTATTCCAAATTTCATTAAAATATATTCAGTATTTTGTGGACACATCCAGACATTTGCCTTTATAATATTAGTAGAAAAAAGTAGAGACCAAAAATTTTATGGAGTCTGTTTTAAAAAAAAAGTTCAAGATATGTGGGATGAATACCTACTACAAAAAATAACCTACAGATACAGTTTATATAGAAAAAGCCAATTAACACAACAGTAAAAAAAACAACGTAGGTATCTACATTGATTTAAACCGTAGGCCTTAGATCAAATAAAAGGTCAAGATGGAACGTTGCAAACAACATAGTGAAGCCGGTTCCAACTATGCCTTGCCGTATAAATACACAATTACACGCACACACGTACACCGAAACTACCCCTTAGCTTCTCAGTTGAGCTTTATTATTTTATCTGTGAGCTCGAATGACAAGCTAAGGCGTAATTTCGTTGTGAGTGCGTGTAATTGTGTATTTGTACGGCAAGGCATAGTTTGAAAAAGCGTCACTTTGTTGTTTGCAACGTTCCATCTTGACTTTTTACTTGATCTGAGACGTAGGCTAGATAAATTAGCATTGAGTTTTTAGGGTTCCGTACCCAAAGTTTAAAAACGGCACCCTATTACTAAGACTAAGTACTTATGTAAATGAAAAACTGATCTGTGATTTTAAATAATAATAACTACACACGGTACAAATAATTAGATGAAGAATTAATGTGTTCTAATATTAATAGGTTTGTAATTTGATCTGTGATTTGATGCCATAATTACTTTAAGAAACAAAATTAAGAGAATAAATATAATAATTTCTACATTAACAACCTCTTTCATTTGTTATGGTCACAAGATGCATTTAATGTATTTTTAATTAGCCCCCAAAATTAGGTCATACCAACAAACATTTGAACGCGACTGTACGGACATCAGCTTAGGTTTAATACGTCCAATTAAGAAGGTCATCGATATGTATGAATCCGTCGCTTTTTCGTAGTCATTTGAATTTGGTCGGATAGTCGGTAATTTGGTCGGTAATTGTTTATATGTTTATTTTTTTGTTTAAATTTACTTAATGCGAAACATTCCAAGCTTAATATTTTCACTATATATTTTTGACCTAACGCACATACTTGTGGTTTACACCTATCTATCTTTGGTTGAGTCGGTTTCTTTTATTTTGCCGTCAAAGTTATGACACTCTCGTTTTGACTTTTAGCAATATTATTCGATAACGCAAGTATGTATGCTTTTGAAACTTTTTATGGTTATTACAAGCGTCAAGATGGACTGAATACAGTTTTCAGCGAGCTTATACGTTTTCTCATTTAGCCGCTGCGAATTTTTTTCGTGTTTTCGAAAAAGCGCAATTACTTGAAAATTATAAATATTTTCTTAAATCTAATTCCGGCACAAATCAAGAGCTACTCGTGTGTGTTTATTCTACAGGCGCACGTACAATGGTTTTAGAGATACACGTTTCTGCAAAACGTTACCCCAGCAGGAAATGCAATATCTCGAAAACCTGATGACGCACAAGTTATATTTTCGGCGCACATTTTCGCACAAATATAAGCTCTCTGCCCATGCACAATATTTCTCATTCCGATCATTCGTTTAGAATTTTCCTGCTGGATCAACGTTACCCTAGCAGGAACCTATTTTTCCGATTTTTTCAAAAACGAAGACACGCACTTATTTTTTAAGCGGCGCACATTCACAGCAGATTACGCACGAATTATACGTTCCACTCATATCTCTCTAGGAGTCACTTTCCTGTTGGGGTAACGTACACCCACCACGCGGGCCCAGTGCGGGTTGGTGGATGTCACATGTCTTCGAATTTTTGGTTCTAGGACAGGCCGGTTTCCTCACGATGTTTTCCTTCACCGTTTTGAGAGCAGTGGTGAATAAATAATTTACACAAACTAAAGCGCCTGCCTGGGCTCGAACCCACGACCTACAACTTGTAAGTCGCGGCCGATACCACTGGGCCACCACTGCTCCACTCCACTCTTGCCCCCCCCTAGCCAAGTTACAAATGTTTTGTATCGAATCTCTTTCTACAATCGTTAACGATTTCTATTTGTCTGGTCTGACCACGTGACTTAACGTTCAGATGTGTTATTCCCATACATTGATTCGTTTTCTAATAGCGTTAACGATTGTAGATTGTCAACTTGGCTAAAGGTGCAGGACACGGCGCGTGTCGTTAGGTTTCTCGCCAGTAGCTTGGACCCTGTTCCTGATACCGGTGAGCTACAATCCATACTAATATTATAAATGCGAAAGTAACTCTGTCTGTCTGTTGCCTTTTTACGCTTAAAGCGCTGAATCAATTTAGATGAAATCTGGTATAGAGATGGTTTGAGACCCTGGAAAGGACATTGGAGAGTTTTATCCTGGAAATCATCCTGTAGGGGATGGGCAGGGGGTAGAAGTTTGTATGAGGAAATAATAATTTCTACATACAGCAATATACAAAAATGGCTATTCAAAGTACTAATGCTACCTACGCAGACGAAGTTGTGGGCAACAGCTGGTTATTAATATTTTAAATGTGTTTTTTGGTTGTGTTTTATAAAAATATTTAAAAATGTAATGAATAAGAAAGACAAAGCAAAAAAAGAATAAAAAAACAATAATTATTCAAGTGTTTTAAACTTACAATACTCCGCAACAACCACGGGCCCTCTATGTCTGCGTGGCTTCAAATATACTACAACACCTGGGTTCACCTTAGCAAAGTCCACTAAATCTTGTTCAATGAAATCTCTGAAAAAAAGATAAACACAAACTTTTTTAAGATAATACTTAGACAGATTTAAGCTGTCTCATTACTCTATAGTAAATAAACAACGCACTTGAAGCCAAGATATTGTATAAATGCAGTGCTGATCCTGTGATATACATATTGATGGCAAGGTCCCTTGAAAGCCTTGAAACCCAAATAAAAAAAGAAAGGACGGATTGAAATTAACACCAAATACTAATCTAATCATACAGCAGTGACCAAGGACAGGCAGAAGGAATGTTGGGCGTCTAACAGCGAGACAGGGAGACGACATTGTTGTTATCGTGAACGTGAATAAGGATGGCACAGGAGCGAGAGGCTGAAGCTGGGTGAGCGAAATCAGGCCGTAGATGATGATGATGAAGAGCTCTTAATTTTAACAGGTTGACTGCCACGAAATAAACACAATAGAAAATGTATTGTTTGGGGGTCACCGGTGACCTTCGTGGCAGTCAACCTGTTAAATAAGCAGGAGTATACTAATTACAGCTATATAATTTCGAGGAGTGTTGGTATTTGCAAAATTTGAGATTTATTATATATTATTTATTTAATATTAGCATAAAACCGAATTCACGTGAAGCAAAACCGTCTACCAAAGGGCGATGAATCTCGTTCCACCCTGATCAAGGGCCGAGCCAGCGCTGTCTATATCAGGATTTCGTTGTGAAAACAGAATGAGGAAATTTCGAAACCAAGTCCATAGATTTTTATTCTAAGTTTGAAATCCTTGTCAAAAACGGTAAGATATTCGTTGTTTGTTAAGCCTTTAGTAATTGGGAACTGGAAAAACCTATCCAAATAAAAATAATCTAATAAGTTACCTCATTCCTCGACTGGCTCCATTTGATTTACAGAATTTGAGCACAATCCGTTGTAACTGACACACGTAACGGCCAACACCGTTTTGTAATGGTGCCCGGACGAATCCGGCATTCAAAAACATGTTTCTAGCCGACATTTTAATAGAATATTCTCTGATTTCTTTGGCTTATTTTCTATTTTGAGGTTAGGTTGGGCTAGTGTTGTGACATTTGAAATTGACATTGACAGCGATCGCTTGACATCTGTCAGTTTAGAAATTACGTTCCATTCCGCATAATTGTTTTTGTACATTTTACTATAATTTGTATATATCCAATGCTGGGCCATATCACGTGCCGTGAGATGGCACGTGATATTACGACACTTAAATAAGTCGCGCCGCGCCGAGTCGATATGTACCCGCAAGCACGCGCCGCGGGCTAATCCGCGACACTCGTTCTCACTGGCAGAAGTTAGTCTTATTAATATTACAAATGCGAAAGTTTGGGTAGATGTATGTTTGTTACTCAATCACGCCAGAACGGCTGAACGGCTCTGGATGCAATTTGCCACAGGGATAGATTATAGTTTGGAGTAGCATATAGGTTACTTTTCATCCCGTTACCTATAATGCTCCTTTGGGATAAGAAAACACTATTCACGCGGGCTAGCTAGTGAAAATATATAAACTACTAAACTAGCTGGCATTCATATAGTAAGTAGTGATGTTTGTAAATAGTGGGTAGTTTTAGGTAACTTAATAATAATGTACTGCGGGTAGATTTAGTCTGTGAATATACGTTAAACAGTTAAGTTGTGTCCTCATTGCTCTTCCCGGAAATCCAGACTACACCTACGTATTCCCTAATACTCTTCAGTGGCGACGAATTCGATTCGATACCTACGCGTGAATAACTTTATAAGTGATAATAATTACAAAATGTCGATCGGAAAAATTGCGGAGTTCAAAGTCCATAATGACAATTGGAAACTGTACGTGGAACGTATAGAACAATACTTCTTGGTAAATAAAATAACGAGTGAGTTACAAGTGCCTACGTTAATAACCGTAATGGGAGCGGAAAGTTACGAGTTGCTGGTTAACTTGTGTACGGTTAAACCAAAAAATAAAACGTTTGCACAAATAACGGACATTATGGAGAAACACCTACAGCCTAAGCCGAGTGAATTAGCCGAACGCTATAAATTTAGGCACAGGAAGCAAAAAGAAGGTGAATCAATATCGGATTACTCAGCGGTGTTAAAAAAAATGTCCAAGGACTGTGAGTTTGGGACGTGGTTGGAAGAAAGTTTGAGGGACCAATTAGTCTGTGGATTGCGAAGTGAAATCATCAGACAACGATTATTTGCTGAAAGTAATCTGGACTTTGGCAAAGCATATAAATTGGCAGTGAGCATGGAAGCGGCCGAGAAGGATGCAGCCGTGGTCGAAGGTCACGGAAGGTCATCGGACAGGCAGAATTCGAATGAAGTCGTTTGTCAGGCCGTATGGGCCGGTCGTCGACGCGACACGTCAGCGGCAGCGGAGCGGAGCGGCGGCGAAGCGCAAGGCGCGCGCGTGTGGCGCGCGGCCGCGGCTCGCCCGTCTCGGCCAGCGCTTGCGTCTGCACACGTGGCCGAGCATGCGGCGCACGTCACGACACAACCTCGTGCAAATTCGCACGATACGTATGCCGTGTTTGCAACCGGCAGGGACATCTGCGTCGTATGTGCCCGAACATAGCGGGGCACAACCACATCGACGTCGGTAAGGTGATAGAAGATGGCGAAAGCGACAGCACAGGAAGCGACGAGGTAATATTTGTTGATGTTTGTCAAATATCTGCAACCCGATGTGAGCCCATGTACGTGACCTTGAACGTGAACGGTTACGATATTAAGATGGAGTGTGATACCGGTAGTGCCGTATCATGTATAAGCGGAGAATGCTATTCTACTTTATTTAAGAACTTGTATTTAGAACCGTGTCGATTGACACTACGTTATTATACAGGCGAGACAGTAAAACCTCTCGGAGTGATACGACCCGTGGTACGCTATAGAAATGAATGTAAGAAGTTAGACTTATATGTTATAGATCATGGGAAAACGGTTCTATTAGGGCGGCAATGGATGGCCGAATTAAAAATACAGTTACCAGTACTAAATTACGAGTGTAACAATATACTATTGTCTAAAGATGAAGTATTCAATGAGGCCGTTTTCAGTTCCAGATATTGTGATGTGTTCGCGGCGGGCCTGGGCAGATTCACTGGTGGTACGGTGAGCATTCATGTGCGAGAGGGGGCGCGGCCAGTGTTCATGCGCGCGAGGCCGCTGGCGTACGCGTTACGCGAGCCGGTGGAGCAAGCTTTGCAACAGCTGGTGCACGACGGCATTCTCTCCCCTGTCGAGCGTTCCGACTGGGCCACACCCATAGTGCCCGTCGTCAAAAAGGATGGTAACATTAGGATTTGTGCCGACTACAAACTAACATTAAATAAAGTTTTCTCAAAAATGGTATGTAATGTTGACATAACATCTCTAAAAAGTATCCAGAAAGTGAACTCTACCGGAGACTATTCACAACTGTCCGGTAAGAAGCGAGATTTTAAATTTGGAATCTCCTACTGTCCAGTAAGTAAGTATGTAATTTACTTACTGGACACTTGGTCATCCTTCATCCCTTTTTTTTTTTATGGCTTCGCACGGTTTAGGTCATCCTCTTTAGATCTGCTTAGAAAAAAAAACATAGTACCAGACACAGATTAGAGTTTAGCCATTATAACATGGTTAGAGGGAGGCTCCAAATATATATCTATCTCTTTTTGGTATGACATTTTATGAGATACATAATATATTTTGGAGCCTTAAACATCCATTTTATTGTCTGTGACACTTTTTTTTTTTTTTTTTTTATGGGTCTGTGACACATAACGCGACGCAGAAAAAGTATGCACGTTGCGTTTTGTACTTAGTAATGTTGTAGAAGTATAGTGTGGGATTTTATGTTTGTATTTAGTCATTTCAGTTTATAAATCATGTTGGATTAAAGAGTCCGTTAATCAAGATGTACAACAAACAAATATAAATGCCCCCGGTAAATCGATCACAATATCTATCAGTAATTGCCCTAATATGAATGTAACCTTCAATATTAATTAAACGAATTTGTTGTTAAACTTTCTTTCATTTTTGAGAAAAGCATTATACAAACCTCAACCAGTAAGAAAGCCATCCTGGCCTCGTATATAACCGGACCTCACCTGCGGTTCGGTCCGGTTAACTCATACTCGGCCAGGAAGGCTTACTTACTGGATTCTGCTGTAATGTACTATATCGAAATGGACCGTTATCCTTTACCAAGGGTTGAGGAACTATTGCTGCGTTTGAAAGGGGGTGTACGTTTTAGTAAAATTGATTTGTCTCAGGCATACGCACAATTAGAACTTGACGACACTAGGAAATATACGGTAATCAATACACACAAGGGTATGTTCATGTACAATCGTCTGGTCTATGGCCTTTCTTCGAGCCCGGGTATCTTTCAGAGGTTGTTAGAACAATTACTTGCAGACTTGCCCCAGGTGGGGGTTTTCTTAGACGATGTAATTATAACGGGGTCAACAACAGACGAGCATTTGCGTAATTTGTGTAGTGTTTTTGACCGTTTGAAGAAATACGGGTTGAAGGTAAAAAAAGATAAGTGCGTGTTCTTCGCAGATTCGGTTGACTATCTGGGTCACACGATAAGTAAGGAAGGAGTGCACACTTGTTCGGACAAGGTGACCGCGATCGTCGAGACGCCGGCGCCCGCGAACGTTTCTGAGCTGAGGGCATTCATCGGTATGGTTATGTATTACGGAAAATTCGTTAAGAACATAAGTACGATTTTAGCGCCCTTATATAATTTATTGAAGGCTGGGGTTAAGTACGAATGGAGCAAGGGATGTCAGGATGCGTTCGATAAGGTGAAGCACCTATTAGCGAGTAGTGAAATATTAATACACTATTCACCCGAGTTACCCTTAATTCTGACGACCGATGCGAGCAGTGTAGGCATCGGCGCGGTGATTTCGCACGCGACATCTGGCGGCGAGCGACCGGTGGCGTATGCGTCACGTTCGCTCACCACAGCGGAGCGCGCATACTCACAGATAGATAGGGAGGCGCTCGCTATTGTTTACGGAGTTCGTAAATTTCACCAGTACTTGTACGGTCGCAAGTTTCTGCTTCGGACGGATCATAAACCATTGACGTATATACTAGGTGATAAAGTAGGCATACCGGTGATGGCCGCTTCGAGGTTACAGCGTTGGGCAGTTTTGTTATCCGGATATACTTACGATATAGAATATGTTTCGTCAAGTAAGAACTGTGCGGATGCGTTGTCACGTTTACCTCACAAGCAACGCAATGCAAATAAGTGCAACGAAAATACGTACGTAAATTTCGTTGAAAATTTTTTACCGATTACGAGTACAGAGGTAAAAAAATTGTCGGCGCGTGATAAGAATCTCAGTAGGGTTATAGCATATATTCAATCAGGATGGCCAACAAATTGCCCCGATGATGAAATTCAACCATATTTTGTGAGACGCAATGAACTATACACAGAGTGCGGGTGTGTTATGTGGGGCTATCGCATGGTTATTCCGTTATCACTACAGCATTCCGTTTTAAAACAGTTACATTGCAGTCACATGGGCATAGTCAAAACGAAAAGCCTAGCTCGAAGCTACGTGTGGTGGCCTAATATAGACGCAGCGGTAGAAACGATGTGTAGACAGTGCGAGACTTGTGCGGCGGAGGCAGACGCGGCTCCGCGGGCGCCGATACAGCCGTGGCAGTATCACACCCGTCCCTGGACCCGGCTTCATATTGATTTCTTGGGCCCTTACAAAGGTTCAACATTTCTAGTCCTTATTGATGCCACATCAAAATGGTTAGAAATTTTTGAAATGACTCGCACTAATGCGTCATCCGTTATAAAAATGTTAAGATCTACCTTTGCACGATTTGGTCTACCAGAAGAGTTAGTATCTGACCAAGGACCACCATTTACTAGTTTAGAGTTCAGAAACTTCTTAACTAATAATGGTATTAAACAATTTTTTTCACCAGCGTATCACCCTTCTTCAAACGGAGCGGCAGAAAACGCGGTGAAGTTATGTAAGCAAGCTATTAAAAAAGCACATAGAGAACAGGTAGATATCGATGCGGCTTTACAAACTTTTCTACTTGCTTACAGAAATACGGCGCATAGTACTACCGGCGAAACACCCGCCATGTTATTACAAAGGCGGAATTTACGTTCGAGGTTAGATTTATTGCGTACTGAGCGTCTTGTTGAGGAGAAGGTTCGCGAGGCCCAGCAGCGGCAGGTGGATAACGCTGGCGGGGTCCTGCGCAGGTTCAGAGAGGGCGACACAGTATGGGCTCGCGAGTACGGTACTCGGGATAAGTGGGTGAAAGGCACAGTAGAAGGTTTAGATAGCTTACGTAGGTATTCGGTGGTAAGGGATGACGGTCAATTACTAAAAAGACATGTTGATCAAATTCGCCAAAGATCTCGGCTGTCTGATGTTACCTGTCCAGAGAGTAATGCAGAAAAGCAGGGTGGTAGTGAGGATGTCGTTACACCACTGATTAACGAAGAGGTGGATGAGAGTTTTAACGGAACATCAGATAATT
This sequence comes from Orthosia gothica, assembly GCA_949775005.1. Lineage (NCBI taxonomy): Eukaryota > Metazoa > Arthropoda > Insecta > Lepidoptera > Noctuidae > Orthosia > Orthosia gothica. The sequence continues at coordinate 8,742,042 of OX459061.1, read as the reverse complement.
TAACTGAGACTAGTCAGAGCAATGCTCCCTTTGAGCAACCAATTCCACAGTTGCCGCCACCGTCTAGATCACCAGTGAATCACAGACCAAAGCGAATAAGTAAACCTGTAAAAAGGCTAATTGAAGAATGTTAGTAATAAGTATAGGTTAATTATGTTGTTATATTTATTCGTAGTGTTAGGTTAAGATTTATGTTATTGTCCTGTGTTTATCATTATTATTTAAGAGTAGTATTGTATAGTGGTGGAGGTGTGATGTTTGTAAATAGTGGGTAGTTTTAGGTAACTTAATAATAATGTACTGCGGGTAGATTTAGTCTGTGAATATACGTTAAACAGTTAAGTTGTGTCCTCATTGCTCTTCCCGGAAATCCAGACTACACCTACGTATTCCCTAATACTCTTCAGAATACAAGGTTAGGTTAGCTCTAACACGTTGAAGCGAAGAAGAATCCGATGAGGGGCCGCTCGTCAGGGCTTTTGCCTATAAGCCGACGACGCCGACGTAGCGGCCAACATGTAGGTTACGGTGCTGCCTGGGCGACATCACAACTGAGGTAGGCCGTGATGTCATATGGGGCCTCCCAAACCCATGCGATATCGCGGCTGAGGGTAGGAGGCCGCGGCGAAAGAGGAGTGCCGGTATTGCGGTGCGTCGCTCTGCCTACCCTCCGCGGCCTGGACGGGGTGAGCCGCAGGGGGAGTGTCAGTACAGCGTTGGCCGCTGTCCCTATCTCCTGCGGCCGAAAAATGGTAGGTGGAGGGGCCATAGACCTTGATCCGTCACAAGAGGACCAAGGGTGCCATACACGGGGCCGTCTTGCACCCGTGTGCTGGTTTCGTCCCTAGGATGGTCATCGCGCACAGTGTGTTCTGGTGCGCCGGTGATGGGAATATAACTGCGCTATCTCCCCGTGGTAGCGCAAAATGTATGAGCATATCGCCAGCCTAAAAAAAAAAGGCTCCGATACGCTAGAAGGTTATCTATATCTATCACAGCTAACCTATCCTTGTAACGTATCAAAGTTAACTTTTCCTTGTAGCGTATCAGAGCTAACCTGACCTTGTTCTCTATCAGAGCTAACCTGACCTTTTACTCTATCAGAGCTAACCTTTCCTTGTACTCTATCAGAGCTAACCTGACCTTGTACTCTATCAGAGCTAACCTGACCTTGTACTCTATCAGAGCTAACCTGACCTTGTACTCTATCAGAGCTAACCTTTCCTTGTACTCTATCAGAGCTAACCTGACCTTGTACTCTATCAGAGCTAACCTGACCTTGTACTCTATCAGAGCTAACCTGACCTTGTACTCTATCAGAGCTAACCTGACCTTGTACTCTATCAGAGCTAACCTTTCCTTGTACTCTATCAGAGCTAACCTGACCTTGTACTCTATCAGAGCTAACCTGACCTTGTACTCTATCAGAGCTAACCTGACCTTGTACTCTATCAGAGCTAACCTGACCTTGTACTCTATCAGAGCTAACCCAACCTTGTACTCTATCAGAGGTAACCTGACCTTGTACTCTATCAGAGCTAACCTGACCTTGTAGCGTATCAGAGCTAACCTAGCCTTCTAGCTTATCAGAGCTTTCTTTTGTTTTCTTTTTGGTTTGAAAGTACCTATGTCAGCCGGAAGGTTCCGTGGCGACACTCCACTCATTCCACAAGTACAGGTTGCAGGGCTTCGATGGTCCTTAGGCTAACCTTAGGTCGTATCAATCTTTCCCTCCACTCTACAATCACTTCATCTCGGAGCTCATTTTGCTTACGTCTTACTACACTTGCTGGGACCTGTGTCCCCACTTCCTTGCGCCAGATGTACAATGACGCTACTGACTTTGGGTCCAGGTCCCATGGCACCGACCCAGCAAGAGCACACGTTGCCTCCCCCGATATTGTGCGATAACCACATATGAGTATAACACGGACCGTGATAACCCGCTGCGGTTTACACAGTAGAGCGGTACCCCTAGTGGTTAAGTCATAGGCCCACACTGCAGCTCCATAGAGGGCCATTGAACGTATGACTTCCACGTATAGCCGCCTGCAGCTGCTATTTGGCCCTCCAAGGTTTGGTAAGAGTCGACCATGTGCACCAGTGGCACCCATCAATCTCGTTACAAGGCGCTGAAAATGGGCGTTGAAGTTCCAGCGATTGTCGAGTACGAGCCCCAGATACCTCATGGTCGATTTGATATGAATTTGGATCCCATTGATGACAAGATGAGACCCTAAAGGTGGACTTCTCCGGGGTCCATGAAAACATATGGCCTCTGATTTGCTTATAGCAACCTGATTCGGTCGGCGATTTGAGCCACCCCCACTGTTGCAAGGTGCATATCATCTCTGTAAGTCTTCTCTCTGTACAGAACCAGAGTGTCGTCAGCATAGCATGTTAAACTGATGCCCGGCAGGTTAACACCCCGCAGGACCCAATCATAGCCGATGTTCCACAGAAGTGGTCCAAGGACAGATCCCTGTGGAACACTGTACGTCACTTGCCTTTCGCATTGTCCATCGCGTCCTGGATATATTATGGACCTCGTACCACAGGCTCCTGATGGTATTTAAGCACCTCCATTACGGAACTCCACGGCAGAGTGTTGAATGCGTTAGCAATGTCAAGGGACACCGCTAACACAACTCGAAACCCATATTGGTTGTCGGATAAAGCTGGGCCAACTCTGTTCAAATGCTTGATGAGACGAGCAGCAATAATACGCTCAAAGAGCTCTCCCATCTCGTCAAGCAGCACTATCGGACGGCATGCGGACGGTTAGTCTGCGGGGCGCCCCTCCTTCTTAAGTAAGACAAGTTTACTAGTCTTCCATGCCTGGGGAAATATCTCTTGTTCGAGACAAGCATCAAACAACAGCAGCAGGCGAGGACCTAAGACTGAGGTATTCCATCAGGACCTGGAACAGTATTCTTTGCACGAAGCCGTACCTCCGCTGCACCGAACTCCGCCTCAGTGATCGCCGGCACATCTGCTTCCACCTCTTCTTCCGCCATAGATGTTTACATCGGTGGAGGAGTATGCTCCGCTCCATCAGGAAATAGAGTAGAGACGACCCCTTCAAGAAATAGTGGTTACAAGCTTTGTCTTAGCGGGGTCGTCCAATGGCGGATATATCCTATGACTGCGCGATACGACTTTCCCCAAGGATCACGGTTCAATGACTCCAGAAGTTCTTTCCTGCCTGCGTTCTTTGCCTCCGAGATCTTTTTCTGTAGCGTTTTTTTAAACTTTGCCTCACCTTAGGAATTTCTTCCTGTATCTTGTGTGTGTTTACAAACATATAAACTCACATACACAAGACACCCAGATCCGGAACCACTATCTCCAGGCCATACAAATATTTGTTCCGTGCAGGAATCGAACCCGCGACACGCAGCGCAGCAGCCAATCGCTCAACCATAACGCCAATCGTGTCGTGTCAAACGTAGTTATCTATAACAATAATTATGTGGCCAAAGCAGGTCAAATACGCTGTAAGCAAACTATAGACAATCGGGTCTTGATATTGAGTTGAGAAAGGACAGACACATTTGTGCGTTTGGCTGTCCATGGGCTTCGGAGCATCCGCCTCCAACACATTTCGAATGCGTCCATCCTCTGTCTTTCTCTTACTCGGATTGTCCACGTCTCAACTCTATAGAGTTAAATCGGGAAAACCAGTGCTCTGACCAAACGGCTTTGGTTTTGAAACTTACACCGCGATTTTTCCAGATGTTCTGGAGCCGCGTCATTGCATGGCACTTTAGCCATGGCTGTCCGTCGCTTTATTTTCGGGACGCAGCTGCCTAAATAAAACTGTCCACGGTATCGATACCCTGGATGCTATGGGCACCCGTCAGCTTTCCCGCACGATCTATCACCATAAGCTTGGTTTTCTGCCTATTTATTGCAAGCCCTAATTTGCCACCCTCCACCTCCAGTCTATGCAGTATCTAGTTCATGTCATCAAAAGTTGTAGCAAGGAGAACGGTGTTGTCTGCTTAACGCAGATTGGATATGCGCTTTCCACCAACAGCAAACCCCTTTTCCCAGCCGTCAAGAGTTTTCCGGAATAAAGTTTGACGTATCACGACTAAAATAAATAAAACGCGTAACATGTAATACTTTCAAAATATTTATTACAAAAAATCATAATATGTACATACACAGTCAATGATTAAATACAACTTTTATGTAAAAGTTAAGAGAATACATTTCAATTGCACATTTATTCAATCACCATTTAAAAGAAGGATTTTATGTATAGAAATAAGGAAGCCTATTCATTAGACGACATCTATGCTGTATAAGGATCTTGGGCAGGGCGTGGCCAAAATTGGAACTAACGCCCGCGCCATCAGTTTTTTTAAGCACTTTCCATAGACAATTTCACAAGTATTTAATATATGTGCCTGTCAATGTCAAAGTGCCAAATGTTTTTATTTTTTGAAGTGGTCTCTTGCAAGTCAACCTTTGAAGAAGTTGCCATCTGTTTAATTGAATTTTCTTGAGGCGGTCTTAAATTCAATTCTCCAGGCCGGGCGTCAAAATAACCTTGTATGTAGACCTGAATTAATTCTTAGTGAAGGCACAGTTACAGACATACATAGATAAAACTGAGATGGGTATACAATAGCTGAATACAACACAATTTTTGAGATTCGATCATACATTTTAGCCTTTTATTTAATTCATACTTGTTTATGCTTTATTGTATTTGTTAGGACCACACGGTTTTAAGATTACTTAAAAAATAATTATGTACGTTGGCCCTAGTTTAACTATGACTGGTTTTTAATAACACATTTTGTTTTAATACATGTTTTGAGGTTAATTAGTTGTTTATAGAGGCTACTACAGTTTATTTTTGCTCTGGTTTCTATGGTAAGTAAGTATAACAGGCTAGCCCAGGAAGGTTGATTGCCTAAAAAAAGAGGGCAATAGGCTGGTTAAGACTGCCATAAAGTGGATAAAGTACTTAGGTATGAAATTATATCAAGTGAAATCTTCTTAAGCCGCGGTGAGCGAGTTTTGCTAAACTAAACAATTACACCGTCACACGCCACTTAAGCAAAGCAGCTGCAAGCTAAAGTAACATGTGACAGAATAACTATGTTTTTGTGAAAGACGGGCAGTTATTCCAAAGTTTTCATTTCTGTTGGCAGTTCTCATAACTGCCTGCTTTTTTAACATTATTAATTGGCCTCTTAGCCTCATCCGGTTAGACTGGAAGCTGATCTCTAAATTGAATGGCTTGGCAGATTAGTTGATTAATTGGCCCAATAAGCTACTAAAAAATATGACTGGCTTTAAATCTTCATGTGTAAAGTTTAGTTTTAAGTTGTAAGATAAAAGTTATTTACAATTTATTGTGCTATTATTAATTTGATTAATTAAAAGATGAAAACTGAAGAAAGTCTATAGTCAAACTCTTCGTAAAGAAAAAAGGCTACTGTAAGGTTTCATCAAATATTTTTAGTAAGACATCAATTCCTTAACATTTTGCCAAGACTTTATATTACACTTAAAATAATAATGAGTAACATAAATACTTACTAATTATTGCACTTATTATAGTAGTATACGTTTGATACCCTTTCTCTTCGGTATTAGAGGCGAATTAGCAAAAGAGTATAAAGTATTTTATGGTTTAACTCATTTACCTCGGTTTCTGGAAAAATATCGACGCATCACAAAGTAAACGCTAGTGACAGGCTGTTGAAATTTTATTCAACTAACCAAAGCAGCTAACACGTGTTTGACAATTTGTCCCATTAATTTTAGTTCCAGCAACCGGGTCTTAGTCAGTCAGGTTAGTCGGGGGAGTCTTGTGACTAGACAAAATTTAAAATAAGTCCCATTTTTTGTGAGTTCCCCGGTTCGAAACCTGGCAAGGTGGATAAAGACAATTTATGAGCAAAACTTATAGTCTGCTGAAATCACTGTCACTTAGAGAGCAAGCGTGGTGATCAATGCTCGTTTCTTCTCTGTTTGAGAAGAGGCTTTAGCCCAGCAGCGGAGCAGTAACACAGTTAAATAATTTATTTTGAAGAGGCGTACTGGCCAAGTGGAGGCGTACTAGAAGACTACTTGACAAGAGTTATTACTTAATTGTTTGCATCAATACTTAAAATAGACATTGAAAAAAATTTGCCATTAAATAAATGAATCACTAATGAAATAGCGGCCTAAATTAGGATCCTCTGTAACAAATCCGTTATCAGACGAAAGCTGACATTTGAGACTGATCGAATCTTCGGCGCGTATCTACGGTTAATAATTAGCTCAATATAAATATTTACTATCATCAATCCATCACAACGACTTCAAAATCGACTAACCATTATTGTACAAAAATGAGACACATTTTAGTAAAACTAGTCGCTAAAGTACACATTGACTGAATGAAAATAGCGGCAAAAATGTACTTAATATTTTATGGTATATGATCACCATTGCATTGCATAAAACCGCCAAAAAGTAATATCTATATAAACTCTAATGCAGGTTAGTAAACAGGCCGCTTAATGTAAGTCTATGCGCTAAAAAATCTTTTGGTGCAATGTCAAAATTGAAACAATACCACAGACAATTTCACAAATGTTTACCAACAGCGCCTTCCTGTCAATGTCATTATGTGTCAAAAGACCCTTCCAGCACTTTTTTCGTTCAGCCAACCTGTATTAAAGCATAAGATGTTTTTCTTTATTCCTCTCCTCCAATTGTTTAATTCTAACTGGCACTTGTACCGCTGGCAAGTCCACGCTTTTGGCTCGTGGACGGCCATTTTTTGTTTCTGCGGGCGTTAGGCGCGCTTGTGTGAGTTCGGAGAACATCGAGAGTTTCCGGACTGGTTCGGGCGTCCGCAGAGACCCACCTGCGGAGGGTAGATAAAAGTTATTACTTGTTTTTCTTTTCAGACAGCGCAAAGCGGTAATGTGTGTACTTCTAAAGTTAAATATTTTAGGACTTACAATTGATTATTATTGTAATAATATGTTTTTGTTAGAGGAAAGAAAGAGGCCATACTTTTGATTCAAATTATTGCGTCTATTTATTCGCTAAAAAGAGAAAAGGTGCATTGAAAAAAAAAATGGTTAAAATCTGATTGTGTATGGTAAACTTAAGTCACTACCGTTTCCATACCGCTTGCTGTCTGATGATGCATAGGCTTCCTTAATAGATTGGCATTAAAAATATATTATTTAATCATTGTACAAAATTTTATACGTGTGTTTTTTTAAGATTATAGAGGTAAGCAAAGATTTAGGCCAGAAAAGGTGTATATGTTAATTTTAAAAATATTTTGACTACTTTTTACTTAGCTGTCTGTTGATATTTCAAAGAAAAACAAAAGAATATTTACAAACAACCGTTAATTTAAAATATTATGTTTTAATGACAGTTTATTTACAACAAAAACTATTTTGTACCATTCTACACGCTTAATATTTAAAGTTCCCCTGCATACCTCACAGGGGACTTAGCTTGAAGATACACACACAACATTCAGTTGAAAAACAAATACTATTTTCAATATCAACGTTATTTTAAGTAAGAATAGAGATAAATCCAAAGGGACTCCAAAGGATAAAAACCAAAAAAATATTTCTTCCACTACCTTGCGTATTTCTAACACATTGTATAAGAAATTCGTTTCGAAATATGAACATTTAGACACAAGATTAAAAAAAAAAAATAAAAAAAAAAAACAAAATTACATAATAACAGTAACGAAATGACTTTTCTATGGAGTTTTGATATCATTATCTAACTGGCAGAATGATACTGAACCTGTTACCTCTCGAAAAAGCGCGCGTTATATAGTCTAAGGTTTTTAGTCTGAGCGTTTCTAATAAATTGTTGTTGGAACTTATTTGCATTTGATTAAGTAAGCTCATCAGGTAGTGGAAAAATAATCGTTCGTATCTCGCATAAAAAGGCTTTATTTTAACACTCGCTCGCTCGTGTTAAAATCTGCTATTTTACATTTACCTAAAAATAACGTTGTTTATGTTGAGTGGAGTCGAGAAAATCTAGCTTACAACTTATTTAAAGTTGTTGGTCCTAACTACTCGATTAAGAAAACTGGACAACTTTTAGTCGTACACAAAATGAGAATGATAGAGTTAACGGCCCATTAGCACCACTAATTATTAACACCTTCATTTATAAAAAAGTTAATAAAATCAGAAAGCAAAAAAAAAAAATGCTGTGCAGTCGGAGGATACATAATCAGAGCATGATTTTCTTCTTTTACATATTTTTTCGCTTTAGTTAGGTTTTTTTATTGACGTACAAATTTTAGGCCCGATTTTTCAAGTCTGATCATAACGTTTACCTAATGAATTTAAATGGCGGTTTGACAGCATTTGTATAGGGTATAAATATAATGACCACCAAAAATAACCTTGTGACCATAACCACTATTACCTAAAATTGTACTATGATAACCAAATTAAGTAAATTGGTCACTAAATTTTAATAGTAAATTATTGGTTGTGAAATAGGTTAGGTTAGGTTAGAACTGTGACCAACCGCGCGCGAGCCGAGCGAGCGAAGCGAGCGGTGCCACGGCAGCGGCCGGCGAGCGCTACTTCCAAGTTGCCGGCAGATTTTTTTTTTTTGTGTTCCTTAACTATTTTTGGATTAAACAATCATAATTTGGAGTTGGTTGTTTTAAGTTGGATCACAAGTTGTAAATCTTTGGTTCTACTTTCACGCTAAAATGGATTTAATTTTGGTGACCATTTAATATTTTTGGCAATATAAAGTGATTTTTTGCCGTTACATTTTACTAGATCTGGTGGTTAGTTAAACATAAGCCATTTGTATAGAAAATAAATCAAACGGCCATATTTATTCCTTAGTTAAAAGTTATCAGACTAATGCAAAATCGGCCCTCGGCTTCTTTTAAACATATAAGTGGTAGGTCTGTATTTTTTGCTATTTTTGTTATCTCCACTAAGATTTTGACTTTCATTTTCCAACTCGATGGGTTTCGAAGAAAAATAAATTGGACGGCCCACATTATGGCGCCCAGAATCCACCATGCTTTTTGTGTTGTTTTTTCTTTACGTCACATAACTAAGAATATTAAAATATTATCAGGGCTAACCGCATTCAGTGTTTTTTTACAAGCGGGCCTTGGAAGGTCTTTAAAAACATCCCTTTAAACTTCCATAAAGACCAAAATAGTTGATTATCGCCAAGTATGACGCAGAGCATAAAAAACTGAACTGAAGATCTTAACAAATTGGGAAATATGCGTCACAACCGCGTAAAACGGCTATCGCTGAGCATCATGCTGAGACTCGTTCGAGACTACAGCGCTGGTATTCAGCGACAGTCGGTGTAAACCTTTTGCACCGCACACTTAATATTTGTCTAACAATTGTCCAGATCCCTTAATGGAGCAGTAGTTGAAGCATTCCAAGTATTCAACATAAAATTACCACAGAGTAGTTCCAGTACCTTTTGTTAACACCTCCCTGTGTCTATGGCTAGCGCTGGGCATGTTTTGACGACTATACGTGAAGTTCTATGATTTAACAAACTTTTATTTATATTGCAATGAATGATGTATGTGAGTGTGTTCGGGTCAAATCTTGCAACTGAATTTTAAAGCAGTTATCCTCAACCGATTAAGATGAAATTTTGCATACAAGTTTAGTTTAGATGACAATGCATGGTTAGCAAAGTGACGTCATTCTAAATCCAATATGACGGACGCCCCAAGATGGCGGATTAGTTATTTTTTGTGCACTGCCATGATATTGGTATCAAATGAAAGGGTTTTCTAAGAAGAATACGAAAAAAGGTTGTTTGAAAAAAAGATTTTTTAATGAATAATTCAGACATTACCTTTGCTAAAGCAATGGTAATGTCTGCTGTGGTTAAAATGACAAAGATGACTGTCTCGTTTTAGTAGTTGCAAATGTGACTTCTAAGCATGGGTTCGATGCCCAGATTGAACAGTCTTAATGAGTGTTTTATTTGGATTTTTTCTGTATCAACCCAGGGTCTAGATATGATAAGCTTTTTAATAACTCAAAGTACTTACACTTGTACTTAGACAGGGAAGAAAATTCGATTGTTATGCACCTTTGGAATGGGGTATTATAGATTGTCTTCTGAAAAATGATTCTACAAATAAATATAGAAAATCTATCAAAAAATGCCCAGCTCCAACCACAACACAGGATGTTCACTTTTCACCGGGGCACATTCCACACACAATAGCGACAAGAATGCTCACCTATATACATGCTGACATACCCTTGCGCCGGGGCTCCGCTGGCGTTTCCTCCGGTGCCGCGGTCTCGCAGCCATCAGCCCTCGTGCGTGCACCTAATTTTGGAGTGCTGTCATAAAAATTGCGCGTGAGTTTGTGCAGTGTTGCCAGCTCATGCATTAATTTTATTTCATGCATGGATTTTTAGTTTACCATAACCAATACACATAGAGAATAAACGGAGCTTTCTCCATCCCTAACAGGAAAATTTAGATGAATCTCTGACAGGAAAGTGTGAGAGAGATAAAGCGACCGTGCGGCCAGTATTTGTCCTTTTAGAGATTTCTGATTGGACCATAGACCGTCAGTATAGTCTTTGTTACTACGACTTAAAAGAATGAGGCTTTGTCGCTTTCTACAGAGCGGTTAACTTTGTGAGGTTAGGATTGGATAGATGTACCCCTTTGCCGGACTTAGACTCGCATTTGATCCGTTCTGCGTTCTCTGTGAGAGGGAATGGGCCGTAATCCACCACGCGGGCCCAGTGCATGTTGTTGGATGTGACATGTCTTCGAATTGTTGGTTCTAAGACATGCTGGTTTCCTCACGATGTTTTCCTTCACCGTTTTTAGAGCAGTGATGATGAAATAATTTACACAGAGTAAAGCGCCTGCCTGGGTTCGAACCCACGACCTACAACTTGTAAGTCGCGGTCGTTACCACCGGGCCACAACTGCTCTCTTTTGTGAGGATATTGGTCAGTCCATTCTTTATGTCTATGACTAGTATGACGATATCCTAACTGTAGCTACCACAGAGCATGAAGGAGCCTTGGCAGCCGTTCCTAGAGCTCGAATTCTCAATATTTTCCATGCAAACCAAGCAAGTCTGTTGCGAGTAACCGCATTAAGTGTGCAACCGAAAATTAGATGATTTGGCTTGCAAATTACGTACAGAAATTGACGGCGCTATGAGTGCTCAATGGCGTTAAGATTGCATTATTAGAAGTGCAGCTATTCTGTACTCTGTGATAATTGCCAGAACTAAATAAGATGACCCACAGCATTTGGATCAATGAACTATCTGGTTGCCAGTCTAATCGTCTAACCGGCAAAGTCTTATTGGTTTTTTTCATCTGAAATTTCTCAGTTGCAACAAGTTGGCAATAGGCTCGGTCCCATCCCACATGGGACTTATACACGACACAACTGGAGAAATGTGAATGGATATGTCTACAAGCCCAACGCTGAGGTAAATACAGGAATGATCTAAGTTATGTTTTGAATACCAGATACTTACTTCTGCTCGAAGAGTATCTTGGTGAGCCTGGCGACCTCGCCTCGCAGTTGGTGGAGCTCCTTATCCTTTGCCTTGGACTCCTGTTCAGCGGCCCTCTCTCGGGCGGTGAGGCGGGCTCGGATATCATCGAAACTGAATGATAGGATTTATTGATTAAAACAAAGAAACTTAGGATTAAGACTGTGTTGTTGTTCCCTTCTTCTTAGCGTGTCGGTGGCAAATATAAAATAGTATGTTTGACCCAGTATTCCGCTACGGTATCACCATTCGGTGACGCAGTCTCAGGGCATGCTGCGCACTCCGAGAGGTGGGCTATGGTCTGCAGTGAGATGCCGCACAAGCACTAGAGAATTGAGATTTCAGCCAACCGAGAACCCTCACCCGTTGAGGTTTTGTTTGCTGTTTTCTTAACATTTTACCAATGTTTTACTGAAACCAAACTATTTTTTTATTGTGTCTGTTTCGTAGGTAGTTAGGTAACTTTTTAAACCCAGCCACCCAGGATTTTAGGCAGGCGCCATATGAAAGATTCCACAACGCTATTTGAAAATTGTTCTTTAAATTAGAGTACGTTTAGAACTATGAAAATGCGTCACCGTCCCGTGAATTAAAAACAAAATTTTGTACCGAAAAAAAGTACTTATAATAAAATATGTAACAAATGCATATTAGTCACCAAGGCCTGTGGTGCTTTTTCGAAAAATACTGAGATTATATTTAATTTAATATCAGGTTACAATGGAGAAAACACAATCCTGAAATCATGAGTGATTGAAACATATTGAAGAGTCCAATTGCAAAGAGAAATTACATAATATACTTCAAGGGTAGGGTACTTACAGCTTCCTCAAACACGCACACTTCCTAGTCAGATGCTCAATCTGGTCCTTCGAGGCGTTCTCCACTTGTTTGATCTTCGTCGCATCTTCTGATCTCTTCTGTCTTAATTCCTTCTCCCTCGCCAATGCCTCTCTATCGTTAGTCGGTTAAGGAAAGACAGTTAGATTTTGTGTTTAAATATTTTTTATGACTTGCCGATAATTGGGATTTTCACCCTAGGTTTTGTGTTGTATAGCCGATAACGGGGAGTTTTACCCTTTCATGTTGTAGTGTACGTGTTGCCAGTTTGTTTAAAGGAAATTAATAGGTAAGAAAAAGGGGTAACTCAAAAGTGTCTGGTTTTAAAGATATGTTAAGAAAAGCTCTGCTATTCTCTGTTAACTTTTAGTAATAAATTAAAATTATCTTAAGAATTTAATAATATTTCTATAGCTAACATTTTTAATTCTGGCAACAGGCTTGTCAGAATACGTGTGATCTGTTTTTGTCTAACATTTTGGCGGTAATAACCAAAAATATTTATGTATATATAAATTTTTATTTTTCACACAAAATAATTATCAAAATAGTATAAAAATAGAAAAACAAGTAAACACTTATGATATGAATGATAACAATTTGAGCAATGATGGTAGTGTCATGATTTATATTAAAAACGATGATAGCAGCAATAATGGAGGGTATTCAACAGACGAAGTTAGGAATGCTGTCAAATCAAGACAAAGATTTAATCGGTAAAAAAGAATCGAAATATAATAAGGTAATTCATAATAAATAAAAAACCTATAATTTATTTTTCAATTTTGATATATTTTTTGGAGTAGGAACAGTGCAGTTCCTCCATCGTAAAGTAATGATTCTCAAGATGATAAGAAAAGCAAAAGCTTCTAATATTTATTTTTCGTGGTTCTGCTTTGAAAACAGTCATGACACTAATCCTATTTATTATTGTTATAAATGCGAAGGTCATTAAATAGCGCCTTATCGGTTTAGGGAACGTAGGACATAGTACATAGGATACATGCCCGGTATTAGATTACCGTGTGATCATTTTCTATTTTCAAGCTAGGTAATATATTTTACAATGCATGTCCTTGAAAAGAGCGGTTTTCCAAGCAGCCAAACTGTGCGGAAAGTGTCACTTTTTTCCACTAGTGCTTTTTACTTTCCTGTATTTTTTTTATTTTTAACTCCAACGTCAGCCCGACGCATAGTTTTTATTATTTGAGAAAAGTTGAAAAAAAATAGTTATGTACAGATTATCATTCATATAAAAGGTAGAATAAAACTAATACTTCATTTTAGGCGTTTTTAATTACTCTAGATTTAAATTTTGATCAATAAATTAATTTTAAATATTAATTAAATATGTTTGGCAGAACGTATATTTTGCTCGTGCCTTATTGCGTTACGATGTGACAGCTATTTGCAAATGCGCAGTAGATATGCCCGAGGAACTATTAGTTAATCTGAGGTTATGCTGAGCGCGCTTGAATAAGCCCGCCATTTTATTAATTTATTTTTTTCTTCGTTCAATGCATAGTAAAATGTTGTATGATACACGTACGTAAGATGATTTCCGACTCGTGTCAATTTATCGATTAAAAATGCCTTTCATCGGAAATCACCTACCTTCCGCACTTGTAGCATAAATAACTATTAACAAATTGTTATTTTAGTTTCACCTGTCACGGTTTCTGTAAACATATCTTACAAGTATTTTAACCTCTTCCGATCGATTGAGCTGAAAATTTGCTCACACTTTTGATTCTCGTGACAGCAAAATTTGCTTTTTTCTAATTGCTAATAAAGCTTGTTTTCAACGTTATATTTGTCTGTCAAACACCCTTAACCACATTGCTGCTTTTGACTATCAAACTAATGTTCTATAATGATGACTAGATAATAATAATGTTTAAAAACAATAAAATGATAAATATACGAGATATAACATAAATGGCGAAATGTAGGTATATACTATACACAACCCTGTCTACCACTTTAGAGAAAACAGGCATATGTGTACGATGAATGATGATATCAGTCCAATTGGCAGTATTTTAATAATAAAATTATACATAGAAAAAAGTAAAATGTTAGAAACAATTTTTGTAATGTTATATTTAATCTGTGGTTTTTAGGACAACAGCACAGCGCCTCTATAGGAGGTAATTGGAACTAGCAATAAGAAACAAAAGCAAAACTGGCATTTCTGAAGTCCAGATATAGAAAAGCGTCATCACATATAAGTAGTTAAGTACACGATTCTCAAATTAATTGAGTAGTAAAAATAAAATTTTAAAATAAATAAAGAATGAGAGAGTGTGCGAGCAGGAAGAAGTTATAATCGATCTTCTGTCTCATGTAGCGAAATGTCTAATCGTGACGCGTTCTTAAAATTTTATTCGCAATAGGGGTTTTCTGGAAAATTAACGCCACCAGTTGGCACCACTTTGGCGAGAGGAAAACATGGTGTTGTCGGTGGAGGTGTTGGTGTTGTCTTGGTCAACTAATGTCAATAATGTTATGGACCTGACGCCTCAGTCTGCCACCTAGAAGCACGGCATTTCAGAAAACCCTCATTCTCATCGTATATTATCGAATTGCCGCCACAGAAGTTTCTCTTCAATAACTCTAGTCATTCTAATAATGAAGACCAAAACTCAGAGAAATTTCATATTGCTAGTTCCATGTTAACTTAATAGAGGCGCTGCTGTCATATTGTTTTTGGAATTTTAGCTCACATTTAAGTTCGTTTTATTTACAATGTTCGAATGTTAGGAAAGGCAAAACTTAATAACAATAATCGTAACTAGGAATCCTCGTAATGGTTTCATAAAAGTTTATTTTTGGCAATTTAAGCCTCAGTTACGGGTGAAGCAAATTTAACGGTATATATAACTGTACTACTACAAGGTAACTATGCTAAATAACCTTTACATGTTTTTGAAAACCCAATCGTAAAAAGTTTTCACGATTTCTGCGATAGCTGTACACAAAATTTGTCTACACGTATTTAGCATTTTCATGCAATAAAAATATAGAACTGACAAGGATCCTAGCTACGCTGTGAGCCCTGCTCCACATTTGCAAGTTTATTTTTGATTAAGCGAGTTCGTATGAGATTTTTTTTTTACTCTAAATTAAAAAGCAACATCTGAAGATGAGGTTGATCGTTATTTCACAATCTACAGGATCTGACGCGATTAGTCAGTAAAAAATAAGTCTTAATAGAAAACTTTTTTGAGAGGGTGAAATAAGAAAATGGAGATCTGACCCGATTGGATAATGATATAAGGTTAAGCAAACAGAGAGAGGTAAAATAGGAAGTGTGGGAAATGTTTAAAATAGAAAGAAAGATTTTTCGAAAATGAGAATTAATGATTGTATACATTAATTACGGACGTATTCAAAATACAGATGTGGAATTGTGGAAAGTCTATAAGAGAGAACTATAAGTCTATAACTTATCCTAGCAGTGCGAAAGGATAGGTTATCATAAAAAAGAAACTATGTATATGTATTAAGTAGGTATGTACTATATATAAACTAATGTAGGTTAATGGTTAATATTGGAAAATATTGCAGCTAATCAATCTGATCTAAAACTAGATAGAAGATCAGCAATCGTCAACACGCAATGAGAAAGGATAATAAATGCTACTCTAAGAAATTATTCCAATAAAACCATTGAAAATGAGTCAAGTGAATAGGTTACTTCTAGGCAAGCGTCTACATCATCGCTTACCATCAGGTGAGGTAGTGAGCGAGCCTATCAATAATAACAATAAAAAGAAAACTCATCAACAAAGGTGGAGCAGGCTTCAAAATTAAAATCGGTTAGTAACGTCGTTTAGCTCGACGCAGCAGTCTGGCTGCTAGCGCCACGATGACGGCAAGCAGAGTAGCGATGAGAGTCATCCGAAGGCTACAGCCTCCCCACGCACACAGCAAAACCACGATGATGCCGACACTGTGACAACAATGACGCTGATTCTAACATTGATGACGAACAAGCTGACAGCAAACCTAGGATAGGAGGGCTTAGAGCAGTCGCAATCGCTTTCAAAGCGTTTTCAATTTCTACAATGCCTTCTAAATATAAAACAAACTCAACTAAACATATTCCAGACAAAGAACTCTCATAGTTTCGCGCTTCATACATAATATAATTTTATTTGCTATGGTGATTGTCGATATACCAAAATATAATATATTGATCACGTGCTAGTTCAATAGCTCTTAGCAATCAAAATTTTTGACATTTTACTAATCTCACGACGCTTCGTTGATGGAACGTCATTTTGGCATTTCTGCCATCACCTTCGGTTTAGCCTTTGGTATGCGTTGTGGAGACAAAGCTGAAATGTCTCATGAGCCTGTAACTACACCGGCACCCATACCCTTCAGACCAGAACAGCATTGTTTGGTGGCTGACATAAATATAAAGGAAATGGTTGGATAGCTTGTATTCTACTTTTTCTCCATTTAAATCATCCATTTCAGAATAAGTAGTATTAAAGCTACAAGGGTAATAACTACATGATAATTTTAAATTCTTAGCGTTTATTACGAACTTTGTTCCTTATAATATTTGCTGTATTACTTTTCTTCTATTTATGTATAATTTTATTGAAATATTGCCTTTTGGACACCTTTTCTTTGATGATTATGTGAAAAATGAGTTCTTGTGATATGTGTATGTACCTACTAAGTGTTAAATGAATTGGAAGTTGCCTTTTGTTAATCGAGATCGAAATAACATTGATTCACCATGAAATATAAAAGCCGTTAAGATTGTTGCAGCAATTACCTCTTTTTTATAAGACAAAGTCACCCAATCGAGATATTCCTTATCCAAAAGTTTTTTTAAAATTATATTTGATAATACGGTAACAGAAATTTTATTTATATTAATGTAAAATTATTAAAATTAAATAAAAGAAAACAGTGAATATTTTTTTTAACTCAGTAAGCGTTGTACTCGGATGAGTGGATGAGAGACCCAATAATTAATACTTAGATAATTAAATAAAGATCCTAATTTTACAGAAAAATACTACAACGTTGATCAATGTGGATAGAGTCGATGTAGAGACCTCAAAAATGCTGGCATCTTCCAAAATGAACTTATTTAATTTAATGTTTCAAATAAAATATTGTTATTAACCATGAAATATAAATAAAATGCTAGTTATCAACTCCTTGGGTGAATTTTGACATGCGATCATGGTAGCCAAATTTGTCCAAAAGACTATATTTCAATAAAATTAGTGTTAAAGTTATTAGTTTTAAATAAAAATAAAGGTTTTTAGGAACAAATTTCGCTACCAATTTTGTTTGGTTGAATTAATGATTATTTTTTAAATTATGGACTATTTTGACCCGTATTCAAAGATTTTAACAATAATAGTTTAATTGATCATAAGAAAGTTCATAAAAGTAATTTCAAGGCTCTCAAAAAGATAAGAATAAACCATTTTTATAACTGACTGGCTCATCGATGGTAACAAAAATTTAATTTAATCTTCACAATTATTTATGTAGTCAATTGAGTCATATAGGATACAAAATAACACTGATGCAGTATTATTTATGGTTTATAATAAAAAAAATACAAATATAAAATCTTTGAATGTAGGTCTCACCAAAACTTGAGGTTTACAAACATGCATATTACACAACATCGTCTATATAGACGAAAATTATGGGTCTAATGATATTAGTCTAAATGTTCACTGACCTTAATTCCTGCTCAGTGACGGCTAATGTTCTTCCACAAGCAGCTGCTTTTACAGCTAAATGATCGTATTCACTTGATTGTGACTGAAGTTGCGACTTTAATTCTGAAATACACATTTGATGGTAACCACTAGCCAACTCTTTGCATAATTAATCAATCTCCCTAGCCTTTGCCCTAATTGGGGTCGCCTTCCAGTTTAACCGGATGCAGCTGAGTGCTAGTATTTTAAATGACAAGACGGTCAATCTATTACTACCCAGTAACTGGGTAACAGGATATCCCTGGCAAGACTGTTATAGCCTGGCTTCTGACTACCGTAACGACTGTCAAAGATTTACAAATTACAGCCGGGACCAAAAGCTTAATGAACTTTCGGACGCATGGAGGAATCTTACTATGATAATCATCCATCCACTGATCGTCCTCGGCAAGCGTTGCTTACCCTTGAAGGTTGACATATGCAGCTCGGGTTGGCCGTGTGTCTTTTCACAATGTATGAAATAATTAAAACATACTGGTTACTATCTGCCTGCATCATCCCTCAGCTGGGCAAAAGCCGTCTTCTCGCCAGACTTTCAGCCATTTCAATGTCAAGACCAATAATAATGGATGAATTAGGAAAAGTTTTGAAAACTACGTAAAATTTGAATACTTAAAGATTCGCGTACAGTTTCCCTTGTATCCTAAAAATCTATTTGATTTACTTAGATTTTCACTTACCAGCTATCTCTTCTATCAGTTCCTTCTCTCTTTTGACTCTGTCCTCTTCTCCCTCCTGCCGACATTCTGTCTTCATTCTCGCGAGACAATTCTCTTTGTCTTCCATAAATTGTTCCCATTGATCATCTGGAAAAGTATCGTTTCATAATTTGCATGTGGTCTTAAAACTAAGACGAACGACGTTGTCAACCATAAGCTTCCATGGTACAAGAGTTTATCACAAAATTCAGTTCTACTACTGACGCATTAATACAATTTTCGGTATTACATTTTGCATTGACAAGCATTGAGGCTTTTAACCTGATAATATATATATATATTTATATGATAAAATTACACACATAACAATTATACGCACAAGCATGAACAATTATAATAACGCGATCTACATCTATAATATCTATCTAATACCTTTAAACGGGCAATTCTTGTATTTATGTAATCTGAATCTCGGAAACGGTTCAAAGATTTTCATGAAATTTAGTATGCATTGGGTTTCGGGGGCGATAAATCGATCTAGCTAGGTTTCATTTTTAGAAAACGTCGCTTTCTCTCCCGAGCAGAGCTCGGTCGCCCAGATACTAATTATAAGTTGTTGTTGTTCCGTTAGACGAGAAGAAAAAATATTATAAGATAGCTAATCAATGGCTCTCAATATCAACAAAAAATATTAACAAGGCAGATGTGACTGGAAATGCCGGGATGCTCTAGAAGAAAATACCCGAATATTATTGGTGGAGGCATGAACATAAATGAAGCAAAAGGAGCATGTAAGGATCGTGGCAGATGGCGTTCTGTAGTTGCTGCCTGCTCCCATGAGCGTGAATTTGTGTATGTGTGGAATATCAACAGCTATTCATGCTTTATTATTTGACTTACCCATTTCCTGTCGATGCTGTTCTTTGAGCTTATTGACTTGTTCCATTCTCTCTGCTATGAGCTTCATTCTAGTAGCATCTAGAAGATTCTTAGCTTCGTCGGCTGCAGTGGCTGCTTGTTCTTCTATATCTCTTACCTTTTCTGACCACTCTTCTATTAGATTTTCTGTAAACACAAAAAATGCATTGTGAACAAAGTTGATATTTTTAGCCGTCGATTTTATACCCAAACATGGAAGTAGAATGACAGATAAAGACAGAAAACTGCATTCAACTATATCTTGTTAGAAATAACCTCCTGATTTTTTTTTATATTTAAATACCACCTCATACCTTTCTCTTTCTCAAATCGTTCGCTCGTTTCCTCAAACTTATTGGCGTAAGTAATGTCGGCCTTATCTAGCATGTGTCTGAGTTGCATGATGTCCCAGTCTGCCTTGCTATGTGCTTCTGCAATGGCTTGTTCGAACTGACTCTCTTTGTTTGCTAGAACTTCTTTTAGGTTCTCGAACTGAAATAGAAATTAGGTTTGAAATTATATTTTCGTTGTAAGGTGCAAAAATTGTGATAACGGCCTTATATAAATTACTATTTGTCTAAACGTATATTTATAATACAGCCTTAGTAGTGCCTTCTATTAAATTCCTGTCCACTTTTCTAGTATCCTGAGTGGTGATAGAATGATACAAAGTATCTTTCTATCGACGCTGGCAATGGTTGAAATGCCAAAATTTATTACGTGACATTTCGATAGCACTTGGCATTCCCATACTTTTTTACCCGACTGCCGAAGGAGGGTAATGTGTTTATCAGTCTATGTATGTATGTATATATGTATGTATGTATGTATGTATGTATATATGTATGTATGTATGTCTGTTCCTATATGGCGTTCCAGAGACCAAATGCGGCGGCCGATTTTGATGATTCATACGTCAATCGATTCGTCTTAATCCTGCGAGTGTCATAGGCTACATTAAAATTGGACAATAGAAAAATGGCGGATTTTGGGCGCCATATTGTGGGGGCCCAATTTTTTTTTCTTCTTCCAAATCCATCGTATGGGGTATCAAAATAAAGGGTTTTAAGAGGCGATTTCAAAAATATATAACACGTTTAAATGTATCTAATTCGAAAAAAACTTAACTAAAAAGTTATAGTAACCGGATGTGAATATTACATAGAAGGAAAGAAAACATAATATCAAACTTTAGAAAAAAAAGTTAATTAAAAAAATCAAAAAACCCGACTGCTTCAAAAGCGAACTAAAAAGTCGTAAACAAGAAAAAAATCATGCTGTGCAGGAGGAGGATACATCTGGTTTTGGTCAGCCAGCTCGCGCGTATGTATCCTCCGACTGCACAGCATGATTTTTTCCTTGTTTACGACTTTTAGTTCGCTTTTGAAGCAGTCGGGTTTTTTGATTTTTTGATTTAACTTTTTTTTAACTTTTATCCAATCGCTACTGCGAGGCTTTCGTTGATAAAATGTCATTTGTCTATAGTCTCTAGTCAGCTTTAGCCCTGAACTGTACTAGAGCATTCCTAGTTCTCTAATCATTAGACTAACTAGTACTCACCCTAGGAATTTGAAATTTTAGTGGCCCGGAGTTTGGAAGTCAAAATCAAATCAAAATCAAAAATTTATTTATTCAATTAGGCCATTAAGCGGCACTTTCGAACGGCAAATTTTTTTTATTAATGCTAATATTAATTGATTCTACCATCCATTCGGAAATGTAGCTTGTTGTGGAGAAGAATGGACAAGAAACTCCACACTAACTACTCTTTTAAAAAAAATGTGTTTTACAAGTAGTTGGTTACATTATACCGTTGAAAAAAAAAATACAATAAATAGGTAATTAAAAACAGGCGGAGGCAGCTAAGTTATGACTAATCCCAACTGATGGCGCCCGTTCACGAACATGACACATGGATCGGCACCACTCAGCTCAACCATCATGAAGGGAACCGAATGATCCAACACACGTGCCACCATCAGAGAGACATTAGATTGAGCATGACACACTATCAACTGCCAGGGCACACTGAAGTCAACGAACGACACAAAGGTACAGCAAATGGTAGATTTACAGTTGGTACAAAGTACTCACATATGTGCTGTGCAGTTATATAATACAAAAATAAATTGAGTTTATACAACACAAATACATTCATTCAGTCTTCAGCAGGTCCAACAATACTTCAGAACTTTTCTGCTTATAACTTGTTATTGTGCCCTAGAGACTGTGGAGCTGGACTACCGTTGAACCAAGCATTTTTTTCAGCGATGTAATCCCCCAATCCATAATATGCCTGCCTGCATAGTGTGCGTTTTATAAAAGTTTTGAATTTCGCCTCATTCAGTTCTAGAATGTGAGGCGGTATTTTATTGTATTATACAGTACCCCATAAAAGATGATGCTACTTTAGCCAGCCTGAAACCTGGTTGAATTAATTGGTCCCTATTTCTAGTAACATAACTATGTCTATCGCTGTTTTTACTAAAAAGATGTAAATTCAAAAGTAAGCGTATTCAAAATGTAAAAGTAAGCGGTATGACTCCCCCGTGCCTCGGAACACACGTTACGCCGATCGCTTGATCTCTCTCCAGTCATGTCGCATTGCCGTCCCATCGGACTATGAGAGTGAGGGATCAGAGAGTGCACCTGTGTTTGCGTACACACTCTCTTATAATATCTCCCACGCCGATGGCTATTCTGCATTAATATTGATCACTGTGGCCGAAATTCGGTCTGCAAAACTATTTATAATTACTCACCCTTTTGTTTTATTGTGGGGAAACCTTCTCATGGATACCCAATGTTTGGGGAAACGGAGGGTTATTTCTGACTCCAACCGACTAAAACCCCAGAGGGCTTATCGCTACCATGAGTCGAAGGCCCGGGATTCAATTAAATTCACGCACACCCACGACGGGCTTTACTCACTACTACTACACAGTAGTGACTACTCTGAGTTTCCTGTCTGCGTTCCTGGCGTCCTGGTCAGCCTCAGCCCTGTGTTGTGCGAGAGCATTCCGAGTCCTCTCCGCACGGTAGAGGGTGTACACGTATGTTTGCGCCAACACTTTCGCACTATAATATTTCCTGAACAGTCTGCTCTAGGATTTGCCGCTATTTCTGAAATTCGGTCTGGAGTCCTATTGATAATTACTCACCCTAGTAGTGACTTCTCTGAGCTTCCTGTCTGCGTTCCTGGCATCCTGGTCAGCCTCAGCCCTGAGTTGTGCGAGAGCGTTCCGAGTCCTCTCCGCATGGCTCCTCTCTAACGCAGCTCGAGTGGAAGCAGCTACTGCGTTGTGCTCCGAGCGGAGACTTTCCACGGTTTTAGAGTGCTGTGCTTCTAAGCGTTGGATTTCCTGTAATGATTGAAGAATTTGTTGGTGAAAAATGTGGAATAATGATTGGATTGGGTTTGATTTTGGTAATGGTTAGGAGGGAGTACTTGATGGGCATATATGTAGGCTTGTTTTTCTACCTATAAACTGACGCCTGCCTCTTTTGTAATGTGTCCTGAAAAATCTTTTTATTTGTTGGCTTTCTTACGGGATAGTTATCGTATTAGTGACCTGTAACACAGAATTCAATTAGGCACTGCGCTAGCCATATCTTTGAAAGTTTCTGTCAAAAATAGTCTATCAAAGCACTTCCTGCTATTTGGACAAGAACAGTGTTGTGTCAATCTAAGTAAACCCAAATAAGATACGATTATGCTGAAACTTGGTGCACTTATGCAACTTTGGAAACATATGGTATTAAAGAACTGGTCTCATGATGGAGCCGGAAAATGGCCATAGCAACTCCTCAACCAGACAAGATAGCGCCATCACGTTTGGACTTATTAGACAGAAGACATGTTACCATACTCACTCTTGAGTTATAGAATAATCTACCAACCTTGCGATACCTCTCCTCCTTCTCCTTCCCGCTAACAGTCTCTCTCTCCAGCAACTCCTTCAGCCGATGCGACTCTAGCTTCAGAGCCTCTTCCCTGGTCTCCACTTTCTGCAGCTGCAGGGTCAAGGACTGCACTGAACGCTGTTGCTCTGTGACCAGGCTTCGCAACTGTTGGAGCTCTGCCACTTGGGCCGGTGAGGGTTTCGGGTTGGATGTCAGTTGGTCTACTTGTGCTGTGAGCTGTGGAAGAAATTATAGGTTTATTAGCTTTTGCCCACGGCTTCGCTAGCGTTTATATAGCTTTTTTACTCATGATTCTGGTCTTCTGGTACTTTGTAAGTAAGCTAATCTGACAACATAATAAAACAAACAACTAAATGAGCCCTCATTTCGCCAGCTTACTTAAGGTAAGTGTATCGTATGGTATTAACTATTCCTTCTAAGATGAAGTACTAGGCTTACAGAAACGCACAGATATTACCTCTTTGTTATGTTTGTCAGCCTCTCTGACAATTTTCTCCAGCTCTCTTATCTTCCACTAAATGCCTGGCAAACTAACTGATAAAGAAGTACCAGGCTTACAGAAACACACAGAGCTTACCTCTTTGTTTAGTTGTCAATTTATCTGCCGGGCGAGCACGGCCTCTATGATAGGCTTGAGTCACGCATTTTATCACGGTTTTTGCTCCAAAACTGTGATAAAAATGTGTGAGTCAAGCCTGTCACAGTAGGCCGTGCTCGCCCCGCTGGCCTCTCTCGCCCGTTTTTCTAGCAGCTTTATCTGCCACTAACAATTAATTCTACGATGAAGTACCAGGCTCACAGAAACACACGCAGCTTACCTCCCTGTTGTGTCTATCAGCCCATTTCTGCAGCTCATTTACCTTCCGATAACTATTCCTTCTACAATGAAGTACTAGGCTCACAGAAACGCACAGAGCTTACCTCGGCTCTTTGTTATATTTGTCAGCCTCTCGGGCATTTTTCTCCAGCTCCCTCATCTTCCACTAACTATTCCTTCTACGATGAAGAACCAGGCTCACAGAAATACACGTAGCTTACCTCCCTATTGTGTCTATCAGCCTCTTTCTCCCATTTCTCCAGCTCGTTCACCTTCCGCTAACTATTCCTTTTACGATGAAGTACTAGGCTCACAGAAACGCACAGAACTTACCTCTTTGTTATGTTTGTCAGCCTCTCGGGCCTTTTTCTCCAGCTCCCTCATCTTCCACTCGCAGTCTGCCAGCATACGTTCTGCTCTCGCTGCGGCTTGGGACCTCGCAGCCTCGTGAACTGACCTCCATTTGGCTGTACAGGCTTCTGCTGATGCTAACGCCTGGAAGAGATATAATTTAGATGATGAGGCTCGTAGCTAAACTTTGTAACAGATTGATCCTCACAGTTAAGCAACATTTGGAGAAGTTGGTTCGTGGTTCAAAGCACGTTAAGCCGTCGGTCTCGGGTGTCATTTGAAGATCTTTAACAGTTGTTAGGGTAGTCAAAAGCCATAAAAAACTGACACCAGTCTTGCCATGGGGTATCGAGTTACCAAGTTACTGGGTTGTGGAGGTCAGATAGGCTGTCCCAAGCATAGCTAGGGAAAAAGCTAGATAGTCAAATAGCTGATACATTTTTGAGCTCACAAAATGTAGGTCCATGAAATTTAGAAAGATAAGCTAAATTTGTAATTATTAAGCCACCCGATCCCATGGAGGTGGAGTTGGTCTATTCTTCATATTACTACATGGTCTTTCAAAAGGTAACGGGGCTTCTTGTATGTGCTGATGGAGATCACCGGGGTTATTTTGTGAGGTAAAAATCCCACACTCCCTGACACTCTGACAGTAACATTCTATTCGAAAGAGGTTCAGTATCTCACCTCCTGTGCTTTCTGCTCCTGTGTGACCTTCTCCTGCTCGAGTCTATCCTTATCTCGCTCCAGTGCGAGCACTCTTGACTCGAGCTCCGCTCTCTGACCGAGAGCATCCTCCAGTTCTGCTCGGAGCTGACGAAGAGACTCATCTGTATAGAGGGAAATATTAAGTTAAAAACTAAAACCAGACTACAAAAAAAACACGTTCGGAAAAGAACGAATCATCATAAGCATTTTAATATTCCCACAGCTGGGACACAGATCTCCTCTCTGAGAGAGAGGGAATGGGCCTTTTCACCATGCGGGCCTTTTCGGGTTGGTACATCCGTACATGTCACATGTCTTCAAATTTTTACAGCAACTGAACGTTTGTTGTATGTTCAAATTGCGCCGAAAACTCTGCTTGCGCGATGCAGGATTTTGTGATTTTTAGGTTCATATGCGTCGTAGATGTCACCACGAAGTTTTCTCCAAAACGACTTAGAATATGTGTTGAATTTGGATTATTAGAACTTGCCGTGGTTTAACCTCTTGAATGGAAAGGCAGCTCCACACGAGACACAATGGCTTTTTAATTATTTCGGTAAATACGGCATTCGACCGGTTAAGAATGTTAGAATAAGCTTGGTCCAAAAAAAGAGTCATATCAACTCAAAAACCTTCTCATATTATCTCTGTCCTACCGTTCCGCCTGTGTAGCTGATCAGCTAGGTTCGAAGAACAGGCCCTGGCTGCAGACAGCTCCTCTTCCAGTGACCTGCTCCTCTGGCGAATCAGCTCCGACTCTTTGTAGGCTGACGCGAGCTCGCATTTTAACTCTGAAACGAAGAACAGGTTGGTAAGAAATCTTATCTAATAATTATAATACTAGCCCGCGACTTCGCTTGCGTGGAATTAGTACTTCCCCCAGCATCTTTATTATTCATTTCTTATAGTGATGCATAAGCGGCATAATATTGTAAAGTTTCTCAAATATCCGTTCTGTTGTTTCTGCTTGAAATAGTAACAAACATGCTCAGAAAATAGTTTGGGCCCAGTAAGTGGCCACGCAAATCGCAGCGTTAGTGGCGTTCATAACTTAAGACAACATGTTTGCTTGCTATAATAAGAAAAGAAACTGCTGATTTTTTCTTTTTTTCTGTGCTTTTCCCAACTATGTTAGGATTTCCAGTCTAATCGGATTCAGCAGAATACCAGTATTTACTTAGAATAGAATATAACGTTGTACGATCTTTGCGTATATCTAGCCCACAGGCTGCTCGTGTAAAAGTACGTACAGGCTCGATAGAGCGTTATTTTGACCGAAAGTGAGCATCGTGAAAACCTGTGAGCCAGCATGTTCGCTTTAACCGACAACGCTCTCCGCTCCCGTTCAATGTCGTCATCGTCTTTGAGATTGGGGGTTAATATATGACCTAGATATTTGAACTTATGGAATCTTTTTAAAGGCTTGCCTTACAGTAAAACAGGTGGCACCTTATTAGGGCTCTTACCCCCAACCTCAAAGACCATGATCACCGATTTCTTGATGTTATATGCCAGGCCATGTAATCTAGCATACGCCTCACACTTGGCAACCAGGCGACTTGGCTGACTGTTGCCCAGTAACACGATATGTATGCATGCTGTATCAACAGATCCCAGGAATCCTTTAACAGTCTCATCAGAAAATTATCCGTGAAGTTATTTGACAGCGTGGGTGGAATCCGGTTGCATCAGTTAAATTTAGTTCTGATGGAAGCATCGAAAATAAACTTTCATTACGGGAAGCTATTGAGAAGCTTTTGGCGTGATAAACATCCTTGTATCATTTATCAAACTTGCCTAGTTTTTAGGGTTCCGTAGCCAAATGGCAAAAAACGGAACCCTTATAGATTCGTCATGCCTGTCTGTCTGTCTGTCTGTCTGTCCGTCCGTATGTCACAGCCACTTTTTTCCGAAACTATAAGAACTATGCTGTTGAAACTTGGTGAGTAGTATTCTGTATTAAGATTATCACTCAAAAATATAAAAAAAAACAATAAATTTTGGTGGTCCCCATACTTGAAACTGAAACTAAAAATTTTTTTGTCCATCGAACCCATACGCGTATGATATTGAGGTTTCTATTATATTTTTTTTCTAAACTGAATAGTTTGCGCGAGAGACACTTCCAAAGTGGTAAAATGTGTGTCCCCCCCCCCTGTAACTTCTAAAATAAGAGAATGATAAAACTAAAAAAAATATATGATGTACATTACCATGTAAACTACCAGCGAAAATTGGTTTGAACGAGATCTAGTAAGTAGTTTTTTTTGAATACGTCATAAATCGTAAACCGCAATTTACCAAGTACGGAACCCTTCGTGCGCGAGTCCGACTCGCACTTGGCCGGTTTTTTTTATTATGGGTGACTACATCATAGAAACTGTATTGAGCGTAGGAAAAATGTCAAAAAAGTGTAGGAATGTCAAGCACTGTCAAAAAAGGTCACGTGATCAATCTCTTTCATTTTGTCATATCAACGTCATCGAATCAGACTTTTTAACCACCGACGGAAAAAGAGGGGGGGTTATAAGTTTGACATGTTTATGGCATCATAGCTCCTAAACGGACGAACCGATTTTGATTTCGTTCATTTTATTTGAAAGGTGACTTTATCGAAAGTATTCTTAGCTATGTTTGATGAGAATCGGTTTAGCCGTTCAAAAGTTATGGGCGTTTTACTGTTTGAATCGGAGTGTTTTCGAAAGATATCGTGTTATAATTATTTGTGCCGATAAAGGAAACGATGGAACTTTAGAATAACATAGCTTAAAACATCTGAATAACACATAACTCTTTACCAATATTATAAAGAGGAAAGATTGTTTTATTTGTTTGTTTGTACCGAATAGGCTCCGAAACTATTGAACCGATTTAAAAATTCTTTCACCAATAGAAAGCTACATTATTCCTGAGTGACATAGGCTATTTTTTAATCCCAAAAACGGTTCCTGTGGTCCACGGGAGCAAAGCCGCGGGGAACAGCTAGTATGCTATAAAATATAGCCTAATAATAGGCAGAAACAAGTTACGTTAAACAGTACCGATGGATTAATGAATTCTGATATATCAGTACTATAAAAATCTATTAGAACCTTCATTAGAACGGTAAAGGGGAACACATTTAATGTCATTCCTATTTTAAATAATCGTAATTTGACATTCGATGAGCGAACAAGAAAGATGGCCGCCGTTTCGAATTCCGAACGTTCTTAACAATTTGTTTGACAGTTTCGGCTCGGGACGATCCCATTTTGAGAGATTGATGGCTCCAATGAAAGATAAAACTGCTAATAAAAGAAACGGCTGATCATTTTGTGGTGAATGGTAAAATGGGCATTAATGTGGATAGTAAATTTTTATCTGGGGAAGTGATTTGGTTTAGTATGTCAATCTAAATTAACGTCAAAATGTCGCGAGGAATTTATCGAGTATGAATGCACGTTGAGTTAAGCTCTCCTTTGTTTATGAACTACTGAATCACAGCGAGTTATGTTATGTGTACAAAAAAGATTTAAGTTTTAGTTTCTAAACAACAGAACATACTTAAAATATAAATAACTTAGTTTATATTAACTGATATTAATAATTCTATACAAACGAGAAGGAGAGATGGGTCTATAATTTTTAAATCGGGCATTGTCACCCTTCTTGAAGAAGAGTACCACCACTCCCCTGCACCATGCCTGTGGCGTTTTCACAACGAGTATGACGGAATCGAACAGCTTCGGCCTTAAGTACTGGTTTTCCACCCGGTACTGTTGTTCTTAAGTTGTTTCAGAGCCATCCTAATCTCGTACAGGCTGATGTCCGGGATGTCTTCGGCATAGTGTCGGGTCAATCAAGCTCTTGGGTCGTTTGCTAGATTCGCAAGGGGATTACTTATTTACAGCGGTGGATACGAAATGCACAGAACCGATCAGTGTGGCGACGCTTGGGGGAGGCCTTAAGTCCAGCAGTGGACGTCTTTCATCTGAAATGATGAGAAGGAGAGAGGGGAAGAACTCATTGGACATCAACAAATTATCCACATCGATATCAAAGTGAAAAGCAATATAAGAAAAAAGTTATAATATTGTTATAGGGAAAAGTCTTCGAGCTTAGTGATCAAAGGGAAAAGTGCCCAGAACGCAGCATTACCACGTTGAATGGCAATGCTGAGTCTTTGGCCGAAGAAAAACTCTGATAAGAATGTCAATGGCTATAAGATTAGAGGAAGACCAAATAAATGATGGATTATGGATGGTCATGAGATGGTCTGTGTGAAACATGACATCGGTTTTTTATCGGTTACATTGCGGGGAGTGTGCGACGGAACTGCACAATTTGCTTCCGCCTGGCCCTTTCCATCATCGGTACATGGTGGACATCCCACCCATACGCATTGTGGTGTGTCACGTACGTCACGTTTAGATCTTAGTTTAAGTTAAGGTAGATAAGCTATGTCCATAGTTATATTATGATATATGTCACGCACGGACTAGGTATATATTACACTAATAAAGGGAGTCTGGGGTCTTCAGTCTCCAGTTGACTCATGGACAAGTACACGACATGGTATTTACTTAACCCCTCCTTCCCTCCACATCGCATGGCGACCCTACCAGTCGACTGGACGGCGTTATAGTTGCCCGACCGGGATCTCGTCGGAGTCACTTCAGTCGGCTTCAGTCAGTTTCTCGACAGTTGGTTAGTCACAGGCCATGGGGAGCACGTCATCCAAGGAAGAGGTTATTATAGCCCAGACAGCAGCGGGTGGTTCAAGTACCGCGACAGTAACACAAGAGCAGATATCCACCATCAACGCGATGCTGCTGTTTATCGCCGTGTGTTTGGCGGTTGTCATCATTGGCGTGGCAGTCCGGCTGTACAGGAGGTGTCATCAGAATTGGATCGAAGAGAAGATCAATCAGCGTGAGGTGCAGCGAGAATGTGCAGATGGCCTGACCGGGAGCTGGCGGAGCGACAAGAGGAGTAAGTGATGTGATTTGAACTTAAGTGTAGTGACGAGTATTTTCGGTCATCTATCAGTTAGAGACATTAATTTTAAATGGAAGTGGAGTTAACGTCACTGTTTGTACAGCTTAAGTTATTGAGGGAATCAATTGTCAAGTTAGGTCCCAGTAGGCCGAAAGGCAAAAATTTTGATGGAAAGATAAGCGAGGTAAAAGCCCTGTATTGTAAATTTAAGTGTGTAGTTTCTAAGTGTAGCAAATTTTCGGAGGAATTAGCACAGCTAGTGAGTAAAATAGAAAATTTGTATGTAGACACTATTAAGTTTGGAAACGGTACCGGAACCGATACAGAGATGGCGTTGGAAAGGTTTTCATTGAAAACGGCGGTTAGCTTACTCCCGAAAATGAATGGGGATGAGCAGGTAACCCAAGATTTGATTGATGCCATAGATTTATACAGCTCTATGTTAGAAGCGGCTGATAGTGCTCATTTAATTAGATTCGTGCTAACTACACGACTTACCCAGGGGGCTAAGATGCGATTGTCCTCTACTTATACGACTGTAGACAGTCTTTTAACGGACATGAAGAAGCATTTGTTGACGGTTAAGTCAGACGTTGCAGTGCAAGCCAAATTTGCTCGCGCTAGGCAAAATGATAGGTCGGTCACGGATTTCGGGTCAGAGATAGAGAAGTTAATGGTAGATTTGACTATTTCTCAAGCCGGGGAAAATTCGGAAGCTTATAAAGCATAAAGCGTTTTGTTAATACTTTTATTGTGCGCACTGCTAACGAGTGGAATTCCCTGCCGGAGTCTTTGTTTCCTGATAGCTACAACCTTGGTGTCTTTAAGTCAAGAGTGAATAGGTTACTTTTAGTCAAGCGTGCTTCTCCGTCGACCACATCATGGCTTACCATCAGGCGAGATAGCGGTAGTTGGAAAGAGAGTTCCAAATGATACGGTGAAAAGTATGGCATAAACGAATAACGTGTTAAGCCACCACCACATCCATTGGGATAAAGGAGATCCTGGCTAAATAATGACAGCCGCACGGGTCGATTTTCAAGGTAAGGCAACGCTTTTAGGAGTCGCAAGCCGGTTCTCGACCACCGTATGCGCGGCCTTGCGGACGGCGAGTAATGGGTAGCTCGCCGTCCGATAAGGACCAGACCCGATTCGACAGCGCGTATTGTTCCACGCGCGCCTCAAAGAGATGTCATCAAAAACTGAAGGGGTCCGCTAGGGCCGATGCCTGTCTGGGTCGCGGATAAATTTGAAAGAGTGTTACCGCGGCCCTGGCACAAGCAACTGAAGGAACACGGGTGGGTTTTAGTCAGTAAAAGTCTGACACGCCCTCCCGCTTCACTCAGAGCGGGAGAAGTCATTGGATGATTTGCTATCCCAAAAAAAAATTATTAAGCAACGCTTGCCGAGGTCAGTCTGTAGATCGGTGACCTTTACATAGCGAATGCCCTCTGTGCATCGGAAAGCAAGTTGGTCCCGACTGTAATTTGAAGATCTTTGACAGTCGATACGGGTAGTCAGAAGCTTGAGATCTGACACCAGTCTAGCCAAGTGGTATCGTGTTACTAGTTTGTTAGGCAGTCGCTCCTTGTACAAGTAAGTTGTGATTTAAAACTATTCAGTGTCGTCGACGTGTGGGGTATCAATATGAAGGATTTTTAGAGGTCATTACAAAAATATATACCACTTATATGTTTAAAAGCCATTCCTAAAAAAAGTATAACTAAAAAGTTGTAAATAAACAAAGTTAATAAATTTATAGTATTGGTCAGCCAGCTCACGAATATGTATCCTCCGACGGCACAGCATGATTTTCTTATTGTTTACATCTTTGCAGTCGGGTTTTTTGATTCTATTAGCTTTGTTTATTTATTGTTTTTAAACATCATAATTTATCTAGTAGTAGACACGCTTCGATCAACAATCCATCGAACACGTAATTATGACATGACTTTTTTCGAAAAAACTCCGATTCAAACAGTAAAACGCCCATAACTTCTGAATGGCTGAACCAATTTACATCAAACATAGCTAAGAACATTCTCGATAAAGTCACCTTTCACACAAAACATAAATCAAAATCGGTTCATCCGTTTAGGAGCTATAATTCCACAGACAGATACACAAACTTACAGGTATACACGTCAAAATTATAACACCCTTTTTCCGACGGGGTTTATAAATAGGCACTGGTTAGACTGTAAGCTGACCCCAAGAACACTAGATAAAGTCAACTTTCAAACAAAACAAACTTAATCAAAATAAGTTCATCCGTTTAGGAGCTATGATGCCACAGACAGATACATAAACACACAGGTACACAAGTCTAACTTATAACACCCCTTTTTCCGTCGGGGGCTAAAAATAGGCACCGGTTAGACTGTAAGCTGACCCCAACACAAATGGGAGAGGGCTCGGTAGATTGTTTGCGATAAAGGACGTAGGATGATATTTAAAAACAGTGAATGAACTATAGTCTAACAATTTCGCAACAGAAGCCAGTATTAACTTTGTTTCTTCAAGTCCTGGCGTTTCGCCAGACGTTCCCACTTTCTTCTGCGTGGATCATTTACACACTGCATCGCGTCGTGTGTCATTCTGACTCATTTCTCAGTACGCTCATGAGGTTTTTTATTCTTTGTTTACGGACATTCAGTGTTGCTGACGATATTGTCTTTCTTTGAAACTCTGAATATATTGAAGGTTATTTTTAAGAAGTAGCGATTTTTTACAATTGTCTCGTTTAAATAAATGTTAGTGGGTTTTTCGACCTGGACTTTTTCAGTAGCAACCCGGATTAGTAGTAGGATTTGTCCAGCAGATGGACCAGGTTGGGGGGGCAAGCTCATATATGGAGGCGTTATTACCTCAATGTATGGAGGATGGGAAAAGTATGAATTTTAAATACAGTTACATTTACACTAGCTTTACTTTTTAGCTCCTCCGTTATTCTTTTCTGATTAATTTCGTTGCGGGATCCAAGACAGTTAAATTCATTCTCCCGGACTTCGTCGAGCTTCATTGCCTCGGCACTTTTCTGGTGGTCGCCACTGTTGATTCTGGCTTTCAGGAGTTGCAGTGGTTTGGGAATAGTGCGGTGGGATTGTCCCAATTAAAAAAAATTGCTTTACACTACACTCTTTGCGCTGTAGCATGGTGCAGATGACAGTTTCAATAAAAAAAAATACGCATACGTATATGTGTAAAAATATTATACCATGGTTATACCATATTTGCCTGTATGACGTTAAACTACAAAAAAATGCGTATACGTATATGCGTAAAAATGTTATTGAAACTGTCACCCGCACCATGGCACAGCGCAAAGTGTGTAGTATTGCGAGTCTTACCCCTATTGCGATTGTAATAAGAACGGTACAAAATCCAATAGCGCTCCACGAGCTCTTGACTGTACAATCAATAAAACTTGTAAACAAAGTTATTATATTATTATTAGAATAAAAAGAGTTACAGACAAAATATAGGATAAAAGATTAAAAAGAATTTGGAGGCAATCAAATGGTCTATTGGCAAGTTGGTACCCACTTAATTGTCAATCAATAATAAAATATTCTAGCGAGGTCCTTTTTTACCCGACTGGGTTATGTGTTTCGCGCGTATCTTGTGTGTAAGTATGTAATATTCTTTATTACCTCATATCTTTTAAACCACTTGACCGAATTATATAATTAAGACATCGATAGATAAGTCTTGACTGCCCAAGTGTTCTTAGATAGGTGAAGTTCTAAAAAAACAAATATGGCGGTTTTTGGGCGCCATATTGTGCGGGTCCCAATTTATTTTTTCTTCCAAACCCATCGAGTGGCGTATCAAAATGACGGGTTTTAAGAGGTGATTACAAAAATATAAACCACTTATATGTTTAAAAGTAATTCGAAAAAGAAAAATACAACTAAAAGTTGTAAATAAAAAAAGTTAATTTAAAAATAAAAAACCCGACCGATTAAGAATCGAACTAAAAAGCTGTTAAAAAGAAAAAACCATGCTGTGCAGTCGGAGGATCAGGCGGTCAGCCAGTTCGCGAATATGTTTCATCCGACTGCACAGTATGATTTTTTCTTTTTAACAGCTTTTTAGTTCGATTCTTAATCAGTCGGGCTTTTTATTTTTTTTACAATCTTCGGAGCTTTTTCGTAAACTTCTCGATCACTTTATTAAGATAATCTTGTAAATTTTCGTTGCATACTCGTCATGGCCAGGCCATTGACCATGAGCAGCCTCAGGACACCAAAAACCTGGTTGGTTTTTAGTCTCCTGAGGCTGGCTCTACCGTAAACAAAATTATAACTACTAAAACTGAAACTACTAGGAAAATCGGTTAGATTTTGAAATACTTTCACCAGTGGAAAGCTAAAATACCTGAGTGACATATGATATTTTTTATACCGAAAACTGCAGCCTAATTGTGTAAGTAAATTCGGCAAAGGAAACAAACTGTTTCTTTCCCAAAACGACTTTTCGCAATACAAAAAGTCGTTTTTGGGAAAGAAACAGATTGTTTCCTTTGCCGAATTCACTTACACAATTAGGCTGCTGGTCCTGTGGCTGGATTCTGGGATTGAAGCCGCTGGTAAAGCTAGTAGGTACTATATAAACTCACGTTCAATCTCCTGGTCCTTTTCTTCGATCTCCTTCCTATAGGCAGAGATGAGCTCCCTCGCTTTTTCCGCCTCATCACATCTGTTGTCAGCTAGCTCTGTCAGGGACGCTACTTGAGACGAGAACTTAGACTCTTGGGAGACCAGGGTTTTCCTGAAAGCAATTAGAAATTTTTTTAGTCGAGTTGTAAAATATTCATCATTATTTATGTATTATATGCTTTATTGTACACCTTAAAATAAAATTATAAAAATAAACTTAAAACAAATACAATGGGTGGCCTTATCGCTTTCCGCGATCTCTTCAGGCAACCTGGTATGGACAGTAATTATCTGAACTTGAAGTGGGGTTGTCATTGGTGTGACATTAACATTGTGAAAACTACATTATATACACAGATAAATACATATGCTATGTAATATATACATAAATACATAGGTACATACTAAATATAATGGCAACAAAATAAAGAAAAAGAATGATGAATGACTCTATTGATAATCACAAATCAACACGCTAAGACGAAGACAGTGACAGGTAATGTTCCTTTACGAGTCTTTTGAACACAGGCAATGATTGAGCACGTTTGATTGGATCTGGCAATGCATTCCACAGACGACTAGCCTGAACAGTAAAGGATTTATCCAAAAAAGTCGTGCAATGTGTTGGAATTTGCAGTCGTGCAATGTGTTGGAATTTGCAGTCGTGCAATGTGTTGGA
Source organism: Orthosia gothica (assembly GCA_949775005.1). Lineage (NCBI taxonomy): Eukaryota > Metazoa > Arthropoda > Insecta > Lepidoptera > Noctuidae > Orthosia > Orthosia gothica. The sequence goes on along the minus strand of OX459061.1, from coordinate 8,706,189 downwards.
ATTTGCAGTCGTGCAATGTGATGGAATTTGCAGTCGTGCAATGTGTTGGAATTTGCAGTCGTGCAATGTGTTGGAATTTGCAGTCGTAAGTTGTACTCATTATCATCAGCTTTTTAATGTACACACTGCTGGGACACAGGCCTCCTGTCTTTGAGAGGGAAAATGAGTTGCAAAATATTATTGAAACGAAATTCCTTGTATGCAGCTCCACGCTGAAATGTCCTACTAGAGTGCGCGCAAGTTAAGTCTGCGCGCGGCCAAAAACGGAACTAATCGTTTGTCATTTATGTCAGGTGTCAGGAGAGTGTGTTGTTTTCCGTGTTTTTATTCGTTTCCGCAGTAAATAATCGCCATCATTATGCTAAAAGTAATTTAAAGTGATGGCAGGGAAGTTTTCTTCAAGTGCACAAGACAATAACGGGCCTAAGGTACCGTTTTACAATGATAGAGGCCGCGTTGCTTATTTGACAGGTAACTTTTAGGGATACCACAATACTAAAATTTCCCTAAATTTTCGTACTACCGGTGCCCGACAGTATTGGTTTTTGGGTGGTACATAAATTTACCGGCGGGAAAGGACCGGCATCATGTAATTTAATGCATCATCGTTATTTTGTTTTAGGCGTTTCTGAACGCACCGTCACCCAAATAACTCAAGAGGGTTATGTGGCAGCAGCTTCTTCAAAAATTGTTGAAGAAGAAATTAAAAAAGAATTGAAATTGAAGGTATTAGCCACTGCAGGACCATTGTTACACCAAATTTAACAGTAGGTACTACTAAATAATCAATAAAAGATTTACAATTATTTCATAAAGCTTCTTTCATCATATTCTATGCAAGTAGAAAAAGCTAGTAATTAATTATGCTTGACTTAAATTACTTTTAAGTTTCGAGAGAAAAATGACTATTGATTAAATGTAGGAAAAAAGATCAGTTATGCTGGCAACATTAAGCACGCCACCCGTCGCGCGCAGACTTAACGTGCGCGCACTCTATACCCAGTTTTGCCATCTATATAGAAAAACAAAAAAAAAAAATTCTATTCAACCCAAATTAAATTGAAAGATATCGAAAGACTATCAAACCAGCTTAATTCAGGATGCTTCAAAATCATCATCTGTTTATTTGAAACTAAAATTAGACCATTTAATACTTCCACTTGAAACAACTATGTAGGCTGGCCTAAAGGTCAGATCACACTGATGCGATGCGACGCGACGCTGCGAGAAGTTTTTAATATTGCGATACAATAGATAATAATTGTTATATATGTTAAGGCGGTACCCAGAGCAAAACGCCGCGCAAGCCGTGCTGTTTTTAGGAGCTATCTACTCGTTGTTTAAAAAGAAATATCAATTAATAAAAATACATTAAATTTCTACATAACATTGATTGTAAAATGGTAGATTTAGTTTTTTTTAATGTTGTATAAATTTTACAAATCTCTTTCCAAAAAAAACATAAAAATGAGAAATAATTATTGATAGCATGCATCTCCTCGTAAAGTGTTCATTAATAATTTTTTGTACTAACACTAATGAATAGACAATTTAATAACGAACATTTTTGTAGTAACATTTTTTTCAAAAGACCAAAATTCGATTTTATAAAGATTTTATTCTAAAATCTGGGCGTATTCACTACTGTAATTCATGCGCCACCAGTGCCGCTAGACCAATAGGAATGCTCATATCGCATGCCGATTTTTTGGTCAGGGTAGCGTCTTAAGTGTTTCAAGTCTTCGTGAATGGTCAAATCCGAAACTATGAAGTATAGCGAAAAACACTTAAAGAAGTCTCGAGCCCGATTTTGATGAAAACTAAAACTGCATCATTGATTATTTGGAAAATCAATATTCCTAGCCAGGAATCGGAACCATTGATTTTAAAACAAAAACACACGGTTTATTTAAAACACCAGCAGATAGTATCGCTAATAAAGATAAAATTCTGTAAAGTAATGACATAGAAAACTTAAGGCAACATCTCGTTTTAAACAAAATCCTTTTTTAATTTCCCATTTTGCCGGACACACATACGTAAGCAAGATAATATAAAGCTTCTAAAATATGCGCATCACTTCGCGGTCGGTGTGATCTCACCCTAAATCTAGACAGGCTGGCCTAGCCCTGGTTACGCCTGGATTTCGGTCTAGATATATTTATCTGTTCGTCGAGTACATCTGGTTATCTTTGCAGTTATTATTATTTTATTTTTAAGATGGAATTTTTGTATACCGGTCTTCGTATTTACTTATGTCTATCGATATAACACACTTTTTACCCGACTACCGAAGGAGGGTAATGTGTTTATCAGTCTTTGTATGTATGTATATATGTATGTATATTTGTTACTTTGTGGCGTTCTAGAGACCAAACGCGGTGGCCGATTTTGATGATTCTCAAGTGAATCGATTCGTCTTAAAGCTGCGAGTGTCACTGGCTACATTAAAATTGGAAAATAGAAAATGGCGGCTTTTGGGCACCATATTGGGGGGCTTAAATTTTTTCTTCCGAACCCATATTGTGGGGTATCAAAATAAAGTGTTTAAGAGGCGATTTCAAAAATATGTAACACTTATTTGTTTAAATATACTCAATTCGAAAAAAAAACATGTTTACTAAGAAGTTATAAATTAAAAAAACCCGATTGATTAAGATGTGAACTAAAAAGAAGTTAACAAGAAGAAAATCATGCTGTGCAGTTGGAGGATACATCTGGTTTTGGTCATCCAACTTGCGAATATGTACTTGTTTACGTCTTTTTTTAGTAAAATGTTTTTGGTATCATAGTGACAGCAGAACACTGACTCCTAAGTCACAGGATCTCCTAGTTTGGGAGTCAGGGTTTATTCAATCTGTATGACCTTTAAACACTGAAATTCGTGCGACCTAGTATGGGCCACCTGGGTAGCAGTGGTGGCCCAGAGGTGAAGGCCCCTTCTTACGTATCGTAGGTCATGGGTACGAACCCAGGCAGGCGCATTACTTTGTGTAAATTATTTCATCACCACTGCTCTAAAAACGGTGAAGGAAAACATCATGAGGAAACCGGCATGTCCTAGAACCATAAATTCGAAGACATGTGTCATCCACCAACACGCACTGGGCCTGCGTGGTGGATTATGGCCCATTCCCCTCTCACAGATAGGAGGTCTATGTCCCAGCAGTGGAAACATTAAAAGGCTGATGATGAAAATGAAGAATTGCCAAACTTAAGTGGCAGTGGCGACCGCAAATCGGCAGCCGTTGCGTTGGCAGGCCTCCCTCTAGCTTTCGCCTGTTAAAATGATTTGTTTATTATCTTTTCTGATGAGTTCTTTCTTTAAGTCTTTTTCTGTGACCTTGCCGCTGAGATTAATCGGAGGATTTGTGCTGCAGCGGCGGCTTTTGGCAAACTGCAGCCTAAAGTTTTACGTTCTCACGATCTCAGGTTGGCTACAAAGGTCTCTGTATACATGGCAATAGTTCTCCCAAACCTTTTGTACTCTTCGGAAGCGTGGTGCCTCTACCGTCAGCTTATACGGACCTTAGACAAATTCCATCTAAAATGCCTCCGGAGCATACTGAACATCAGATGGTCAGATCGTCTAAGAAACACAAACATCCTAAGACGAGCAAAGGTCCATGGTATAGAGGCCACCCTGATGAGACGTCAGCTTAGGTGGTGTGGGCATGTCACCAGGATGCAGGAACAAAGGCTAGCTAAGTGCATATTCTATTCTGAAATCCAGGAAGGGAAATGGAGGCGTGGTGGGCAGTTCCTGCGCTTCAAGGATGTTCGGAATAGACACATGACGAGAGGCGACATTGATCCCACACTTTGGGAGAGTCAGGCACAGAAGCGGCCCGAGTGGAGATGTCGTGTGCAGCGGCAGGTTTGTTTGAGGATAGAAGGAGTTTGGAATTGGACTAGAAACGCGACGACCTCAAAGCTAGACCACCAACAGCTACTATTTATCACGTAGTCAACGGTGTTCGGACGTGTACGCTTTGTGCTCGGAGTTTTTCGGCCAAGGGTGGATATGCAAGTCACAAGAGAGCACATAAAAGAGCAGCAAATCTGAGCTCTCAACCACATTGAGCAGCCAATGATTGCGGTCGCTGTGGCCGAAACCGGCTGGATAGCATAGCATCACCTTACGTAAAGGTTACATTTTCATCCCATGTTGGACGATCCGACCAAAGTTGGGAAAACAGCGCAGATTGATAGTTAGTCTATTTCGGGATAAACTGGTATTTATCCTTTATCGCCAGATAGGAATAAAACCATCCGCTAGATAGGATTAAAAGCACTGTTTAATAAAAAAATATTTACCAGTATTGCTACACATTGATATCAAAATAACATATTATTTCACTGTTATTTTGCTGCTCGGTTTGTTTTCCTAAAACATTGTATTATACAAAATAGCTAGTCACGTCTTTTACAGGAAACTATTGTTACAATTACAACAACTGTTACAATAATAAACAGTGGTAGTCCAGTGGTTACGAGTTGTAGGTCGTGGGTTCGAACTGATGAAACTTGCACCATTCCCTAAGTTAAGAGATACTTAATTGAACACAAAAAATTATCATGATCGGATTATTAGTTTCGAAGAAATGCGTGGACAAACATACATACAAACAAACATACATACACTTAAGAAATTAGGCACACATGTTAAGAAGCTCACATAGAGTAACATATGTGAACATTGTGCAATTACAACAATATTACATACACACGTATAGAATTGACAACCTCCTTTTTTTTGAAGTCGATAAAAAGAATAGCGGCCAGTGCTAGACGATAATCAAAATGTAAATTAATTTATTCAATTAGGCCATTAAGCGGCACTTTTGTACGTCAAATATTTAAATTTTAAAGTAATAATAATTGATTCTACCGCCCATTTGGAAAAGTAGCTTGTTATGGAGAAGAACGGACAAGAAACTCCACACTTACTCTTTAAAAAAAATGTTTTACAAGTATTTGGATACATCATTCTTCATTAAAAGCGTCTAGAGTAAAACAAACAATAATAGCCGAACTAATACGCCACTGAACGTCTCTAAAAGGGGCATAACGCTTTTTCTAGACGTGATGATTTCTGCCAGCCCTGGCAACTCCTACCACAAGCTCCGTTAAGAAACTTCGTACCAAAAACCTATCAGTAAAAAAAAATGAGTCGGTCAAATAAATTGTCCATCACTTCCTCAGCCAAATTCTCGTTTGCAGATATATTTTTCTAAAAAATCCGTGGTTTATTATAAAGCATAAATTGCAGACATTTTTATAGGTAACAAATCAAGAAAACTAGTTTCGAAATTTGTTTGGTTTGCAAACTTATTTGTGAATTATTCTGGACAGAATTGGAGCATCCGAAGATTGACGATACTGTATCAAGATTAAGTGTTGTTTGGGAATTGTTACGGCTTAACCTAGGTTTAAATTATATCACTTGGTATGATTAGTGTGTAAAGTTAGTAAGTACCTACTGTTGTGAAGGAACATAGTCTTTTAATACAGGCATTATTTGCTTAAATGAAGACTCCAAACGAAAAATTTATGTGTATAATTTTTTAGACACAATAAATGTTATTTATTTATTTATTTATGATTATTTATTTTCAACAACAACATTCGCAAACTGGCTCTTATGTTATCACCCCGCCTTTTGGCTAACAATGAAGTTTATTTTGCACTTGTGCGGAAAAGTGCGGTGGTTGAGAGTTTTACTCGTTTTGTTAACTTTGGTAGATATGTGAAAACAATAAATTATTACAAGAGCCACATAATGGCTCTTATAAACCTACTTGTTGGCAAAGAACGAAGTTTATTTCGCACTAGTGTGGAAAAGTGTCGCGGCTGAGAGTTCTACTAGTTTTCTTAACTTTGGTAGATATATGAAATCAAACAATTATTACAAATGCCACTCAAAAATTACTATTATAGAAGACGCATGCATCTTTCACAATGCCTTTAAACATTAGTGTTTCTATAAATAGTAAAAATGTATAGCACAAGCAGAAATAACACTGCATCAACTCTATTATACCTTAATTTTTAAGAGACTAGCGACCTGCCCCGGCTTCGCATGGGTAAAAGAGAAATATCCCACCAAACATTGTTTTCTTATATCTCAAAGGGATTAGGCTGGGTTTTCGATTTAAGCGCCCAGGCGGCTTGACTTTTTACATTTTCAACAATTATCATCATATTTCAACCAATTCACACAAAACCTTACCAAATAATTATACACCTAAACATTCCTCATGAATCACTCTGTCTATTGGTAAAAACCGCATGAAAATCCGTTCAGTAGTTTGCGGCGGCGGACTTTGTTTTATAATAATGTGTAGTGATAACTGTCACTAGCGCATTGTTTAAATCCCAAATCAGCATGGTCATGCTAAGACATACTCCAGAGGCTTAATAGTGTGCCTTGTTTAAGCTTAAGAATACAACTAATAAATATGAAAATTATTCGCTACAATACAAGAAAATATCAGCACAGAGAAGCTTTATTTGCTTCTCTTCACTCATGCGTAGGCAGTTTTAGAACAAATTTCGCCGTTTCGCGGTTTTCTGCCAGTTATACTCCGTTATGCATTTTGATACTCAACTGCTAAACATGACATTTATTAACTACTAAGATTTGGTCTTTGGCCCTAAGCTTTTTAACGAACTGTACTTTCTGCTGGTTATATGAATGAATAAAACAATAGCCAGCTATGCCCGAGACTGTTGACAGAAAAGCACAACTTTTTTAGAAACATTCACTTTTCTTCATTAATTTTTGACTAGTAGTTGCCCGCGACTTCGTCTGCGTGTTATAGTACTTTGAATAACCGATTTTTTATATCAGGCAATAATATTTCGGTTGTGTGGGCCGCCCAACTTGGTAAATTATTGTTTTACCATACAAACTTCCACCCCCTTTTTCACCCACTTAAAGGATAATTGCCGGGATTTAAACTAGCCTTTGTCATTACCAGGGTCTCATACTATCTCCATACCAAATTTCATCTAAATCGGTTTAGCGGATTAAGCGTGAAAAGGTAACAGACAGACAGAGTTACTTTCGCATTTATGTATAAATAGGCTCGCGCTTGACCACTATATCACCTGATGGTAAGCGGCCTTTTAGTGCTCAAAAAAGTAATCCTACAATATTTACAATATCAAATAACCAGATTGCACACAAATTACCTACAGACTTAACACAGTATATTTATTTTCGCGCACATTTTTGACGTTTCAAGGTCGCCATATTGGCGTTTGACGCACGGAGTGAGTCACGCGTATTCTAAATTTGAAACAAAGAAAGTTTACGGAGTTCGTTTTAGTGAAATACTTTTGTTTTTAAATGATTGTAGGTTAATGAGTTTTGACAGAAAAATAGTCAGTAGGTGACCTTGATGAACTCAATATTGATGATTTTCCTTTGTTCATATTTTCTAGGATTTTCGTAGGTCATTGGCAAATAGTAGGGGTATTGCCCTAAGGCACACTTGCTTCATAAACTTAACGCAAGAGTTAGTTGCTAACAAGAGGTTGAACAACAAATAATTCATACATAACTGCTCGTGTGGGCTCCTAACTCAGATTTACGAGAAGCAAGGTCTAAGCCACTCGGACACCACGACATAGATGTCACAAATCTTCGAATTTTCAATTCTAGAACATGCCGGTTTCCTCACGATGTATTCTTTCGCCGCTTTGAGAGCAGTGATGATGAAATAATAATTACACAAAGTAATGTACCTGCTTGGTTTCGAACTTACGACCTATGTTTAGTCGAGGACGTAACCACTGCTGTCAAAAAAAGGCCTGTTTTGACAGCTATAAACATACTTAATAATAATTAAAATGCTTGCGAATGATACTCGTTGTAATAGTGTATGGGTAACATTGTAATACATTAGGATTATGAATTAGATTTTTCAATTTCTTACGTAGAAAGTTATCGCGGCTTGTAAAATGAGAAACGTCAACGGTCTTCAGAAGATTGTGAAGACTTTAGTTATCTATTTCAGAATTCATGTTTTTCAGAATGTTTTTTATGAATATTTATCTAAAAGTTGGAATTTGATCCGGTAACCTTGCCACACATGCTTGCAATCAACTTATTTACTATGGTTAAGGAGGATATAGAATTTAAACATACATTTCTGGGAATTTTTTCATGTTATTGGCAAGATTTGGGGATTGATTTTTTGTCGGTTGCATTTCGGGGAGTTTGCGATGGAATTGCATGATCTAATTCCGTCTTGCCCGTTTCATCATCGGACTACAAGACGTACGCCGATGCGCCATCGGTACACGGTGGACATCCCGAACATTCACGCTAAACTTTTTATGAATACTTTCAATATGCGAACAGCCAAAGGGTCGTTTACAACTGGGCTTATCCTTGTTGTAAACGTCCCTTTGTGCCTATTATCCTTGTTTGTTCTGTCTCCTGCTTGATATAGAGGGAAGTGGAGATTTGTATTTTTTTGTCCTACTCCTCCGTTATTTTTTTCAGATTAATTTCGTTGCGGGATCCAAGACAGTTAAATTCATTCTCCGGGACTTCGTCGAGCTTCATTTCCTCGGCGCTTTTCTGGTGGTCGCCACTGTTGATTCTGGCTTTCAGGAGTTGCAGTGGTTTGGGAATAGTGCGGTGGGATTGTCACAAAAGAAAATGCGTACAGCTAAGGAGTGGAATTCCCTGCTGGATTTTGTGTTTCCCGATAGCTACAACTTGGGGGTCTTTAAGTCAAGAGTGAATAGGTTACTTCTAGGCTAGCGTGCTTCATCGTTGACCACGTCATCGCTTACCATCAGGTGAGATAGTGGTTAAGCGCGAGCCTACCTAAAATAATTGTAATAAATAAAATAAAAAAATGATTTCTGATTATTATTGGCAATTTCCTCTGACGTTGTCGTTATTACATCTGCCTCGCTTTTTTCCAATTATTGTGCTCGCCAAACTTCTGCGCCACCCTGAAATTGGCTTTCGGATGCGCAAGGCACGAAACGGTGCTGTTTTTACAAGCTCTTATTTAATTTGCAATGTATGTATGTAAGTGTGTTCGGGTCAAATCTTGCAACTAAATTTTAAAGCAGTTATCCTCCATCGATTATGATGAAATTTTGCATAAACGTTTAGTGTGGATGACATTGCATGGTACGCTAAGTGAAGTAATTCTAAATCCAATATGGCGGACGGCCCAAGATAGCGGACTAGTTATTTTTGGGCACTGCCATGATATGAGTATCAAATGAAAGAGTTTGCTGAGAAGAATACGAAAAAAGCTTGTTTTAAAAAATATTTATATAAAATATAAATATATTTTATATTTATATAAAACTTTGGCGAGAGCTATACGTTGGGGTCAGCTTTCAGTCTAACCGGAATTCCGATACAGCTAAATACAAGTATTTTAAATTTAGTGAATACCTAGTAGCCACCCTTAACAACCTAATTACTCGTTGGTATACTCAGATCAAATATCAAATAAATATTTGATCGGAGTTGGTTAATTTTTCGCAGGGACATGATGAAAACTGAGATTGCATCAAATCCTTAAGAGGGGACTCTAGTGAGACTTTTTCCGTACAAACACATTCTGCTGTTTTCTTCGTGGATAATGCCTCTAGAGCAATGATTTTTTGCCATAAAATCTAGGTCTAATTAATACGTGCCTGTATCATTTCCTTTTTTCCAAAACATAATCACAAAAAGAAATATGGCAATCCAAAAATCCGAAAAAAATGCCCGTTTTTACCGCCATGTTCAAAAGACTTTCAGACAAAAATTATAAGTTTTTAACAAAAAAGGAAATGATAGGAGCATAGATATACTTTTCCTCTAAATTTTGATAAAAGAATTTTTTAGATCAGACCAGTTTTCTTGAAGAAAACAGCAGAATACGAAACGTCTTTTAGTCAAAGTTTTTGTAGGTAAAATCAGCCTGAGCTGCAGTTGTCCCTTTCGCACTTTACGGGGTGAGGTTGGAGGTGAAGCGACGGCAATAGTTTCTTCATATACCTATTTTTCAAATTCCTGTTGACTAGAGTCCGCTCTTAAGGGAGATGATCTATTCACGGGAGATGGGGGGGATTCAATTAACAATACAGCGGGATCATTCTCTAAAGAAAGTAAGTTATTTGATCAAATCCCTAAACTATTTTAGTGAAAAGATGAATTAATTTGTTTTTGGCATAAATAGCATACAATTTTGGATCCTTCTTCTCCTGCTGTGTTCTTACATAATAATATAGCCGTGCGAGAAATGACATAATTAATTCATCCTTTTACTGCCAATACATTCAATTATTTTTTGTCTATAGGCTTGCGCTTGACCACTATCTCACCTGATGGTAAGCGATGATGTGGTCGACGGTGAAGCACGCTTGCCTAGAAGTAACTTATTCACTCTTGACTTAAAGACCCCTAGGTTGTAGCATCGGGAAACACAGACTCCGGCAGGGAATTCCACTCCATAGCTGTACGCATAATAAAAGTATTCCCATAACGTTTAGTGCTTATGGGTGGGATGTCCACCATGTACCGATGGCGCAGCGGCGTTCGTCTGGTAGTCCGATGATAGAACGGCGGCATTAGTTCATGCAATTCCATCGCACACTTCCCGAAATGTAACCGATATAAAACCGACAAGCTGGCAATTTGGCGACGATGTTCAAGACTCAAGATATTGTATAAGCTTGAAGACTCTATTAAAGACTCAGTCACTCAAAGATGAAGCTAGTCGCCCATCCCAAACAGCTAGGCAGATGCCAAGAGTTCTAGGCAGTTTTTTCAAAGGATTTTTTTACGCAAATTGTTTTCATGTTTAGTCTACCATCAAGTATAGAGGACAAGATAGAACCCATATTGTAGCATATGTCTGATGTTGTTTCAGATGCAATTGTGTTTTGTAAAGTATGCGAATAGGAATTTGATAAACAATACTTTATTAATAACTAGCGTACGCCTCGCGGTTTCACCCGCGTGGTTCCCGTTCCCGTGGGAATACAGGGATAAAAAGTAGCCTATGTCACCCGGGGATAGTGTAGCTTACCAACGGTGAAAGAATTTTTGAAATAAGTCCAGTAGTTTTTAAGTTTCTTCGTTACATACAAACATACAAATCTTTCCTCTTTATAATATTATATATAGTATAGAATATTACATATTATATTATTAGTGCATTATTAAATGAAAACGCCGGGAGGGGACGCCCTAGAAAGACATACATAGACCTTATAGTGATGTTCTTCAGAAAGGCCAAGTGCGCAGTACTCATAACCGGCGTGTGTGTATGACTAGATGTATGAATGTGAGTAAAGCAAAAGAAATATGTAAGGATCGTAGCAGGTGGCGTTCTGTAGTTTCTGCCTACCCCCATGGGAAAAAGGCGTGAGTTTATGTATATGTATGTATGTAAATATATTAGTATTAGTATAGATATAGAAGACTGCCTCATTGGTCTACCCACAAGCGCTACTGCTGGATATGGGCCAGAGGTTCGGTGCCTAGGTTCGGTAAAGTTTTATGGGATATGTGGGATTTATGAGCAAAGTATTGGATTTTTCCATGTGGAACATATCCATACATAATATAATATTATAAATGCGAAAGTAACTCTGTCTGTCTTTCTGTTACCTTTTCACGTATACACCGCTGAACCGATTTAAATGAAATTTGGTACGGAGATAGTTTGAGTCCCGGGGAAGAACATAGGATAGTTTTTATCCCGGAAATCGTCCTTAAAGGGATGTAAACGGGGTGGAAGTTTGTCCCACACGCACCTACAATATTATTTCGCGATATAAAAAATAGGCTATTCAAAGTACTAATACTACGAAAAGTCGCGGGTAATGCTAGTAATGCATAAAATCAGTGTATAATGTTTCCACTGCCGGTACATAGCCCTCCGCTCTATGAGAATTCCCACCATGCAAGATTAAATGGTTGGCGCAGAGGTTGGACGATCAGCTGCGCTGCGAGTCGCGGGTTCGATCCCCGCACGGAACAAATATTTGTAATTTGTATGGCCTACAGATAGTTGTTCCGGATCTGGTTATATGTATGTGCACGCTACAGGCGAAATTCCTAGTGTGACCAACGATTTTATCTATACCAATATTATAAAGAGGAAAGATTTTTTTGTTTGTTTGTACCGAATAGGCTCCGAAACTCCGGGACCGATTTCAAAAATTCTTTCACCGTTGGGAAGCCACACTATCCCCGGGTGACATAGGCTACTTTTTATCCCTGTATTCACACGGGAACGGGCACTAGGCAGGTGAAACCGCGAGGCGTCCGAGTTTAAAATAAGAATATTACGTTTTGGTGGATGCCACTTGTCTTCGAACTTTTTAGTACTAAGACCACAAATATAAATCTAACTAGATGACGCGATTGTATGTACTTCGCGTGTCAAAATATCAGCCAAGTGCGAGTCGGACTCGCACACGAAGGGTTCCGTACCAGTATCGCAAAAACGGCAAAAAAAACACACTTGTTGTATGAGAGACCCACTTAAATATTTATTTTATTCTGTTTTTAGTATTTGTTGTTATAGCGGCAACTGCATATCATCTGTGAAAATTTCAACTGTCTAGCTATCACGGTTCATGAGATACAGCCTGGTGACAGACAGGTAGACAGACAGAGAGACGGACGGACCGCGGAGTCTTAGTAATAGGGTCCCGTTTTTACCCTTTGGGTACGGAACCCGGAAAACGGAGTAAAATTACAAACAATGATCGTACTTTGAGCTTTTGAGCACCGGAAATCCATCGAAATCTAGAAAAATCCTAATTATGCCATATTGAGCTGTAAAGATTAGATTAGATTGTTTAGATAAAGTTGGCCGACGCATTGGAAATGTTTTCTTTCGTTGGTAAGTAAACTTGTTTTTAAATTGTTTGTGATAAAGTGGCACGCTTGGTTTTCATACAGATGGAGGGACTTGCGTTCTCTAGTTAGATTTATGTCTGTGACTAGGACCCAGTTGTCTCGCAAAGTATTCCTTCACAATTTTTAGAGCTGATTCAATTTATAACATACACTCACGAGTCTATAAAATCAATATTGACAGACATCCAAACACGCTCAACATATGCGTTTTAGTTTTTTTTTTATTAAGTGCGTGCTACGGACATGTGATATTCAGCCAAGATTTGTCATCGCAGATTATAAATTGCGTTCAAAGATGTATGTTTATTGCAATAAGACGTTTCCTTGTTTCTCAGGGGCATGTAATATCTTGTAATTCTTAATTGATATTAGGCATGCCTAGAAATAACCTATTCACTCTTGACTTAAAGACCCCTAGGTTGTAGCTATCGGGGAACACAGACTCCGGCAGGGAGTTTCACTCCTTAGCTGTACGCATAATGAACGTTTTTCAAAAAAATATTTAAAATTACAAAAAACCCGACTGCTTAAAAAGCCAACTAAAAGACGTAAACAAGAAGAAAATCATGCTGTGCAGTCGGAGGATACATATGCGCGAGCTGGCTGACCAAAACCAGATGTATCCTCCGACTGCACAGCATGTTTTTCGTCCTTTTATAAATACAACTTTTTAGTTATTTTTTTTAGATGTAGGTTAAACATATAAGTATTATATATTTTAGTAATCACCTCTTAAAACCCTTCATTTTGATACACCACATGATGAGGTTTGAAGAAAAAAAAAATTAGGCCCCCACAATATGGCGCCCAAAGCCGCCATTTTTCTATTTTGCATTTTTAATGTAGCAAGTGATACTTGCAGGGTTAAGACGATTGACGTAAGAATCATCAAAATCGGCCAACGCGTTTAGTCTCTAGAATGCCATATAGGAACAAACATACATACATACATAGACTGATAAGCACATTACCCCCTTTCGGCAGTCGGGTAAAAACCGACAAGCTGGGAACTCGGCGACGATGTTCAAGGCTCTGGAGCTTTGACTCAACCAGTGCCTTATTGCCGATGGGACTCTTGGCCCGTTTTTCGATCGACTCTAGTGCATCAAACTGGTATTTGGCAGATCCGTCCCAGAGATGAGAACAGTATTCCATGCAAGATCGAACTTGCGCTTGATACAATGCTTTAACGTCGAAGATAAACCTGTGCGGCAGTTATAATTTAGCCACGAGTAATTATTAATCTTCCATTTTATCTCCTGACACTTGACATTTAAATTATAATGGAGTCTTGAGGCAGCCAAGACGAAACTGTGCGACATTCGATATTTAGTACAACATCACTACGAGCTCGTGGCTAAATAATAACAGCCGCACGGGTCGATCTTCAAGGTTAAGCATCGCTTGACGAGGTCAGTCCGTGGATGGGTGACCATTTCAACCTAGCGAGTTTCCTCCGTGCCTCGGCAGGCACGCTAAGCCGTTGGTCCCGGCTGTCATTTGAAGATCTTTGACAGTCGTTACGGGTAGTCAGAAGCCTGAGATCTGACACCAGTCTTGCCAAGGGGTATCGGGTTACCCAGTTACTGGGTTGTGGAGGTCAGATAGGCAGTCGCTCCATGTAAAACACTGGTACTCAGCTGAATCCGGTAAGACTGGAAGCCGACCCCAACGCAATTTGGGAAAAAGGCTAGGCAGATGATGATCATTACGACTGTGGGGAGTCCCAAAGGATTATACAGAGCTGATAGCACACACAAACGTTTCGAAAATTATGTTTAAGTTTCCTGTTATAAGGGGACAGGATATTATCATCTCATCATAATTTCAGCCGAAACACGTCCACTGCTGGACATAGGCCTGTCCCAAGCGCCGCCACACAGTCCTGTGCGTCTTGCATATACCACATTCCCGCAGCCTTAACCAGGTCGTGTGTTGTGTGTATCTGTCTCCTAAACGGATGAACCGATTTTGATTTAGTGTTTTTTTTGTGTGAAAGGTGACTTTATCGAGAGTGTTCTTAGATATGCTCGAAATATGGCCGTGGCGTTTTACTGTATAAATCGGGGTATTTTCACAAAAATCGTGTCATAATTACGTTTGATAAATCGATTAATTTTTTTTTTCAATCTATATAACCAATATTATAAAGAGGAAATATTTTTTTGTTTGTTTGTTTGTATCGAATATGCTCCGAAAATACTGGACCGATTTTAAAAATTCTTTCACATATGGAAAGCTACATTATGCCCGAGTAACATAGGCTATAATTTTGACGGGAGCGAAGCCGCGGGGGTCAGCTAGTAAACAATAAAAAAGCTTTAATTTCAGCTCAATCGGTTGGCGATAACAGTTTTAAAATTCAGTTTAAATATTTGACCCACACATACTAACTAAAAAACGGGCAAGTGCGAGTCGGACTCGCGCACGAAGGGTTCCGTACTTGGTAAATTGCGGTTTACGATTTATGACGTATTAAAAAAAAACTACTTACTAGATCTCGTTCAAACCAATTTTCGTTGGAAGTTGACATGGTAATGTACATCATGTATTTTTTTTTAGTTTTATCATTCTCTTATTTTAGAAGTTACACATTTCACCACTTTGGAAGTGTCTCTCGCGCAAACTATTCAGTTTAAAAAAAAATGATATTAGAAACCTCAATCTCATTTTTGAAGACCTATTCATAGATACCCCACACGTATGGGTTTGATGAAAAAAAAAATTTGTTTCTGTTTCAAGTATGGGAACCCCCAAAATTTATTGTTTTTTTTCTATTTTTGTGTGAAAATCTTATTGCGGTTCACAGAATACATCTACTTACCAAATTTCAACAGCATCGTTCTTATAGTTTCGGAAAAAAATGGCTGTGACATACGGACGGACAGACAGACAGACAGACAGACATGACGAATCTATAAGGGTTCCGTTTTTTGCCATTTGGCTACGGAACCCTAAAAAGGTAAGTTAAAATTAATAAAAGCTTGGAAAATTACAAGGTTTTTGTAGTATAAGCCACGGGCAAAGACTAGTCCTATTTTTTACCTACTAATATTATTAATGGGTTACTTTGGATGGATGGATGTTTGTTACTTAATCACGACAGAACGGCTGAACGGATCTGGATGAAATATACTCAAAAATGGATTGTAGTTTGGGGTCAGTAGTCAGGGGCGGAATTGTAGAAGTTGGAGTATCCTTTGGGGCACTATGAGAAACAAGGAAGTCGATAAAAAAAACCAGTAAATTCCTTTTTTAGACTTCTTAGAAAAAAAAAACAAAGTTTTTACACAATCGCAACAACTTCTTTAAAGAAAACTTTTTCGTTTGAGCTACCGTTTTGGAAATAAAAATAGATTTTGAAAAAAAAAATGTCTTAGGCCCATTTCTCAAAAAACGGTGCGTTTTAGGAACATGCATTTCAGAGGTAAATTGGTTTCTATGCATAAGGTTAACCCGATACTGCAAAGATATTGGAAGACTAAAACCATTTTTTTTTCTAGTCTGCTTTCATAACGCCCGCGACACTCCAGCCTAGTTTGGAAAGGTTTTTTATCCCGATAATCTAGGTATAATGATCCCTCAGGAAAATAAAACACTTTTCACGCGGTAGAAACCGCGGGAGGAAGCTAGTATATGTAACTAAATCTACTCAGTTGTAGAAAAACAGATTGCATCAGCTGTTCTATAATACAACGCCATTTGTAATAGTCAACAAAAGAAAAATATTTATCTAATGCGACAAAGAGACTTTGTGATTATTTCTGACTGCCAACACGCTATGAGAAAGCGTGGTGATCAATGCTATTTTCTTCTTTGTATGAGAAGAGGCCTTTGTCCTGCTGAGGGACAATAACTTACTGATATTTACGAGTACACTAGAGGATATATTGTTTCTTTATTTGAAAAAGGCAGACGTCAGATGGAGAACTGAGAATGATAGAGCGAGCGAAGCATTCTCGATAATTTTTAGCAACCCGCCCTAAGATAGGATAGATTTTCTTTTGGGAGATATAATGGGGAGGTAGGACAGAAGAGAATGGCACTTAGTGCTTGTTACTACAGCAGGCTGGCTGAAGCAGCTTGTGCAGCTTCCCGCCTCGGGCCATGGCCCTCTTCTAACGCCAACGACCTTGAGGGAACAAAACGCGCACTCGTTTCACACCCGCGCGACCCACAATTTAGTTGTTTTTTCTACTTTCCTTATTATTCTATGACTTTAAAAAAAAACCTCAGGTTAAAAAAAGATAGTTAAATTGTATTTGAGATGGTATCAATTTCATTCAAATACGCCCAGTGGTTTTGGTGCGATTGTCGTGTTTTTGTCCGTTTTAGACATAACTTAACAAATTAATTACACCATGTCATACGAATAAAACTCAAAACTTTCTTAGATTAAATTATTAAGTAAATGGTCTTATTTAACATATATTTTTTTCAACAAATTACGACTAGCCGTTTAGACGTGATTTTCATTTTAAAATCAGCTACTCAGGGGTATCTGCGCCTGTAGAGTAAATACGCCACTGTTCCGATAGCGCTTGGCAAAACCATAAATTTTTGAAAAATCGTCCGAATGTCACTTGTCCGGAGCACCTGGTGCATAACCAGGTGCATGTTTAACCAGATTTAAGAACGTAAAGGAAACTAAAGAATTTGTAAGGGTCGTAAAGGTTTCATTTGAGTAAGGTTTCAAGTAAACTTTGCGGAATATCGTTTTTTTAAAACACTAGGTACTATAGTCGTGGCAATCTAAGAAATTGGATTTGACAGCTGTCAAAATACTTAATAATAATTAAACTTGATGCTTACGAATGATACTCGTTATTATAGTGTTTGGGTAACATAGTAATTGATAAGGATTATGAATTTGATTATTCAATTTCTTTCGTACAAAATTATCGCGGCATGTAAAATGAGAAACGTCATCGGACTTCTTAGATTTTTACAGTTATATCTGGAGTGCAAGCAAACAGTTTCTAGAAACTATGATAATCTGCGTTAGGATCAGCTTCAGCAGCGCATTTCTTTTTGCATGGATTAATGCTCATGCATACTGCACTACCACGGGAAAATAGTGCAGTTATGTGGGACTCCAACCCACTAAAACTTCACGGTGTCCTCCTGTGCCGCTTTGACGGGAACACGGGCACGAGTTAGCACTCGCCGCATATGCATCTGAATTCAGTATTTTACATGGAGAAGCTGCCTCCACCTCCACAACCCTATATTATAGGTATTTATTTATTTTATAGTAGATATGTATTTTTATTATTTATATATAATAATTTCTAGGCACTTATTGTACTTTTTTTATACTGTTTGTATTAGATAAGTTTTTTTTTCTTTCCTTGTAATTCTACACACTGTGTCTATGTTTCATATCCAACTCTCCTGTCGCAGGTCCGCTGGAAGAAATTTCTCTTGAAATAAGCAGCACCTTTGTGCTCTTCTATCTTTAAATGTATTTTCTCTTTTAAGTGTTTTGTGTGTACATAAATAAATAAATAAATAAACCCTTTAACCGGGTACCACGATATTAGGTAAGACTGGTGTCAGAGCATTCTGGGTTCTGACCTCCGTAACAACGGTCAGAGATATTAAAATAACAGCCGGGCCCCGTGGCTTAATACTTGGAGTGACTGCATATTGTATATCTGACATCGATATTCAAGTATAAAAAAAAGAACTTACTGATCATCCACAGGCTTCTTCTCCTCACTTGCAAGGACGAACGGCTCACTGATACTGATTTCTTCTATTATCTCCTCTATAATCTCTTCTTCCGTCTCACTGCCACTTACTTCTGCCTCACTCTCACTTTCACTTTCCTCACAGTCCTCTAGTTTATCAGTCACTTCACTCTTGTCTCCTATTTCTATAAAACCACTATCACTATTATCGCTAGATATTCTTTTCAATGTCTCAGGACTTTCCACTTTTATAGTCACTGCCTCGTTATCATTTTCACAATCATTAACATTGATAACTGTAGTGTTATCAGCGAAGATAATGTCATCGTCAGCATCTTCTAGAAATTCCTCATCTTCTGATGAAAGAGATTCGAAAGACGAACAGACTTCTTCGTCTGTCTGTTGTTCTCCATCATCGAAGACTATGTGCTTTCTGAATGTCACTCTTTTCTTACCACAGTCTGACCTGTCATCATCAGAGCAACCCTCATTGTCAGATTTCGGAGGCTTCAAGTTAGATTTCTTCGAAATTCCCGGTGAATCCCCGTCAGGTTCCAAACTGTTAGTATCTCCATCTGTCTTTAACAATTTATCTAATTCACCTTTCAATTCATTTCTATAATTTAAATTTCGTTCGTCGATGCTTTCGTATAGAGGCTCACTCTTATCGATCTTGCTGTCGGTACCTCCCATTTGTTTGCTTTCATTTAATTTGTCGACGGTACAGTCTATAGTGCGCGCGATCTCCCGTAGTAATGCCTCCGCATGTTTTTTTTCTTCCAAATCGGGTTCGTTCACGTACACTAGAGACACGTGTTCCTTGTTTTCGTTGCTCTTAGAATATTTCTGCAGTACCAAAGCTTTGACGAAGTCCGCATCGTCTGATGTATTTTTGGCTTGTGTGGGTACAGCGACGTCATTCGCCTTCCGATCAGAGTTGCTTCTCTGCAATACGTTCGTCTCTTTCAAGGGGCTTATTCTGCAAGACTCGGTACGGACGTTCCTCCGTTTTCCCCTCTTCCTTTTCCCCGCCATAATCTGCAGTATAGCACCGACGCCAGTTTTCTGGTTATTGTAATCAGTTTCAGGTAACAATAAATTCACTACATCTTTACGTATTGTGTTGAATTTTTCGTGCTCTGTGTCGTTTCGTTGCGCGCGCGCGGTAACTGATGTTAATTTTGTATGATCGGGGTTCGGGAGTTTTCGGGCGTCGTCGGCCGTTGCCGGCGCGGCCTCGGGTTTCCCGCCTTTCCTCTTGAAGAAATTAAACATGGCGGCCGCGTGTTGTCATGACCGCCTGCCGAGGCGATGTCCCACCGACTGGTCGGTGAAAAGCTGTAAAGTATAGACTATTGCTAACATATGTTTTGCGGTTGACTCAGTGCAGTGAGTGCGGCGTCTGTTTTCTTTTTTTTTTCTTTGATTGACGGTATATTATGTAAATATCAGTGTTTGTGTTGAGTAAAATGTTTTAATAAAATGTACATTCCTATTTAATGTATTCTGGTTTTACATAAATTCGTCTATTTTCCTCGGGTACATTGCCTGATACTTTATTCTCTTTACTGAACAGTACTTATAAACATTTCCTAATTTATGCACTCCTGGTACGTCTAACAGAATATTTTTCTAAAATGTTTTGGCAAAAATCGAACAAACATATAGACAGCTTGTGGATTTAAGTATAATAATTAACGGTTAGATTGATAATGTAGCATTCGCGTAGACTTTTATTTATAACGAACGCTTGCATTTCTTGAAGGCTCACGTCGATGTGTACCTACTGCGGTAAACCGGTCACAAAAATTCTGCATACTCTTGCATGTATTCTTTATTGTACACCAGAAACAATATTTATAACAAAGTGAAAATAAAATTGATGTACAGTTACCTGTTTTTGATTATGTAGACCAAGTTCAAGTCGCAAAGAGAGCTATACAATAATACTACAGGACAAAAGTCGTTTTCTTGCCAGAAAATCCTTACAAAACGCATGTAAAAAAAAATACATCCGACTTCCCAAGAAAAAACACTACAAACTGAAAAATAACTTTAATTTCGGATGTCGGTGTTCTTATTTTCATTTCTTTGTTTTTTGACACCGACTCTTGTTGATGTTCCTATTTATCAAGTAAAGGAATTTACCTTTCAGTGCTTGTACCTTATATTTTAGACATATATGTAGTATAGTAGTTCTGAGTGCATCGTTATCACGTATATGATTGTACTTATGTAAATATTGTAAGAAACAATTTTTTTTAAAAGAGTAAGTATGGAGTTTCTTGTGCCTTCTTCTCCATAACAAGCTACTTTTTCGAATGCACTGTAGAATATTTTTTTGTACTTGTAAATAATTGTTAACGTTCAAAAGTGCCGCTGAAATAAATACATTTGACTTTGATTGCAGAAATTGAATTTTTTTTGTTTCTTTGTAGTGTTTTTCTTGGGAAGTCGGTTGTATTTTTATGTAAAAAAGTCTTTTGTTTTTCACTTTTAGTGGTACATAATGGACAAGTTTTTTAGTAAGGTACCTGTAATGCCCACAGTGATGCCAGAATAGATTACCCGAATAACATGTAACTTGAACATATCCGGTGGAATGCGAGTGTACCAGGGTGAACTGTATACATCTGCGTACCCGTTTTAGAGCGTACTGGCGTGATGGTATGTTATGAAATGGTGTTAACAATAAATAGACATGCAATTCCAGCAACCCCGAGAGATTTGTCGTCATTTATTGAACAGTTCGAGAGCTAATTGTATATCTGCGAAGTTCTTTATCAGATCTCTACCAAATTTAAAACCAAATTTGCGTGAAAAACTCGGGAGATAGTTGCGAACACGAAGTTAAATTAAAATGTGTCAAATATAAATAAAAAAATAATGAATAAACCAGAGAGGAGTGGCGGCCCGGTTGTATGTAACGGCCCCGACTTACGTGTCGATCGTGGGATCGAACCCAGGCCGGCACATTACTTTGTGTAATTTTTTTATCACCACTGCTCTCAAAACGGTGAAGGAAAACATCGTGAGGAAGCCGGCATGTCCTAGAACAAAAAAATCGAAAACAATTTCACATCCACCAACCCGCACTGGGCCTGCGTGGTGAATTACGGCCCATTCCCTCTCACAGAGAAGAGGTCTGTGTCCCAGCAGTGGCAACACTAAAAGGCGGATGATGATGATACAAATGAAATTAAAGTGTCTCTTCTTAATGTAAAAATAACAGATTTTTGCTAGATGCATACATATAAATGTTTATAAGTACAGTAATATTTAAAAAAAAAAGTTTTTAATGGAACACTTTGTATAGGCCCTAGAGGTCACCGATTGCCACAGCAATTTGGCTGTGTACCGTTTTTTCGTGTCACCGAACTAATTTCAATCTATTATTATTTCACAGGTATTTTACGTAAAAAACTTGGCATTACCGAAGTATGTCATGTAGCAGAAATAACAGTATTTTGTAACAGTCTCGTAGTGTAAACATTGCGATAATTAATGATAGTTTTAGTGACTACAATTCGAAACGAGTACTAAAAATGCCTCTTTAAAATTTCATAGTGACAAATCTTGTTCAACGATGTCATTGGGTGAGGAGCTTGTGGCTAAATTATATCAGCTGCACGGGAGGTTAGGCAACGCTTGCTGACGTCGGTCCGTGGATGGATAACCGTATTAAGGTTCCCCTAGTCGATGGCACGAACTATTTTGTGCACGAGGTTAAAATACATGCTATCTCATCAGACAACACGTGTGAAAAATTAGATGCTGTGGTGAGCAGTAAGAAGCTAGTTCGCGTACGAAATAGCACTTTTGCAAATTTGTATCGAAATGGATGATGATTTAGGAAGAAAACGAGTGCGCGAAATTTTATAAACAGACCTTTGGGAGTCTAGGTATCATGCAAAAACTACTAAATGTATATTTTCAAAATATGGAGGCCGTTATGCATTTTTTTGTTATGATATTTTCTTTCTTGTATTTATTTCCGCCCAAAGATGCTTTAAAATTAGAATATGGAACTTTGGACGCTCATAACTTCGTTTTTGTTGCATCGGAATCGGTGCATTATTACACTATCACAACATACGCAATTCAGATACTCGGACAGTTGAACTCCTTATTCGACAGATGGCGTTGTGCATTTGAAGTCATTTTCGGAATGGTGGTGTTAAGATGATGGCAAAAGAATGACCCTGGATAAAAAATAGTAGGTGGGTAGGGTAAGTAGGGTAGGTAGAAAGGTAGATAGGAAGGTAAGTAGGGTAGGGTAACTTAGTAAATTTTTAAAAATTAAATCGTTTAATAAAACGTTGGCAACAGAGCCTGTTAAACCTTCCTGTGATTGTGGTTTTACTTATAATTTTTGAGTGTTTCTGCATGTTACTAACATAGTTTTTAAGTAAGATGTAATACTAATACCCTATGGGCCTTGATGCCTGACAACTTTTTTTTTTTTTTTTTATAAAATGATACATAAAAGTTTATATACAGCTAAAATGTACGAATTCCATTGTAACCATTCAGTATTAATGAACCCTGATCTCAAAGAAGGACAAACCTGTATCTTGAGAGATAGTTGAGTTGGGAAAGGTGTAGGCCACAGATATAAATCTAATTAGATGACGCGATCCTGTGTACTAGGCGTGTCAAAAACCTGAGTAAAACTACGATAAATTATCGTACTTTGAGCTTTTCATTTAGCATTATCGGCACCGGAAATATAGCAAAAAGCCTAATTAAGCGGTATTGAGCTGCAAAGACTATAGAAAAAGTTGGCTGAAGCATTGGCAATGTTTTCTTTCACTGGTAAGTAAATTGTGTGCGAAAAAGTGGCACGCTTTTTTTTCATACAGATGGAGGGATTTGCGTTATCTAGTTAGATTTATGTCTGTGGTGTAGGCATACTGGCATATTGAATTAGACATAAGGAAAAACCAGTGACAATAATAGTATCATTATTTAACGGGACAATATTATATAATTATAATAACAATAGATTTATCATTAGCAGGTACACTCTATTTAGGGAAATAGTGATGGATCATTGTACTCAATTTATTTATCATTGTTGAGATCATTTATTACTTCACTACTTAGGTAGTAAAAAAAATCATGCTGTGCAGGAGGACGATACATCTGGTTTTGGTCAGCCAGCTCGCGCGTATGTATCCTCCGACTGCACAGCATGATTTTTTCCTTGTTTACGACTTTTTAGTTCACCTTTGAAGCAGTCGGGTTTTTTGATTTAACTTTTTTTATTTATAATTTTTTAGTTAGGTTTTTTTCGAATTAGATACATTTAAACATATAAGTGTTATATTTTTTTTAAATCACCTCTTAAAACCTGATACCCACACGATGGGTTTGGAAGAAAAAAAAAATTTGGGCCCCCACAATATGGCGCCCAAAAGCCGCCATTTTTCTATTGTCCAATTTTAATGTAGCCTATGACACTCGCAGGGTTAAGACGAATCGATTGACGTATGTATCATCAAAATCGGCCAAAGCGTTTGGTCTCTGGAACGCCTAATAGGAACAAACATACATACAAATATACATACATACATACATACAGAGACTGATAAACACATTGTCATTACCCTCCTTCGGCAGTCGGGTAAAAACAAAGTCACGTTCCGGGTCTGTCTGTATATCCGCTAACTCCTACTAAACCACGCAACGGATTTTCATGCGGTTTTCACTATTAGAAAGAGCGATAAACGGGGAAGTTTTTTGTATATAACTTGTCCCGTTTGAAAGCGGGGTGGGTCGTTAGTATATGATAAACAGCTGTTACCCGCGACTTCATCCGCGTCAATTTCGTAAATAAAAAAGAAAAGGTTTTTATTTCTTGCGCCGAACCGTGTTTCTTTTTCTAAAACAAAAGTAGCTGAAGTTATTACTAACAACATCAGCTATCTGCCCGTTTAAGTCTCGTCAAAATTGGTCCAAGCCTTTCGGACAGATAGACAGTAAAACCAAACAAAATTAAAAATCGAATAAATTTTGTCTTTTTGTAAAAAGTACCGTACTTATATAAACATTTATATGCATCTAGCAAATAGCTGGTATTTTTACATTAAAAACAGGCACCTTAAATTCATTTATTTGTATCATCATCATCCGGCTTTTAATGTTCCCACTGCTGGGACACAGACATCTTCTCTGTGAGAGAATGGGCCGTAATCCATCACGCAGGCCCAGTGCGGGTTGGTGGATGTCACATATCTTCGAATTTTTGGTTCTAGGAACTGCCAGTTTCCTCACGATGTTTTTCTTCACCGTTTTGAGAGCGGTGGTGATGAAATTATTTACACAAAGTAACGCGCCTGCCTGAGTTCGAACCCACCACCTACGGCACGTAAGCTTGGGCTGTTAGCACTGGACCATCACTGCTCTTAGGAGACTGAAAGCCAGCACTTTTTGAATGTCAAAGTTTCACATAAAGCCAGCCCTCCCCCCCCCCCCCCCCCCTAAAACGCCCGCCCGTCACAGTGTTTCAGCTGTGAAGAAGTGGCGCACATTTTGTGCTAGTCTTTCCAAAATCAACTTAATGTTCTGTGTTGTAAAGTTGATTTTCGCTTTAGCTGAAAATAGCATAAATTGAAAACAAGGATGTGTTACCCATCAGTTATTGGTTACTGAACCAATGCCAATACTAATATTGTCTATGGCCTTGCTGAGTTTTGTTTACTTCGTTCTACCGTCCGTATCCACTTAAGGCGGTACCCTGACCAAAAAATCGGCATGAGATATGAGCATTCCTATTGGTCTAGCGGCACTGGTGGCGCATGAATTACAGTAGTGAATAAACCCAGATTTTAGAATAAAATCTTTATATAATCGAATTTTGGTCTTTTGAAAAAAAAATACTACAAAACTGTTCGTTATTAAATTGTCTAACCATTAGTGTTAGTACAAAAAATAATTAATGAATACTTTACGAGGAGATGCATGCTATCAATAATTATTTCTCATTTTTATGTTTTTTTGGAAGGGCATTAGTGAAATATATACAACATTAAAAAAACCGAAATCTACCATTTTAGAATCAATATTATTATAAATTAATTATATTATAAATTTTTTAATTGATATTTCTTTTTAAATAACGTGTAGATAGCTCCTAAAACAGCACAAAAAACAGCTTGCGCGGCGTTTTGCTCGGGGTACCGCCTTAATTTAATACTGTTGTGATAGAGTTGATGCTTAATATCTCGCTTTATATTTCCCGGAGGTGTCAGCAGAGGTATATATGGCGCGTGAATATCTCGCCAGGAATTTTTAAGTCTCATGTAATCGGAGACAAGCTTTGTACTTTCAACCTTGCAGGAATATCGGGTATTTTTTTAACCGACTTTCAAAAGGAGGGAGGAGGTTGTCTATTCGACTGTATTTTTTTAAATTGTAACCTTAGAACTTTTTACTAGGTGAACGGATTATAAAAACACTACAAAGTGAAAAATTACTTTAATTTCGGAAATCGGTGTCAAAAAACGGAGAAACAAAATCAGGAAAACCGACTTCCGCAGGCACGTCACTTTGTGTAAATTATTTCATCACCACTGCTCTCAAAACGGTGAAAGAAAACATCATGTCCTAGAACCAAAAATTCGAAGATATGTGACATCCACCAACTTGCGAAGTGGATTAAGGCCCATTCCCTCTCGCAGAGAGGAGGCTTGTGTCCCAGCAGTGGCAACATTAAAAGGCT
This sequence comes from Orthosia gothica, assembly GCA_949775005.1. Taxonomy (NCBI): domain Eukaryota; kingdom Metazoa; phylum Arthropoda; class Insecta; order Lepidoptera; family Noctuidae; genus Orthosia; species Orthosia gothica. Next base: position 8,679,872 of record OX459061.1, on the reverse strand, counting down.
GATGATGATGTTAATAATTCGTTTATCACCGCACTGGAATGCCTAGCAGCAATAACACCAATGGAGCACATAACACATTATAAGTCCAGGTTTTCTCTTGATATTTTCCTTCACCGTTGCACAGATAATATAATACTAGCATACAGATGCCTCATCCCATACAAAGAAATACCGTGCCGTCGTAACTAGCGTTTTTCATCTGCTTAATCTTGTTATTTTTGTAAGTACATCAATCGCGTTCGAGCCCGTTTCACGGCAATAGATTGTGTTAGCAGTGACTTGCAAGTAAAAGGGTTTACTAGGTTCATGAATATTTTTTTCTATAAATATAGTGAAGGTTCGTTTTATACGCACGTTTTTACAGTTTTTTTGCGCCAAAATGTGTTACAATGCAAATTTTAACAATCGAGTGGAATGTCTCAAAATTAAAAAATACGCCATCTATTGGCATCTATTTTAAATGATCCCTTCAAATAATCTTTGAAATGTGAATTAAGAGCCCAATATTCCATAATTTTGTACTTAGGAGAGTTGATTAAACAAGAACATACAATTTTTATGTTCAATTCCAGAAAATGTTAATTTTATACACAATTCTATTGAATTGTGTGTACATGTCGCTCCATCTAGTGAGATTTATTTGAACCAAATTTTGTTTCTTAGCAATGAGACCCCGTGACCGTTGTAAGCGATGTCCAAGATAAACTTAGAAAATACTAATGAATTGAACAAGTTATATTGGTACTTGCCCGAATTCGAAACCAAGAGCACGAGAGGCGGGGCTTAACTAAACAAAAAACCGGCCAAGTGCGAGTCGGACTCGCGCACGAAGGGTTCCGTACTTGGTAAATTGCGGTTTACGATTTATGACGTGTTAAAAAAAAACTACTTACTAGATCTCGTTCAAACCAATTTTCGGTGGAAGTTTACATGGTAATGTACATTATATATTTTTTTTTTAATTTTATCTTTCTCTTATTTTAGAAGTTACAGGCGGAGGGGAACCACATTTTACCACTTTGGAAGTGTCTCTCGCGCAAACTATTCAGTTCAGAAAAAAAATATATTAGAAACCTCAATATCATTTTTGAAGACCTATCCATAGATACCGACATTTTTGAAGATCTATCCATAGACCTATCTATAGGTATGGGTTTGATGAAAAAAAAAATAGTTTCAATTTCAAGTATGGGAAACCCCAAAATTTTTTGTTTTTTTTTTGTGTGAAAATCTTAATGCGGTTCACAGAATACATCAACTTACCAAGTTTCAACAGCATAGTTCTTATAGTTTCGGAAAAAAGTGGCTGTGACATACGGACGGACAGACAGACAGACATGACGAATCTATAAGGGTTCCGTTTTTTGCCATTTGGCTACGGAACCATAAAAAAGACGGCCACTCAGCCTAATTTGAATAAATAATTATTTGATTGTAAATTGAAAAAGTCACGGAAACCGCTTGGTGGATTAAGGCCCTAAACTTTAACACCTTAAGACGACGACAGCCGCCAACGACCTTGAGGGAAAGCGAGCACTCGTTTCACACCCGCGCGACCCACATATCAGTAGTTTTTTTGTACTTTCCTTGTTATTCTATGACTTTAAAAACAAAAGCCTTAGATAAAATGTAGATAATGAAATTGTCTTTGAGATGGTGAAAATTTCATTAAATTACGCCTCGTAGTTTTGGTGGGATTGTCGTGTTTTTGTCCGTATTAGACATAACTTTACAAATTAATTATTACTATGTTATACGAATAAAACTCGTAGTTTTCTTAGATCAAATTATTAAGAAAATGGTCTAAAATAACATTTTTTTTCCAAAAAGTATGACAGGCCTTTGAGACGTTATTCTCATTTTAAAATCAACTACTCAGGGGTATCTGCGCCTTAACTACCAGGTGACTGATAAACAATATATTTTCTATTATGTCTCGTTTTCAGGCAGTTAAGGTGGCTTTCTGTCGTCTGTGCTTACCCCAATGTGAAAAAGGCTTGAGTATTTGAAAATCTTTAAATATTTTAAAAACAGTCTAGCTACCGCTGATAGTGTAGTTACTTAAAATATGAATTTAAAAATCATAATTTAATATCGATACTATATTACGTCTCCCAATTTATTTATTTTTCTATGTTCCTGCCTACCTCGTCGTCAAATATAAGCGTGAAGTTACATTAATAAAAGCGGTACATTTGGAACAAAACAGACGCCTGCATCCATAAAATCAAAGGTCAGTGTCTTACTAAATATAAACTCCAATGTATGCGCGAGCTCGGAAAATAGTTTGTGTAGAGTTGTGCTAGGACGAATTATTACTTACGAAGGATATCGATTTTTTATGAGGTTTTACGGTTTTTTTTAGACAAATGAGGGGTTCTATTTTTAAAATAATATTTTAACTGCAATTTTTTTTTGCGAAGGGTAACGTTTGCATGATTTTTATTTACACTAATATTTTAAAGAGGAAAGATTTGACTGCTTTTAAAATTGTCGTAATGGATAAACTCAAAAACTATTTAACCCACAGATATAAATCTAAATAGATGATGCGATTGTATAAACATCGCGTGTCAAAAAAGGCATAAAATTACGATCAATGATTGTACTTTGAGATTTTCATTTAGCATTTTGTGTGTAATTGTGCCATATTGAGCTGTAAAAACGGTTTAGAAAAAGTTGGCCGAGGCATTGGAAATGATTTCTTTCATTGGTAAGTAAAATTGTTTTTAAATTGTGTGTGAAAAAGTGGCACGTTTGGTTTTCATACAGATGGAGGGACTTGCGTTATCTAGTTAGATTTATGTCTCTGATTTAACCGATTTAAAAAAAAACACCTTTGTAAAGCTATATTATCCTGGAGTAACATGAGCTATATTTTTATTTAAAAAGATATTAGGATTTGGGTGAAATTTGGCACAGAGATAAATTATAGTCTGGAATTGCACATAGGATACTTTTTATCCCGGGAATATGTTCCCTTGGGATATAACTACAAATCCAGGTCATATTGTCACATTGATACATGCCCAGATTTGAACCTACGACCTTATGATGAGGTTTAAGCCACTGGGCTGCCACGACAATAAAGTACTCGTTTATTCTATTCTTAGTGTTGCAATAAAATATTCTGCTTCATTTCACTGCAAAGTTGTTGTTATAAATCTTTATACCTCCAAGTTTACGTTTCAAACCGTTGCCAAAGTAAAGGTCATTGCCTCAATTAAATATATTCTCAAGATCCACGTGTTATTCACAGTCAGACGCATATATTTAGTGAAAGTTAGCTGTAGAGATGCGCTGCGGTGATTTACGGTAATTATCGACAAGTATCGATTGATGTTACGAATCTAATAGTGTTGTTGTGACGTTTCGATGTTTACGGTTTTTTTGTTTGTCGTTTGACTTGTTTTTATACGATCGCATTTATTTAGATTCTAAATAGTTATAATTGTGTTTAGATTTATTACTCACATGCTACCGTTCTGGACACTTTTACCATTCACAAAAATGTGGACGTATTTTTTGACCCCCAATAACCCCTTTCACCTTTTTATACGCGCTTGTAAATAGTTTGTATACATGTCGTAGTTTTATTTTTAAAGAAGATGTAGTGACTAAAATTGAAAAGAGTATGTTAAGATGGTTTGGCCATGTTGAGAGGATGAATGAAAAGCGACTTACGAAAGGTATTTACAAGGCAGACGTGAATAGAAACGCCCGGAGGTGACGCCCTAGAAAGACATACAAATTACCTTATAGGCGATGTCCTTCAGAAAGGCCAAGTGCGCAGTACTCATAACCGGCGTGTGTGTATGACTAGTTGTTTGAATGTGTGTGAGGCAAAAGAAGTATGTAAGGATCGTAGCAGGTGGCGTTCTGCAGTTTCTGCCTACCCCCATGGGAAAAAGGCGTGAGTTTATTTAGGTATGTTTATTTATAAGTTTTTTTGTTGCATTCTGTTGTTAATAATAAATGAAATCGACACACAATAATTATGTATTTTATATTCGTAAAAAAAATTGATAGGCCTACAAATATTTTTTTTAGAACTAAACCTTTTGTTTCCTTTATATGTTAATTAAATGTTATATTTTTACTATTAATCATCATCGTCACTAGCCATTTAATGTACCGACTATTATTTACAATTATATGCAAAGTACTAGGCAAAATATGTGTCATTTATTTTCGAGCAAAAAAATTTACATCTCTAAAATTTACAAAAAATTACCTTACCGTCAATTCGACCTTACAAGCAAATCTGTCAATTACCTATCAATACATCATCACTGTTTCCAGTAATTAACAATCTCACCTTAACATTTTAATCAGTCGCCTGCCAAAAGTGACTTATTTTTGTCACAACGGGTCATAGCGCACTATAAATCAGCGTAGTACGCACTTATATCCACGTGGTGATCACGTTTGCATGCTGCAGTCGTGTTGCAATCGCTTTTTGTGCAGGGGAACTCGAGAATGACAGGCCTGTATGAATGAAAAACCTATACAAATAAATAAAATAGAAGTGTCTGTATGTAATACGAGTATTAAAATAACATAATAAGTATATACGGTACTAATATCACCTACCAGGAGCTCGTGGCTAAATAATAACAGCCGCACGGGACGATCTTCAAGGTTTAGCAACGCTTGACGAAGTGAGTCCGTGGATGGGTGACCATTTCAACATACTGAGTTTCCTCCGTGCTTCCGCACGGGCTGTCATTTGAAGATCTTGAGATCTGACACCAGTCTAGCCAAGGGGTATCGTGATACCCAGTTACTGGGTTGTGGTGGTCAGATAGCAGTAAAACACTGGTACTCAGCTGAATCCGGTAAGACTGGCAGCCGACCCCAACATAGTTGGGAAAAGGCATTTTGCTGAACTGGACCTTTTTGGAGCACACTATGTATGTAATTGTTTTAAAATTAAGTTCCCTTTTTTTTGTACCTACATTGTGTGAATCTGTGTGTGCCAATTAAACTTATTTTCTGTCTTCCTTTCTTAATAACAAATACGCAATTTTTAAGATTTTTGTCTGCCTGTCTTTCTGTTTGTGCCGGGTAATCTCCAAAACGGTTTGACCGATTTTGACGGGACTTTCACTGGTAGATAGCTGATGTTATACTTTCTGTACACAAAATGTCACTTTAACAAAGAGGTTGAATACTAAGATAGATAGGTAAAGATGTACGGAAGAAGAAGACATACTGCGTTGACCACAAATGAATGAGGGCTACCGTTTTGTGCACACCAGTTGGCGCCACTGGTGAGTAAGGTCCTTACCTATAACTGTTAAACTTTGTTATAACGCGCAAGTAAGCAAAGTTTGAATTAAAATCATTTTTATTCCGTAGAAGTGCGATTAAATATAACATTGCGTATTGCGCAGCCACTTAATCTATACTAATAATATAATATTATAAAGCTGAAGAATTTGTTTGTTTGTTTGTTTGAACGCGCTAATCTCAGGTACTACTGGTTGGATTAAAAAAAATCTTTGTGTTGGATAGCCCATTCATCGAGAAAGGTTATAGGCTATATAACATCACGCTACGACCAATAGGAGCGGAGCGTAAATGAAAAATGTAGCAAAAACGGGCAAAAATATTCCTTTTTGATAGCTTCCGTTGCGTGCGCTGCGTTTACGGTTTAAGTTACGCAACTAACATGTATGTAGGGTAGGTAGGTAGCCAGTTGACGGGAGCGAAGCCGCGTGGGACAGCTAGTAAAAAAAAAAAAAAAACTCTACTTAAGCAGTGGTTGATAAACCCGCACTTATCTGAATCTGCCATATTTGAAAAATATTCACAACAATATTTTTTATTATTATTTACTATTTTTTTACTCGCACAAAAAGCCAAAAAACTATGACGTTTGACATTTTGAAGACCTCACTCTACACCAGCGCCCCTAGCGGCAAACTCAAACGCGTTAGCCCCCATTGGTAGAAGTCAGAAGAATAATGGCAGTTTTTCACTTTTAATTAAAAGTAAATACACTCATGTCATAAATTAAATATACACACACGCAATGTCAATACACTTGTAGCTTTTATTTATATTAAACGTACGTGATCTATTTAAATCAGTCATCATTTACTACGCACTCCTAGACGCGTGGATTTGACACGCGGTGTGTCGCATCAAATTAAATATAGTAGTTCCGTGACGTCTGAAGTGCTGATAGACACATAGGCACTGAAGAAAGAAACTTCTGAACACAGACATAAATCTAACTAGATGACGCGATTGTATGTACTTCGCGTGCCAAAAAACGCAGTAAAGTTGCGATCAATGATCGTAATCTGAGCTTTTCATTTAGCATTATCGGCACCGGGAATCCACCGAAATCTAGAAAAATGCTTTTTATGCCATATTGAGCTGTAAAGAATGTATAGAAAAAGTTGGCCGAGGCATTAGAAATGTTTTCTATCATTGGTAAGTTTTGTTTTTAAATTGTGTGTGAAAAAGTGGCACGCTTGGTTTTCATACAGATAGAGGAACTTGGGTTATCTAGTTAGATTTATGTCTGTGCTTGTGAATGTGTGTTCCTAGAAGATAGGTACATGTTGGAGGTCATGAAAGAGTAAAGATAATATAATGTCGAAAGCGAATATATAAACTAGTTTTACCAGCGCGGTGGTATTTATTAAATTTAAAAATCACTGCATATGGTAAGATAGGAGCCTTTTTGATCTTATACGGGGTTCTTTCTTTTTAATCATCGGATTTTCAATATATTGGTATTTGTTAGCAAAATATACGTAATAATATATATAATAAATATTACAAATATAGCTATTTTACCTATTTTTGTAATATTTGTAAGTATGTGAGAACCATGTTCCTACTTATCAAATTAATAAATTTTCCTGTTAATGCTTTTTAATACTTTATACCTGTACGTAGTATAGTTTGTAGAGCTATTATGGGTGCATCGCCCTCACATATATTAATGTATGTACTAATGTAAATATTGTAAAATACCATTTTTTTTTTTAAAAAGAGTAAGTATGGAGTTTCTTGTGCCTTCTTCTTCATAACAATCTACTTGCCGAATGCACGGTAGATTTTTTTTTTGTTTTTTTTTTTTATTTTTTATTACTAGTTTTTTTTTTTTATTACTTGCAAATTTTAATTTTAATTTATGTGACGTTCAAAAGTGCCGTTTATTGGCCTAATTGAATAAATATATTTGACTTTGACTTTGAATAAACATTATCACCAAATTTCAAGTTCATAGGTCAATGGGAAGTTAAAAAAATCTACGGAACAAAATTGTGTGACAGACGACGGACATACAGACAGACACATGAGTGATAGCAGTAGGGCTCCTCTACGGGTACGGAACCCTAAAAACAATCAGCACTATACTTTTTGAAGACTATTTTGCTCATTGCCCACCAATAGCATTTTTGAGTTAGGTCATTTTAATTCTGTGTTGCAATATGTACTGCCGCTACTTTGATAGTCGAAAATTATCCAAGAACATAATTATGTTCTATTATCCAAGACGTGGTCTGTCCGTGTATTGAATTTTATCCATATCCGTTCAGCAGTTAAGGCGAGATTGAATAACAAACATGCAGGCTTTCACGTTTTTAATAACGGTAGGATTTCCTCATAATTTCGTAACACATTAAGAATATGATAACATAAATTTTTCTTAAATCATGGAAATGGTCTCTACCGCTATTACAAATAAAAAAATCTCATAAATCGGAAACACGGCCGACAAAACAATTTCCCTAATAAAACCGAAAAGTATCGATAAATAACGCACATCACTATGCTACTAATAACAGCTGATCTAACGGAAAGACGGTGCGTCCGGCGTCCGGTTTTATAAATACGGTTTCACGCACACATGTTTATTTTTATTGATCTTTTTTTAAAACGCCGTCTGCGGTTCGACTTTTGAATTAACTCTTGGTGAGCTATGCTCTCCTGGTACTTTTCGTGGAGCTTTTTCTTTTTTAACCTTTTGTATCTATAATTTATTGTATTTGATAAACTTTTAAAGCGTCTAGATTTTTTTTTATTATTGTTAGGCTTGCGAAGGCGCTTAAATAATATATCCCCTGATGGTAAACGATGCTGTGTACAACGGTGAAGCACACCTGCCTAGAACTAACCTATTCACCATTGACTTAAAGACGAAAGTTTGTAGTTATTGGGAAACAGATCCTAGCAGAGAATTCCATTTCTAAGATAAAAAACTTAAACACATTTTGACCTTGGAATCCAAACTCTGGACTTCACTAGCGTAGTATTTGCGAACACCAAGATCAATATTGTGTTCTCTGGAAATAGATCCTACTCTGGTGTTGAACCGATTACAAAGTATTTTTCACCGATAAACAGCTACCAGCCTCCGACCTCTGCAAGCGTTGCCCTAGTTGACGGCACGAACTATTTTGTGCGCGGGGTTAAAATGCTTGCTATCTCATTCGAAAACACGTGCGAAAAAGATAGATGCTGTGATGAGCAGTAAGAAGCATGTTCGTGTACGAATTAGCACTTTTGCAAGTTTGTAGCGAAATGGATGAAGATTTAGGACGAAAACGAGCGCGCGATTTGACACAGACCTTTGGGAGTCTAGATATCATGAAAAAACTACTAAATGTATATTTTCAAAATAAAAGTATTTGCGTTATTGTATTACTAATCTATCCCTGTATGGAGGCCGTTTTGCAATTTTCCTTCTTCTTATGGTATTTATTTCCGCCCAAAGATGCGTTAAAATTAATGTTGAAATATGGAACTTTCGACGCTCATAACTTTCAAATGTGTTAGTTTTTTTACATTTTTGTTTCCATACAGGACTAGATAATGATGACACAAATTGGTATAATTTTTATTTTGAACGTACATCTTCAAACAGTGGAGTAATCTCTAGACTACCAACCTGTGTTATTATTTAGCTACGAACCTCTTTTAACAATAGTTAAAAGAAAAATCTTTTTAAAACAAACTTTTATTATACAAAAAGTACGAAATGTACTATCGCTTGTTAATATCAATACCATATCCAATGAGCCCATACACGATGGTACAATCTTGTCTGGTAGAGGAGTCAGTTCCATCATGAGACCAACTCCATCCTACTTTATATCATGCGATAGTTTGGATGGATATATTTTTGTTACTCAATCACGCCAGAACGGCTGAACGGATCTGGATGAAATATGACACAGAGATAGATTATAGGCTAAATTTTAAAAAAATACGATTCCCGTGGAACAACTTCCGACTTTCACGCGGGCAAAGCCGCTGGCGGCAGCTAGTAGTACTGTATTATTTAAAGTTATCCAAATTTACATAAGTACGCCAAGTTTCAGATTAATCTGATGGCAGGAAGTGCTTGAAAAATCGATTACTAGTTGACATACGAAAGCAAAGGCGATAATAATATAAATCTTGTGAAAACTAAATCAAAGTAAAATATAATGAAACTAAATAAAAAGCTTCGAAAATTGAGTGTTACATAATATGTTAGTAGGGTACCCAATAACGAAAATGTATCCTATTTATCATTCCAGCAAAAATGTAAACATGGTTTAAAATTAATGTTACCCAACACAAACAACTCGAAGTGTCTTAGTGCTGAAAGGAAGTGGTATGACGTCAATGCGTATAATAGTACAAGATCCCACCGCAAAAATCTGCAGTAAAATTGTTTTTGAATAAACTTAATTTTTATAAAAGACGGACGCCTCGCGTTTTCACCCGAGTAGTTCCTGTTCCCGTGTGAATACAGGGTTAAAAAAACGGCCAAGTGCGAGTCGGACTCGCGCACGAAGGGTTCCGTACTTGGTAAATTGCGGATTACGATTTATGACGTATTAAAAAAAAAACTACTTACTAGATCTCGTTCAAACCAATTTTCGGTGGAAGTTTACATGGTAATATACATCAACTATTTTTTTAGTTTTATCTTAGAAGCTTTTCTCTTATTTTAGAAGTTACAGGGGGGGGGGGGACACATTTGACCACTTTGGAAGTGTCTCTCGCGCAAACTATTCAGATTAGAAAAAAAATATCATTTTTGAAGACCTATCCATAGATACCCTACACGTATGGGTTTGTTGAAAAATTTTTTTTTATGTGACTTTCAGAGTCAGTCAGAGTTTCAGTTTCAAGTATGGGAACCCCCAATTTTTTTTTCTATTAACGTGTGAAAATCTTAATGCGGTTCACAGAATACATCTACATACCAAATTTCAACAGCATAGTTCTTATAGTTTCGGAAAAAAGTGGCTGTGACATACGGACGGACAGACAGACAGACATTACGAATCTATAAGGGTCCCATTTTTTGCCATTTGGCTACGGAACCCTAAAAAGTAGCCTATAACACTCGGGGATAGTGTAGCTTTTCAAAGGTGAAAGAATTTTTGAAACTGGTCTAGTAGTTTTTAAGTTTATTCGTTACATACAAAAATACAAATATTTCCTCTTTATAATGTTAGTATAGAGTATAGATATAGATATCTACTTGAAAGAAGAATAGACTACAGCGGGGTCGCCTGGCAATGTGTAGCCGCAACTAGTTTTTTTTTGTAAATCTTTTTTTTTGTACTACGAATATATCGCGGGAATATATGCAAGACTAGCCAGCTCTCAGTTAGCCGCAATGTATGGGTTGCCGGATTTAAAAAGGTAAACTTGGAAACCATAGATTTCGGGTAACTGAGACCTAGCAAAATGTTTTTGTTACGATTTTCTACATCACTGTCTTACAAATTACCTGAGATATACGTATATTGTTAATTAGTTTAGTTGAAAACCAGCGTCGGGTACTAGTTGCTGGACTTTTTGCTGAACTGGTCCTACTTGGCGCAGCTGTGGGACACACAATGTCATATCTATATTGTTTTTCTCTTTTTTATTGTTGTATAGTTCTAAGTATTCTTTTTGTTTTTCTTTTTTTTATATTGTGTGTTCTAGTGGCTTGTGACAAATAAATGTATTTTCTTTCTTTCTTCTTTCTTTCTATATGTATAAGCGTAAAAAATGTTATTATTATGCTACAGCGCAAAGAGTATAGGTAAGATTTTTATGTCACCCACACATTCACTCACGTTAACTCACTTGAAAAACTTATATATCTGAGGTATTTATTTAATTAAGGTAACTGAGGCTAGATATTGCCAGGTAAACCTGCAGCAATGTATTCTATCATCAAGTATCATTCACTAAATTAAAGATTTATCCAAAAAAATAACTGTAGATTTTAGCAGCGGGATCTTAGGCTATAAACAAAATGGTTGACATTGAAGTAAAATTAAAAGAAGTTCGAATATACCAATGACGGATGGTGGGAATTGTAAACAGACATATCATGTGGTTGGTTTCTATGCAGTTACTATGGTGTTTATTTGTGAGTGAAGGATTCTTATTGCTATGGCTAACTCAGAAGTTTTTCTTTTCATAAACATTATAATTAATAATATAATAATTGAGTGTGTAAGTCATCCCCTGCCATTTTATAACCGTGTATATCCATCTATAATTTTAAGTAATCGATGCACGAAACCTCCCAAACCCATAATGTTTTGTCTCCATAATCTGCAATAGTCCTGCACCAGCCGGAGATTGTCCTTGGGTGCTCACCATGCATACCAATGAGGTAATAATAACATAATATCTCAATGGTGCATACAGGGATGATTGCCGATTGGTGTCAAATTTCATTCTACATGTCTAACAAGGCCACTGCGAGTTGGTTTCGGCTCCTGGTACGTCTTTCAAAGACACTAGGGTCCCGAAATCCAAAAAAAAAGAAAACAAAAAACCTCAAGCGGCGCAAATATAATAACCTCATTGGTAGTTATATTTTCGGCCCGTTTGGGGTTGAAACTCTTGGTCCGTGGGGTCCGAGTGCTCACGCTTTATTTAAAGATCTTGCCAAACGCCTAGTTGACACTTCGCGTGACCCATGGGCTGGCTTTTATTTTGGTCAGCGAATTAGCATTGCCATACAACGTGGCAATGCTGCCAGTCTTTTGGGCACATTACCAGTGGTCAACGATGGGGAGGAGTTTTTCGACGCCATATTTTAGTAAAGTATATTTTTAGGTTTAGCTAGTGAGTAGTTTTTGGTTAAAGTGTATATATTTGTAGTATTAGTTATCTAAGTATTTTATACACTGTATATACTTGTATCTATGTAAATAAACACCTTTTTGTATTAAAAAAAAGTATGTACCTAGTAATAAATTAATACAACAATAAATTCATAATTTGTATTTGGAACTCGTGGCTAAACAACATAAGCCACACGGGTCGATCTTCAAGGTTAAGCAACGCTTACCGAGGTCAGTCCGTGGATAGGTGACCATCGTTATTTAGCAAGATTCCTCCATGCTTTGGAAAGCACATTAAGCCGTTAGTCCCGGCTGTCATTTGAAGATCTTTGACAGCCGTTACGGGTAGTCAGAAGCCTGAGATCTGACACTAGTCTTGCCAAGGGGTACCGTGTTACCCAGTTATTGGGTTGTGGAGGTCAGATAGGCAGTCGCTCCATGTAAAATACTGGTATCCAGCTGAATCCGGTTAGACTGGATGCTGACTTCAATAAAGTCTATTGCCCCTTCGTCTGGCTAGCATTAGTACTTCGTATAGCCTATTTTTTATATCGCACAATAATATTTTTGGTGAGTGTGCCGCCTTACTTGAGAAATTATTAATACACCATACAAAATTCCAACCCCATTTCCACCCCGGTAAGGATGATTTTCGGTATAATAACTGTCCTATGTCCTTCCTAGCGTCTTCTATACCAAATTTCATCCAAATCAGTGAAAGTAACAGACAGACAGACAGAGTTACTTTCGCATTTACAAAATTGATTTTTAATTTTGACAAGCCCGCCACAGTATTTCCTACGACTGCATTTTCTGAAAGCAAGAATCAACAGTGGCGACCACCAGAGAAGCACCGAGCCAATGTTCGAAAAGTTCAACTGAGAAATGATTCAACTGCCTTGGCTCCTGTAATTATCAAGCAGGAGACAGAACAGAGCTAGGTTAATAGGCAAGAAGAGACGTTTACACCCGTTCTCCTTCACCATTGTCAGCAATGTCCAGGATAAACTTATAAAGTACTAACGAATTGAAAAAGTTACATTGGTCACTTGCCCGGGAATAAACACACGACACAAAGCACGAGAGGCGAGGTCTTTAACCACTGGACCACTACGACATACCGAGTAAAGATTTTTCTCAATTGCAAAACTATCACATAATATAATATGTGATAATTTTGGCAGATAGACGGCATACGTAGAGTGCGCGCAAGATAAGTCTGCGCGCGGACAAAATTGGAACTAATCGTTTGTCATTTATGTCAGGTGTCAAGAGAGTGTGTTGTATGCCCTGTTTTTATTCGTTTCCGCAGTAAATAATCGCCATCATTATGCTAAAAGTAATTTAAAGTGATGGCAGGGATGTTTTCTTCAAGTGCACAAGACAATAACGGGCCTAAGGTACCGTTTTACATTGATAGAGTCCGCGTTGCTTATTTGACAGGTAACTTTTAGGGATACCACAATACTAAAATTTCCCTAAATTTTCATACTACCGGTGCCCGAAAACCAATTTTTCATCATATTCTATGCAAGTAGAAAAAGCTAGTAATTAATTACGTTTAAGTTTAGAGTTATGAAAAATGGCTATTGATTAAATGAAGGAAAAAAGATCAGTAATGCTGGCAACATTAAGCACGCCACCCGTCGCGCGCAGACTTATCGTGCGCGCACTCTACCAGGCCTTAAAGAAAAACTTATCTTGAAGTTAGTAGCTAAAGTCGTCACAATCTAGGAAGTCCGTTGACGTTTCTCATTTTACATGCAGCGATAACTTTCTACGTAAGAAATTGTAAAATCTAATTCATAATCCTAATGTTAAATAACTATGTTACCCCATACACTATAACAAAGCGTATCATTCGCAAGCATCAAGTTTAATTATTATTAAGTATTTTGACAGCTGTCAAAACGGGTCTTTTATTTTTTGACAACTTTATCAAGAGGTTAAATTGACAATGTTATATGACAAACTTTCAATTTAACATGTTGTGGGCCAAGTGGCCCTAAGGCTCGTAAAACGAAAACATCAGACAAACATCCCACGCTTAAAAAAAACAGCTATTAAAAAAATTACAGCAATAAAAAGTATAATAACAACGAGCTTCCACCATTTTGTCGATGATTGCGGTCGTTTTATACTCTGGCAACACTCCAACGGCTTTACGATTCCAAATTCGAAATAATAATGATTTATGACTGGATTGGTGTTTGATTCAATCATAAATGCGCTTAGTCTCGTTTTGTAGTCAAGTCGAAGTCAAATCGTTTATTTCAATGCGTCCGTGTGTCGCTGATGGACACAGACATAAATCCATGGTATAATAAGACAAGGTAGTCTCCTCCCGTGACAGCTGGGTCACGTGATTGGCCTAAGACTACGTCATCGATTGCGTTGCGATTCTCAAACTTTTTTAGTGGGGAAAAAGATAAAAATATTACAATAGGTACAACATATTTATAATTTTTAATAAATCGTCTTATTTGATACTTTTTGAATTTATTTACTTTGCTTTCTTTTAATTGTTTGCTTATTTGTATTTTTACTAAGTTCGGGACGAAAACCCACTAAACTTAACTTGACTAAAATAAGTCAAAAACTAATTATGTTAGGTTAATAAGTTCGGGCGTAAAGACGTATTGACACAACTATGCCTTAAATTATGGAATTTACAACGCGTAAATAAATTAAATAATAAATTAATGAAAGCCAAATACCAGTTATTTTAGGTGAAGATAGTTACAATATTGAAGCCACGAATATGATAGCGTCTCTTCATTGGGAAAAGAAAAAAAAAATATTACACCGCCTTTTATACTGCTGTTTTTACAGTTTACGGAATAATAAACAATTTTTCTTGTGTATCTTTCAAAGTTCACGGGTTCACCACAAATGTTTGGACGCCGCAGTATTTCGATCACCGAGCGAAACAACGCTATAGGTGTGAGCGACACGACAATAGCGTCTTAACGCACATCGTGTATCGTTTATCGTGTATCGTTTTGCCGTCTTAACGCACATATTGTACAATAAAAAATTTGTGAAACTAAGAATATGTAGCCGGACCCTAATATTTTACATACATAATAGCACAATTATATTATTAATTACAAAACTTATTACTCAATCAACCCGATAATGGCGGAACGGATTTGGAAGCAATTTTAAACAAAAGTGCGTCCTAAATTGCTACATACCACATTACATTTTAACCGGAATATTGGTAACTAGCTTTCTGCCCGCAGTTTCGCTCTCCTGGCCCATCCAAAAGCACCTGTTATTTTTTCGGGACGAAAAATAGCATATGTTACTCCAGAATAATATAGCTTTCTTTAGGTGAAAGATTGTTTTAATTCAGTTAAGTTATTTTTGAGTTTATAGAGTAAGCGCGACATATGATATGAATTGAAAAAATATAAACCTATTTCCCAAGCAAAACACTAAAACAATGCAAAAATAAGTTTATTTTCGGAAGTCGGATTCTATGGCAACACTTATTTGTGCACTTTTAAAACACTGACTTCTCTATGTTTAGGAGAAATTGAATTTTTTAGGGTTCTATACCCAAAGGGTAAAAACGGGACCCTATTACTAAGACACCGCGGTCCGTCTGTCTGTCTGTCACCAGGCTGTATCTCATGAACCGTGATAGCTAGACAGTGTAGGGCAACGTTTAAAAAAAAAAAAAAAAAATTCACAGATGATGTATTTCTGTTGCCGCTAAATAACGTCACAAACTCACAATTCACAAACTTACCTCTTTATAATATTAGTATAGACTAGCTTTTCCTCGCGGCTTCCCTCCCGCGGCCCATCCAACAGGACCCGTTATTTTATCGGGATAAAAAATAGCCTGTTACTCGAGAATAGTGTAGCTTTCCTTAGGTAAAAGATTTTTTTAACGCGCGACATCTGATAAGAATTGAAAAAGAAAAAAAAAACAATGCAAAAATAAGTTTATTTTCGGAAGGCGGTGTCTATGACATCTTTTATTTTTGCACTTTTTAGTGTTTAGCTTTAGAAGGCGGAATGATCACGATCTGATCTACACTGGCCTTAAAAACTTAGTAAAACGTTACTAATGTCACAGATAATATAATACTATGTATTTTTTTTTAATTTTTTTTTTTATTAAAAAAAAACGTTGCCCCACACTAGGAATTTCTTCCTGTATCGTGGGTGCGTTTACAAACATATAAACTCACATACACAACACCCAGAGCCGGAACAACTATCTGTAGGTCATACAAATATATGTTCCGTGCGGGAATCGAACCCGCGACACGCAGCGCAGCAGTCAATCGCTCAACCACTGCGCCAACCGTGCGCCCATAAAAAACTATAATTTCAAAGGAAGTTGATGAATTTTTTTGTAAAATGTTTTTTAGGGTTCCGTACCCAAAGGGTAAAACGGGGCTCTATTACTAAGACTCCGCGGTCCGTCTGTCTGTCTGTCCGTCTATCTGTCTGTCACCTGGCTGTATCCCATGAACCGTGGTAGCTAGGCAGTTGGAGTTTTCACAGATGATGTATTTCTGTTGCCGCTATAACAACAAATACTAAAAAACAGAATAAAATTAATATTTAATTGGGGCTCCCATACAACAAACGTGTTTTTTTGCTGTTTTTTGCGATAATGGTACGGAACCCTTCGTGCGCGAGTCCAACTCGCACTTTAGGAGGAATTGCAATTTTAAAAGTGTTGTACTAAAAGTGTGGTACTAAGTTTTGAAGGCCAGTGTTGTTTCGGAGAAATGTGTGGACAAATATACATACCTTTATGAAATTTGGCACACATATTTAGTAACCCACATAGAGTAATACTCGTATGTGAATATAATACTCTTCCAACAATATTACTAACATACGTATCAAATTTATAACCATATTTTTTGAAGTCATTAAAAAAGTTACATGTTTTTAATCTCACCTGATGGAAATGAAAAACCCGATGATGTAAAGTCACATTGGTACTTACTTGGATTTGAATCCACGACTTCGAGTACGAGAGGCAAATAAACATTTAAAAATACATCAGGAAATACAACAAACCATTTCTACAAAAGCAAAGGTAATTTCCGAAACTTCCAGAACAGACATAATTATACCATCACGTCGTTTTAGGATATTTCGTAATAAGTCAAGCAGGAAACGGGAATATTTTTAGAAAACGCCCTTTTCGTGATGGATTCCGAGAGTTGTGGCATCCTGCCCTTTTTAGTTTTTACTATAATAATAATAAAGTGGAATAGTTTATGAGTAAAATAAATTTCTGGAAACGCTACTAAGAATTTGGAGAAAGAGTTTCTTCAAATTCAAAAAACGAAGAAACGAAAACAGGGACTACCGATTTCCGAAATTGAAGTAATTTTTAATTTTGTAATGTTTTTATTTGGAAGTCGGTTGTAATTTTTTGTATTTTTTTTTAAATATATTCTTGCGATTTGTAACTTGCCTCGCTGTTCTAGTGTTAAACGTGTTAACATAAGGTTTTAACTCAAGTTTGCCGTATGACATTATTTCCCCGAAATTTTATCCTTATTAGCTATCGAATGGTGTAATAATTAATACGGTATATTGTTTTTTTTTTTCTATATCAACTGATTTGATTCCTGGCTAGGAATATTGATTTTTGAAAAATCCAATGATGTCGTTTTAGTTTTCATCAAAATCGGCCCCGTTGACTCCCTTGAGTGTTTTTTTTGCTATTCCTCATAGTTACGAAATGGCCATCCACGTCCACTTGAAACACTGTTTTGTGACGTATAAACACTTCTTTTCTTTACTTCTACGTGCATAAGGTCTTCAATGGGGTGGTTTAAGTGAGGTAAAAATCTCACACACACTAGTTCTGCCCCAAAATTCCAGGTGTCTTTGGAAGTTTTCTCCCCATTAACAAAAAGAGGTACTACTAGATTTTTCCAAAAAATACAACCGACTTCCAAGTAAAACACTACAAAGTGAAAAATACCTTCAATGTCGGAAGTAGGTGTCAAAAAACGAAGAAACAAAAGCAAGAACAATGACTGCCAAAATTGAAATATTTTTTCACTTCGTAGTGTTTTTTAACACTGATCATTGTAGTTAACAATGTGTCAATCCCTACATTACTGACACAGTTGACAGAAAACCTTTCAGGGTCAAGTAAAGTTTGACAAATACTAAACTTGAAATAATCCAGAAATCGGGGAGTGACCTCGAGAAACTTGGTCATGGAAATCGGTTGCTGACTCGCGGTATAAATAAAATATGTCGAATAAAAGTATGGACATCAGCAAACAGTCGACTCTTCAAATATCTTTAAGTTAAGATTGGATAGGTATTTTCTAGGCAAGCGTGCTCCACCGTCGACCACATCATCGCTTACCATCAAGTGAGATAGTAGCCAAGCGTGAGCCTAGACTATAAAAAATAAAATCTTTTCTTCGGCCAGAGAATCAGCATTCCCACTCAACATGGCAATGCTGCCAACGTTCTGGGCACTTTTCCTTTAACATTGATGTAGACGATTTTTGACGCCTAATGAGCCCCTTCCTCTGTTTACCCGACTGCTGAAGGAGGGTAAAGTGTTTATCAGTCTATGTATGTTTGTTCCTATGTGGCGTTCTAGAGACCAAACACGTTGGCCGATTTTAATTAATTCTTACGTCAATCGATTCGTCGTAACCCTGCGAGTGTCACTGGCTACATTAAAATTGGAAAATAAAAATATGGCGAATTTTGGGCGCCATATTGTGGGGCACCAGATTTTTTTTTCTTCTAATCCCATCATGTGGGGTATCAAAATAAAGGGTTTTAAGAGGTGATTTCAAAAATTTCAAAAATTAAATAAAAAACTAAACATTTATAAATAAAAAAGTTAATTAAAAAAAACAGAAAACCGGACTGCTTATAAAAGGCGTAAACATGAAGAAAATTATGCTGTGCAGTCGGAGGATTTTGGTCAGCCAGCTCGCGAATATGTATCCTCCGACTGCACAGCATGATTTTCTTCTTGTTTACGCCTTTTAAGTTCGCTTTTTAAGCAGTCGGGATATTTGTTATTTTTTATACGCGATTGTGTATAGGTACGTTATGTACTAATCTATTTTTTTTTAATTGCAATCTGTTGTAAATAATAAAAATATGTTCATAACTTAAAAGTAAAAAAACAAGTACAGACTAGCATCAAACGTTTGCCCACTGCGTCATCATACAGAAACAGTCAGATCAAAATGAGATCCGTAACTATTAATAAATAACTATTGCAATACTCAGTATCCAATGTAGAATTTCAAGTGGATTCCAAATATAATGTGACTACTGCTGTCTATGATGCAATAAGGAAGATGTTTCAGCAAATGGTAGATGAATAAATGGCACCGCAGATTTATAACAAACTACCTAATTCTTATTAAATCTTAACGATATAAATAAATTTAAAAAGCAACTTAATAATTTTACTACACAATAAGTGACTACCTGTCAGATAGAAATGTGTGTGTAAAATAATAATACATATTGTTAAGGTGAATACTTGGGTCCGATTTGTTTTATTAAATTATTTTATTTTCATTTTGTTATTTCTGTATTGTTCATTTGACATTGCTTACTTATGAATTTGAATGTGTGACATTGTATAACTTAAAAGTTTTAAATTTATGACATTGTGTAACGTATTAACTTAAATTAATGACATTGAATAGGGTATTATTTTGACATTATGACATTGTTTAAAGTATTAATTTGAATTTATGACATTATATAGGGTATTAATTTATGGGATTTTGTAAGGCATTAATTTGAATTTATGAGCATGTGTAATTTTAATGATAATTTTGCATGCCTAAATTGGTGCAACACAGTGGACTGCGCATTCACTTGACATCTGGAAATGTTTGAATATGTACTGTGTTGAGCAATAAATATATTTGAATTTGAATTTGAATTTATGAATAGAGGTTCTAGGTAAGTGGCATTCTATCATCGAGTTTTGTGCTTACCAGTTGGCTCCACTGGCGAGTGAGGTCCTTAGATGGTTGAACTAGTCGACGACACGAACTATTTTGTGCGCGGGGTTAAAATGCATGCTATCTTATCCGACAACACGTGCGAAAGAAATAGATGCTGGGATGAGCAGTACGAAGCTAGTTCGCGTACGAATTAGCACTTTTGGAAATTTGTATCGAAATGAATGATGATTTAGGACCAAAACGACTTTGGACTTTGGACTTTGTAGTGTTTTTATTTCGAAGTTGGTTGGATTTTTTTGTAAAAAAGTCCGTCCGTATGCAGATCCGAAATTTCATATCCGTAACAACCCTGTTGTATTGTTATATGTGTGTATGTTCTAAGTCTCTCTCTGTCTACCCCTTCCGCGGAAAAGATTCGTGATGATATGCATGCAATTTGGACCACAATAATGACAAGTAGGTAAATATTAACAGTTTTCAAGTCGGTATAAAATGAGGTCAGACAACATTCTTTTACATTTTTCCTGACTGACCAGTTACAATAATTGTAATACTAGCAAAAAAATGTGTTTGTCTATGCGACAGGAGTAGATAGTGCAACAGAGACCTAGGTTTCGGCAACCGATACGAAAGTTTTTTTTTTGACGTGAAACCTTCTTTGGCTCCGTTGTGATTTGAAACTCGATGAAATGAAAAAGCGATATTAAAACGAGAAGAACACTTATATCTATAGGATTTAAGGTGCGAGAGAATGAGATCTCCATTGTCCGTCTGTCTCTCTGTCACCAGGCTGTATCTCATGAACTGTGATAGCCAGACCGTTAAAATTTTCACAAATGATGTATTTCTGATGCCGCTGTAAAAAAAAAAACTAAAAACAGATTAAAATAAATATTTAATTGGGGCTCCCATACAACAAACGTGATTTTTTGCCGTTTTTTGCGATAATGGTACGGAACCCTTCGTGCGCAAGTCCGACTCGCACTTGGCCGGATTTTTTAAGGTTCCGGTTCTACTGCGTATGAACTGCACACCTCTCTATGGAACTGAAATGACATAAATTCGTGTCCTTTTGCATTTACCTAACGCACTGTATGAAGTTTTATACTCGGTTCCTGTAACGTAATTCAATACAAAAAGCTAACAAGTTACAACGCATCCACGCATGTAAATGCTGTGATTGGTTAATGCCAATGAGATCACGTTTTTGTCATCACTCTATCCTTTTCCTAACTATATTGGTGACGGCTTGCATTCTTCAAGACTAACCGTATGTATAATTTTAAATTATGTACTAAGTATTTTACATGGGACCTCTGACCTCCATAACTTAGTTTCTAGGTTACAAGTTTAATTTTACTTATTTATTTATAGCAGACGCCTCGCGGTTTCACTACCGTAGTTCCCGTTCCCGTGAGTATACTTTTTATCCCAAGGGATAAAAAGTAGCCTATGTCACCCGGGGATAGTGTAGCTTCCCAACGGTGAAATTTTTGATATAGTTCCAGTAGTTTTAATGTTTATTTTTGATATACAATTTAAATGCAAATCTTTCCTCTTTTTAATATTAGTATAGAAGTTATTAAATATATTTATAGAAGAGTAGAAGAGTGTGTTGTCCTCTATGTAACTTGTACCGGCACACGGAGCCGTTACTTGGGACTGGTCTATCATGGACGCGAGTAGGTGTGTGATCAGTATTCCAGTGGTGTCTCTGGATGTCGCATTGTATGACTACTATTATTACCTTGGGTTCTACCTGTGAAAATAATTGCATAAGTAAATTAATAAATAAATAAAATAAATTTTAACACGTCGAATATTCTCTTCGTTTCAAAACTCGGATGTTAGTCTCTGGTTAATATTACTCTGTGTCTATTCTTCACCACTTTATGCCAATGTGTTCTCGCTCGACCAGTTTTTACTGTTTATCAATTAACATACTATTTACCTCAATTTCATAAACTAGTTATCAAAGAGTGATTCATTATTTTGTTGTAGACAACCTTGTGCGCGCGGCTTTGTCCGCGTGCAAAGTGTTTTATTATAAAATTGCTTAGGATGGACATCATTTTTACTCATACATTTTGGACCTTTCAACAATCCATATCGCTATTAGAATAATACTTTGTATAAGCCTCAGAGGCTCTATACTCCAATTGGAATAACATTAGAATTGTTTACAACCCCTTTTTGCAGTCCGTTTTTCCGATTTTGAGTTCTGTCCCGTAAATATAAGGATGGAAGGAGGCTATAAGTAAGCCTATAATATTTGACAAGTTCCCTTAATTTCCATGGGATCCCATCATCAGATTCTGACTTGGGTGACAATGGGACCA
Organism: Orthosia gothica; assembly: GCA_949775005.1. Taxonomy (NCBI): domain Eukaryota; kingdom Metazoa; phylum Arthropoda; class Insecta; order Lepidoptera; family Noctuidae; genus Orthosia; species Orthosia gothica. Next base: position 8,657,486 of record OX459061.1, on the reverse strand, counting down.
CCTCGGTTTTTACAAAAACAATTAAGAGCGGACTCTAGTCAACAGGAATTAGAAAAATAGGTATTTGAAAAAACTATTGCCGTCGCGTCACCTCCAACCTCACCCCGTAAAGTGCGAAAGGGACAACTGCAGCTCAGGCTGATTTTACCTACAAAAACTTTGACTAAAAGACATTTCGTATTCTGCTGTTTTCTTCATGAAAACTGGTCTGATCTAAAAAATTCTTATATCAAAATTTAGAGGAAAAGTATATCTATCATCTCCTTTTTTTTTTAAACTTATAAATTTTGTCTAAAAGTCTTCTGAACATGGCGGTAAAAACGGGTATTTTTTTCGGATTTTTGGGTTGTCATATTTCTTTTTGTGATTATGTTTTGGAAAAAAGAAAATGATACAGGCACGTATTAATTAGACCTAGATTTTATGGAAAAAAATCATTGCTGTAGAGGCATTATCCACGAAGAAAACAGCAGAATGTTTTTGTATGGAGAAAGTCTCACTAGAGTCCCCTCTTAACAAGATAAGTAGATAAAATAGTAAATTGTTTATCTAGGGAGCAAACAAAAATTTTAAAGGCGAGAGACTTTTAGTCCCTAGGGATTAATGAGCTATTTTAGTCCCTGTTTACGAAGAACAAACTAGCTCTTTTTGAATAGATGTGATTAAAAAACGTTTATTATTCTAATCGATCTATCTTGACCCCAATAACTCTTTTGACCCGGTTCGGCCTGTTTATACAGTTAGGTATTGTATCTATGTGAATATTCGCTAATCTGTTATTCGTCTAATAAAAATATTAACGGTATAACTTGATATCTGCCTAGCGTCTTCCCAATTATGTTGGAGTCGGCTTCCAATCTAACCGGATGCATCGGAACACGAGTTAGTTACTGGATACCACGATTGTTCACGGTTTCATCGTTCATCCCACCCATACGCACTAAACGTTTTGGAAATACTTTCATTGTGCGTACAGATAAAGAGTGGGAATTCCCTGCTGGAGTCTGTGTTTCGTGATAGCTAAAACCTGGGGGTCTTTAAGGTGGTACCCCGAGCAAAACGCCGCGCAAGCCGTTTTTTGTGCTGTTTTTAGGAGCTATCTACTCGTTATTTAAAAATAAATATCAATTAATAAAAATAATAATATTGATAATAATGATTCTAAAATGGTAGATTTCGTTTTTTTTAATGTTGTATAAATTACACTAATCTCATTCCAAAAAAAACATAAAAATGAGAAATAATTATTGATAGCATACATCTATCTCCTCGTAAAGTGTTCATTAATTATTTTTTGTACTAACACTAATGGATAGACAATTTAATAACGAAAATTTTTGTAGTATTTTTTTTTTCAAAATACCAAAATTCGATTTTATAAAGATTTTATTCTTAAATCTGGGCGTATTCACTACTGTAATTCATGCGCCACCAGTGCCGCTAGACCAATAGGAATGCTCATATCTCATGCTGATTTTTTGGTCAGGGTACCGTCTTAAGTCAAGAGTGAATAGGTTACTTCTAGGCAAGCGTACTCCATTGTGGACCTCATCAGGAGTGAAGGTGGTCAATCGCGAGCCTATCAACAATAATAATAAAAAAAAATCGGCCACGTGCGTATCGGACTTCGCTTATTTAGGGTTCCGCACCAAAGAAAATCAGAATTTTCAATATATTGGTATTTGTTAGTAAAATATACGTAATAAACATTATCACCAAATTTCAAGTTCATAGGTCAATGGAAATATAAAAAAAATATGAGAACAGAATTGTGTGACAGACGACGGACAGACAGATAGACAGACACGTGAGTGATAGCAATAGGGCTCCTTTTGGACCCTTCGGTACGGAACCCTAAAAAAAGTAACGCCAGTTTTGACTGGCTTAACACATCTCTTTTACAAAACTAAATCTTTTGCAAACAAAAGATTTACACATCTCTGAGATGTGTAAAGTATACAATAAAGTAGGTATACCCATCAAAAACATAAAATGTAAAAAAAACCGGTCGACTGCGAGTCGGACTTGCGCACGAAGGGTTCCGTACCCAGGATGGCGTCAACTTCGTATACAGTATGGGGAAACCCTGTATTTTTTGCCCGTTATTTGGGCTGTAAGACCTTTTTTTTTGCCAAATTTCGTGATTCTTGGTCAAAGGGAACTACCATACGTGAAACTGTAGCGTTACGTATAGCTCCGGAGAGCTATACGTAAGCCACGTTAATAAAGATAAGATTAAATAATATAAAATGAATAAAAAGGATATAGAAGTATAAAAATAGGCCGGCTTCAGACGACGTTGGGCAGCTAACCAGGAGCAGGTCGGGCAGCTAACCAGGAGCAGGTCGGGCAGGATGACGTGGCATGGTGTGAGGGACGGCTGATGGTGCGGGACACTCAGAAAGTTTTGCGAAATTAAAAAAAATTGTTCTATACGTACATATATTTTTATTAAATCTTTTCAAAGTACTTTCCACCAGCCTCTATACAAAGATTCATGCGCCTAAACCAGTTTTCAAAACACTTTTTCCAGTCCGCCGCAGACACCTCGTTTACAGCCTGCTCGAACGCAGCCAGCGCATCTTCCGGCGACGAAAATTGTATCCCTTTGAGCTGATTTTTTATTTTTGGGAATAAAAAGAAGTCACACGGTGCTAGATCAGGGCTGTAAGGAGGGTGACCCAGGAGTTTGACTGGCGTGCTGTCCAGGAAGTCCCTCGTTTTGAGTGCGGTGTGCGCAGGTGCATTGTCGTGGTGGAGCAGTAGCCCGCGGAGCCCTGTGTTTGGTCGCTTGTTGCTTATAACAGAGAAAACTTCTGGCAAACATTTGGTAGTATACCATTCGGCATTAATGCTTCTTTGATCCCGTAAGGGAATTGATACCAAGTGGCCAGTCAAATTAAAAAAGCTAGCGATCAAAATCTTACCCCCGCTTCTAGATCGCTTCACTTTGGTAGGCGTTGGCTCATTTTGAAACACCCAAACAGTCGACTGGCGCTTGGTTTCTGGGTCGTATTGATAAATCCAGGACTCATCACCTGTAACGATGTCGTAAACACGCCGAGACGAGCCTGCTTCAAATTTGTTAAGCATATCACGGCACCATTCCACCCGGGCCTGCTTCTGAGCATCGGTGAGGTTGTGCGGCACCCAGCGTGATACTATCCTCCTCACGCGAAGATGGCTGTGTAGAATCTCGTGAACGCTTCCCGATCCAATCTTCAATATGTGTTGAATCTCCTGATATGTAATTCGCCTATTGTCTTGGATTAAATTTTTCACTGCTAGCACGTTTTCTTCGGTAACAGCCGTCAAAGGGCGACCGCTTCTTTCGTCATCCCCCAAAGTTGGTCGACCGCGCTTGAATTCGTTATACCAACGATACACGGTTGCCTTGGAAGGGCCTTCATCCATGAATGCCATTTGAAGTCTATCGTACGATTCATCCGGTTTCAGGCGACACTTGAAATCGTATAAAATCATAGCTCTAAAATGTTCCCGGCGCAGATCCATATTTCAGTGAGACACAATACTTTGAATTAACTCGCAAAAAATGTGGAGGGAAATTTTGAAATTGGAACTTACTTATTTTTACTTATAAATAATCATATTTTCGAAAAACATTATAACTGGCCAGTCTCCCATATATAAAAACTTTTTTTCGCAATACTTTCTGAGGGGCCTGGTACAGGTTTTCGACCCATAACCTATAGGGTACTTCTGGATGACCTAGAATTGTCAATTGTGGTTAAAAGCAAGGTCTTACAGCACAAGTAAAGGAAAAATGCCGAAAAATAAAAAAATGGTACTTACAAATTTAAAAAAGGCTTAGGCTAAATTTGCCCATATCTTTTTATCGTGTAGATTAAGGACCTTGATAAATATCAAGGTCCTTAATCTACACCTAATAAGGACTATATGCCTCAGTATCTGGTATAAATTTCAACTTGCTAGGTCCACCCGTTCCTGAGAAAATCGGTGGTGACAGACGGACAGATGGACAAGAGAGTGATCTTATAAGTGTACCTTTTTAGGGCTCCGTACCCAAAGGGTAAAAACGGGACCCTATTACTAAGACTCCGCGGTCCGTATCTCATGAACCGTGATAGCTAGACAGTTGAAATTTTCACAGATGTTGTATTTCTGTTGCCGCTATAACAACAAATACTAAAAACAGAATAAAATAAATATTTTAGGGGGGCTCCTATACAATAAACGCGATATTTTTGCCGTTTTTTGCGATAATGGTACGGAATCCTTCGTGCACGAGTCCGACTCGCATTTGGCCGGTTTTTTTACCCGTTGAGGTACGAAACCCTAAAAAACAAGTCTCACAGGACTGATCGATGTAGTAACACTTGGGGGAGGCCTATGACCAGCAGTGGACGTCTTCTGGCTGATATTATGATGATGATGCAATGCTATACCAACTGGGCATAAAAATGTTCTCAGAGCTATATTTAAAACACTACAATTATCTCTAAATCATATAAGAAGCCATATTTGGCATAGAAATCTATTGTTGAAAGTTGATCATTCTCTGTTGTTAGGTGACCGTTGCCAACGGAAATATGTTAATAAATAAATACTAAGTTATTGGCAACAATAGCATGTCAGGTGTTTTATTATATCATCACTTGGAATCCGTGTGTTATTTGGCCTAGGAACTTATGTATAACTAGCTGCGGCCTGCGACTTCGTCCACGTAACTCGTAAAACTAAAAAAACAGGCGTTTTATGTTTTACGCGGAACCCTTTTTCTATGATAAAAGTAAATACAAAGTTACTCCTTTTAGCACTCAGGTGTTTATAGCATCAGATATCTGGCAGTGACAGTCCCGTCAAAATCGGTCCAGCCGTTTCAGAGATTAGCCGGAACAAACAGATAAAAATATAAAAAAAGTATTATAAGTACCGTAATTCTATCATCTGCATTTAGTAAAAAGCTGTTATTTTGATATTATAAAGAGACACTTCAATTTTATTTATTTTTATGGAAGTAGAATTCACTTCTGAGTTCTGTCGAAAATTCCAGATAACGTTTTTGTTCGCATTTGATAAAAGAATTTTGAACCTCATTTTGAGTTTCATTTTATTGTTTGTTATATCTCGTATTCTTCAATGTAAGTAGTAGAAGTGAAAAGAGGAACTTTAAATATTCAGACGTAAAAAAATATATTTTTCGCATATTCTTATATTCTTCATTCTTTTAATATTTCAATATTCCATTCTCTTATTCTGAAGGTAGTAAACATTTTCAATATTTTTTAACAGTAGGTAACCAAAACCCGTTTTTGATTAATTCGTTTTATCTGATTTTGAGTATTGGACATGTTACTAATGCCAAATAATAATTATTAGATATTATCCAAAGTATGTTAGTGCTGAGCACACATTTAAGTGGAAAGTTCGCTGTAGTTAGTAATATTATTTTTGTAAATGTTTCTTTTAACAATTCGTCGGAGTGCAACAATAAATAAATAAAAGTCCGGTATGAAAGTACGCAAATATTTTAAAGTGTTTAGAAGTTGAAAGTAAATCATGGTGTTAGGTTTGTAAATAAAAATAAAATTATAGAAAATAAAATAATAACTGTATCAGGAATAAAATTCGGCAAGGTACCACTCTATTTTACTTTACGTAAAAACCGTTAACCGCATACTGCACTATCAACCTTCGCAATTCGAATTAAAAAAAAATCAAACAAACAATACTTTACCGCACTTAAAAAAAATAAAACACAGTAACCACTAATATTCACAATGCATCACAATTTAGCCGTCCGATTTCACACTGCGTTTCCAAGTATTAAAAAAACCACTTATTTATTTAAAACTTGAAACACAACCACTTCGTAATTGTTTGTTTACAAACAAAAACATGAGCAAAACGCGCGGGAAAATAAAATTACAGGAATCATGAAAATCGAATCTGACAGTTCATTAAAAAGTCAATTTAAAAAAAAAAAATGTATCACCAATGCACAGATTAAATAAAGAGGTTATTTATAATGTCGGTTGTCGCGTCCGCACGTCAATTGGCTTTCGAAAGACTGGTGCGTACCGTTTCACGTTACTGCATTCGGAAATAGCCACATTTATTTTCTAATGTGTACCGGTTGAATTTTGCACTTCGGTTGTAATGGGGGCAAAAGACGCGAGGCTGAGTCATCAGGGGTTGTTCGCAAGAAATGAGTGTGAGTTGACTTGAGAGTGACCTACTTTTCAAGAATCTCGTTCTAGATCTTGTATTATTTCTAGAAAATTTGTTTGACAGGAGAGCTTGTTGTTTTTAATTTTCGCACTTAACATTATGCCAGTATTCTCTAGAGGGGTAGGCAGAGAATTAGACACTCTGTTAGTGGTTTTTAGGGTTCCGTACCTCGAAAGGAAAAAACGGCACCCTTCTAGGATCACTTTGTTGCGCGTCCGTCTGTCTGTCAAGACCCTTTTTCTCAGGAACGCGTGGAGGTATCAAGCTGAAATTTATATCAAATACTTAAGTCCACTATCCCTTAAAGCTGTGAAAAAATCAAACTTCTAAGCCAACGCAATCAAAAGATACAGCCTTTTATGCCGCTATCTTTCGACACTCGCAAGGGAATCAAAACCTACAGAGTACTTCCCGTGAACTAAGAATCTTGAAATATGGTACGATGCAACGTCATATAGCACAGATAAAGGAAAAATTGCGAAAACCGCGAATTTTTTGTTACCTACATCAAATAGAAAAATAAAAAAACCGGCCAACCACCGGCCGGCCGGCCACTTTTACGTATATATATTCCTACAGATTTGTCTGGAACCCTCGGTGCGAGAGTCCGACTCGCACTTGGCCGGTTTTTTACCATGTTACTGGCAATAGGCCTCATTACATGGAAAATAAAACTATCGAAAAACACTTCTTCTTTTTACTATTCTTCACATTTACTCTGAGTTTGTTGCTGTTGTGTTGTGCCTATGTCGAATAAATGTTCTTTTTTAATTTTATTCCATTTTTAACTTTTATCGTCTGCAGCATTTATTTAAAATGGCTTCATTTTCTTTGCATCGTCTTTGATTTAAATTTCCAATATCTTCGAGAATATTTTATATTCCACTCTCTCTAATAAAGACGACTTTTTCCTAATATTATAATCACGCGCGCTTGGCCTACATTTTAAGAAGATTGAATTTTTTATGTATAAAATGGCTCTTCTACTACTTGTACTGTTGTTGTGGCTTTTCAATCTAAGCTAAGCTTATTTTTTTAATCTGTTTTGTTCTTTACTCTAGTTTAGGTCAGAGGTGAAGAAAAAAAAGTCAACGGTGGAGTGGGTTTACCCAGAAGAAGCCTGTTCACTCTAACTTTGAAGAGATTCGATTTGGATGCGTTTAGAAAATGATGCAGGTAGTGAGTTCCACTCTTTTGCTGTGCGCATTATGAAGGATGTTTGGAAGCGCTTGGTGCGGATTGATGGAGCAATTATTACGCAAAAATCGCTATCGTTTTGCTCTTGCAAGATACTTAATAAGCCTGCCGGCTATTTCTGTTATATGGCAGATTTGCCTCTTTATTATAGTATAGTATATAGTATATTTGTAATTCACATTTATATATGACCGACTTTCCAAAAAAGGGGAGGTTCTATGTTCGACTGTATATATCTCGATTTTGAAAATTCCATTTTGTTTGAAATAATACTTTCCCGAGGAGATATACAAACAGAACTCTTCAATAATTGACGGCAACTCTCTCGAGATTGTATTTGCATGTCCGTTTATTGTATATTACTATAGAACTTGTCCGATAAATACCCCAACTAAAAAGAGAAAATATAACACCAAAAAAAAACAGTGAAAAATAACTGCAAATTCGGGAGTCGGTGTTTCTGATTTCGTTTTTTCGTTTTTTGACTCCGTCTTCCAAAATTTAAGTTAATTTAAATATTAGGAAAACAAGCCAAAAATAAAATGATCAAAGTCCCAGTGTAGCTTATTAAATGGTAACCCTACTTCTGACTCATACAAAGGTACACGACCGGGCTGAATAATTTGATTCCTGTGCCCTGACTGTTTTGCCGCCAAAAGGGTCAGCCATGATGGATTTCCTTATTTGTTTTTCTTTGCATGTGGCAAAAAAGTTTAGTTTGTTTTGAAAATAGAATAATAGGAAATGTTTCTTAATAATTATTGTAATACCAGTCTACCGTTCTATTACTTGAGTTTCTCTATCTGACATTGGCCGTTTTTAACTCTTTAATATCTCCGTAATCAGCAATTGAAAAATTATAGATTGAGGAATGAGGTAATAAGACAACGTTGTGGTTTAAAAGAAGATGTAGTGACTAAAATTGAAAAGAGTATGTTAAGATGGTTTGGCCATGTTGAGAGGATGAATGAAAGGCGACTAACGAAAGGTATTTACAAGGCAGACGTGAATGGAAACGCCGGGAGGGGACGCCCTAGAAAGACATATATAGACCTTATAGGTGATGTTCTTCAGAAAGGCCAAGTGCGCAGTACCCATAACCGGCGTGTGTGTATGACTAGATGTATGAATGTGTGTGAAGCAAAAGAAGTATGTAAGGATCGTAGCAGGTGGCGTTCTGTAGTTTCTGCTTACCCCCATGGGAAAAAGGCGTGAGTTTATGTATGTATGTCATCAGCAATCTCTAGCTGTATACTACGGGTTAGATAGATTGATGGGCGTTTTCGGCGGGATTTTGTCGAGTGTAGTTCAGTGGCTGTTAATATTATTTGCAAATTGATTCCTAGTGGATATTGTGATATATTATTGGTGTAGTTTTGTGTCTCAACTGTCTACGCAACTGGGCAATTTGTGAAATCATTGACAGAAGCGATCTCGGGATAGTGGAGCGGAGTATTTTTAACCGACTTTCCAAAAAGGAGGAGGTTCTATGTTCGACTTTATGTTTTTTTTTTTTTTTTTTTTTTTTTTTTTTTTTTTTTTTTTTTTTTTTTTGTGTATGTTCACCGATATCTCCGTCAATTGTGGACCGATTTTGAAAATTCTTTTTTTGTTTGGAAGAGTATGTTTTGAAATTGGTCCCATTTTAATTTGGTGAAGGTCTGATCAAAAACTTCGAAGATATACAACAGAACTCTTCAATAAATAACGGCAACACTCTCGGGATTGCTGCAATCGCATGTCTGTTTATTGTTTATACCATTTCATAATATAACATCACGCCAGTACGCTCTAAAGGGGTACGCAGATCTCTCATTTCACCGGTTATATTCAAGTTTCATGTTATTCGGGTAATCTATTCGGCGTTATAGGGACCTTAGGAAACAACTTGCGTACCTATCTATTAGGTAGGCAAAACTAAAAAGGGAAAAATAAAAAACTTTTTTGCAAAAAAATACTACCGATTTCCAAATGAAAAACTACAAAGTGAAAAATAACTTAACTCTTGGAAGTCGGTGTCCATATCGAAAAAAAATGGTACCTACGTAAGACACCGACTTCCAAGAGTTAAGTTTTTTTTCACTTTGTAGTTTTTCATTTGGAAATCGGTAGTATTTTTTTGCAAAAAAGTTTTTTATTTTTATTGTAGTATTGACTGCCTCTGCAAAGCTTACTGGGAAGACTGACTCGATACAATTTGCTGCCAAATACTCCAAAAAACATTAGAATCTGTTACATCCGCATACTAAAGAATATCAGAGCGAAATAATAAAATGGCTAAAAGGTCCTAGCAACCAGGCCAAAAAGCTTACATAAAAAAAAAAAAATTGGTGGGAAGTATTTTTCTTCTATCCAAAGATTCCGGATAAAAAAAACCTTAAAAATATTACTTTTCCTTGTATTTATTCATACTGTGTCTATGTTTGTTATCTAATTCTCCTATCGTAGGCCTGCTGGAAGAAAATCTCTAGAAATAAGCAGCATCTTTGTGGTATTCTATCTTTAAAAGTACTTTCTCTTTTAAGTGTCTTGTGAAACGCCCAAAATTGTTATGTTTAAAAACGTACTTATTATAAGATTTAGATAAGGTGTCCGAAGTGGGCTTTCGCAAGCCAGAGTAGTCGTTATCAGCCGTATTTTCACCCCTCAGGGAAAATTATAAATATTGGTCCTACAGTTCCGAAAGTGGAAACACTGACTTAGGAAATTTCCTCTTTTTTTTAATCTTTTTGTAGAGTTCAAAAATCTTAATTAGTTTTTGAGATATTTGCACAAAAACCAAACCCTTTATGTTTTCAGTAAATTGTTCATAACATTATTTTTTTTGCGTGCGTTACATTTTTTAATTTCAAAATCATCAATAAAAACCAGCCAAGTGGGAGTCGGACTCGCGCACGAAGGTAAATTGCGGTTTACGACTTACGACGTATTAAAAAAAAACTACGTACTAGATCTCGTTCAAACCAATTTTCGGTGGAAGTTTACATGGTAATGTACATCATATATTTTTTTTTAGTTTTATCATTCTCTTATTTTAGAAGTTACAGGGGGGGGGGACAAATTTTACCACTTTGGAAGTGTCTCTCGCGCAAACTATTCAGTTTAGAAAAAAATATATATTAGAAACCTCAATATCATTTTTGAAGACCTATCCATAGATAGAGGATTAGATGAAATTTTTTTTTTTAGTTTCAGTTTCAAGTATGGGAACCCCTAAAATTTATTGTTTTTTTTTCTATTTTTGTGTGAAAATCTTAATGCGGTTCACAGAATACATCTACTTACCAAGTTTCAACAACATAGTTTTTATAGTTTCGGAAAAAGTGGCTGTGACATACGGACCTACAGACAGACAGACATGACGAATTTAGAAGGGTTTAATTTTTTTCCATTTGGCTACGGAACCCTAAAAAGTACATGCTATGCCGAATCAAATAACACCTTGTTCATATTTTACCGAGACTGCTTAAAAAAATAACAAATAAACACTTGTTGACTAGAATAAGAGCCGCTCCTCAAAAACTGATAATTCATACTTTATCTATGGTTTAATCTATCTATGGTATATCTATGGTATTAAGGGCTCTGGCACTATTAGCCAGATACATGATAAACGTCACCCTCCGGAATCCCGCCAAATAGTAATCAAAATGTGTAAATGCAGAGAAACATTATTTGTAATAGAATCCTAACTGCTCGACTCAATGGTGCAAACTTCAACGAGTTTGTACTCAGGTTACCGGGGCTTTTAACGGCGGTAACCCGTACAAACTCGTTAAAGTTTGCACCAGTGAGTCGAGCACTTAGAATACTCCCTTCCTTTGGTCCTAACCGTATAACCTACTGTTTGGAACGAGTAATCCCAACGATTTTAATATTTGATACCACGAAAAACCAACATAAACACATATTTTACAAGAGCAAAATTGCGCCTTACTTCCAACTTTTAGTACCTTCCCTATTTCAAAGAGAGTTCGATACATTTAAATAAATAGAAAGGGTAGACACCAAATTGCCTCATGCAGAGTACCGGATAAATTATTTGTTCAGCATATTTTCCACTATAAGGTTGATGTAGGGTTTTTTTTTTGTTGGGACATTCCCACCGCACTATTCCCAAACCACTGCAACTCCTGAAAGCCATAATCAACAGTGGCGACCACCAGAAAAGCGCCGAGGCAATGAAGCTCGACGAAGATCCGGAGAATGAATTTAACTGTCTTGGATCCCGCAACGAATTTAATCAGAAAAGAATAATGGAGGAGTAGGAAAGATTTACAAATTTCCACATCCCTCCGTATCAAGCAGGAGACAGAACAAACAAAACCAATAGACACAAAAGGTCGTTTACAACTGGGATAAGCCCAGTTGTCTAGCACCACGGATACAAATTAGCATTAATATATATGGCAAAAACGCTTGAACGCACGGAAATTTGTAAACCACTCCTGATGCAGCCTGTACATTATTCAACATAGTATTGCGTTCATTATGCCAAAGAATACACTCCCATAAGATATGATGTGCAGATTGTACATATTCGCAGTCAGATGTAAAAACAAGCTTGAAGGAAAATAATTTACTTTTAAAGTTACCTACCCTAGGTATGTAGGTTTTAGGGTACCTACCCTACTATGTAAGCCTGGTACCTACTCTACCGACCTACCCACCTGCACTACCTACCTACGTACCCACCTACCCTACCTACCAACCAACCCTACCCTACCTAACCTACCCTACATACATGATTGTTGCGTGACTTTAACCTACTGCGTTTACGCAATGCACGCAACGGAAGGTCTCAAAAGGAATATATTTTCGCCGGTTTTATAACAGTTTTTTTCTTATACGAGAGCCTATAGCCTTCCTCGATAAATGTGCCAACCAACACAAAAATAAATCTTCAAAAACGACTGGAAGTTCCAGATATAGCGCGTCAAACAAATAAAAAAACAATCAAACTCTTCAGCTTTATTATTAATAGTATCTATTATAAATCCTATGTATTCCCCCGACGCAAAGGCTGAAGCCATTTTCAAACATAGCTAAGAACCGTCCCGTTGAAGTCACCTTTCGTTCAGCTTCTAATTCTCAAATAATTTTTTAAAATGATCTTCCCTATGACTTATAAAATCAATAAAGTATTCTTTTCTTGGTATTTTATTAGTGTCGGCGCAGAATAGATAAATAGGCAGAACGTCATGGAATACCCGGACACCAAAAAAAAGACGCGACGATTTACCTAACTTAATTAGTTTATCCTGCTACGTATCGCAATACCAACCAATCGTAATCTGTACTATAGTTTCAACAAGAGCCTGATAAAAAGATAAATATTGATACCGAAACAGATAAATAAGTGTTCTGATATGGACGACGCAGTATTATAGAGACCATGGGGTGTATACAAAGTGTCTCGTGCTGCTGCATACCGCTCTGTGATTGCTCCGATGTAAGTACTTACGTTTACCTTCTCTGTGTGGCTGGCACAAAAGGCATTAAATTTTGTTTGGCCCAAAACTTAGCTACTTCCACGGCACTTGCCGAATTCACTTAGGAAATTAGGCTGAAGGTCAGGAGGTGGAGCATGGTTTGCGACTCGCCACCACATCCACACGCTGCTGCTATTCAGTCAAGATAGTCCCATTTTGCGAGGTTGGAGTTAGGCACACCTTCCTCCTTGGGTTCTGAGTAGTGACGTTAACAGCTCGAAAATACAACTTTCTATTTGACTTTAAAATAAAATCCGTATACTATAAGTAGATATTTAAATTGTCTTTGGGATGGTGAAAATGTCATAAAAATACGCCCGATGGTTTTGGTGCGATTTTCGTTTTTACCCGACTTCCGAAGGAGGGTAATGTATTTATCAGTCTATGTATGTAGGTTTGTTCCTATATCGCGTTCTAGAGACCAGACGCGTTGATCGATTTTGATAATTCTTACGTCAATCGATTTGTCTTAACCCTGTGAATGTCACTGGCTACATTAAAATTTGAAAATAGGAAAATGGCGGCTTTTGGGTGCCATATTCTGGAGACCCAATTTTTTTTTTTCTAATTCCTTCTTGTGGGGTATCAAAATAAAGGGTTTCAAGAGGTGATATCAAAAATATATAACACTTAAATGTAAATAAAAAAAGTAAATTCAAAAAATCAAAAAACCCAACTGCTTGAAAAGCAAACATATTCGCGAGCTGGCTGACCAAAACCAGAAGTTTTTGTTTCATTAATATCCTTCCAACAAAACCAAAAAAATTAAAAATAATTATTAATAGCATGCATCTCCTCGTAAAGTATTCATTAATATTTTTTTGTAATAACACTAATGGATAGACAATTTGATAACGAACATTTTGTAACTTTTTTTTTCAAACGACTAATATTCGATTTTATAAAGATTTTATTCTAAAATCTGGGCGTATTCACTACTGTAATTCATGTGCCATTAGTGTGCCGTTAGGGCACTAGGAATGCTCTAGATTTTTTGGTCAGGGTACGGCCTTGTCCAGTCCCATGTTATAGGAAATTTCGCCATCAACCGGCCACATTCCCAGATCCGGTTGCTAATGTGATATTCAGATGGATAAACCCAGTAACGCTACCGCTTATGATTATAAAAATAATAAATCATGAGTCATGCTAATATTTTCCTGAATAGATAGTGCTTTTAGTGTGCATATTATCTATATGTGAATCGGAATAACAAGTTGTGGGTCATTTAAAAAACATGGTGTTTTTCCGGTTGCCATGGAAACGCAGATCAACACACAACTGAGAGCAAGATTACCCTTCAGAGGCTTTAGATCAGTGACCTTATATTAGGAGATCCCGCTGCAAAAATCTGCAAGGGTTTTTGATGAAACTTTATTTTTATTAATGATTCTTGATAGTTGAATAGATTACTATAGGGTTACCTGGCCGTATCTTGCCAAAAATATATTTATTTTTGTAACTTTGCTCTACAGATTCCCTGCAGTTTCCGTTAGCCGCCATTCATATGTTATCAGATTTAGCAGATAAACTGGCAACCCACATTCTGCGGCGATCTGAGTGCAGGCAACCTTATTTTTCCTATTTGCACATGACTTTCTGTCAAATGACGTTGGATTCAGTTAAAAATCTTATATATTTGAGGTTATCTATCAATGATAAATTTCAATTTATTCAGTTAAGATACTTGCGACTAGATATTGCCAGGCACCCTGAAGCAATCTATGCTACTATCAAGATGAAAATAAATAAATATAGTTAAATCAAAAACCGTTATGACTGCAGATTTTTGCAGTCGGATCTTGGGCTATTATATCAACGAAAGCGTATCGATAGAGATTGGTCTAAAGTGAAAATTAAATGGGAATGCCAAGAGCTATCAAAATGTCATGATCATTCCTTTACATTTTGGCATTTCAACAATCGCCTTCGCTAATCAAAGTCAAAGTCAAAAATTGTTTATTTAAATTAAGCCACTAAGCGGCACTTTTGTACGTCAAAAAATTAAATTTAAAAATAATTTGAATGTCAAAAATTAAAATTAAAAAAATAATTTGAATGTCAAAAATTAAAATTAAAAAAATTATTTGAATGTCAAAAACTTAAAATTCAAGATAATTGATTCTACTGTCCATTCGCAAAGGTAGATTGTTGTGGAGAAGAATGGACAATAAATTACTCAAATACTCTTTAAAAAAGTGTTGAACAATTTTTACATACATAGATTAAAAATAAACGGAAAGAAAGGTAAATGTTCGTCCTCATGTATAATTCATAATCATGAGGACGATGTACCTAGTATAACAAATATACTATATATAGGTATATAATTTATAAGCACTAACAGGTATTACTACTCAACAACGGCCACAAACGGCCACGGCCACGGCTACTCTCTCTCTGTTCAGGATATCATCATTACCATTACATCCCGACTTCGCCAACGGCTGGGCATAGAATCCCCAAGCTTTTGCCACCCCCATCCAGGTTTACCATCATCATCATTTCAGCCAAAAGACCTTCACAGCTGGTAATAGGCGTCCCCCAAGCGTCGACACACTGATCGGTAATGTGCGTCTCGCATCCCCCGGACTCAAGTAGGCTTGACTATGTCGTCGCTCGCTAGTGGCAGTGCGTCTTCCGGTACGCTGTCGCCACTCCAGAACTTTTCAGCCCCAACGACTATCGATTCTGCGAGCAATATGCCCTGCCCAATACCACTTAAGTTTGGCAATTCTTTTAGCTATTTTGGTAACTTTGGTTCTCATGCGGATGTCTTCATTTCTGATTCGATTACGCAAGAAAACTCCAAGCGTAGCCCTCTCCATTGCCATTTGGGGGACTTTTAAGCCTTCTGATGAAGTTCTAACTGCGATGGTAATACTGTCGTCTGTCCATGTCGCCGCTGGACGACCAAGACTATGTTTAGATCTTCAATCTTTTGAAAACTACATATATTGGGGTCAGTTTCCAGTGTAACTAGATGCATCTGAGCACCAGTAATTTACATGGAGCGACTGCCTATCTGTCCTCCATTACCCAGAAAATGGGTAACACGAGCATGGAGAGCAGTGCTGGCCCAGTGGTAACGGCCCTGACTTACGTAAATTATTTCATCACCACTGTGTAAATTATTTCATTTTATTTTATTTTGTGTAAATTATTTCATCACCACTGCTCTAAAAACGGTGGAGGAAAACATCGTGTGGTAACCGGCATGTCCTAGAACCAAAAATTCGAAGACATGTGACATCCACCAACCCGCACTGGGCCCGCGTGGTGGATTACCACCCATTCCCTCTCACAGAGAGGGGGCCTGTGTCCCAGCCTAGGATCCATTAAAAGGCTGATAATGATGAATGACGATGCCCATGGCTAGACTGGTGTCTGTTCTGATTACCTTTAACGACTGCCAAAGATCTAAAAATGAAAGCATTTGTATATTTTTTTGCTCTGGTATATCATCCAATGACTTCTCCCGCTCTGGGTGAAGCAGGAGGGTGTGTCAGACTTTTACTGACTAAAACCCACCCGTGTTCCTTCAGTTGCTTGAGCCAGGGCCGCGGTAACACTCGTTCAAATTTATCCGCGACCTAGTTGCGGTACAAATCACAGCTTGGACCAACGGCTTGACGTGCTTTGTCAGGAAGGTTTACCCATTCACATACCATTGCAAGTATTGCCTACGCTCTGTTTTGCTACAAATTCTAATTTGAACCAACAATGAGGGTCTTCTATGGAAAATTCACGCCACCGGTTGGCGCCACTTTTGCAGGAGGTCTTCCAGTTGAAAAGCGTAAATTATATCAGCAACTTAACGTTGATCTCAAATTAACTAATGTCAAAAATATAATCTCTTTGACAGATGTCTGTGGACCTGTCACCTAGTGGACATCATTTCAGAAAACCCCCATTGCTAAAACAGCAAAACAGTATACCGTGCAATGTTGTTTACACAAAGTTTTTAACGCATACAAATCTATGTTCCGTGACACACTCACGTGTGTCCTTGGCATCCATGGTAGGCCCTATTAGAATTCAAGCGCGGCGTTATTTGAAGGGTCCAAACGGAGCCCCGAGACTATTGCTGTCACTTACGAGTCCGTCTTTCCGTCGTCTGACAAACAGGTTTTGCATCCAAACGGTTGGAGCAAGTCTTAAAATTTTCACAGTATAAGCATTTTGTTGACCAAAGCCACACAAATAATATTGTTAAATGCTTTTTGAGGAGGGGCAAAAAAAACCTGCCCCATCTAGTGGGATATCGTTGTTAAGAACTCGTTGAGTAGATAAACATTTTATTTTTTATTTAAAAAATATTAATATATTATAAATATGTTATATTTATAATAGTTCCAACGAATTTGTTAACTTCCCATTGACCTAAGAACTTCAAATTTTATAATATGTTTACTAACAAACACCAATATATTGATAAATCAGATTTTTTCATTGAAATTCTCGAATTTTTTCTATTACATCAAACTTGATACTAGAGATGACGATGCATTTCACCAGCTTAGGCGGTGCGGTTGTGGAATGCTTTGCCCGTGTCAATAAGGCGTGCTCAATCTCTGCCCATTTTTAAAACTATGGTGAAGAATCACTACCTCTCTCTTTAATAGTTGTTTTTCTTGATTACTATGTTTTTGTTTCATACTTGTTACTGTATACATTTGTCTATAATATATATATATCTATATGTATTTATTTTATATATAAGTAGTACACCAATATCTACCTACAGTACTGTCTTTCCTATCATTTTTAAAATCCATCCAAAGGTTGTCTTGAAAAGATCGCTATTAGCGATAAGGCCGCCCATTGTGTCACCCAGTGTAATGTTTTCTTCGTCTATACTTTCTGTAGCTTATATGGTGTACATAATAAAGAGTATTCTATTCGGCTTATTCGCTATTCTATTCTTGATTTTCGATTTGGTACGGAACCCTAAATGTGCAAAGTCCAACACGCACTTAGGCGATTTTTTTTTCATATCTGTATCGCCTGGGTAAGTCACAATTAAATATTTTACCTTCTTTCAAATCGTTGCGTAATATTTTCAACAGGTAAATTGATGAACAAGGAAAATGCCTCTAACAGGAAAAAAGACAAATAAAATAGATAAATTTATCAATGTTTCACCTAATTGGGGCTCATTCCGATGATTGTATTATCGTATTACAAAATAGTGGTACCGATAAAATTTTCAAATCTGCAGATAAAAGATGAGTCAATAATTCTACTGCATTAAGTATGGACAAATTACTATACATCTATTATTTATTTATTTTCCTCATCATCAGCCTTTTTATGGTCACTGCTGGGACATAGGCTTCCTCTCTGTGAGAGAGAGGGAAAAGGCCGTTATCCAAAACGCAGGCCCAGTGCGGGTTGGTGAATGCCACATGTCTTCGAATTTTTGGTTCTTTAAAATGTCGGTTTCCTCACGATGTTTCCTTCAAAGTTTTTGTAGCAATGGTGACGAAATAATTTACGAGTAGCTTGTGGCTAAATAATAACAGCCGCACGGGTCGATCTTCAATGTTAAGCAACGCTTGAAGAGGTCGATCCGTGGATGGGTGACCATTACAACATACCGAGTTTCCTCCGCGCCTCGGAAAGCACGTTAAGCCGTTGGTCCCGGCTGTCTTTTGAAGATCTTTGACAGTCGTTACGAGTAGCCGGAAGCTTGAGATCTGACACCAGTCTTGCCAAGGAGTACCGTGTTACCCAGTTACTGGGTTGTGGAGGTCAGATAGGCAGTCCCTCCATATAAACACTGGTACTCAGCTGAATCCGGTTAGACTGAAAGTTCCCAACAATAATTGGGAAAAAGGCTAGGCAGATGATGGTGATGAAATAATTTACACAAAGTAAAGCGCTTGTACAGATTTCGGTGCTGTTACCACTGGGCCTCCACAATCTCTCAAGTACTGTCCTACGAATAGACAATGAGTTATAAATGATAACATGGGTCAATCTTCAAGTTTAAGGTTACACTAGTCGATCATTCTTCCATACAAACGTAGTCTGGCGATTACTCCACTGTTTGACGGTGTACGTTCAAAATAAAAAATGAAATCGATTATTGTCTCATCATTATCTAGCCCTGTATGGAAACAAAAAAGTAACAATAAATATATTTCAACACAAATTTTAATGCATCTTTAGGCGCAAATAAATACCATAAGAAGAAGGAAAATTTACCACAGGGATAGATCGGTAGTTCAACAATGCCAATAATTTTATTTTGATCAGATACATTTAGTAATTTTTTCATGATTGCCATATTTCCAAAGGTCTGTTTATAAAATTTTGCGCGCTCGTTTTCGTCCTAAATCAACACTCATTTCGATACAAATTTGCAAAAGTGTGTATTCGTACGCGAACTAGCTTCTTACTGCTCATCACAGCATCTATCTCTTTCGCACGTGTGCATGATATAGCATGCAGTTTAATCCCGCGCAAAAAATAGTTCGTAGTTAGAATTTTTGACATTCAAAAGTGCCGCTTACTGGTCTAATTGAAATAAACGATTTGACATTGACTTTGGAACTTGACAGAAAACTGACAAACAGCTGGCTTTCGCCTTAACCATATCCATAGCGAGTACAAATTCTCTGCTGTACGACGACAATTTGGTCTTCTAACAAAATTGTCAAGCCATTTCGTGGTTATGTTTTAAAATACAGATATTAAACAATTTACCATTTTCTTTTACAGGGGGGTCAAGTCAATGTCACTGATGGTATAGACTACGGCGGCGGCGGTGGTGGTGGTGGTTGGGGCGGGGGAGGGGGTGTCCACGTCACCGATGGGATAGACTACGGAGGCGGCGGCGGCGTCAACATCGTCCAAGGGGGCGGTTGGGACGGGGGCGGCGGCGTGCAAGTTGTAGACGGTAGATATTAACATCATGTGAGTTTCTACACCCTATTTAATACACCGTGGCATTTTAATCGCCTTACAAAAGCAGCCCACTTCATGTATCCAATGACTAATAAACATTCTTAAAAATATACTTGAAAAATGAAAAACTACGCATAACGTAGTTTGAAACACCATGTAGCAAGCGCGGTCCCGGAGAGTTTATTCAGCCAAGCAAAAAAAAAAAAATTGTAATCTTGATGTTCCCGGTAATCGCACGTAGAGGTAGTTTATGTCGGATATATTGAGTGGACTACCTTTGTAAGACGACTAGAATGTCACATTTAAAATTTGCTAATAATATAGTCGCTCACGACATAGGGGGAGGTTGGGGAGGGGGTGTCCACGTCACTGATGGGATAGACTACGGCGGCGGTGGTGGCGTCAACTTCGTCGATGGGGGCGGCGGCGTCAACATTGTCGATGGGATCGATTATGGGGGTGGAGTAAACGTGGTGGATGGTAGATATTAAAAAGGAGTGAGTTCTTATACCTATATCAAAGTCAAAGGAAAAGTCAAATAACTTATAATATTTGACTTTTACTTTAACAAATAAAAATATTTCAATTAAGCCACAAAGCAACACTTTTGAATGTCAAAAAAGTTATTTAAAAAAAATGCTTTCAATTTTAATATTTAACTGTTTGACATGACACGAATAGCCTTGGACTTTTTGGTCTCGCACAAGGTTTTTTTTTATTATTGTTTAATTTTATGCTTATTTCTCGAGTCTCCTGTGCGGGTCACAATTTTTTTTATTCTTTTTTTCTTTCTTAATAATTTATAATCTTTTTAATATAATACTCTTGGCCTTTTTGGTCTCGCACGAGGTTTTTTTTTTATTATTGTTTAATTTTATGCTTATTTTTCGTATCTCCTGGCGGGTCACAATTTTTTTTTCTTTCATTCTTAATAATTTATAATCTTTTTATATATCGGTCGAGCGCTGCTGGCGTGTTGATCGTGAGTTCGAACCCAGACAGGAGCTTCTTTTGTGAAAATGATTACATCCCCAATGCTCTAAAAAACGGTGAAGGAAAACATCGTGAGACAACCGGACATGGTGGTTCTAGAATAAAAAATCAAAGACATGTGACCAACCCGCAGTGGATCCGCGAGGTGACTTACGGCCCATTTGGTCAGGTGCAGGCCACCTCTCTGTGTATGGGCCGTAATCCACCAGGCGGGCCAGTGCGGGTTGATGAATGTCATATGTCTTCGAATTTTTGGTTCTAAGACATGCCGGTTTCCTCACGATGTTTTCCTCCACCGTTTTGAGAGCAGAGGTGATGACATAATTTACACATAGTAAAGCGCAGCACTGGAAACATTATAGGCTGATTTAGCGTGTGCTATATTGGCAACTGAGCTGAGCTGGCATCTTGGGTACACTACTTAATACTCGGTCAGGATAACTGTGCACCTGGCGCTGTGACGTCACTTTGACGTTCGAGTCTCACTATTGGCGCGAGAGGCGAACGCGGGGCGCCGCGCGGGTAGGCGGGGGTGAGGAAGCATTCCAGCGAGGTGCTCAGTTATTTTATCCGAGTACAAAGTTTTTTTTTTTTGTTTATTAATATTTTTTCCTTTGTTTCAGGTCGATAAAGGAAACAATTGACGCAGTGCTACGCTGATATTGTCGAATAAAGTATTTATAAGTTACATTTAATATTTTTGTAAGTTGTTAAATACTCTCTGACAATCACATTGTATATAAATGTCAACGGGTTATATAGCAAATACCGCGAGTAAATAATACTGAAAACTATCGAAGTTTTATGGGATTTATATATACATACCAATATTATAAAGAGGAAAGATTTGTATTTTTGTATGTAACGAATAAACTTAAAAACTACTAGACTGATTTTAAAAAATCTTTCACCGTTGGGCAGCTACACTATCCCCGGGTGACATAGGCTACTTTTTTATCCCTGTGTTCCCATGGGAACAGGAACTACGCGGTTGAAACCGCTAGAAATAATAATTATATTTTATGAACATTTGTATAATTTAAAAAATGTGAATATTATGATGCATGACGTACTTTTAAACACTCTATTATAACACTTGATGTACACAGTTAAGTCAAAGTTATTTAGTCCATGTAATATCTAAGAATAATAATGATTCTCGATTCGATTAAGATTTATTATGTAAACGGTGTTTGCAATAACCCAGACACATAAACAACATTGCAATTGCAAGTCGACGTTAGTTCAGAAGCTATATTGAATAAGCAATAGTTCATATTAATTTTATAAGTAATTTAACACTAATTTTAAATACACTGCAAGAAAAAGCAGCTTTTTCATGAAAATTATCCGCAACGCTGTCAACGAAAAACGTGCAAGGCTAGCAGCATTGCCACGTTGATTGGCAATGCTGCCAAGCACTCAGATACTCTCGACAAAGTTTCAAAAAGTAAGGGATTGACATGATCAATCAAACATTTCGATAAAGCACTTGTCCCACCACCGACGAGGAAGCGATTTGATATCGACTATTTTCTCGCTAAAGAAACGGACAAAAGATATAGGATCACCTGTCAATAAGAGACATATTAAAAGTTGATCACTGGATGTTCACACTGCCGGCGAGATCTCTCACCACTAGTTTATAATACTCGCTCAGCGATGTTCGCTTTGCGGTAAGAACTCACGCCGAGAGCCTAACCAGCGGTCAATGCCCAGAGCGAGTAGTGCGAGTAATCGCCCGTCACACAAGAACACTCGCTTATAGCTGAGTGACAAAACTATCGGTACTCGAATTGGCGGTGGCACAACTGCCTGACGCTTGACAATCCCTTAATTTTTTTGGCATTTTACCAATCGGTATCGACACCCTTTCGATGACAGACTGACACTTGTTTCTCTGGTCACACATGAAGAGTTCATCAAGATGGCGATGTGTCCGAAAAGAAGGCGTGTACTCTGACTCTATGACCAACTGAAAGTTTTTTTTTGGTTTGTTACTCTGCAAACTTATTTAAAGACAAAAGTGCTGTTAAGACCCTCAAGATCTGCGGAACTTTTAAATACATTTATATTAAACAAAGTATCTATTTGTGTTATTATTTATCCTCTGCTATAATAGTTATTATTAGTGTTGGCGGAGGACGCTTCAATTCCGAAGGTTGCATACCGCACAAACGAGTCTTTAACTCAGCATCAAAGTTAGACTTTCCACCACCAGCCTCTGAAGAATCCTGGATATCATTAGCTATATTGCCCGAAAAGAAGGCCATAACCTCAAGCAGTTGATGGTCATTGGTAAGGTCGATGGCAGGAGACCGTGGGGCCGAGGCATCGTCTACTACTGGGTATATTTATATAGTTTAAAAGGCAATTTTAGCCTCTAAAAAGTATTAAATAAACATCATACCGGAGGACCGCTAAATTAATAAAAAAACACATAATAATGGCACGATATTTTGTGACAAATCCTCGATTAAAAAAGAGTAAAATTCGCATAACTTTTGAACAGCTAAACCGATTTTCATCAAACATGGCTGAAATCAAATTCGGTTCACCTGTTTAGGAGCTATGATGCCACAGACAAATACACAGTTACACAGCAACACACATCAGACTTGTAACACCCCTCTTTTTCTGTCGGGGTTGAAATACTGGTGATCAGCTGCAATTCGGCTGGACTGCAAGTCGACCCTGGCACAGTTGGAAAAAGTCTAAGCAGATGATGATGTGATAGGACCTTTTATGCAATCTAATAAAATCATATGTGCATCTGAGTACAAGCGACAAGAAAAATAAAGACAGAAGTGTACACAGACCCTTCTCTGTAACATCCATCCTCTGTAAGAGTATTGAACGTGTGCTCAACGGTAAGCTCCTGGCATACCTAGAAGCGAACGACATTCAGTGACCGCCAATACGGCTTTAGCCCAAATCGGTCCACTGGGGATCTTCTAGCGTATGCCATTCACATCTGGAGTGAGGCCATCGAAAAGCACGGCGAAGCGCGAGCCGTCTCCCTCGACATCTCGAAGGCTTTCAACAAGGTCTGGCACGAAAGCCTCATTGGTAAGCTTCCTACCTTCGGACTGCCTAGTGGTCTTTGTAATTGGATTGCGGAGTTCCTGAGGGATCGATCCATCCGAGTGGTTATCGATGGCTGCTCGTCCGGTCAGTTAGATATCAACGCCGGATCCCTCAGGGGTCAGTGCTCTCGGCAACATTATTCTTGCTGCACATTAATGATCTGCTAAAACCCGGAACCTTTTGGGTACGCAGATGACAGCACTGTTGCTGAGAGATACGTGTGCGACGCACGGACTGACATGGGCCTCAGATTCGGTCTCTCCGGGAGGCCATGGTCGAACGCTTGAATCTATCCTTGAAGGCGGTCTCCGAGTGGGGTGATGCCAATCTGGTCAGTTTCAATGCTACTAAGACCCAGGCATGTCTTTTTCCGCTAAGAAGAGCCAATTCCACCCGGCTCCATCTTTCCGTGGTGTAACCGTGCCGTTAACGGACCATCTCGAATTTCTTGGTGTTACGTTGACATCGACCTTCAATTTTGGTCCATTCATTGAGGCGAAAGCTCAGTTGGCTGCAACAAGTTGGAGATTCTTGCAATGGTAAGACGGTACTTTACACCTGAACAGCTGCTCAACTTGTATAAAGCGCAAGTTCGGAGGTGCATGGAGTACTGCTCTCACCTCTGGGACGGATCTGCCAAATACCAGTTAGATGCACTTGAGTCGATTGACAGACGAGCCAAGAAACTTATTGGCAACGATGCACTGGTCGCGTCAAAGCTCCAGAGCCTCGAACAACGACGCCGAGTTGCCAGCCTGTCGGTTACATTTCGGGGAGTGTGCGACGGAACTGCACAGTTTGATTCCGCCTAGTCCTTTCCATCTTCGGACTACAAGACGTACGGCCATGCGCCATCGGTACATGGTGGACACCCATACGCACAAAGCGTTTTGCTAATACTTTCACTGTGCGTACAGCTAAGGAGTGGAATTGCCTTCCGGAGTCTTTGTTTCCTGATAGCTACAACCTGGGGGTCTTTAAGTCAAGAGTGAATAGGTTACTTCTAGGCAAGCGTGCTTTACCGTAGGCCACATCATCGCTTACCATCAGTCGAGGTAGTGGTCAAACGCGAGCCTATAGATAAATAAAAAAAAAAAAAAAAAAGTGTTTGACAGAAGTTTGGATGGATGGGTTTACAGTACTCAGTCACGCCAAAAATGCTTAAAGGATCTGGATGAAATTTGTCACAGAGATAGATTATAGTCTGGATTAGCACATAGGCTAAACTGCCAGCGGCGCCGCCCGCGTGATATTAGTAAATATTGCTTACACATCAGAATAACATAAATAAAATACATCAAGGTTAAGCAACGCTTGACGAGGTCGGTCCGTGGATGGGTGACCATTTCAACATATCGAGTTTCCTCCGTGACTCGGCACGCACGTTAAGCCGTTGGGTTCGGCTGACATTTGAAGATCTTTGACAGTCGTTACAGGTAGTCAGAAGCTTGAGATCTGACACCAGTCTTGCCAAGGAGTACCGTGTTACCCAGTTACTGGGTTGTGGAGGTCAGATAGGCAGTCGCTCCATGTAAAACACTGGTAGTCAGATGAATCCGGTAAGACTGGAAGCCGACCCCAATATAGTTGGGAAAAGATTGATTGATGCCAGCTAATAACTGTTCTACTGCGGAAGAAGTGCCTCTTCTCGTACTCCTACAGTGTAGATCGCCACGCTCACTCAAGGCGGGTTGGTGATTGTAACAGTGCCGTCTTTTCCGTAAGGGCACACGGGGCCCGTGCCCAGGGCCCGCATCCTCAGGGGGGCCCGAAGTACCGACAATTTCTCTCACATTTATTCTCAAAACATTTTTCATTCATACTGCTCACTGTTACTCGACTCGGTCGAAAATAAAACTTACTTTTGTCTTAAAATTTGAGTTAAATTTTGACGATTTTATTTAACCAAATAAAGGCAAAACCTATTTATTTATGTACACACAAAACACTTAACAGAGAAAATAAATAATACAGATACAAGAGCACAAAGGTACTATAGTCAAAAAAAGGCAAGGCCTTTTTTATTTTAGAAGTATAAAATGTCCATGACATTTGATTTGATTTATTTAACTTAGCAAGAAGAAGTTCTTGCAATAAATAGATGATCATAACAGAAAAATGTTAGTATAATTAGCTTTCTTTAATTTCCAAAGGGGCCCCAAATTCTTGTGTGCCCAAGGGCCCCAGTATGATTGAAGACGGCCTTGGATTTTTAGGCTTGTTGACTTAAGACCAGATGTTCTAGTCAAGTGTCATTCGACGTCAGTGATGGGGATACAGAAAATAAAGAAAGATAAAATATTTATTTGTGAAAATACAAAAAATCATAAAAAACCAAAACATAAAAACACCGTGCGAGACCAAAAAAGCTCCTATCTCAGCTAATAATCTAATTGCTAAAATATAAGGTATTGATTGATCACGGTACAATAAATAAATAATACTATTCAAGTATCAAGATCAGCTGGGTTGTACTAACTGGGTCAAAAATCTGAGCGATTGTGGCGCCCTCATTTATTTTCGACTCTTTTATGTCGCACTGTACATTTTGATAGTGCGTGACAATGAATAGAATCCTATAATTTTCTTTCCTTAATTTTTAACACCGACTTTCGAAATTGAACTTAAATTTTTCACGCTGTAGTGTTTTTAATTGGCAATCGTTTTTTTTTTTTTATATTTTTTTTGTTTTTTTTCTTCTTTTAAGTACTAGCCCAGATCTGAATCCACGTATTCTCGAATGAGAGGCGAGGCCTTACCCACTGGGCCATCATAACACACCCGTAGATCTTATATAGCAAGAAAATTATCAATTTCAGGCCGCCGTGCCTCAGAAGGAAAAAACCGGCCAAGTGCGAGTCGGACTCGCGCATGAAGGGTTCCGTACTTGGTAAATTGCGGTTTACGATTTATGACGCATTAAAAAAAAACTACTTACTAGATCTCGTTCAAACCAATTTTTGGTGGTAGTTTACATGGTAATGTACATCATATATTTTTTTTAGTTTTATCATTCTCTTATTTTAGAAGTTACAGGGGGCGGGACACACATTTTACCACTTTGGAAGTGTCTCTCGCGCAAACTATTCAGATTAGATTTTTTTTTTATTAAAAACCTCAGTATCATTTTTGAAGACCTATCCATAGATACCCCACACATATGGGTTTGATGGTTTTTTTTTATTTTTTTTCAGTTTCAAATATAGGGACCCCCAAAAATTATTGTTTTTTTTCTATTTTTGAGTGAAAATCTTAATACGGTTCACAGAATACATCTACTTACCAAGATTCAACAGCATATTTCTTATAGTTACGGAAAAAAGTAGCTGTGACATACGGACGGACAGACAGACAGACATGACGAATCTATAAGGGTTCCGTTTTTTGCCATTTGGCTACGGAACCCTAAAAATCATAAAAACCAAAAACATAAAAACAACGTGCGAGACAAAAAAGCTCCTATCTCAGCGAATAATCTAATTGCTAAAATATAAGGTATTGATTGATCGCGGTATATTTTGATAGTGCGTGACAATGAATAGAATTTCAGTCCTATAATTCTTTCCTTAATTTTTGACACCGACTTCCGAAATTGAACTTAATTTTTTCACGCTGTAGTGTTTTTATTTGGCAATCGTGTTTTTGTTTTGTATTATTTTTTGTTTTTTCTTCTTTTAAGTACTAGCCCAGATCTGAATCCGCGTATTCTCGAATGAGAGGCGAGGCCTTACCCACTAGGCCATCATAACTCACCCGTAGATCTTATATAGCAAGAAAATCCGTAACGAACATAGATAATTATCAATTTCAATTTTCAATTTCAGGCCGCCGTGCCTCAGAAGGAAAAAAGCAACCCTTAAGCCTTAAGACTCACATCGTAGTCTGTGTGTCTGTAAAGACGTTTTTCTCGGTAACACGTTGGGTTATAAACTTAAAATAATAATATCATATACCTACTCAAGTCAACAATTTCTTGGAACTTTGAAAAAATCAAACTTCTTAATCAACGCAATCAGAAGTTACGGCCGTTTGTGTCGCTTAATTGAAACTCGCATGGTAATCAAAACCTAGAGGGTACTTCCCGCTGACGTTGAACCATGTTTGACAAGAAGCAAAGTCATATAGCACAAGTAGCTTAATAGCTTGGCTCATCGCCGCAAGGTTGCCTACTTGTCGGTCTTCTATAGACTGTACTTCGGTGAGTGTGCTCAAGAGCTCCACGACCTCATCCCACCAGCCCCCTTCTACCATCGGACATCTAGACGCACTGGAAGTTACCATCCTTACCTTGTTGGCATTCCACGAATTCGTACCAAGCGCTTCTAAACATCCTTCATAATGCGCACAGCGAATGAATGGAACTCACTACCTGCGTCTGTGTTTCCGAACGCATTCAACCCGAATCTCTTCAAAGTTAGAGTGAACAGGCTTCTTCTGGGTAAGCTCACTCCATCGTAGTTTCTGTCTCTGTCACCTCTGACCTAGACTAGAGTCAAGAGCAAACACATCACGAAAAAAAAAATAAAAAGAAGTAAAGGATAAATCCGAAAACCGTAAATTTGTACGTGCATAAAAAAAATACCATTATTAACTTATTTGCGGTGTCGATGTAAGATAACAGTTTTGCAACGCAAAATAAGTTTTTTCCTTCAATCCAGTTTATCTTTTCGTTAGAGAAATATTCGGTGCTTTCATTGTTTATGAACCTGTAATATTTTCTAATTATTTTGGTGAACGTTGCTGTTTGTTGAACGAACCCTCGGTGCGCGAGTCCGACTCGCATTTGCCGGTTTTGAGAGTTCCGTACCCAAAGGGTGAAAACGGGACCCTATTACTAAGACTCCACTGTCCGTCTGTCTGTTACTCACAATGTTAGGACCCATTAAAATGTATTAATACAATTTTTTTTTATCCGTGGTGCTAGGCAACTGGGCTTATCCCAGTTGTATATGACCCTTTGTGCCTATTGGCCTTGTTTGTTCTGTCTACTGCTTGATATGGAGGGAAGTGGAAATTTACATTTTTCCTACTCCTCCGTTATTCTTTTCTGATTAATTTCGTTGCGGGATCCAAGACAGTTAAATTCATTCTCCGGGACTTCGTCGAGCTTCATTGCCTCGGCGCTTTTCTGGTGGTCGCCACTGTAGATTCTGGCTTTCAGGAGTTGCAGTGGTTTGGGAATAGTGCGGCGGGATTGTCCATCTGTCTGTCTGTCACCAGGCTGTATCTCATGAACCGTGATAGCTGAAACTTTCACAGATGATGTATTTCTGTTGCCGCTATAACAACAAATACAAAAACAGAATAATATTAAAGTGGGGCTCCCATAAAACAAACGTGTTTTTTTTGCGATAATAGTACGGAGCCCTTCGTGCGCGAGTCCGACTCGCGTTTGGCCGATTTTTTGTAATCACGACTTTACAATTTTCGTTATCAGCTTAAACTCATTTCCAAAATACATACCTACGTGTTTTTTAGATTAAGAGCGACCCTGCCGATAAAACCTACACGGACGTTCTTTCTAAGTATAGATAAAGATATCGCAATCAGTGCTTATATACAGTCTCACACCCGTCCTTGTAAAAACAACACGCATTGAAGAATATTCTTCAAAATTTTCCTGTTACAACATGAGTGGAGTACATGTAAGTACTATTTTTGTTGTTAATTATTTCAATAACCAAATTTAATATCGCGCAATAACATTGTAGGCTGCCTTACTTGAGAAATTATTGGTGTACCATACAAACTTCCACCCCCTTAAAGATGATTTCCGGGATAAAAACTATTCTATGTCCTTTCCCGGGTCTCAAACTACCACCATACCTAATTTCATCTAAATCGGTCAAGCGGTAAAAAGATAACAGCCAAATTAAACGTTCACTTTAATCATATTACTAGGCTGACTTGGGGGATTATGGCCCACTTATTCTCACAGAAAAGTGACCTGAGTTTCAGCTGTTAATGTTAAAGTATGATTTTTTGCTCTAAAACTTGAACCACTTTTGTCGAAGATAGCCTCTCAAGACCTTGAGGATATGAGGTAGTAAGTAGAGGCCAAGCAGAAGTTAATACGTTGCTCATGTTAGAGGTTCTAACCGGAAACACATACAGACTCAGAAAAGTAACAGAAATTCTTTATAGGACAAACATAATAATATCTTCTCCACACTCATCGCTTGATCAACCACAATTACAGACATAACAGTTTTTATTTTAACTTATCGTTGCATATATCTCGAGGAAAAGCTCGGTGAAAGACAGTTTAAAAGTGATCCTATAAAGGGGGGACCCAAATATTAACTTTAACTCCAGATTGAATAGGTTACTTCTAGGTCTTTGCTTCTAGGCAAGCGTGCGTCGCCATCGACCACATCATCGTGAGATAGTGGTTAAACGCGAGCTTAACATACATACATAAACTTAAGCGAGTACATCACTCACCTTCGGTTTGCCGACGACATAGTGGTCATGGCTGAGACCATGGATAGCCTCAGTAAAATACTCGATGACCTCAGTATAGCTTCCGAAAGAGTGGGTCTTAAACTGGTACATACGGTCCAGTTGGATAGGTCCAACTTCGAGAAAGAGGTCAACCGTCGAATCCGACTCGGCTGGGCGGCGCACATAGGAGTATTTGGCTAATAAAACCGGTCAAAAATATCTGAGGCGTTTTTTTATATGAATTCGATTTAAACATTATTTTTTATTACAAATAAGTGTGCATTAACAATTAATCTCATTAAAACTCTTCATTTTCAACTTCTTCTAATAATAAAAACTTTTCTTCCATTTTCTTTCCTTTAAATTCATTCAGGATGTTATACAATGCTCTTCTGGTAAATTTCTTGACAGTTCCCGAAGAATCTGTAGAAAAAAAACATAAAAAATAATGATTTAAAATAATTCACATTTTTCACTCATTAACTTTGAAGTAATACAAAACAAAATGGCGGACGTGGGCGGACTGTTTAACTACGGTGTGCAATTGTCGGAAGACCGGTTATTATGACCATGTATAAATGATAGCGGGACAAGACAAGACACATAAACAAAAAAACTGTTTTCTGATAAATTTAAATAAAAAAATATATACAAATTATGCCTGTTATCATACCCTTTTTAAACATAAAATTTAAGCAGCAGATCAACTAATTGATATTTTAAAATACAGTACATACCTTCATCTTCCATATTGAAAAGTTTTTCTTTTAAAACTCCACAACACGAGAACACAATAACAAAACAAAGTAATACTGCAACCGAGAGCGTCGAAAACAAAGACATGCGATTCTGCGAACGAATGAGTTTCGACTGACCTACGTAAACAAGTTTGAAGCTTGCGGGGATTGAATGGCTGTCATTTGATGGACCGGTTACCTAGCTAGATGAACAATAGATTCAGTGAGACTTTTGACTAATTTACTGATTCCGACTTTTGTCCGGTTTTATTAGCCAAATACTCCTATGTGCGGCGTTCGGGAAGATGCGTGGTATTTTCTCGTCCAATTTACCGCAGTGTCTCAAGACAAATGTCTGTGACCAGTGGGTGTTGCCAGTGATCACCTATGGGACCTAGACATGGTCGCTCACAATGAGCCTCATCAGAAAGTTCAAAGTCACCCAAAGGGCAATGGAGAGGGCTATGCTCGGAATTTCCTTGCGTGAACACGTCAGAAATGATGATATCCGCAGAAGAACCAAAGTTACCGACATAGCCCGAAGAATTGCCAAACTTAAGTGGCGTTTTACGTTCATATATCTAATCATACATGCAAGCCTGTTATGAGTACTGCACACCAGGCTTTTCTGGAGAACGTCACCAATAAGATCCGAGTTTGTCCTTCTAGGGCGTCCCATCGGCGTTTCCACCCAAGTTGGCTTTGTAAATCATCATCATTTGCCTTTTAATGTTCTGCTGGGACACAGGCCTCCTTTATGTGAGAGGACATGGGCTGTAATCCAACACGCAGGCCCAGTGCGGGTTGGTGGATGTCACGTGTCTTCAAGTTATTGATTCTAAGACGTGTCGGTTTCCATGCCTTGCAAATACCTTTCAATAATAAAAAACATATTCTCTGTTGCAGTTTGATGATGGCGGTGGTGGGGTCAACTTTTCTGATGGAGATGGTGGCGGCGTTCAATTTGCCGACAATGGAGGCGGAGTCCAATTTTCTGATGGAGACGGTGGCGGGGTTCAATTTGCCGACAATGGAGGCGGAGTCCAATTTTCTGATGGAGACGGTGGCGGGGTTCAATTTGCCGACAATGGAGGTGGAGTCCAATTTTCTGATGGAGATGGTGGCGGCGTGCAATTTGCCGACAATGGAGGCGGAGTCCAATTTTCTGATGGAGATGGTGGCGGTGTTCAATTTGCCGACAATGGAGGCGGAGTCCAATTTTCTGATGGAGACGGTGGCGGGGTTCAATTTGCCGACTGAGATTTTCCGGTAAGTTGAAGTTTTATTTTTTTATTTTTTATTAAATCATAGGCTCGCGCTTGACCACTATCTCACCTGATGGTAAGCGATGATGTGGTCGACGGTGAAGCACGCTTGCCTAGAAGTAACCTATTTACTCTTGACTTAAAGACTCCTAGATTGTAGCTATCGGGAAACACATACTCCGGCAGGGAATTCCACTCCTTAGCTGTACGCATAATGAAAGTATTTCCAAAACGTTTAGTGCGTAAGGGTGGTATGTCTACCATGTAGCGATGGCGCATCGCCGTACGCCTTGTAGTCCGATGATGAAACGGGCTTGGTGGAATTAGATCATGCAATTCCATCGCACACTCCCCGAAATGCAACCGATAAAAGACCGACAAGCTGGCAACTCGGCGACGATGTTCAAGGCTCTGGAGCTTTGACTTAACCAATGCCTCATCGCCGATGAGCCTTTTGGCCCGCTTTTTGATCGACTCTATTGCATCAAGCTGGTATTTGGCGGATCCGTCCCAGAGATGAGAACAGTACTCCATGCATGATCGAACTTTACTTTTACTTTACTTTTATATTGAATTTTTACGATTACTACAGGCTGAGTTTCAATTCCAGTGGACAATGCGAATGTATAATTTTTCAGGTTGAATTTCTATCTAGTGGTAAATCATCCAATGACTTTTTCCGCTCTGGGTGAAGCGGGAGGGCGTGTCAGACTTTTAATGACTAAAACCCACCCATGTTCCTTCAGTTGCTTGTGCCACGGCCGCGGTAACTCTCTTTCAAATTTATACACGACCCAGACCGGCATCGGCCCTAGCGGGCCCCGTCACTTTTGCTGACATCTCTTTGAGGCGCGTGTGGAACACTACGCGCCGTAAACTCGGACCTGGTCCTTATCGGACGGCGAGCTACCCATTACTTGCCGTCCGCAAGCCCGCGCCTACGGTGGCCGGGAATCAGCTTGCGAAACCCGACGCCCGGGGCGTCTCCTGCGGTGGCTAAGGGGTCCTTAGCGAGAATTACTGCTTCGTGAGCATGAGGTCCTGGGATTCGATGCCAGGGTCAAGCAAAGTGTTATTGGGCTACAATCTAGGCGTATTTAAGTCAAGAGTGAATAGGTTACTTCTAGGCAAGCGTGCTTCACCGTTGATCACATCATCGCTAACCATCAGGTGAGATAGTGGTCAAGCGCGAGCATATTTTAAATAAAAATAAAAGCTTTGTCCGTCTGTTTTCTGTTAAATCATGTAATAACCTTATTAACATTATATTATGCCCACTCTTGGGACTCAGGCCTCGTCCTGTCTGTGAGAGCGCGTGGACCGTAATCCAGCTCGCGGGCCCATACTAGTTTGAGTTGATGGATGTCACATGGATACTTTGGTTCCAGGACATGCCGGTTTCCTCACAATGTTTTCCTTCCATCCCATGGGTTCGAACTCTCGACAACTTGTAATTTGCGACAATCACCACTGGGCTACCACTGCTTCCAGAAAATGGCTAAAGTCCCCGTCACGAGAAGCTATAAATTTTGTAAATAAAGACTTCTACTAAGTTACGGAGCGACAATTCAATCAACAACAAATAATCCCCAATTCAATCAACTTAAAGTAGCATACGTGTAATACGAAACTAATAATCAATTTCACTTAGTCGGGTTATATGTTAGCGATATAAAGCGCTGTCGACGAATGTATTGTGGTACTGGAACGTTCAT
The DNA here is from genome assembly GCA_949775005.1 of Orthosia gothica. Classification (NCBI taxonomy): domain Eukaryota; kingdom Metazoa; phylum Arthropoda; class Insecta; order Lepidoptera; family Noctuidae; genus Orthosia; species Orthosia gothica. Next base: position 8,623,431 of record OX459061.1, on the reverse strand, counting down.
TGAGTGAGACGCGTCAATTCATTCCATTCTTAAATAATTATTAAACCATTCTTTGTTTATTTGCATGAAATCATATACATTATTTGATATTATAAATATTTTGCTCAGGTTTTACATTTTATGTTTTCACTTCGAGAAGTATAACTGATGAATGGTGATAATCCTACTTTGTCATACTACCATTGACTTATACCCGTATTCACATACGCCAGTTTACTTTTGGGCGTTCTTAGGGGTCGTTCTAATAGAAAGCGACCGGTTTGTTCGATCAAATAAACGTGACTATCCCATATTATCGCATAATTTCTTGGAAACGGATCAGATGAAAATAAATTATTAATTAAAAGAAAACTTTTTTTAAAACAAGCTTCACCACGGAAAGATGCGATCTTTCGCGAGAGAAATTTAAACTCCCTGATCATTTCCTAGAGCCATCGGAGACCCTTTCGCCTGGGCACGCATTTCCTTGGCCGACCTGGAAAACTCTGAATAGACTTCGCATTCAGGTCGGCCGCATCGAAGACAATCTCCATATATGGGGGTTCTCGGATGGTTCCGATCCTCGGTGCTTGTGCGGCGTCTCCCCGCAGACCATGGCCCACCTTTCGTCTTGTGCCGCATGTCCTGTTGTCTGTTCACGTGAGGACCTTATGACTGCGTCAGTGGAGGGCGTTGCCTTGGCTGAATTCTGGGCCAGGCAAGGCATTTAACTAAAAAGAGTGTTTGTCATCGACACGCTAAGAAGAAGAAGGTTTGGTACCCATATCATGGCACTGCACAAAAAATAACTAGTTCGCCATCTTGGGACATTCGCGATATTGGATTTAGAATGACGTCACTTAGCTCACCATGCATTGTCATCCAAACTAAACGTGTTTGCAAAATTTCATCATAATCGGTGGAGCTGCTTTAAAATTCAGTTGCAAGATTTGACCCGAACACACTTACATACATACATTGCAATTTAATTAAAAGCTTGTAATAACCAGTATCTGTTGCCAGTGATGACTTATGGAACTGAGACGTGGTCGCTCACAATGGGCCTCATCAGAAGACTTCATCCAAAAAGTAATTTCGAAAGGGTTATACTCGGAGTTTCCTTGCGTGGTCGCACCAGAAATGAGGATAACCGTAGTAGTATCAAAGTTATCGACATAGCCTGAAAAAGCAACGCTTACTGCTTGTTCAGTCTGGCAACTGATGGTTGATGGGGCTGAAAATTTCTGCAATGGCCACCGCGTACTGGAAGATGCTGTATTGGAAGGCCTCCAACTAGGTGGACCTGGTTAAGGTTGCGGGAATTCGCTGGATGCGAGACGCACTGAACCGGTCAATGTGGTGACGCCTGGGAGAGGCCTATGTCCAGCAGTGCACATCTTTCGGCTGAAAGATGATAAAAAAGTACCCACTATTTGGAATGAGATTATATGTTCTGACAAAGGAACTGTTTAACAATTAGTGCCAGTGGTTTACTTAATTGAAATATATGATTTTTACTTTTGAATGGTGCGCGAGCTGAAAAAATACACCTCAAAGCATGAGCGCCGGCGGCACGAGCAGTACTGTTTTTTTCAGAGTGCACCTTCAGCACTATGCTTTGAATAAGACAGTTTTTTTTTGCTAATTTGTTAAGAGAGATATCTCTCAACTTGAGCAAAAAAGTGTTTGAAAAATGAAAAAGGAGCGAGCGAAGCGAGCTCGAAAATTTTAGCAAATTATTTCGGATTTTTTAATGTGTTGATTTGTAATTTAGCGTCGACTAATACCAAACGCTATTAAAACGATACGTTAACGATACATTTTGGCATTTCAACCGTCATCATCGCTGACATCGAATAACACTTGTCCTCTTATCTTTCAAGTAGGAAGCCATTTTAAAATGAGTAGATAATGTGTACTAATCACTGTTTTATCTTTGTTACAGATATCGGGCAAAATCCATTTTTACGATTAATGTATTTTTAGATTAAGCATTTGTATTATATTCGTATCAAGCAAACATATATAGCAAAGTCGTCTCAATAAAACGGCTTACTTTATGTTAACTATATATACTTTTGTACCCATTTTATATTTTTTTAATGCTTCTGCCATGGTATCTCTCGACCCCTTTATTGAGTGGCAGATAATTCCTCAGTCATTAAATCCTGTAATCCTGTAATGTGCCTGTTTTTTGCATGAAGTTTTTAATAAAAAAATAAAAATAAATATTACATAAAATATTTCATTAAAAATATTTTAAAGCTCAGAGATTTTTATAAATAACGCCCGAAATTTTTGGTACTGAAGGCGAATACAAGATATAATATTCATTAATTTGATTATTTGCTAAGATCTGCAGATTATTAAAATAATTTGTTATTTTTAAAAGAGTTCTTGTTTTTATAAAAAATCTTACATATATATATATATATAAAGTAGATAAATCAGAAAATTATAAAGAGCTAAGATTTGTTTCTAATGTATAAATTAAAAAACTACTGAACCGATTTTGAAAATTCTTTCATCAGTAAAAAGCTTCATTATTTCTGAGTGACTTAGGCTATTTTTATACCGAAAACGAGTCCTGTAGGCTACACATTTATTTTCATTACTCTTTTAGTAACATTCATTTCATCCCTCCTCATCAAATGACCATTCCAGGACAAACGGTTGCCTTACAATTTTCTGTCACTGGCGTCACTATCAAACTTCTTCTAATATACTCATTTCTCACTTTATCCATTCTCTTCACTCCTCACATCCATCTCAACATTCCCATCTCTGCTACATGCAATCTCTTTTCATCCATCTCAACATTCCCATCTCTGCTACATGCAATCTCTTTTCATCCATCTCAACATTCCCATCTCTGCTACATGCAATCTCTTTTCATCCATCTCAACATTCCCATCTCTGCTACATGCAATCTCTTTTCATCCATCTCAACATTCCCATCTCTGCTACATGCCATCTCTTTTCATCCATCTCAACATTCCCATCTCTGCTACATGCAATCTCTTTTCATCCATCTTTTTCAAAGCCAAACATTCTGATCCATACAGTACGACAGGTCTAATCATGGACTTGTAAATTTTCCCCTTTAACTTGAGGGGCATCCGTGGGTCGCGAGTTGTTCCAGTATACATACATATCTATGATCTATACAAATAAATAAAATTGAAGTGTCTGTGTATCAAATTATCAGCTTTTTATATATGCATAATAATATGAAGATATATCCTAGTAATATTTTAAACGTTAAAAGTTTGTGAGGCTGGATGGATGGATGTTTGTTTCTCTTTTGCGCAAAACTAAAGTGTTTTCCTAATTATGTTGGGGTTGGCTTCCAGTCGAATTGGATGCAGCTGGGTACAAGTACTTTACATAAAACGACTGCATATCTGACCTCCACAACCCAGTAACTGGTTAACACGGTAAGCCTTAATAAGACTGTTGTCAGATTTTCTGACTTCTTAACCACTATCAAAGATCTGCCAATGACAGTCGGAGCCAACAGATTAACGAGCCGTGTTTAACCGACTTACCAAAAAGGAGGAGGTTCTATGTTCGACATTGTTTTTTTTTTGTGTATGTTCACAAGATGTTCACCGATATCTCCGTCAATTGTGGACTGATTTAAAAAACTTTTTTTGTATATTTCCCAATGAAATTGGTCCCATTTTAATTTGTTGAATGTCTGATGAAGAACTTCGGAGATATACAACAGAACTCTTCAATAAATAACGGTAATCGCATGTCTGTTTATTGTTTATACCATTTCATAACATAACATCACGCCAGTACGCTCTAAAGGGCTACGCAGATCTCTCATTTCACCGGTTATGTTCAAGTTTCATGTTATTCGGGTAATCTATTCTGGCGTTATAGGGACCTTACTAAACAACTAGACTATTAGGTAGGTAAAACTAAAAAGCGAAAATAAAAAACATATAATGCAAAAAAATACTACCAACTTCCAAATGAAAAACTACAAAGTTAAAATAACTTAATTTTTGGAAGTCGGTGTCCATATCGCAAAAAAAATTACCTACGAAAGACAACGACTTCCAAAAATTAAGTAATTTTTCACTTTGTAGTTTTTCATTTGGAAGTCGGTAGTATTTTTTTGTAAAAAAATAATAATTTGATTTTATGAGTTAGGTTTTTTTTGTTTATAACTTTTTAGTTATCAATTTTTTTTTCGAATTACGTACATTTAAACAAATAAAACCCTTTATTTTGATACCACACACGACGGGTTCAGAAGAAAAAAATTGGGCACCCACAATATGGCGCCCAAAATCTGCCATTTTTCTATTTCCCAATTTTAATGTAGCCAGTGACACTCGCAAGGTTAAGACGAATCGATCGACGTAAGAATCATCAAAACCAAACGCGTTTGGTCTCTAGAACGCCACATAGGAACAAACATACATACACTGATAAACACACTCTCCTTCAGCAGTCGAATAAAAACATCGGCCCTTGCAGCTGGTATTATTTAATCACGAGCTCCTTAATATCAGTGGTATCTCATCCCATACAAAGAAACCGTGCCGACGTTCTATACTGATTATTCTGATTATTTTTTGTACATCGATCGCGTTCGGTTCCGTTCCGTTCTTTTCCACGGATATAGATGGTGATCTATCTATTGCCGTGGAACAGAACCGAATGCAATCGATTTACATAAAATAATCGGTATAATCAGATGAAAAACGCTAGTGACGTCAGCACGGTTTCTTTGTATGGGATGAGGCATCTGTATGCTAGTATTATATTATCTGTGTTAATATTAAAGATTCGATATCGTAAAATGATGTTTGTGAGTGCGGAGGTAAGTATTCCACAGAGTTTGTTGACAAAACAATGTGACGATGACATTGCGCATTCGACAATCTCGCGTCAATTTCATTCGTCTTAAATACATCCGTTGTTGGTCAAGCTGCTTTATGTATCTGTGAAGCGGATGAAACAATTTTGATTGAGTTTATTTTGCCCTAAGTCTACGGCATGACCTAAGTTCCCGAGAACTTAAAAATACGGGGTCAAATTATGGAAAATGATTACGCAAACTACCTTTTATGGTGTTAATAAATAAAGAAGAAAAATATATAAACTAGCAACTACGCTACCAACGGCTGCTAACCCCGTAGTAAGCTGTAGTTCACTAGAAATTACAGAAGAAGCAGAAGAAGTTCACCAATCTGCACTGGGCCCGAGTGGTAGGTTACAGCTCACTACCTCTCACAAGGAAGATGTCTGTATACCAGCAGTAAGAATATTAAAGACTCATTAAGGTTATCCGTACTTAAATATCGTTTACAAATAGCCCAAAAGGTGCTAAACTTCGGCCTAATACACCAGTGTCAATTTATTTTCACAAAGTACTATGTTTCGTTCAACAGCCGAAAGTGAAGACACAAAAAATTCGGTCTGGTTGTTCCTCGTCTTTGTGATTCGCATTTGTTTGGCTTTTCAAGAATTGGCAGTTCAATGCTGTCGAATTTTAATATCGCATCTCCGTTGTGTGGTCAGACGATCTGGGACGCAGATAAGACATAAACATAATAATTAATAACAGTTGTCTATATCTATATCTATACTGCTATACTAATATTTTAAAAAGGAAAGATTTGTATTTTTGTATGTAAAAATACTGGACCGATTTCAAAAATTCTTTCACCGTTGGGAAGCTACACTATCCCCGGGTGACATAGGCTACTTTTTAACCCCCGCCGGAAAAAGAAGGGGTGTTATAAGTTTCACGTGTGTTGCTGTGTATCTGTGTATCTGTGTGTCTGTCTGTGGCATCATAGCGCCTAAACGGATGAACCGATTTTGATTTAGTTTTTTTGTTTGAAAGGTAATTTTGTCGAGAGTGTTCTTAGCTATGTTTGAATAAAATCGGTTCAGCCGTTCAAAAGTTATGGGCATTTTACTGTTTGAATTGGGGTGTTTTCGCAAGATAAATGCATAGGGGGTTTTTTAAATTGTGAAATTTTACTTGTTATCCCTGTATTCCCCCGGGAACGGGAACTACGCGGGTGAAACCGCGAGGCGTCCGCTAGTATGTAATATTGCCTGTAAAAATGACGTTTTGGTTCCGTTCCTTAAAAGGAAAAAGAAACCGGCCAAGTGCGAGTCAGACTCAGTCACCAAGGGTTTCGTAAACATTCACTAAAATAATTAAGTAAAATTGTTGAAGTTCATAAACAATGCAACACTCCATAGCACTGAAAACTCATCATGATCATAACGACCAGCCTGTAAGCCTGAGCCACCTCTCTGTGAGAAGGAATGGTCCGTAATCCACCACGTGGGCCCAGTGCGGGTTGGTGGATGTCACATACTTTTGAATTTTTGGTTCTAGGACATGCCGGTTTCCTCACGATATTTTCCTTCACCGTTTTGAGAGCAGTGATGACAAAAAAAAATACACAAAGTAAAGCGCCTGCCTGGGTTCGCATCCACGACCTACAACTTGTAAGTCGCGGCCGGTACCACTAGGCCACTACTGCTGAAAACTGATCTAAAGAAAACGTTGGAAAACTGTTGTTTACCGACTTCAAATAAGTTAATTGTCGATTTTACCCGACAACGGCGAAGCCAAAAGGAGGGTTATGCTTTTAATCGGTTTCGATTTAAATGTATGAAAAATATTCTTGTATGTTTTCTTTTTTGGAACTAGTATTAAAAAAAAAACATACAAAGAAGAATGGCGAAATCTTAGCTGACTTTAATTTGATCGTCTGAAAGTGAGTTATATACAAAATAAATTCTATTAATTGTCTACGTTTTTTAAAGTATAATTGGGCTAGTTCAAAACGGATAAAAAAGACACATAATAAATAAAAAGTTACTTGATTTTTCAAGTTAATTTCTTTAGCTTAGTGTTGCCATTACATATTTTATATGCTAAGTGACAAATAGTAACTATATTAAGTAATAATATCATTATTGTATTTATTGCAGTAAATGTGTTAACAATACAGTTTATGTCTAAGTGTAGATGTTCCTTGCAGATAGGTAAGGATATTGTAGTGCAGTAGAAATAAATGAATTACTTTTAATTAATGGTTGGCAAAAAGTCCAAGTATCCAAGTCTTTAAAATCTAGTTTAGTTGTTGACGACAACATTTTCATACACGTCAAAGCTGCTTATCTATACCAATATTATAAAGAGGAAAGATTTTTTTGTTTGTTTGTTTGTACCGAATAGGCTCCGAAAATACTGAACCGATTTCAAAAATTCTTTCTTCGTTGGGAAGCTACACTATCCCCGGGTGACATAGGCTACTTTTTATCCCTGTATTCCACGGGAAAGGGTACTACGTGGGTGAAACCGCAAGGCGTCTGCTAGTTTTAAATAAATATACTCTTTCCAAAGAGTACATTATACATTTAATGATGAAATAACCGGGTAAGGGAAATAATAATGCGATATTGTCCTTTTACTTCCACGATATTGAATAATATTACTTATTAAACACATTACTAAAAGTTACCCAGACATAACCTACAAAAGTTTATGACTGAATATCTATTATTCTCGACATTCCCGAACAAAAATTCTTGCACAAACTAATTCAGAACATCACCCTGAGTTAAACCAGATATTTTTCATTTAATGACGTAGGAATTTTATCTCAGCTAAAACAATGTATGGGCACCTGCCATTGTTCTTTACGGTTTTGTTTTTTTTCCTTTAATTGTGCTATAAGTTGTTGCTTTTTGCAAAATTTCATGATTCTAGCTCAAAGGAAAGTACCCTATATATTTTGATTGCCTTGCGAGTTTTAAAATTCAATATGCGGCATAAAAGGCCGTAGCTTTTTATTTAGAAGTTTGATATTTTGCCGCTCCAAGGGATTGCAGAGCTGAGTAATAATATTAATATATTAATATCATCTTGATACCTCCAGGCATTCCAGAGAAAAAGGTTCTTCATGCACGGACAGACAGACTGATAACGAAATGATCCTTTAAAGGATCCCTTTTTCCTTTTAAGGAACGGAATCCTAAAAAAGAACCCTTATAGGGCCTCTATAAGGGTTGTTTTTTCTTATAAGGCCTCACATTGTCTGTCTTTCAAGACCGTTTTCGCAGAAACGCAAAGAGATATCAAATTGGAAATACTCAAATCGCCGAAACCCTGTGATAAATCATACTTTTAAATTAAGACGGTACCCTGACCAAAAAATCGGCTTGAGATATGAGCGTTCCTATTGGTCTAGCGGCACTGGTGGCGCATGAATTACAGTAGTGAATATGCCCAGATTTTAGAATAAAATCTTTATAAAATCGAATTTTGGTCTTTTGAAAAAAATAATTCTACAAAAATGTTCGTTATTAAATTGACTATTCATTAGTGTTAGTACAAAAAATAATCAATGAACACTTTACGAGGAGATGCATAATATCAATAATTATTTCTCATTTTCATGTTTTTTTGGAAGTAGATTAGTGAAATATATACAACATTTAAAAAAAAACTAAATCTACCATTTTAGAATCAATATTATGTAGAAATTTAATGTAGTTTTATTTATTGATATTTCTTTTTAAATAACGAGTAGATAGCTCCTAAAAACAGCACAAAAACGGCTTGCGCGGCGTTTTGCTCGGGGTACCGCCTGGTATGAACAGTAATAGATACGACTGCAGTGTTTAGGTCATATAGACGCATTATATAGGAGCAATAATTGAAATACTTTTGATATGCAAATGTATGGTTTTCTTAAGAACGTAGAGTTATCTGAATAGACGGTGTGTTCCTATATATGTATGTATATATCTGTTGTTGATTGTTGTCATTATTATATACAACTTCTAGTATAGGACCGACCCTGAAATAGTTGAATATATTATTTATTACTAACTACGAAGTAGTATAGGTACTAATGAAGAATAAGTAATAATGACGATTTTTAGGGTTCCGTACCCAAAGGGTAAAAACGTGACCCTATTACTGAGACTCCGCGGTCCGTCTGTCTGTCTGTCACCAGGCTGTATCTCATGAACCGTGATAGCTAGACAGATGATGTATTCCTGTTGCCGCTATAACAACAAATACTAAAAACGGAATAAAATAAATATTCAAGTGGGGCTCCCATACAACAAACGTGATTTTTTCGCCGTTTTTTACGATAATGGTACGGAACCCTTCGTGCGCGAGTCCGACTCGCACTTGGACGGTTTTATTTTTTATTTTTAACTAACTTTCTCCTGATAATAAAATTACAACATCAACAAAAAAAAGAGAATTAGATAAATAAGTGCAGACGTTCTGTAGTGATGCGCACATACATACGGTAATAGATTTTTATTTACGTAGAAGAATACTAGCTGTCGCTCGCAACTCAAAATAGCCAAAAAAAAAAAAATCTGTGTTTTTTGTGAGGAACCATAATTCTTTTCTAAAATTACCGTAGCCTAAGTTACTCCTTATATCATCAGCTTTCCCAGTGAAAGCCCCGTCAAAATCGGTCCATAATTAGACAGAACCTCATTTTGAAACAACTTTCAAAAAAGGAAGATGTTCACCGATTTCTCCGTCAATTGGAGATATACAATAGAATTCATCAATAAATGACAACACTCGGGTTTGCTGCAACGCATTTCTGTTTATTGTACATTACTATATAACTTGTCCGCTAGGTACCACAACTAAAACATAAACAAATTTTACAAAAACGTTTTTACAAAAAAATACAACCAACCCTTTTTTACAAAAAAATACAACCAAATTCTGAAGTTATTTTTACCTTTGTTGTGTTTTATTTTACTACATAACTTGTCCACTAGGTACCACAACTAAAACGTATAAAATATATTTTACAAAAATACAACAATTTTTTTTTTCAATAAAATACAACAAAAACGTTTTTACAAAAAAATACAACCGACTTTTGAAGAAATTTTCCCCTTTGTTGTGTTTTTATTTGGAAGCCGGTTATATTTTTTTGTAAAAAAGTTTTAAGAGCACCTAAGCACTGCCACTCCCATAAAAGAAGTCCCTTTTTAATCTAAACAGGTCAACCCTAGAATCGTACCTATCACAGTTCGAACACTAATCGTGCCCAGGGGTACCTACTAGAATACCCCGTAGAATTTATGAGCCTGTACTTTGACTTTTTAGGTCGTCGGCGTCGGTTTTAAGAACTTTGACATTCACTACCGATAGTCAGGCGCCAGAAAATCTGGCTCCTGTCTTGACTAGGGGTTACGTATTTACGGCCTTACTTTAACATGTCAAAACTTTACTGTCATGGTTCAACTGTAGGAGAGATTCGAGCTATACAGGACGAAGAGCAGTATCACATTTTCACAGCTCAAGCTCGTGTTGACATGTTTATGGCACGGCCGCATATATGTAGTCACTCCATGTACAATACATGGGTTTACTAATGATAAGCATAAAGTATATTCCCATAATTTACATTGGCATAACGAAATTCAGCATAATGGTCATTACGCATAATGTTATTAGGCATAAATGCTTTGCCATAAACACTGTTGGCAAAATAATAATGATGCATAATCTTATCATCATCAAAACTTATAATATACGTAAATCTTTTGAAAAGTCGTTTTTGTACATTGAAAATATTAAAATAAAACATAGCCAGGGTGTTAAAGGATAACCTACACAACCCATTTCCAGCATTTTTGAAATGTTTGGTCTGTTTGTCTGTTTATCCGTTTATCTGTTTGTCTGTTTATTTGTGCACGCATCACGTAAAATGTACGAAGCCAATGTAGATAACTTTCATACATAAACATTATGCGTTACTTGACGCATAACTTAGTTTTTGTTTCATCGCAATCGGTTCACTCTTATCAAAAGTCAGATAGCTGAATTTAAAGTGTTCAAGAAGTAAAATATCACAACACACGCCATCGCCATGTCTCTGAACTGTGACACACGCAATTCAAATACTCGGACAGTTGAACTCCGTATTCGATAGATGGCGTTGTGCATTTGACATAATTTTCTGAATGGCGGTGATAATGCTCTCCGCGGCAGAAAGACACTTGAAAAAAATTGGTAGGTAGGATAAGTAGCAAGTAAGTAATTGTAGGGTAGGCAGGTAGTGATGTGGTGTTCTGGAGAGCTACTAGATGGTGGGCAGCAAAACTGTCTTTACTTTTTTAGGGCTCCGTACCCAAAGGGTAAAAACGTGACCCTATTACTGAGACAACGCGGTCCGTCTGTCAGCATTCTGTTTATCATGAACCGTGATAGCTAGACAGTTGAAATTTTCACAGATGATGTATTTCCGTTGCCGCTATAACAACAAATACTAAAAACAGAATAAAATAAATATTTAAGTGGGGGAGCCCCACTTAAATATTTATTTTATTCTGTTGTACAACATTGTATTATACAACAAACGTTGCATGAAACATTTTTATGCCATTTTTACGATAATGGCATGCGCGAGTCAGACTCGCACTTGGCCGGTTTTTTTTAATTCTTGAATTTATATTCCCTAGAGCGCGCCATATTGAATTTATTGTGACGTTACATAGCATATAACCAGCGGATAATCAAAACGCTTCTAACAATAACTCATTTGTCATATTATGATAAAAAAATTAAAATGTATTAGGGGACAGATGAACATTCATATATACATACAAACCGGTTAAAATCATATCCCTGCTTTTAGCCTTCGCCTTAGTCGGATAAACTAGGCTACATGATTCTGAACTTGGGGTACTTGCATACCCCCAATTACGGTTCTAGGGTTAAAACTTCAATTTGTCACACTCAAGTATCATGATTGTGTACATGTTTAGATTGTTATAAACACCTGCCCAGTATTTCTATAATCTTTTGTTAAGACTTCAATGGCTAAGTTTACAGATAAACAAAATCGACGATAACGTAATCAGTACGTAGGTGCTAGCCCAGTCTGATAAGTGTATAATAGGTGTCAAAACGTCGCTTCGAGAAATACGATTACAAATTTCCAGTTTCGACAAAAAATATCATAAAATGGGGGACGAGAGAGTAGTGTTCGTCGATGGAGGAATACACGTATGTTTTTTATTTATTTATTTCCTTTATTCAATCATTGTACATAGTTTTTACATTTTTAAATATTAGCTTATAAAAATAAAATAAAAAAACATTTAAAAATATAAAAATTAGTAGCCCACCGGTATCGGGAACAAGGTCCAAGCTACCGGTGGTTAGGGCTGCTGAGAGAGGAACCTCCTAACGATACGCGCCGTGTCCAGGAGTACCGCTTTCTGGATCACGCCCTTGATCCAGCTGCCCAACGAGAGCCTCCTCAGATGTTCATCGAGACTCTTAGCTATTATGCCATTGGCCGTCACAACTATCGGCACAATGACTGCTGTATTCACGTCCCACATGTCGACAACCTCGCGAGCTAGATCAAGATACTTACTTTTCTTATCTCTCTCAGCCTTCACGAGGTTCTCGTCATGGGGGACCGCTATATCAACAATAATTGCGCGACGCTCTAATCGGTCTATCACTACTATGTCAGGCTTATTGGCAACAATAGTCCTGTCAGTGATGATAGACCGATCCCAATACAACGTGACATTGCCATTTTCGAGAACTGGGTCGGGCACATTTTTTTTTTTTTTTTTTTTTTTTTATAACCTATAGGCTCGCGCTTGACCACAATCTCACCTGACATACTTATAGTAAGGCACTTCCGATTCCACAAGATTGTATTTAAGAGCAAGTTGCTGGTGGATAATCCTGGCTACAAGGTTGTGTCTATGCAAATAGTCTCCGTTAGCCAGACTAGAACAACCGGAAATAATGTGTCGGATTGATTCTCCCGGCCGGTGACATGCCCGACAGATGTCAACCGTGCCGTCCTTCACAATGTATTTCCGGTAGTTGTTCGTCATCATAACTTCGTCCATAATCGCAAAGACAAAACCTTCGGTTTCCCCGAAAAGGTCACCAAATCGCAGCCAGGCCACGGACGCTAAAAGATCTACATCGGGCCCATATAGGACCCGGTAGAAGCGTCCGTGAAGTTCCTTGCTCTGCCATACCTCCCTGCGGTCATTAGTATCTAATACTATAGGTTTGCGCCAGTTCTCGTTAGCCAAGGAGAGCGGGGTAAGGCCCTTGTCCACCGTTACCACATCTCGATGCATACCCACGGGAGCAGCCTGGAAATATTCCCTAAGACTGCATACCTCGCGGTTGTGCAGGGTTTTAGCATTTAAAAAGCCACGACCTCCGCACTTCCGCGGGATATACAGTCTCATAACCGATGATCGTGGGTGATGCATACGATTTGCGGTAAGCAATGTGCGGACTCTCCTATCCAAGGCGTCAAGTTCTGTCTGTTATTTATTTTATTATTAATGTACACACAGAAAATACAAACAGAAAACACATCATGAAAAACGAGTACAAAGGTATTGCTTATTTCTTAAAAAATTTCTACCAGCAGACCCGCGAAAAGGAGAGATAAAAAAGAAATTTAGACGAATAGTGTGTGAAAACAGGTAGAAAAGTGAGTGAAGTGATGTATACTTAAGGTAAAACATAACTCTAAAACATGCTTATAAAGATCAGGTTTGAAGGAAAAGATAATGCTCTTTTTTATCGTTTTTAAAAGGCGAGGTAGTATCTAGATCTCTGATGCTAGGTGGAAGTGAGTTCCACAATCATACAGCATGTACAGAGAAGGAATAATATAATAATTGGTTTTATGAGGATGGGATTTAAGAAAATGATGATAAGGAACAAGTAAAATTTCAAAATTTAAAAAACCCCCGACACATTTATCTTGCGAAAACACCCCAATTCAAACAGTAAAACGCCCATAACTTTTGAACGGCTGAAGCGATATTATTCAAACATAGCTAAGAACACTCTCGACAAAATCACCTTTCAAACAAAAAAAACTAAATCAAAATCGGTTCATCCGTTTAGGCGCTATGGTGCCACAGACAGACACACAGATACACAGATACACATATACACAGATACACAGCAACACACGTGAAACTTATAACACCCCTTTTTTCCGGCGGGAGTTAATTATAACACCCCTTTTTTCCGGCGGGAGTTAAAAAGGATCAGAAAAACATCTTCCCGACGAAATAAGGAATTTGAAAAGCATTTTAAGTTGGCGCCGACCTATTAAGTATTGTAACTTAAGAGATAAAATTAATGTTCTTTGGTAATTATGATGCATAGTTATGCAAAATCAATTTGATGTATTACAGTGTATGCTTATGAATAGAATATAAAAGTTATCAAAGTTTGCCGTGAGTGAGAGAACAGAGTGTGAAGCGCGAAGAACACCGATTTTGCTCCCGTTTTCTACATAAGCTTTTTTTTTGACATTATAAATTAATTTTAGATGTTTAATGTTGAAATTATACATATATAAATAAAGAGTAATCTGTATTTGGTGTTTACTAATGATAAGCATAAAAACATTACCATAATTTACATTGGCATAACGAAATTCAGCATAATGATTAATCATTACACATAACAATATTAGGCATAAATGTTTTGTGTGTACATAATGTAATGTACCTATATTGCCATAAATACTGTTGGCATAATAATAATGAAACATTATTTTATAAAGCATAATTATACTTACACATAATATTCTTTGGAACAAATCAAACATGTTCTCGGCTCAAGGTATAACCTAATCCAATAAAGTCATGATTAATAGACGAATAAATAATATGCCGTACAAACTATTTTTTTTTGTTCCCGTGTGAAAAATCCTCATCGGATGTCCTCCGCCCTGGGGGGGCGGGGGGGGGGGTCTGTCAGACTCTTACTGACTAAAAACCACCCCGATGTTCCGTCTCACACCTACACCGGGGATCGCGGGCACAACGATACTACGAGGGGAGTGAGGTGTTGGACTCCCCCCGCGACGTCTAAGAGGGGCGCGCTAGGAACAGTACGCGCCACCACCTCGGGTCCTAATATGTGGGGGCGACGGACGTCCCCGAGTCCATCACCCCTGGACCCATTTAGGGGTGCTGGAAGAGGGCGTTGTCCACCCTCCGCCGACGCCCGGTGCGTCTGCTGCGGACCGGGTTAGCGGATGAAATCTCCCTATCCCTATCCGCAGCCGCAGCGAGACGACTTTTTCGCAGAAGAATACCACCGCGTCCCAGGACTCCTCGCTGCCGACCAATGACTCGACTAAAGCCGGCAGCAACAGGTCACCGCCTACTTCAGAGATGAGGGCTCGGCGTGGCTCCTCCCAAGCGGCACACTCTGCCAGCGTATGCCGCGCCGTGTCCTCTCGGCAGTCGACGCAATGGTGATACCGGGCGTCCGGCTCCCTGTTTATGCGACACAGGTACTTTCCGAAGCAACCATGCCCCGAGAGCACATGCGTTACCCAAAACGACAGGGAGCCGTGCCTCCTCCCGAGCCAACGCTCGAACAACGGCCAGACCGCCTCGATGGTAATGCGGCCGGCGGTAGGGCGTGAAAGCCTGTCCCGCCATTCTGCCACCAGGACCTCACGAAGCTGAGACTGACGCAACTCCATGTGTCGCTGCATCAGCCCATCGCCCCGCACCCGCGCTTCCTCGTGCCACCGATACAGTGACGCGAGTAACTTCGCCTCCAGGTCCCAGGGCGGGGTTCCGGCCAGTGCACAAGCCGCCTCGTAGGAGATCGTGCGATACCCTCTGATGACTTTGATGGCCATCGCTCTCTGCGGCTTTCGCAGAACAGCGATGCTGCCAGCTATCAGGTCAGCTGACCAGATCGGGGCCCCGTACAGGGCCATCGATCGCACGATCCCCACGTAGAGCCGCCTACAGGCAGCGCTTGTGCCCCCCAGATTGAGAAGTAGCGTTGACAGCGCCCCAGCCGCGCCCAACAATTGGGGCGCAAACCGCCGGAAGTGAGGGCCGAAATCCCACCGGCTGTCGAGCACAAATCTCAGGTACTTCATGGTTGACCCGACAGCGATTCGAGCCCCTCCGACGACGATGTGGGCATTAGGCGGTGGCGCCCGCCGGGGGCCATGAAAGACCATGGCCTCCGACTTGTTAAGGGGCACGTCCAGGCCAAGGCGTCGTATGCGGCTCACCACCTGTGAGATCGCAGCCGTCGCCAGCAACGCTGCTTCCCTGTACGAACTCCCCCGGGCGGTGACCAGCTTATCGTCCGCATAACACGTCAGGTCTACGCCCGGTTGGAGTTCGCCCCTCAGCACCTAGTCGTACCCGATGTTCCACAGGGGTGGGCCCAGGACCGAGCCCTGTGGAACACCGCACGACATGCGGTGCTGGTTTCCGACGCCATCACGTCCCACGTAGGTGACACACCTCTCTGCCAAATAAGCTCCGACGATGAGGTGGAGGTAGGGAGGCACTCGATGATACCGCAGTGCCTCCCGAACACAACTCCAGGGCAGGGTGTTGAAGGCGTTTGAGATGTCTAAGGACACCGCCAACATCACCCCACCCTAGAACACCGCTTCCTCCGCTAGGAATCTCACCTGCGATATCGCGTGGATGTTGGAGCACCCATGCTGAACTGGCTTTCGTCCAGGTCCGGTCCCTCTGTACAAGTGGCTGACGAGGCGGGCAGCGATAATCGGCTCGAACAGCTTACTCACCTCGTCTAGCAGCATTATGGGCCGGTGCGCGGACGGCGAGTCCGCAGGGCGCCCCGCCTTGCTGAGCAGGACCAGACGACCAGATTTCCACATAGTGGGAAACTGGTCCCGCTCAAGGCACGCTGTGAAGAGTCCTCTCAGCCAGGGCTTTAGCTCCTTCAGAGCGAGGGCTAACACGTGGCCGTTGATCCCGTCGGGCCCCAGAACCACGTTCTTGGCCCAGAGCCACATCACGGCCGCCGCCATCTCTAGCTGTGTCACCTCTGGGACGCTGATGGCGTCCTCCTCTGTAGACTCTGCGGCAGTGGGCAAAGCCATCGGCGGTGGGATGTGCTCCGCTCTCGCCGTGAAAAGTGGCTGCGACTACATCCTTCAGCAGCTCGGGTTGGATACTCCCCGTAAGCGGAGGCGCGGTGGCTCGAAGTTTCTCTCGAACCACTCGAGTCTCCAACATCTCCTCCCTGGCTCGCTTCTTCGCCTCGCCGATGGCCAGCCGCAGAGTCTCCGTTGCCATGCGGTACACCTCATAACTACCGTGCGGCTTCTTCATCAGGGACCCGACGACGTTATCTCCGGTATCGGGTGTACTGGCGTCTGGCCGCTACGCACGCGATGCGCAACTGTGCGATCTCGGCGGACCACCAGTACACCTGGCGCCTCGCTGACTGTGCGTGGACCCGGGGCATGGACGCGTCGCTGATTTGCGTTATCACCCCGCGGAACCACAGCGCCTCCTGTTCGACGTCGACGGGTCCAATCGTTGCCAACTCCCGGATCCAGGCCTGGACAATGGTGGCGTCCTCGAGAAGTTCCCTGTCGATGCGCTTGCGCGCCCAGCGTGGACCGTCCGTTCGCGGGGCTGGCGTACCGCGTCCGCCGGCGGTCTGGGTGGAGACGTCGAAACGGATATATCAGTGATCCGATAACGTCTCCACCTCCACGGCGACATGCCAGTCGCGGACACGGCTCGCGAAAGCAGGGCTAGCGAACGAGACGTCCATTACTGACCCGCCCCGCTGTCGCACGCACGTGTAAACCGAGCCCCGGTTTAAGATGACCAGGCCAGTGGTTACTGCCCACTTCTCCAGTGCCTCACCCCTAGCGTCGGCAACCGGAGATCCCTACGCCGAAGACTTGGCGTTAAGATCCCTTAGCAACAGCACAGGGCGAGGGTGGAGTCGGCCTACGACGGCGCCCAACTCGATAAGGAAACTCTCGAAGTCGGCGAGACTCTTCTCTTGTTGGGCGAAAAATACGCACCAACAATTTTTTCTGTTTTTATTATTATACGTAGACTCGCGCTTGACCACCATCTCACCTGGTGGTAAGCGATGATGTGGTAGGCGGTGTAGCACGCTTGCCTAGAAGTAATCTATTCACTCTTGACTTAAAGACCCCGAGGTTGTAGCTATCGGGAAATACAGACTCCTGCAGGGAATTCCACTCCTTAGCTGTACTAGAGAATTAAAGTATTTCCAAAATGTATAATGCATATGGGTGGGATGTCCACCATGTACTGATTATCCATAACGACTGTCAAAGATCTAGAAATAATAGCCGAGACAGCTTAACATGCTACCGAGGCACGGAGAAATTTTGGTGTGAACAAATGCTGGTCCGTGGATGGGTATCCACGGACTGACCTTGGCGTTGCTTAAGCTTGAAGATCAATCCATGCAGCTGTTATTATCTTAGTCACTCATCATCATCATTTCAGCCAAAGACGTCCACTGCTGAACATAGGCATAGTCTCTCGTGAGTAAGATAATAACAGCTTCACAGCAGACGGTTCCATCATTAATGAGCCTCTAAGCTTGTGCTTGTTTAATGTATTTTCTTAATTCATTACTTATATCCACGACCGACGACGAATGTTTCTTAGTGTTACATTTAATTAATCCCCAAATATTTTCTATTTCAGGCAGATGGGGGCGTGAATGTAGTGGACGGCGTGGACTACGGAGGGGGCGTCCATGTCGTCGAAGGGACTGATTATGGCGGCGGGGTCCATGTGGTTGATGGCGATTACGGTGGAGGAGTACATGTTGTCGACGGCGCAGATTACGGCGGGGGGGTAAATGTTGTCGATGGGGACTACGGTGGGGGAGTACACGTCGTCGATGGGGACTACGGCGGCGGGGTACATGTTGTCGACGGAGACAATGGGGGCGGAGTACACGTCGTCGATGGGGACTACGGTGGTGGAGTACATGTCGTCGATGGGGACTATGGTGGTGGAGTACATGTCGTCGATGGGGACTACGGCGGTGGGGTCCATGTTGTCGATGGAACTGACTACGAAGGGGGAGTACATGTCGTGGATGGCATTGAATACGGCGGTGGAGTACATATTGTCGATTAATATGTGGTAAGTTGATCTTGTATAATTACAAGATTTATTTACATTCACCTGTCCCGCAGCCTTATTGCGTAATGAGTTCTGAATGCGAGAATGCGAGATGAATGACGCTATGTGGCTTTCCGTCTATGTTATTGGTCGATTTTTCATACACTTTGCCCTTGGCTCTTTCCGAATTCAATAGACATGGGTAATCTTGATTCCGGCAAGTGAATTGATTCACTTATTCCGACTCCGAATCCGGTATCGGTTCACCTTAGTGAGTCCTTTGGCTCCGTTTGGCTCCGGCACTCACTCGGTCATTTTGATTCCCCGGTTCATACAGAACATTTGATTCATTCGGTTAGTGGATCATTTGGCACATTTTAAACTGAACAGTTTACAGACTTTACAGTAGGTCATTTTATTAATATGTTTTAAATTTCGGCATAAAAATAAATACGACTAAAACAATGTTAAAGGTCGTAGAAGAATATCGAATAAAACGACTACAATGACACAATAATCACATTGTATGCGTGCCAGTCAATCCATATTAAACTCTAGCTTCATAGAAATAAGAGCGCACCGTACTGGTACTATAGCGACACGACGCACCGAGTGAGACCCCCGTTCGGAATTGGCTCCTTTGAATCAGTAACTCCGAAGTACCCACCGCTAGAATTCATTACGCAATAAGGTTCGGCAGCCTTACAGACGTGTCTGTAACCAAATCTCGCAAGTTAAATTTGACCCACTTCCCAGTGTTTGATAAATCTGCAATTTACTAATATTTAAAACACATATTTGTTTCACGTGACAATGCAATTTCTAATATAAAAGCTTGTTATAAAAAAAAACTTCTTTCAAATTTAGAAGCTTGTGTTGAAAATACAAATTTTTCTTCTTCCTTGGAACTAAGGTTTATTTTTTAATAACTAAAGTTTGTTTTAATTAAAAGTAACAACACTTTGATTTTAACCAAGAATAATTTGTATATGCAAAATTTTGTTTTTAAAAATATACTTAAATAAACTTTACAAAACTAGTTTTGGAATAGAATTCTCTTTGATTCTTTTTAGGGTTCCTTACCCCAAAAGGTAAAAAGGAATCCTTATAAGATCACTGTCTTGTCCGTCTGTCTGTCTTTGTGTGACCACCGATTTTGTCAGGAACGGGTGGACTTAGCAAGTTGAAATTTATACCAGATACTGAGGTCTATAGTTTATATTAGGTGTTTAAAAAGATATGGGCAAATTTAGATTTTCACGAAAACTTGTAAGTACTAAAATTTACCATAATTTTCAACTTTTTTTTATTTTGCGGATTTTTCCCTTTACTTGTGCTATAATGCCTTGCTTAAAACCAAAATTGATAATTCTAGGTCAACCGAAAGCACCCTATAGGTTTTGGGCACAGATTACTAAATAGTTTTGGGCCGAAAACCTATATAGTAGTTCCCGTTGATCTAGACTCACGAAATATGTAAAATAAAAATAAAGGAAAAATTCCAAAAAAGTTGAAAACTAAAGTGTGTCCCCATACAATACATAGTTGCCGCCAATTTAGATAGTCCTCTGAGTTGTATGGGCGCTCATACAATTTAGAGGACTAGTTTGCGAAAACGGTAAGGAACCCTTCGTGCGCGAGTCCGACTCGCACTTGGTCGGTTTTTTTTTACTTGTATTGCTACGAGTAAGAAAAAAGTTCGAAAGTCCCAATTATTTTTTTCAGTGCAGCTAATTTTCAATCGTAATTTTTTGTTGCAGAGAAAATGAAAATGATGTCGCAGTTTTGGTGCAGTCGAATTGGAATCTAATCTAAAAATAATTAACTATAAATAAATCTTTGTTATATTTTTAAAATCATCTTTTATTTGTAACTTCATCGCCGGAACGGGATGCCTTAACATAGACCAACTTTGTTGGTGATATTCTTCATGAAGGCCAGTGCGTAGTACTTACAATCAGCGTGAATGTATGACCAGGGCCTTACTCTGACGTTTCGAAACTATTATGGTTCCAATGTAAACAAACTGTTAAGGTGCGAGTTGGCGCCGTGACCGCAATGCGAGACGGCGCGGACAACGCGCGTCAGAAGACCGCTAGACGGTCTCACTACCGAACGAGCAATGTCCCGCGTCGCGCTTGAAATCATCATCATCATTTCAGCCGAAAGACGTCCATTGCTGGACATAGGCCTCCCCCAGGCGTCGCCACATTGACCGATCCCGTGCGTCTCGCATCCAGCGCCTGCCCGCAACCTTAACCAGGTCATCGGTCCACCTAGTGGGAGGCCTTCCAACGTATCGTCTTCCAGTTCGCGGTCGCCATTCCAGAAGTTTTCGGCCCCATCGGCCATCGGTTCTGCGAGCAATGTGCCCTGCCCACTGCCACTTAAGTTTGGCAATTCTTCGCGCTTGAAATGCCCTAACATATTGTCATTAAACAAATAAAGAACCATTTATTGATTGAAACCCATATTGAAAACGATATTTTTTGGCCTTCGTTGATAGCCAATCTTTGTTTATTTTTATTTTAATAATATCATATCATGGTATTCTTCTTCTTATAATAATAACTTAATAAATTGGCTTTACTTAAACGACTTCAATCTAGGAGAGTTTGTTTGCGACACATCCTCGGTCTCACCCCACAGTAGGTACACCAGCGGAGTCTGCCATGTTTTCTGCCACTCGCGTCACAGTCGTGGCCTCGCGTCGCGGTCGTGGTGCGAACTCGCACCTTAAGAAGAGAGACGGAGCTAAACAGAACGAAGAACACTATCCCTTTTTTACAGCGGCAATATAATGGTAATGACACGTTATAGTTTGGCTCCTGGGGGGTGACCATAAGCTCTTAGAGTAATGTTATTTTGAGATCGCGTAAGTGACAGATGTATACAAGTCAAATACATCTGTCTCTTACACACACTCAAAATAACCTTACTCTAAGAGCTTATGGTCACCCCCCAGACGTATGAACGTGAACGTAGCAAAAAGAGTAGGTACTAAGGATCATAACGAACGCTACCAGCGTTCTATAGTTTGAAGAGAAAAAGGCGTAATTTTATGTGTCTATGTACTTTATACACATTGGTGATAATGTTTATTTTAGACATTGGTTTGTTCCTATTCGTTTAGATTACAAATATTTGCGCCTTATGAGAGATAATGGGTTCTGAATATTATGAAGAGGACTGACTTATCTGTCGGTGCCAAAGAAAATAATCACGCATTTCATAGAACACAAGACCCCCGACACATTTTTATTTTTTGCTACATCTATATGCCAATATTTTAAAGAAGAAAGATTTTGTTTATTTGTTTGTACCAAATAGGCTCCGAAACTACTGGACCGATACAAAAAATTCTTTCATCAATAGAAAGCTACATTATTCCTGAGTGACATAGGCTATTTTTTAATCCCGAAAACGGGTCCTGTGGGGTGGCCCACGGGAGCGAAGTCGCGGGGAACAGCTAGTAATTTATCTAATAGTAGACACGCTTCGATCGACAATCTATTGAACACGATATCATGCGAAAGCACACCGATTCTAACAGTAAAACGGCTATAATTCATCAAACATAGCTAAGAACACTCTCGATAAAGACAAAAAATTAATCATCTCGCAAAAACAAAAAGAAACTAAATCAAAATCGGTTCATCTGTTTAGGAGCTATGATGCCACAGACATAAACACAAATACACAGGTACACACGTCAAACTTATAACACCCTTCTTTTTCCGTCGTGGGTTAAAAATAACGTAGCAAAGAGATACCACGTTATATTTTTCCAACAATAATTTTCTACACATACGCCTACTAAAAAAGCAATAGCTTCAAAACGTTGCCGGGGCATTAATCTTGTAAATATCAGGCGCTTAACTTAAAATTGTAAACTGAAAGAGTTTAAAATCTCACGTTATTTTATTTCTTGCTAGCTGACCCCCGCGGCATCGCTCCCGTCAAAATTATAGCCTATGTTACTCGGAAATAATGTAGCTTTCCATAGGCGAAAGAATTTTTGAAATCGGTCCAGTAGTTTCGGAGCCTATTCGGTACAAACAAACAAACAAAAAAATCTTTCCTCTTAATAATATTTATTTCTTATTAAGATATGGGTATTACTTTAAACTATAGAATTTGGATGGGATTTATTGTCTTTGAAATTATCTGTACACAATATATCGAGAATTTAAAATCTCGCAATACGATGTATGCATGACATGCAAACAAATTCGTACTCTCCGTTCCTTCTGTCAAGGTCCGATGGGACTGCATTCACATTACATTACATTCATTCATACTACACGAACAGACATAGATGAGGCGCCAACGTCCTCACATGCTTTTTAAACGTCAATTTTCTATCGGATAAATAAAAATAAACGGTTTTTGAGTCCGGTACACACGTTCGGCAGACGCGCTTTTGTCCTTCATTACTCTGATATTTTATTTTGTTGGACTAAAATTATAGCTGTTTTTGACGTTATTTTTTTAATGTCGCTAGCGTGGATTATAGCGTTGTAGTTTGGCTCATTCAGAAGTAATTCATCGAATCATTGTGACATGTTAATATTATTATATTTGACTCGTTGGTGTAAATAAATGTTTTATAAATATTAACGTAATACATAAAATATAAAAATAGATGTTACTAAACAAAGCCTGTTCTTGTAATAAATTAAAAAAACATGAATGATTAGAAATTAAATAAGGACCAATTTTCTTGCCGTGAAATATTTCCATTTTCGATTCTGCTTCTCTTATTTTCTTTCGACTTACGATCACTGAGGATACAACTCTATTTTATCTATACTACCTACTATAAAGAGGTAAAGTTTGTAAGTTTGTTATGTCGGAGGTAATCTCTGGAACTACTGAACCGATTTTGAAAATTCTTTCAGCAGTAGAAAGCTACATTATTCCTGAGTGTCAGAGGCTACTTTTCATCCCGAAAAAATAACGAGTCCTACTGAGTAGGCTGCGGGAGCAAAGCCGCGGGAACAATGCTAGTATTACGATAAAGTGGCAACCCACCAAATGTCATTTTAGTCTAGTAAATAAAAAATCAGAGTTTAGTATAAGGATTATATTTCTTAAAAGATAGCTTGATCACTGCGACAGCTGTCATTATCAATACAGTAACAATAGCGCTTGAAAGGCTAACAACAACGTATACGTCAGTTTGACATATAATGTCGCAGAGATCAAGCTATCTTTTACGAAGTATAGGTATCATATTTATGTTGGATTTTATAATACACTTACCAATAACTGAAGAACTCGGATAGATCCATGCAGTCGGCTGCTTTTCTAGCCTCAGGTGTAACTTCGTCTGCTATCCCGGAGTCAACGTCTTCTTCCGAACTTGAGGCAGTATCGCTCTCAGAATCCGACCGAGCGTTATTCATCGCATTGACAAGTTCACTTTTTCAAAATTGGCGGTTATACTCGTAGTGATGGGGCGTTAGCTACGGTTTTTTTTAAGATTTCCGGTTTTTTGACAGTATGTTTTTTTACGGTTTTATGCTAGTGTTGTTCTTTTTGTAGCTATATGGAAAAAAATGCTAAGGTAATCTTCACGTCGACGTGGAGGCTCAGTGGCTAGGACCTCGCCTCTAGTGCTTGAGATCGTGGGTTCAAATCCGGGGTTGACTTTATTATTTATTTATTAGATTATTCATTGTATACCACAAAAATATATTAACATGACAAAAATAAGTAGGTAATTATTATATTAGTATCAGTGTGTTACGGGTTGTTTTTTATAGGAGTTGGATTCTCCTTTAAATTATATCCCCCATAACCCTAGCAAACACCTAGTTATTTTTTATTTGTATATAAACTTACGTGCAATTACGTGCAACGAACATGTCAACGCATAAATGACGTACATTTATGCGTTGACATGTTCGTTTTTAAGTTTTATTTTGTTGTTTTTTTATTGTTGTTTTAGAATTATTTATTGTTTTTTTTATAATAATACGTTATTATTTAGAAAAAAAAACTATTATTTTTACGATCATGAAACGGAACGTTTGCCTCAATTTTTTTAGTTCGATGACCTGATATGATGTGTCATTTATTCCATTCCTCTAGTAGTAACGTGAATATGATCTTGGTGTTATTTTGTGTGTGCCCCCACTTCATGGTTAAAATAGGTCGAATTTGTTCCAAAACCGAATCGGAGCACCCCGACTTTACGTAGTCGGAGGCGCGAAGGGAGAGCAACCCCCGCTAGTTGTAGGCCCGAAGCTGCAGAGGTGAGCATGAGTGCCTATCCTTTTTTACGTAGGGGTTGCACTTCCCGCAGCGCCGGAGACGATACAGAAGCATGCAAGAGCACTGACATTTGACACAAGGAATGTTTATTGCGTTGTTTTTGTGTACATAACTACAAAACTTAAAACTAAAATTTTGAGGAAACTACCTATTTGCTAGATTTAGGGGGAAGAAGGGTACTCCCTAGACCCACTATCCCTTGCCCCCCTTAAAAGCCCAAAAAAACGTGCTCCCGGATACCAAACATTTTGCTAAATTCGGGCAAGTACCAGTCTGACTTTTTCAAATTCTTGTTTTTTCTTAAGGTTAACTTGGACATCACTGACAACGGTGAAGGAAAACATCGTATACAAACTTGGACTTATACTAAAAATAGGTTTGAAATCGCCAACCCGCTTTGATCAAGCGTGGTGATCAATGCTCGTGCCTTCTCTGAATGAGAAGAGGCCTTTACACTGCAGTGGGAGAGTTACCTTGTCTTACTTAATACTCGTATTAAAAATGTAAAAGTATGGATGGATATTTGTTTGTTACTCAATCACGGCAGAACGGCTGAACGGATCTGTATGAAATTTGACAATGAGATAGCTTATAGTCATAAATAGCAGATATCATACTTTTCGACTTTCACGAGGGCGAAGCTGCAGGCAGAAGCTAGTACTAGTTTATGCCTGGGGCAGAAGATTAATGTCCTATGTGCTATTCCAGACTAGAATCTATCTCATTGCCAATTTCATCCAGATCCTTTCAGCCGTTCTTGCGTGATTGAGTAACAAACAAACATACATCCATCCAAAACCAAATATAATATTACTAAGATGTTACGTTATTTCTCTAACAACAAAAATAGAATGAAAATAAAAAAAATATTTTTACAATGCCAAATTAAACACCGGTGTACATATTTAATTTAATTTTAATTGCGCAACATAATATTGCCAGGACAGCTAGTGATTGATCATTAGGCTAACAGCCAAAAGAAAATGTGTCATCAATACAGTATTCGCCAGACTTCTTGACCGCCCTGAAGTTGTCTACAATGGCTGCGCAGTAGTAAATCTCATACTAAAATATCAGCGCGCGATATCCATGCGCATCGGAAAACCAACTTCAAGGCGGCCAAGAATATTGGCGAGTATAGTTCTCGCCAAACTTCTTGACCGCCCTGAAGTTGGCTTTTCTTTTTTATATTTATTTCTAGGCTCGCGTTTCACCACTATCTCGCCTGATGGTAAGCGATGATGTGGTCGACGGTGAAGCACGCTTGCCTAGAAGTAACCTATTCACTCTTGACTTAAAATAATTTGCTCGCAGAACGGATGGCCGATGGGTGCAAAAAAGTTCTGGAGTGGTGACCGTGAACCGGAAGACTTTGCGTTAGAAGGCCTCCCACCAGGTGAACCGATGACCTGGTGATGGTCCTGGCGATCCGCTGGATGCGAGGCGCATGGGACCGGTCAATGTGGCGACGCTTGGGGTAGGCCTATGTCCAGCAGTGGACGTCTTTTGGCTGATATGATGATGACTTCAATTTTATTTATTTGTATTGTATAGATAAAGGTCGGCAAATTAGAAAAAGCTATAAAAATCTTCTTTTGTATGTGAAAAATCCTTACACAATGAGTAAACTACACGTTTAAACTTGGTGGTGGCCCCGTGTTGAAAAGAAAGATTTAGGAATGCTAGGCACGACGCATACCAAAAAAAAGAAAAAAGAATCAAAAGGAAATTTAAACGGAACAATGGTCATCGCCCAGCATAATGCTGCGACTTTCGTGTGAGACAGAGCCACAGCGCTCGCTAGTTTTCAGCGATAGCTGCACCTTTAGCCAAGTTCATCATCATCATATAAGCCGAAAGACCACTGCTGGACAAAGGCCTCACCCAAGCGTCGCCACATAGACCGGTCCCGTGCATCCTACGTCCATTGGATCCCCGCTACCTTCACCTGCAGCCTAATTGTGTAAGTAAATTCGGCAACGGAAACAATCTGTTTCTTTCCCAAAAACACACACATACACAAAAAAGTTGGTGGTCTGTGGTCGTGGTCGTGGTCAGGCCATACAAATAGAAGGCGTTATCGATTGTAGAAAGAGATTCGAAACGTTTGTAACTTTGCTATTAGGGGGGCTAGTGTCGACTCGCCAAACCAATGAAACGTTAGGAGCAAGTGACGGAACGAACAGGTTTATTTATAAATAATAAAAAAGTACACATAAACTTTTCCCCGCAGAGATACAGTATAGACCAATATTCCCTTGAGTGCTAATTAGCAGACACAATGGAAAAACAATTGTCTTGGGAACCAAAGTTCCCAAAAGACACTCAAGAGGATAAAAAAACAACATACATAGGTCAAATAAATGTAAAAGTAATTCAGTTAAAAGAATAGTCAAGTATTGTTAAAAACTGTGACCTATGGGAAAGGCCATCTGTTAGAACCCAGACTTGTTACTCTGCGCAAATCATCACCACTGATCTTCAAGTAGTCAAGTAAAACAGTGAGGAAACCTATATGTATTAGAGCCAAAAATTCGAAGACATGTGACATCTACGGACCCGTATTGTGTTATGCCCGTTCGGTGGACTACGGCACACTCTGGGCCTGTGTCCCAGCAATGGGAACCTTAAAGGATGATAACGCTAATACAAAACTCAGGTTAAGAGTATCATGTTTATTCTTACTAAACTGTTTTTCGCCGTACAAATAAACGAATTAATTTATTACTCGGCAGTTAGCAAAGGAAAACATCGTTTCAACGTACACTTCATGTAATGTTTCAATGTTTAGTGTTTCAACTGGGATTGACTCACCAACAGTCTGCTTATAGAAATCACAAGAAGTGATTCCAAACTGTAACTAATTTTAATTAAAACATTTAAACCTACATGAGCAGCGATAGCCCAGGGGTAATAACGCCCGCGACTTACAATTTTAGGTCTTGATTTCAAACCCAGACTTTTTTTTTAATATAGATAGGCTCTTGACCACTATCTCACCTGATGGTAAGCGATGATGTGGTCGAAGGTGTAACACGCTTGCCTAGAAGTAATCTATTCACTATTGACTTAAAGACCCCGAGGTGGTAGCTATCTGGAAACATAGACTCTAGCAGGGAATTCCCTCCCCCCTCTCCGTCTTTCCTTTTGATCAATTACTCTCAAAACGATGAAGGAAACCGGCATTTCCTAGAACCAAACATTTAGAAGAATTGACCAGTCCCAGCTCAAGGCGCCCGTTTACGAACATGACGCATGGATTAGCACCACTCAGCTCAAATATCATGAAGGGACCCGAAAGATCCAACACTATCAGAGTGAACATGAAATACTCTCAACTGCCAAGGCACATTCAAGTCAAAGATATATGAAAAACCCCTATACAGGTTGAGTTTTTCAAATGGGCGTGAATGGCCAGAACCGAAACTACTGAGGAATAGCGAATCTAACCGTGCATTGTCATCAAAACCAAACGTTTTTGCAAAATATCAGCTCAGTTCTACACACTATATTACAACTAACTGAACAAGATAAGTTATAAAGCTTGTTTTATTATAACCTTTATTTTAACTTGCATTGTTAGTTAGTTTCATACATAACAAAGCGAAGTCGTCTTTCTGCACCGCGTCCTCAAAACTCGATCACACTATTTATTTTGAGCTGCCAACCATCCTTTGACATTTAAACTCAGCGTCACCCGCCAAGACTAGCTAACCGACCTGGGGCATTATTTATAATGACCTCATTTGATAGTTTGTAGAGAATCTGAAGCTTCCTGGTTGATTGGTCGCTGATAGAGCTTTGATCAATTACTCTCTTGGTTTCATGTCAGCCTAGTACTTTTGGTTCGATCTAGTTTTATCAAAATCAATTAAATGTCGATTTTTGCTGTGGGATTCACACTTTAGTCTGTAGCCCAGTGTGTAATACCTCGACCCTCGTGCTTGAGGCCGTGAGTTTGTGTATGTTACATGAATGCATGCGCCATATTCAATTTGACTAAATCATGGACGGTATCACTGGTGTTACATCCAATGACAAGCATATAATTAGTAAAATATCCATTTTTAGGGTTCCGTTCCACAAAAGGTAAAACAGAAAACTGTTATAGGATCACTTCGTAGTCTGTCTGTCCGTGTGTCAAGACCTTTTTCTCTGTAATGCCTGGAGGTATCAAGTTGAAATTAATATCGTATACTCAAGCCTGCATTTCTGCAAACCCTTGCAACTGTGAAAAAATAAAACTTCTAGAACAACGGCATCAAAAGAAATCGCCGTTTACGTCGTAAATTTGACAAATCGCAGAGGAATCAAAACCTATAGAGTACTTCCCGTTGACCTAGTACTATAAAATTTGGCAAGAAGCAATGTCTTATAGCACAAGAAAAGGGAAAACAAAGAAAATCGTAAACTTGAACATGCATAAAAAAAAAATATACGGTTGGTAAACTGACCAGGATTTATTGTCGCTCCATCCACTTTATATTTTTGGTAGTTGTTTATGAACTTCAGTAATTTTACCTTACTATTTTGGAGAATGTAGCTATTTGTACGGAACCCTCGGTGCGCGAGTCCGACTCGCACTTGGCTGGTTTTTTGTTATTACATGGCAGTAAGCACTTTTCAACCCTAATATTATTATAGATAAACTGCAAATTTATTTGTAGGTATTAATAAGTCATAAAAAAGTTGTGGAAAGTAATAATATTTATAATACCAGCCTACTCCTGTCCAAAGGCCATTTCTCATACAGAGAAGGCAACCGACCTTTGATCACATTGCTTGCTCGGCGATTCCAGACTTTTAATAACTATAAGTCCAGCTTTCCCCACGATGTTTTCTTTCACCGCTGTCAGCAATTCCCAAGATAAATTTAGAAGGTACATATGAATTTGAAGTAACATTGGTACTTGCCCGGATTTTAACCCAAGACCTCAAGCACGAGAAGCGAGGTCTTAGCCATTGGACCACACGACATTTTTGGTTAAAGTTAGGTACCTACTGAAAATTCCGATAATGTGGACCTTCCCAGTAGGAGAATAACTGTGAAGATTAATTACTAACGCAACGATTTACGACATAAAATGCAAAAAAAAACCGTTCATTTTAACAAATATCACAAAAACCGTAATACCGTTAATCATATTTAATCTGTCCACACACTTACGAAGCACTTCACTATTTTATAATTCACCATAAAGTTTTCTTTTTTCAACAAAACATGACATTTAGGAACGCGGGAAATTATGACAGCTAGTAATAAAAAAAAAATTGCTCATTTGAGACAAATAAAATATTGTAAAAAATTACGATTCCTAAACAACAAAATAAGGTAGAAACTCAATATATAATTGATAAAAGCTATTAAATATAACTTCAAATGACTTGCCAGTTCTTAAATAGCCGTTTGCTATTATTATTTTTAGTATCTGTGAGTATTATTTTTATTATTTCGTATTACGCGCTGGTTTTGTTAACGTACAGGCGCAAACTGGCTTATGTTCTTCGTTTTACATTGACTACACGACGAAGAGAGGCATGGAGTTGCTATTATAGCAGATTAAAAAAAAGCCTAACATAACATCACCACAAAAAAAATGTAAAAAAAATACTCTAAAAACTTTCATACATTTTAGGGTTCCGTACCGAAGGGTCCAAACGGAAACCTGTTGCTGTCAGTCACGTGTCCATCGTCTGTCACACGTGTTTGACAGCAAAACGGTTGGATCAGAATGTTGGGCTGTGAAAAAGATGGATGAAAAGAGATTGCATGTAGCAGAAACGAAAATGTTGAGATGGATGTGCGGAGTGACGAGAATGGATAATGTGAGAAATGAGTATATTAGAGGAAGTTTGAAAGTGGCGCCAGTGACAGAAAAGTTAAAAGGAAACCGTTTGTCCTGGTATGGTCATCTGATGAGGAGGGTTGAAACGCATGTTACTAAAAAAGTTATGAATATAAATGTGGAGATAAAAAAGGATGGAGAGGGAGGGGACGGCCAAAGAAAAGTTGGATGTACTGTGTGAGAAGTGATATGAAAGAAAAGGGAGTCAGTGATAGCGTGACGGGGGACAGGACGGTATGGAAGAAGAAAACGTGTTGCGCCGACCACAAGTAACATGGGATAAGGGTAGGAAGATGCTGAAGAATCTTGTTGACCCAAAGCCATACAAATTGTCAAATAATAATTTTAAATGTTATACATCTAAAGAGGGTAGTGAAAAAAATTCTGACCATCGTGTGGGCTATCGTTGCTAAGACCTCGTTGAGTAGATAAATACAGTACTTCTTGTTTAAAATTGGAAAACAAAGGAATGAGAAGCCACCAATGTCAGCTTTTTTTTTAAAGGTCAAGACCGTGCACTGTGGAGAAAAAGGATATGGAGGGTCGACCACAAGTAAAAGGGATAAGGTCGTGACATATTATTATCGGCTTATGGTAACTATAATAAAATGCCTGCTATTTCATTGATACTAAGACTTATATGCTAAGTCCTTTTAAAGGAATCTATTAGTTAATAAATCAGTCACCATGACAAGACTGATTAACCTCAATCAATAGAACGATGAAAACACAGATAGAACTGCCCGTTTGATGACAAATGTGAGTTCGGTGCTCCTGTGCAGAATGTGACACACAGGCATAAAGTGTCCCAAATGCCCATAAAAGGCAGTTGTCCTTGTCCCCCCGTCGACGAGAAAACGATTAGCTATCTTTTTTATATTTAATGATAGGCTCGCGCTTGACCACTATCTCACCTGATGGTAAGCGATGATGTGGTCGACGATGTAGCACGCTTACTTCGAAAAAACCTATTCACTCTTGACTTAGACTTCCAGTAGCTATCAGAAAAGCTATCGAATATTTTCTTGTCAGTGAAACGGACATAAGATACAAATCCCGTGAGAGTCACATATATTAATTGCTGATCGCTGGCTGATCACGCTGCCGAGATCTCTCTCACAATTAGTTTGGCAGCGACAAGAGCTATCAAAGATAATACTCGTTCAGCGATACTCACTCAGCGATGCTCGCTTGCCGGTCAAAACTCACCAACCAGCTTTTGCGCAGGACTGGTCGCCCCGATTGAGTCGTGCAAGTATCTAATCGCCCGTCGCATAAGAACAGTCGCTATAGCCGAGCGACATAACTATCTGAACTACACGCTCGCTGCTCGCTAACTCGTATCTAGTTTCTAGCTCTCATCGCTTCTCGCTGATCGCTGGCGGTGGGACACGTGCCTAGAGGACCTAATGAACGCCATTAATGCTCCAATTAACAAGGCCTACTACTGGGCCCCAAATATTTTAAAGAGTTTTCCATCGAATCAACAATTTGATTAATTTAAGTGGATAAACGTCACGGATTACCTCAGACTGAAGACATCAATCTCAGCAGTAGCACTTTCGACCACGAGATTATCTCTTTACTGTGCTGTTAAAAAAACTTTTAGTTGCTACATCGACTCCACGCCTCCTCTACTCTTCTCAACGGCAACGAATCTATTATTAAAATGGTCGCCCAGTTCGGTGCACTACGCAGTAATCTATTTTCTCTTCATTATCGACCGTATGCGACTGCACTTTTTAGGACATATCAAGCTTTGAACTCTATGGTGTCAGTAGAATAAGTAGTGGTATTGAAAAACTATAAAAAACAAGAAGTATCAAAGACACAGACTTCCGAAAAGAAAATAATTATTACCCTTTTTAGGGTTCCGTAGCCAAATGGCAAAAAAACGGAACCCTTATAGATTCGTCATGTCTGTCTGTCTGTCCGTCCGTATGTTACAGCCACTTTTTTCCGAAACTATAAGAACTATGTTGTTGAAACTTGGTAAGAAGATGTATTCTGTGAACCGCATTAAGATTTTCACACACAAATAGAAAAAAAACAATAAATTTTGGGGGTTCCCATACTTGAAACTAAAATTATTATTTTTTCATCGAACTCATACGTGTCTATTGAGGTCTTCAAAATGATACTGAGGTTTCTACTATTTTTTTTTTCTAAACTGAATAGTTATCGCGAGAGACACTTCCAAAGTGGTAAAATGTGTGTCCCCCCCCCTGTAACTTCTAAAATAAGAGAATGATAAAACTAAAAAAAAATATTATGTACATTACCATGTAAACTTCCAACGAAAATTGGTTTGAACGAGATCTAGTATGTAGTTTTTTTTTAATACGTCATAAATCGTAAACCGCAATTTACCAAGTACGGAACCCTTCGTGCGCGAGTCCAACTCGCACTTGGCCGGTTTTTTGCTTTAGAAATTGGTTTTTTTTTTGCGAAAATATTTTGATTTGGCTCTTTTTAGTTTTAGTATCTACCCTATCACTAAAAAGTGAGCAAGTTCTATATTACGGTACTAAAGGATTGAAAATACCCATAATAACTTAATTTACACATTCGTGCTGTTTTTCGCTAAGGATTTCGGTTGTATGTTTCATATTTTGAAAACTGCTGAACCGATTTTGATGAAACTTGCACTGTTCCCTAAGTTGAGAGATAACTTATTACAAAAAAAAATGATCACTATTCAATAAGTAGTTTCGAATATATGCGTGGGCAAACATACATACACTTATGAATTTCGGCACACGTGTTTAAAATCCCATATTGAGTACAACACACACACACACACAGTACACAGTTCCAACAATATACCATAACCCGAAATGATAAACTCCTTTTTTAGGAGTCGTTAAAAAGGAATGTGATTGCTCATTGACACCGCCTGAAAAGACAAAAGCCTTACTTTTGCGTCGCCTAGTTTAATAATAATACCATCCTGTAACCACGGTATTGATCTATGCAGTATTATGATTCGGCCCTGTCCTTGAAATAATTACCTACAGTCGCGCGGTACACCATAACACCGTTCGTTCGTTCGGCAATGCAGCGCGTTTGCAATTGTAAAATGTACCGACACCGAACTCGAGGTAGGTAGGTATGACTCGCATTCCAGGGCACGGCAAAGGCCTCTTCTCATACAGAGAAGGCACTGATTACCATGCTTGCTCAATACGGTTTGGCGATTTCAGAATTATATTAACTACTAGCTGACCCGGCAAACTTTGTTTTGCCATAAAAAGACCAAACATTTATCTACCCTACCCTACCCTACACTACCCTACTCTACCCTACGCTACACTACACTACCCTACACTACCCTACCCTACACAACCCTACACTACACTACCCTACCCTATCCTTCCCTACCCTACACTAACTTACCCTACCCTACACAAAGCAAAAATAGCTTATACAATAGCAATAAAGCTCAAATTGACTCTACGTTTTAGTTAGAAAACTTTTGTATGGGAAAAAGATCTTTTAATTTTTTTTCCGGCTTTTATTAGAATTTTTCTTCCCCGTAAAAACCATCTTTGAACTTCAACGAACATTTAAAAAAAAGAATTGTCCAAATTGGTCCAGGCGTTGATGAGTTATGCGCTTACCAACACATTTTGCGATTAATTTTTAACCCCCGCCGGAAAAAGAGGGGTGTTATAAGTTTGACGTGTGTTGCTGTGTATCTGTGTATATGTGTATCTGTGTATCTGTGTGTCTGTCTGTGGCATCATAGCGCCTAAACGGATGAACCGATTTTAATTTAGTTTTTTTTGTTTGAAACGTAATTTTGTCGAGAGTGTTCTTAGCTATGTTTGAATAAAATCGGTTCAGCCGTTCAAAAGTTATGGTCGTTTTACTGTTTGAATCGGGGTGTTTTCGCAAGATAAATGTGTCGGGGGTTTTTAAATTTTGAAATTTTACTTGTTATATTATAGATAAGTTCAGGTTTCCTCACGATGTTTTAATTCACCGTTATCAGTGATGTCCAAGACAAACTTAGAAATTAAATATGAATTTGAGATAGTCACAAAGGCACTTGCCCGGACTTGAAATCACGGCCTCAACCACGAGAGGCGAGGTCTTAGCCATTGGGCCATGACGACACCGACTATTCCACGTTTTCCGTAGCAGTATTCAAAAGTCTTAAGAATGTACACCTGACTGTATCCGCAAATAAAAATACCTATTCTATGTCTCTCTGCACCACTCAACTGTCGAAAATAATGTATTACACATTTCGAAAACGTGGGCAGAAAGAATTTGTGTGGATTTTCACACTTACCAAGGTTAGTTTAGCCGTGAAACACAAGTGTACGAGTAACTACAACGATTATTTCATAATCCATACTAATCTTACTGCTTACCTACTTAAGTATATAATACTAGCTGTCCTCCGCGGCTTCGCTGAGTCAACTGTCTACCTACCTAAGACCTAACCTACCCTATCCTCCTAACTTTTTACCCGACTGCCGAAGGAGGGTAATGTGTTTATCAGTCTATGTATGTATGTATGTAAGTATGTATGTATGTTTGTTCCTATATGGCGTTCCAGAGACCAAACGCGTTGGCCGATTT
Organism: Orthosia gothica; assembly: GCA_949775005.1. NCBI lineage: Eukaryota > Metazoa > Arthropoda > Insecta > Lepidoptera > Noctuidae > Orthosia > Orthosia gothica. Next base: position 8,587,762 of record OX459061.1, on the reverse strand, counting down.
TGATGATTCATACGTCAAATGATGCGTCTAAACCCTGCAAGTGTCATAGGCTACATTAAAATTGGATAATAGAAAAATGGCGGATTTTGGGTGCCATATTGTGGGGGCCCAATAATTTTTTTTCTTCCAATCCCATCGTGTGTATCAAAATAAATGGTTTTAAGAGGTGATTTCAAAAATATATAACACTTATATGTTTAAATGTATCATAATCGAAAAAAACTTTCTAAAAAGTTATAAAAAAAAAAAACTTACCTAATTCAAAAAATCAAAAAACCCGACTGCTTCAAAAGCGAACTAAAAAGTCGTAAACAAGGAAAAAATCATGCCGTGCAGGCGGAGGATACACCAGATTTTGGTCAGCCAGCCCGCGAATATGTATCCTCCGACTGCACAGCATGATTTTTTCCTTGTTTACGACTTTTTAGTTCGCTTTTGAAGCAGTCGGGTTTTTTGTTTTTTTTTGGTTTGGAAATCATCCAACGAGTTCTACTGCTCTGGGTGAAGCGGAAGGGCGTGACAGACATTTACTGACTAAAATCCACGCGTTTTCCTTCTCAGTTGATTGAGCCAGGCCCGCGCGGTAACTCTCTTTCAAAGGAGTTTGATTGCCCATACACAGGCCCCTTATGAGGTATCGTGTCTGCGATTTCATTATTATACAAAAATAGGATTTATATTTTGTGTTATTTTCCATCCGTGTCCTTTACTTTATATGTACAGACAACAACAGATCAGGTTCCTTCACTTGGGCATTTGTATGGCTTTTTGCATTGTAGTAAGCGTTCATATCAAGAACAGAAACATCGTTATATCTCGTGAACCCCGCAAAATAAATAAAAAATGTTTTCTAAATATGAATATAACATGTTTTTTTCTACAATATACAACCAAATTCATCAAGATACAACAATTTTTGGGCATTCTCCTTTATTCGCGTCTTACCTGCCTACCTACCAATTTATTAAACTATTTATTTGAATAAGAATAATTAATATTACGATACGAATGTAACCAACTTTTTTTCTACCAGCGATATACATATTTCAGTTTTAGAACACAAATGCTGATATTGTGACTTAACTATGATAGTAAGATACCCTCACGGACTAGTTTTGTAGGTAATAATGAATAGTTACATGAATCATCTAGTACATTTTTTAGGGTTCCGTAGCCAAATGGCAAAATATGGAACCCTTAAAGATTCGTCATGTCTGTCTGTCCGTCCGTATGTCACAGCCACTTTTTCCCGAAACTATAAGAACTATGCTGTTGAAACTTGGTAAGTATTTGTATTCTGTGAACCACAATAAGATTATTACACAAAAATAGAACACAAAAAAAAACAATAAATTTTGAGGGTATAATATAATAATATTATACCCTCAAAATTTATAAATACTTGAAACTGAAACTAAAAAAAATGTTTTTCATCAAACCCTTACGTGTGGGGTATCTATGAATAGGTCTTCAAAAATGATATTGAGGTTTCTAATAATTTTTTTTTCTAAACTGAATAGTTTGCGCGAGAGACACTTCCAAAGTGGTAAAATGTGTGTCCCCCCCCCTGTAACTTCCAAAATAAGAGAAAAATAAAACTAAAAAAAATATATGATGTACATTACCATGTAAACTTCCAACGAAAATTGGTTTGAACGAGATCTAGTTAGTAGTTTTTTTTAATACGTCATAAATCGTAAACCGCAATTTACCAAGTACGGAACCCTGCGTGCGCGAGTCCGACTCGCACTTGGCCGGTTTTTTATTTTATGTATCATCAATAGTTTTCTCAGCGCACGCCAAGTAATGCACTGTTGCTACTTTAGGTTACATTATTGCAATTTTCTTAAGGATCTCTATTTTTATTGAAAACTAGCTGTGACGCGGCTTCGCTCCCTTCAACTGACTGCCTACCCTACTCTACTTACCTTCCTGCCTACCCTACTTACCTACCCACCAATTTATTTCTAGCTTCATCATTCCTTCGCGGATAATCTTAACACAGCCTTTCAGAAAATGACTTCAAATGCACAACGCTAATTACCGAATATCAAGTTCAACTGTCCGAGTATCTAAATTGCATGTGTTGTGATAATTTTACTTCTTGAATACTTTCAATTCATCTATCTTTTGATAGAGTGAACCGATTGCGATGAAACAAAAGCTCAGTAATACTTCGCATTATAACCTACAAAAAAGAGAAAATATATCTAACTATCATGTTAAGTCACAATAGCAGCTTTTGTGTTTTAAAATTGGGTGTTATTTAATACTTTAACTGTAATTCCCCTTTTTTCAATCAAAATATTCGAAATTACTACCAAAAATACTGAATTGCACACTAAATTTGCTCATCAAATAAATGAATTATACTATACTGCTAGATCTTTAAAGCTTAACTGTTTTACTGAATAACTATCTGTTAACTAAAAGTAAATCTAATAATTCTTCGAGTGCAACAAAATATTTAAGTTTTAAGGGAGGGGGGGAAACGAAACAAAGTCGACGGAGCCCCGCTGCGCAGGGCTCCTATTTCTGTCTGCAGGGTCTAAAGTAACCTAACATGAAGGAGATGACGGGAGCTGAGTTCGCTCGCTTTGCTCGCTCACTTCAGCTCCCGTCATCTCCTTCGAACCTAACCTATCCGTGTCGGGGTGCCCTAAGCTCCCGAGCTCGCTTCGCTCGCTCTTGGACTAATTCACATTTATTTTATATTTAATTGAATAATTTGTGTGCAAATCAGTATTTTTGTTTTACGGTGAGTAATATTGTTTTGCAGTAGGTTATTAGTGGAGATATTTTGTTTGCTTAAATTTCTAAATAGAGGTGCAGTTAAAAATTCCCCTTTAAAATTTAGCTGGATCGCCGCCTGGTTAAAACAAAAGTTGGTTACATTGTAGTATTAATTCTTATTCTAATAAATAATTTCACAAATTGGTAGGTAGGCAGGTAGGGTAGGTGGGTGGGTAGGTAGGTAGGGTAGGTAGGTAGGTATATAGGGTAGGGTAGGTAGGTTGATAAGTAGGGCAGGTTAGTAGGTCCGTTGGTAAGGTAGGTGGGTAGATAGATAGGGTAGGTACGTAGAGTAGGTAGGTGGTAGGTGGACAGTTGACGGGAGCGAAGCCTCGGGGGTCAGCTAGTAATATTATAAATGTGAAAGTTTAGATGTATGTCACGCCAGAATGGCTGAACGGATCTGGATGAAGGGGATTGCCCATACACAGGCCCCCTATGAGGTATCTTGTCTGCGATTTCAATATTATTCGAAAATAGGATTTATATTTTGTGTTTTTTTCCATCCGTGTCCTTTACTTTATATGTACAGACAACAACAGATCAGGTTCCTTAACTTGGACATTTGTATGCACCTTATTGCATTGTAATAAGAGTGCCTTTCAAGAACAGAAACATCGTTATAACTCGTGATCCCCACAAAATAAATGTATTTTTTTTCTAATTATGAATATAAAGTGTTTTTTCTACAATATACAACCAAATTCATCAAGATACGAAATTTTTTTCAAAGGGGCCCAAGTTCCCTTACAAAATGGGCATTCTCCTTTAGCTCAGAGACAGATTATAGTCTGGAATGCTATTCTTATCCCGGTAGTATGTTCCCGTGGGATAATTTTCGACTACCACGCAAGCGAAGCCGCTGGTAAAAGCTAGTATATATTATGTAAATGCGAAAGTAACACTGTTGATCTTCACGCTTAAACTGCTGAACCGAATTAGATGTAATTTGGTATGGAGATAGTTTTGAGACCCTGGGAACGACAGGATAGTTTTTATCCCGGCAATCATCCTGTAAGGGGGTAGAAGTTTGTAAGCTGAACGAATAATTTCTCAAGTCGCTTTACTAGAGAAATTATTAGGCAGGTAAAGCCGCGGACAGAAGCTAGTGGTATTTTATATACGTTACCCATACTAACATAGTTGTATAAGTTGTAATGGTAACTACCAACAAAATTGTATCCCCTGCTATATTTCCTCCTCCTTGCGTCGTATTCATCATTACTGAGGGTCGTGACTTCTCCGAAAGGTGATCAACTTTTCTGTGATGATGTTTCTCCATCTGTCTGTTCTTGGCTTCGTGGAGTGCATCGTGCAGTTTGGTGGTCATATCATCTGATCGGGCTACGCCCCTCGGCCTCCTGCCATCGACCTTGGCAGTTATCATTAGCTGCTCGAGATTATGACCTTTTTCGGGCAATGTGACCAAAGAATTCTAGGATTCTTCGCAGGCAGATGGTGGAAAGTCTAGTTTTGATATTGAGTTAACGGCTAGACTCGTTGGTACGGCATGTAAGGTACATGTCCTAACCCTAAACATTCAAGTTACAGATGTCCAATACCCAAATCAATCGTTTGTTATAGAAGCTTCGTATTTTAATTAAATTATTTTAATTAATTATGGGTTCTGAGGGGAAGGGATATAATATACATACATACATAAACTCACGCCTTTTTCCCATGGGGGTAGGCAGAAACTACAGAACGCCACCTGCTACGATCCTTACATACTTCTTTTATATAATATATATATTAATACTAGCTGACCCGGCAAACTTTGTTTTGCCATAAAAAGACCAAACATTTATCTACCCTACCTACCCTACCCTACACTACCCTACCCTACCCGACCCTACACTACCCTACACTAATGCACGATCCACATAATTTACACAGTTCAATTTATCACCTTAAAGACAAATGCCTGCTGTTGAAATTGAATAAAATTTGCACAATACACGTGATTGATTTGATGGTTTCCAATTGAAATGTTAGAAAACGAATAACTTTTACTTAACTTTAACTTTTTTTTACTTTTTTTCACAATTTCACAGTGAACACAATACCGGTTTGTCACTTGAAATTAACTGATCAGAGAACAATTAGTAGCTGTCAAACAATGTATCACGCACCGGCGCCATCTTTGTAGTACATGCTATGTATCAGAGATGGCGCTGTATGTGAAAAATGATTTTCCCGCTTGAAAAGGCTTTTTTTTTTAATTTTTCCTGAATTTTCTTTGCTATAAACCTCACGGAGCACGAGACCTTTCAAACGAATGCAAAACCTTGAAAATCGGTTCGTGCGTTCTGGAGTTATAGCGTCAGGAAGAAACCCGACTTATTTTTATATAGTAGTTACTATATTTTTTAATTTATAGAGATTTTTATATTATAAAGGTTTAAGCTATTAAGGCTCTACTGTAATAGCCAACCGTGTTGGGGTTAGTAAGTAAATATTTATTTCTCAGTATATGGTACATTGAGATCTTACATTTAAAATTGTTTCACACATACTACCATTGCGTGGTGTAGAAATATTAAATAATGAACTAGCTACATGCAAATCAAAATTAACATTATAAGACCATTATATAAATCATTTCATTAACCAAAAATAAATCATAATATCAATAAAATTAATCATAATGTCAAAAAAATATCAAAAATGTCAAAAAATAAATCATCATGTAAAAATATCAATCATAGCGACAAAAACAAAAAACAATGTTAAAGAATTCATAATAATGTCAAAATACTAATATCATTATTAAGATTTTAATTATAATATCAAAATGTATGATTTAAAAATTCATTCGTTAGCTTCCAGTATAATGAAGCAGCTGAATAAATTTAAATACCATTATTCTACAAGGCGCAACTGCTAAGCTGACTTCCACAACCCAGCTACAGAGTAAAACGAGACCTATTGATAAGACTGGGTGTTAGAATTTCGGGCTTGGGTCTGACACACTCAGCGATATAATTAAATATGACAAATAATTAGCACAACTGTCTGTTTTGGCGGTCCGCCCGTGTATTATTAGTTGTACCATTACGAGTTTGACCAAAATTAGTCCTACATTGTGGCAGGTGACAGTTCCACGTGGTCTCTTCTTTCATTCATTGCTGAAGGTTATGCCCGATATGGAAAGCTTTGGCGGAGTCACTGACAAGCTCTCTCTTCGGCTCTTCTCAGGGCAGTGGTCACCATGAGTCCCGCAGCCTAATTGTGTAAGTGAATTCGGCAAAGGAAACAATCTGGTTATTTCCCAAAAACACACACATACACAAAAAAGTTGAATCTTTATTCAACTTTTTTGTGTATGTGTGTGTTTTTGGAAAAGAACCAGAGGCCTTAGTGCGAGTTTTTACTCACGGTCAATCGCGTTAACGTAAACGTCAATTTGTATGGAAATTGGATAAGCGCCGTCTGGGGACAGTAAGGAGAAACCTCTTTTTTTGTATACATTTTGACATAAGAGATCGTTTACGTAACACGAGTGAGCGTGAGTCACGCGTGAGTAAAAACTCGTACTAAGGCCACAGATTGTTTCCGTTGCCGAATTTACTTACGCAATAAGGCTGCCGTACTCGCCCTGATTTGTGGGTTAAGTGCGACTCATGCTCAATCGTGTTAACGTAACGAAACGTACAGGCAACTAAGTTCTAAGAACCTACTTTACGTTAACATCATCAAAATTCTGTACACTTATTTCGCAATAAAGAATTTGAATTTGTAAACGTAAATTTGAACTGAAACTGGATAAGCGCCGTCTGGTGACAGCACAGATAAGGGACAGGAGAGAACATTTACGTTAGCGCGTTCGAGCGCGTTAAAAAACGCCGAATAAGGCCAGCGAGTGTACGTCTGCGTGGTCATTTTCCATCCACTTTACTCACTAAAAAACTTTGGGGGTAAGTGGAACAGGGTGTAAAGTCCCACAAACCTCCACAGAAAAGGGAGGATCCTCCGACCAGACGGGTGTTGTGTCTGGTCCGGGCAACTGCCCAACGGTTGTTGTCGGACTGTTGTATGTGTTCTAATCGCGCCGAAAACTTTACTTGCGCGATGCAGGATTTGTGTGACGTCATGTCATTAGTTCGTAAGTGGCGGCGTCGGTGCCGCTACAAAACTTTTTTACAAAAAGATACAACCGACTTTAAAAATACATTCGCCAAAAAAGCAAAGAAACGAAAACAGGAACACCGACTTCCGAAATAGAAGTTATTTTTCACTTTGTAGTGTTTTTTTTGGAAAACGGTTGTATTTTTTTGTAAAAAAGTTTTTTATTTTTCACTTTTTAGTGGTATTATAATGGACAACTTCTATAGGTACCTGTAATGCCCACAGTGATGCCAGAATAGATTACCCGAATATCATGTAACTTAAACATTACCGGTGGAAAGCGAGTGTACCAGGGTGTACTGTACACATCTGCATACCCGTTTAGAGCATACTGGCGTGATGGTATGTTATGAAGCGGTGTGAACAATAAACAGACTTGCGATTGCAGGAGACAGCAATCCCGAGAGATTTGACGTAATTTATTGAAGGGTTTTTTTATATTTTTTTATTTATCGATAGGCTCGCGTTTGACCACTATCTCGCCTGATGGTAAGTGACGATGTGGTCGAAGGTGAAGCACGCTTGCCTAGAAGTAACCTATTCACTCTTGACTTAAAGACCCCAAGGTTGTAGCTATCAGGAAACAAATAATCCGGCAGGGCATTCCACTCCTTAGCTTTACGCACAATGAAAATATTCGCATAATGATTTGTACGTATGGGTGGGATGTCCACCATGTACCGGTGGCGCATTGCCATACGTCTTGTTGTCCGGTGATGGAAAGGGCCAGGCGGAATCAAATTGTGCAGTTCCATCGCACACTCCGCTATCGCTAATTGTTTAAAAAAAAAAACGTTGCCCCACACTAGGAATTTCTTCCTGTATCGTGGGTGAGTTTACAAACATATAAACTCACATACACAACACCCAGAGCCGGAACAACTATCTGTAGGTCATACAAATATTTGTTCCGTAAATGACAATGAAGTCTCTTGTGAACAACGTGCTGAAGATCGAGAGTGTGTCGACCAGGGTGGCGTACCTTATACTCAGAATATCCGCAAGATATTCGCTGAAGGTCATACAGGTCTACGCCCCGACCTCGGCACACCCCGACGACGAGGTAGAGGCCATGTATGAGGATATCTCTATAGCCATGCATGGTTTCAAAACTCACTTCACCGTTGTCATGGGGGACTTCAACGCGAAACTGGGCAAACGAGACGAGGATGAGCTGCAAGTGGGGCAATTTGGAGTTGGACGTCGGAACCACCGGGGTCACCTACTGGCCAGTTTTATGGAGAAGGAGGGCCTCTACATGATGAACTCCTTCTTCAGAAAGCGTGAGCACAAGAAGTGGACCTGGCAAAGCCCCGATGGTGCAACTAAAAACGAGATCGACTTCATCATGTCAACCAAGAAGCAAATGTTCAATGATGTCTCAGTGATCAATTCGGTGAAAACCGGGAGTGATCACCGCATGGTAAGAGGCACATTGAACATTAATGTTAAGCTTGAAAGGTCTCGACTGATGAAGTCCACGCTCCGTCCAGCACAAATCCAGGCCCAAAACGCCGAGAGCTTTCAGCTCGAACTCCAGAATCGTTTCGAGTGCCTAGGGAGCTCCGTGGACGAATACAGCGATGGGTTCGTGGAAGCTGTCCATACGGTCGGGTCTAAGTTTTTCAAGACCCGCCGTACAGATAGAAACAAAAAGCTCTTTGATCATACTCTCAAGCTCATGAAGGAGAGGCGTGAGATGATTCTGCAGTCTTCAGACGATCCGTTGAAAAACCGGCAGCTAAATAGACGGATCTCAAAGTCCTTGAAAAGCGACCTCCACCGCTTTAATACTGAATGTATTAAAGACGCGATTGAGCGGAACAAAGGCTCCAAGGTCTTTGCAAGAGATCTGTCTATTGGGCAGAGCCAGCTCACGAAACTGAAGACCGATGATGGCAGGATCGTGTCCGCCAAACCGGAGCTTCTGAGGGAGATCGAGAGATTCTATGGACATTTGTACACGTCAAAAAGTAAACCCGTCGCGAATCTAGCGAATGACCCAAGAGCTAGATTGACCCGACACTATACCGAAGACATTCCGGACGTCAGCCTGTATGAGATTAGGATGGCTCTGAAACAACTTAAAAACAACAAGGCACCGGGTGATGACGGAATTACGGCCGAACTCCTGAAGGCGGGTAGAAAACCAGTACTTAAGGCCCTTCAGAAGCTTTTTGATTCCGTCATACTCGAGGGGAAAACGCCACAGGCATGGTGCAGGGGTGTGGTGGTACTCTTCTTCAAGAAGGGTGACAATGCCCTACTGAAGAACTATAGACCCATCACACTCCTTAGCCATGTCTACAAGCTGTTTTCAAGAGTCATCACGAATCGTCCCGCACGCAGGTTTGACGATTTCCAGCCTCCCGAACAAGCCGGATTCCGTAAAGGCTTCAGCACCGTAGACCACATACATACGCTGCGGCAGGTTATACAGAAGACCGAAGAGTACAACCTGCCTCTCTATTAGACCTGAACCTGCTTCTTGTAGCGTTTGTGGACTACGAGAAAGCCTTCGATTCGATCGAGACTTGGGCTGTACTGCAGTCTCTCCAACGGTGCCAAATTGACTACCGGTACATCGAAGTGTTGAAGTGTTTATACAAAAACGCCACAATGTCAGTTCGACTTCAGGATCAGACCTCGGAACCCGTCCTTCTGCAGCGAGGTGTGAGACAGGGAGACGTAATATGTCCGAAGCTCTTTACCGCTGCACTGGAGGATGTCTTCAAGGTTCTGGACTGGAGAGGGCTAGGCATCAACGTCAATGGCGAGTACATCACTCACCTTCGGTTTGCCGACGATATAGTGGTTATGGCTGAGACCATGGAGGACCTCAGTACAATGCTCGATGATCTCAGTAGAGCTTCCGAAAGAGTGGGTCTTAGGATGAACATGGACAAAACTAAGTTGATGTTGAATGCCCATGTTACACCCACTCCTATCAAGATTGGAGACTCTACACTCGAAGTTGTGGGCGACTATTGTACCTGGGACAAACGATCCAATTGGGTAGGGCCAACTTCGAGAAAGAGGTCAACCGTCGAATCCGACTCGGCTGGGCAGCGTTTGGGAAGTTGCGCGGTATCTTCTCGTCCAACTTACCGCAGTGTCTCAAGACGAAAGTCTATGACCAGTGTGTGTTGCCAGTGATGACATATGGCTCTGAGACGTGGTCGCTTACAATGGGCCTTATCAGAAAGCTTACAGTCACTCAAAGGGCAATGGAGAGGGCTATGCTCGGAGTTTCCTTGCGTGATCGAATCAGAAACGTAGAGATCCGCAAGAGAACCAGGGTTACCGACATAGCCCGAAGAATTGCCAAACTTAAGTGGCAGTGGGCAGGGCACATTGCTCGCAGAACGGATGGCCGATGGGGCAGAAAGGTACTGGAATGGCGACCGCGAACCGGAAGACGTTGCGTTGGAAGGCCTCCCACCAGGTGGACCGATGACCTAGTGAAGGTTGCGGGGATCCGCTGGTTACGAGATGCACGGGACCGGTCAATGTAGCGACGCTTGGGTGAGGCCTATGTCCAGCAGTGGACGTCTTTCGGCTGATATGATGATGAAATGACAGGACGAGCAGTCATCGATAGTCCACCGGATGGACCGATCCCTCAGGAAGTCAGCAATCCAGTCACACAAACCACTAGCAGAAGCTTACCAGTAAGGCTCTTATGCCAGACCCTGTCGAAAGCCTTAGAGATGTCAAGGGAGACAGCAAGCGCTTCCCCGTGCCTCTCGATGGCCTCACTCCAGACGTGAATGGCATACGCTAGAATAGCCCCAGTTGACCAATTTCGACGGAAGCTGTATTGGCGGTCACTGAGGATGTCGTTGTCTTCTAGGTATGCCAGGAGCTGTCACAGCGCTGACGCGCGCACCTGTGTTGTGCGGCGGCGCGGGCTGGCACCGACCGCGCCAGCGAATGTGCGGCGGTAGCCCGCGTTGCCACTGAATTGAATTGTTTGTATACCTATATTTTATATATTTAAGTGTAAACCAATTGTTATACGAGCGCTAATCCCGCCGATAAACTGCCTCGCAGTTTGGTGGGCTTGTAATGTTTAAGAACAAATGTTTTATCAAAATAAAGGTTATTTTTATTTTTTATTGTTCAGCACACGTTCCATACTCTTACAGAGGATGGACGTTACCGAGATAGGTCTGTAGTTGGCCGGGCCAGCCCGACTACCCTTTTTGGGCACAGGCTGAACATTAGCTAGCTTCCAAGCCTTCGGCACCTACCTTCCTTCGGAAAAGAAAAAAAAAATAATTATGAACCTTATTTTTGGGAAGTCGGTTAAAAACCAGATTTTCTAGATTGTCTCCGGGCGATGTGACCAAAGAGACTTCGAATTTCACGTGGTAAAAGTGACGAAAATCAAGTCATCATCGTGACGTTGTGCCGGACTTAGGTTTCGCCCAAGTATAAGGAAAAAAGAAAAAAAATGTCCAGCTAGAGGGAGGCCTTCCAACGTTACATCTTCTGGTTCGCGGTCGCCACTCGAGAACTTTTCAGCCCCATCGACTTTCCTTTCTGCTAGGATTGTGCCCAGACTACTTGCACTTCAATTTGGCAATTCTTCGGGCTACGTCGGTGACCCTGGTTCTCATGCGGATTTTGGATTCCAAATTTCATTTGATTGCTGATGCAAATCGTGGTGGACTTAAAGCGGTTACGCTCTAAATCCGATTCGAGTCCGTGATCTGAGTGCCAAGTTCTATATGAATTGAAAATTTTCAGAATTCTAACGAAAATGTTCGGACGAAGTTCGGATACTGTGCGTAAAGGGTGCGCCAAAGTTCACCTAAATTTTCAACTCCGATAATTGGAAATCCGAAAATGTTCTTCCTAACATTTTTCATCCTAACAATCACAATTCCTAACTACTCTGTATCTAATGTTCATAATTCAGAAGCATTCAACTTCATAATGTCAGTAGCAATAAACATGTATTATACTTTTATTTGTTTTCCTATATTTTTCAACATAACTATCTTTTACACTATTATTCAAAGTCATATCTTTTTTGTTTAGATTTCGTTTTATTCATAATAATCAGTATTATATACATTAATTTTGCGTAACTTTATTTTCACATAACATGTATAACATTTATAAGAATAACAGGTACCATGATACAAGTAGTCAAATAAATACATGTTTTCATATACACATTTTAATTAAATTAGTTTAATATTAGCGGCTATAGCTTTCAAATAATCACTTTTATTGGTGTATTTTGCTTTAAAATTAAATATATATTTAATTCTATCATATTTGCCGTTGATTTGGAAGTTCATTTTATTTGTGTAGGTAGTACTCATAAATAGAAAGCTTTATAAAAAAATTCAAGACTTTTTGTATGTTTTTCGTGAGGTAAAAAAATGAGAATTAGTCCAAGAGCGAGCGAAGCGAGCTCGGGAACTTAGGGCACCCCGACACGGATAGGTTAGGTTCGAAGGAGATGACGGAAGCTGAAGTGAGCGAGCAAAGCGAGCGAACGCAGCTCCCGTCATCTCCTTCATGTTAGGTTACTTTAGACCCTGCAGACAGAAATAGGAGCGCCGCGCAGCGGGGCTCCGTCGACTTAGTTGCTTAAATCTTCCATAACCATGGGGTTCCGTGGGGTTGGGATGGTACAGTGAGGTAGCCCCTCTACCCTCCTTTCCCTTTCCCCCTTTCGCGCCCCTTAAATCGATGGAAATTTATGGAATTTTTTATTCTAACCTGAAAACTTTAACCATGGATATCTCCATAACTATAGGGCTCCGAGCGGTTGGTGTGATACTGAGGGGTAGCCAAACCTCCCCCCATCCCCCCTCTACCCTATCCGCTCCAAAAATCAACGGCATATAATCGAAATTTTAACCTTACACTTATACTTTTTGTTGCTTCTTAATTCACACGCCCAATATTGTATATCCACTGTTTTTCAGTTTTTATCATATGTAAATCCATGTACGTCTAATTTTAATCCTTCGCGACTGGTTTTAAATGATTTTAAATAATTTTTCTCTATATTAATAAAGCATTAACACAAACATGCACGTAATGATAATACACCGACATGAACTTAACAATAGACACAACTCAGTACGTTATGTAAAGCATACCCCAAATAATAATCATCCCTCAAATTAAACCTATAAATATCATCTTCTACCCAAATATATTTTTTATTACACTTGGTAAATGTTTTTTTCTGAGTATGAGTGAAAATATTATGGTAATTATGTTTAGGGATAAAAGCGTTATGATAAAAAACAGTAGGAGTTTAAATATATTTACATTAATGATATTATTAATTACAACTTTCGGAAACACGAGTGTTATGAACATCGCCGGTAGCACTACAAATAGTATGAATGAAAACTTTAGGATGAAAATTTTTAGGAAGAGTGATCATTCGGATTACAAATCGTTAGGAAGAACAATTTCGGGTAAAGAACTTTAGGTGAGCCAATATGGACCCGTGCGTAAACTTTCCTACAGGGAGTAGGTACTACGGCTACTTCGGAATTTCTCGGATTCGGATCAGATGCAGTGCGTTACCGCTCTTCCTCATGCTTCAAGTGTTTAAATCTTCATGCTGGCGAAGAGACTTCTTTTGTATAAATCTCTAATTATTACCGACCAAAAAGGAAGAGGTTCTTAATTCAGATAATTATAATAGGTCTTTACCTATGAAATTGCCGTTCTGCAGTACTGGCCATTACAAATGAATATATTTTTTGTTTGTCTAAGAATTCTAATTTCAAATTAATTTTATTTTAAAAACATGGAATTCTTTTTCAAGTTAGTCATTTGCTTATCGATTAGCGTTATGTTTTCATCGCATTTAAATCTTTTTTGGCATCAAGGATTTGGGTTAAAACTATTTCATCATGTCATGACCTTTGCTTGCGCTGTCTTCGCACAAGCAAAGCCCCACCACATTCATAGGTTATAGGTTATTCAAAACCGAATCCTCCGTAAGATCACGGGAGACCCCTGGTTCGTCCGTAATCAGGCAGTCCATGTTGACCTTAGAATCCCCACGATCCAGCAGTTTATGAAACGCATTTACCAAGCGCTTATTTGACACTGCGGGCAAGCACAGTAACCCCTTAATCCAAGCGGCCACACGCTACGAATCCGCCCGAATTCACCGACCGAGGCTCACTCTCACTACCCCCGATGACGTCACTACCCTGCTCTAAGAGATTAGCAAGGTGACCAGTACAATTTAGAATACACAAACCGCTTTCTATCCGTCTGCGCCGCCGAGGCCCGCCGCGACGTCCCCGTAAAGATATTCAAGCCAGCCCGCGCAATGCTGAGTCGTAGTTAAATAATTAGTTAACAAATTAGAGTTTCTTGTCCGTTCTTCTCCACGTAGGTATTTGCCGAACGGATGGTAGAATCACTTAATCATGATCCAGTCCTAGCTGATCCCCCAGCAAGGCCCTGAGCCGAGGTTCGACCCATAGGGGGTAGCCCTCAGCGTGGTCGATTAGGTTGATTTGTGCCTGGCTGGATCGCTCGGTTAAGTCGTAGCCAATTACTCTGATTGAACAGCGAGAGACCACCTTCCACCTTCACCATTGTCAGTGTAGTATTGTGGTGGCCCAGTGGCTAAGACCTCGCATCTCGTGCTTGAGGTCGTGGGTTCAAATCCGGGCAAGTCATCGGGTCAAATTGTTCATCTCTGGGACGGATCTGCCAAGTACCAGCTAGATGCACTTGAGTCGATCGAAAAACGAGCCAAGAGGCTCATCGGCAATCATCTACTCGATCGAATGTAGGCTTCAGAACCTTGGACATCAGCGCCGAGTTGCCAGCGTTACAATTCGGGAAGCCTGCGTTAGAATTGCATGAACTAATTCCTCCTATCCCGTTCCATCATCGGACTACAAAACGTACGGCGATGCGTCATCGGTACATGGTGGACATCCCACCCATACGCACCAAACGTTTTGGGAATACTTTTATTATGCGTACAGCAAATTCCTTGCCGGATTCTTTATTTCCTGATAGCTACAACCTGGTAGTCTTTAAGTCAAGAGTGAATAGGTTACTTCTAGGCAAGCGTGATTCATCGTCGACCACATCATCCCTTACCATCAGGTGAGATAGAGGTCAAGCGCAAGCCTAGGAACAATAACAAAAAAAAACCCTGTGACTTTTTCAAAGTCATTTGCACTTTCTATATATATCTTGAACATCACAGGCATCGGTGAAGGAAAACATCGTGACGAAACCTGGACTTAACGAACACCGTTATTACACAATAGGGTATGCAGACGACCTCGCAATTCTAGTACCCGGGAAGGTGACTGGAACCATCTGCAACCTTACGCAGCAAGCGCTACGAATAGTAGAACGATGGTGCAGGGAGTATGATCTTTCAGTTAATCCTTCTAAGACTGTACTGGTCATGTTTACTCAAAAACGAGCACTAGGCCCTTTCCGTCTACCAAAGCTGTTCGACACTGAACTCCTGCTTTCCAACGAGGTCAAGTATCTTGGGGTCATTCTCGACAGCAAGCTTAACTGGAGCAGTCACTTAGACAACAAACTTAACAAGGCGTGCATTACCTTCTGGCAATGCAAGAAAATGATAGGCAAAAAAATGGGGCTTGACCCCCAAAATCATTCTCTGGCTGTACTGCGCGGTGATTCGGCCCATGATCTCCTATGGGGCCGTGGTTTGGTGGCCCCGCGCTAAGTTAAGTACCGCTGTGAACAAACTGCAACGCACGCAAAGACTGGCCTGCATGGCGACGACAGGCTGCATGAGAACTACCCCGACTGCTGCGGTCGAGGCCATGCTGGATCTGCCTCCGCCCCACCTTTTCATTCAGCAGGAGGCCACGACGGCGGCAGTACGGCTTAAGGCATTAGATCTCTGGGGTAGGAGAACTACACAACACACGGCTCTGCTAGAGGACCTAAACAAAGAGTTCCCTCTCACGACAGCAAGTATTGACCGGATACCTAAGCAGTTTGTTTTTGACAAAAAATACAAAATCCAACTCCATGAGGACAACCGCTGTGAGGGGTTACGCCCAGACGAGTTGAGGATCTTTACCGATGGTTCCAAGACAGGTACTGGCTCAGGTGCGGGAGTGTTCTCAGAGGACCTCAACATTCATATAGCCGCGCCGCTTGGGGCTTTTAACACGGTGTTCCAGGCAGAGTGTGTGGGCATAAGCCTGGCTGCATCGGCCATTCTAGACAGGCAGGTAAAAGATTTCCCAATACGCATTCTCTCAGACAGCATGGCCGTCCTGCAGGCGCTGAGCAGCCACACGGTATGCTCTGGACTGATATACGAGTTTCACCAACGCCTAAACCAGGTTGGGTCAAGCAATAAGGTAACCATTCAATGGATAAAAGGGCACAGTGAGTCCCGAGGCAACGATGCGGCGGATGAGCTCGCCCGTAGGGGATCCAGTATGGCGGTGGTTGGTCCGGAACCAATCGTGCCAATACCATTCGGATACCTCCGCAATCTGGTAAGAAAACGCACCAAAGAGCAACACCACAAATTGTGGATTGACCACAGTGAGTGCAGGCAAGCCAAAGAGGCACTTCCCGCGGTGGATAGTCGGTTCACCAAGAAGGCCCTACGGCTGAAAAAACAACAGCTGCGAGCAGTCACAGCTGTAACGACTGGTCACGGGATTTTTAATAAGCACCTTTTTGTCTTAGGGATTACGGATAGCCCGCTGTGCAGAGCATGCATGGAGAGGGACGAGACAGCAGAGCACCTGCTCCTAAGCTGCCCGGTATTCGCCGGCTACAGGGCCAAATACCTCGGTGAACCAGGTACCGTACAGGAGGTAGTCAGCAACACGAAGGCGCTGTTGGCCTTCCTCGAGGAGTTGGGATGGATCGAGTGAGGAAGTTGGTTGTAGGTTAATCCCACCCGTACGCAAAATACGCGCTTGGTCGTGGCGTTGCGGAAACCAGCCCGTTTTAACCTAACTTTTTTTTTTTTTTTAGCGTGGAGAAATGCTCATGCATACTGCGCTACCACGGGGAGATAGCGCAGTTATGTGGGACTCTAACCCACTAAAACTCCACGGTGTCCTCCTGTGCCGCTTATGGCGGGAACACGGGAACGCGTTAGCATACATCCGCGAACCCGCCGCGGCTGTCCGTCTCTGGACCCTCCTCTGGGGTTTACCCCCATCACCGGCGCACCAGAACACACAGTACGCCGTGACCACCTCGGGGACCAAACCAGCACATGGGTACCAGACAACCCCGTGTATGGCACCCTTGGTCCCCCTGTGACGGGTCAGGACAGTGGCCCCGCCACCTACCACTTTCCGGCCGCAGGGGATAGGGAGAGCGGCCAGCGCTATACCGACACTTCTCCTCCCCTGCGGCCCCACCGCGTCCGCCATCAGACGGTGGCGACCCCGTGCAGGCCGCGGAGGGTAGGGCGAGCGGCGCACCGTAATACCGGCACTCCTCTCCCGCCGCGGCCTCCGACCCTCAGCCACGATGCCTTCCATACCACATCGCGGCCCGCCTCAGTTGCAATGTCGCCTAGGCAACACCGCAACCTACATGTTGGCCGCTACGTCGTCGGCTTATCGGCAAAAGCCCTGACGAGCGGCCCCTCCTCGGGCTCCTCTTAGCTTCACCGTGGTTGTCCAAGCCACGGCTACTGAGCCCCCCCGCCTCGACAATGCGGGAACCCACCGGGGGGGGTTTTAACCTAACCTAACCTAATCTGGACTTGTATAGTTAGAAGCCTGTGGGGTTCCCAGGGGCGGCTTAATTAACTCCGACACCATAGGTGGTCACATCCTCACACGAAAAGAAGAAAGAAGACCATTGTCAGCGATGTCAAAGATAAACTTAGAATATACACGCATCAATCAAAATCAAAACTTCTTCATTTCAATTTAAGCCAATAAGCGGCACTTGAACGTCAAAAATTTAAAAGTAATAATAATTGATTCTACCGCACATTCGGAAAAGTAGCTTGTTATGGAGAAGAACGGACAAGAATTGCCACACTTAAGAACACGAGAAGCAAGGTCTTAGCCACGGGGCCCACCACGACAGAGATATCAATACATTTGTAATATTCGAAACTAACTTTTCCTTTAAATGTTTTACGTACAGTCTATTAAAACAAACGCTATCGTGCAGGTATGGATGGAGAGGTAAATAATAAACTGAAGTTTTATTGAAGTAATATGTTTACTTTTATAACTAATATTAGAACACAATGAAGGTTTAATTTAAAAAAAAAGTTTTTACACAATCTTGCCTTAATTTAATTGTAATTTATGTGAAACACAAGCTTAAATAATAAAAAAAAATGTAAAAAAGAAAACTTTTCTATAAAAAATTAATTTAAATAATTAATATACAATTGGCGATTTTTATATTTTCATCAATCATCAACAAATCAAACATTTGAATTTAAAAAGTCCGCCACACACACCAGAGGCCTTAGTGCGAGTATTTTAACGTACTCACTCGTGGTACCGAAACGATCTCCAAAATGTAAACAAAAAAAGAGGTTTCTCCTTACCGTCCCCAGACGGCGCTTATCCAATTTCAATACAAATTGACGTTTACGTTAACGCGATTGAGCGTGAATAAAAACTCGCACTAAGGCCCGCCACAATAATGTGTAGGTAGTTAGGCGACTTTAGACACAAAATATGTTACACGAATATATATAACGAAACAGGTTTATATAAATAGTTCTGATAAAAATGGTACTATCGAACAGATCTAATGATGAAGCTGGGAGGTAGGTACAGAAATTCCGTAATAAAACAATGTATCCCAGTCGTATTCGGGCTTATTGAAATTGTCATGAAATGTACTCGTTAGTTGTGCAACTAAATAGTAAAAAATATTTTTTTTGCCAAAAATTCAATTCAAGGATGTCGGTTGTACTTATTTGGAAAAAGTCTTTTTGTTTCACGTATATTGATAATTTCAGACAGCACATTATCCTCTAAATCAATTAGATTACATTTATTTTTACCATAATTGATTACGTTATCAAAAAATGAATTCAAATTATTCAAATCTTTCATCACTAAATCTACTACTGCCGAATATTGAGGCGATTTGAAGCAAAAATAAGATCCATAGCCTAATTTTTTTTTGCCAAAAATTCAATTCAAGGATGTCGGTTGTACTTATTTGGAAAAAGTGTTTTTGTTGTTTCACGTATATTGATAATTTCAGACAGCACATTCTCCTCTAAATCAATTAGATTACATTTGTTTTTACCATAATTGATTACGTTATCGAAAAATGAATTCAAATTATTCAAATCTTCCATCACTAAATCTACTACTGCCGAATATTGAGGCGATTTGAAGCAAAAATAAGATCCATAGCCTAATAGCCACTCTAATATAACATCTTTCTTACTTTCCAAAACACTCATCAATGTATTGTCAATCTTTATTTTGTGATCAAAAATTCTGCGTACATGTGTGAAACTGGTGTCTGTTAACATCATGTAAAAATAATCTAGTTTTCCACTACCACTTCCGATTTTCAAACAGTCACATACATATTCAACTGCAAAGTATTCAGTGAATGTCATGTGTGTAAATATCGGGATTCCATTTGCTACACTATCTATGAGGCCTGTCTTCTCTTCTCCCTTTTCCAAGTTTTTTATCAACTCTTTAATTTCTTCTAACTCTTTCACACTAAACAACGTCAAATTGTGTTCATTGAAAATGGCATAAGCCCCCAACTTTTTGTGCTTTAAAATAGAATCTGTGAGTTCTTTGTCGGCAGCCATAATAATATCAGGATTATGTAGGTTCATTCCGTTTTTCTCTTGATACCGTCTTTTAATTTTAATTTCCAAAAATCTTTCGTAAACGTTAAAAGTATCCACATCCAAATACCATTCCTTAGAATCTTTACCAACATTTTTTATATTGTCTACGACATATAACGCTGTTAGGTACAGCAATAACGGATTCACATCACAGACTGCTTCACCGGTGGAATAATTTTCATCATTTTTGTTACATGTGTTTGTTATTTCAGAATTCAAATAACAGGCCGCGATTTTAAAGACAGCAAGTAACGGCTTTGAAAGAGGTATTTGCTTATTACCCATTGCCGCCATGTACTCACGGAATTTCTTAATATTTTCGAGCTGTGAGCTGTTCAGTTCTTTTAAACCTAAATTAATTTCCCAAAATTTCTCACAATATTTTATCATTTCTTCCTCGGTGAAATAAAGTATTTCGTAAGAAAGCCCAAAATCGTGCTTTAAAATATTTTTTATTTCGTTATATGACCTGCTTGTGATCCACATTCTGTGCTTACGACACCACCACCATTGAGGACCATATATGACACATTTCAGAAATTTCATGACCACGTCCGTATAATGCGGACAGATTTCATCGAAACCATCGATTACGAAAATAATTTCTCCCTCACAATAAAAATGTAGGAACAAGTTCAACTCAAACTGTATCAGAGAGCCTGCTTTACAATGTTTCAGATAAACGACGTTGTCTTTTTCTTCCAGCGTAATTTCTACATTATTTTCTTTGCCAAGTTTATCGCGAAGTATAACTTGACACATAAACTTTAAAGTCTCTAATTGATCAATGACTGTACTCTCTTCCTTCCATTTGCTGAATTCTGTTGAGTACTCCAATAAGTTAACCCTTACAATCCAAATTTCTGGTTTGAGCTCCTTTGTTTTAATCGATAAATGAGTCAGTAGAGTTGACTTGCCCATTCCGGGCTCTGCTGTTACAAGCACAACGTCGTCTGATATACTGATAAGAGTCTCGACATCTATGTCGACATAAAATCCCTCCTTCCTAACGCGTCTATCAACATGCAAGTGTTTTATTTCATTATAATTCCTATTGACGATTAGTTTACCAACTGCAATTCTTTCCTCACTGATTATTTTAATTAAAACATCTTCTTTCACATATATCTTAGAATTTTCATTGACTATCAAGTCTAATCTTACCTCTGTGTCTTGAAACATCACTCTGGCCTTCTCGAGGATTCTCTTCTGTGAGTCTTCACTCATATTAATGAGACTATTCTTTTCATCGTATACTGGTGGATTTGGGAAATATTTATTTAATATTTTAACAGAAGCATGATTTGTAACAACGATAGTTTTCTTGTCAAGGACCGCTTTTGCAATGTTTTCTAGAATTTTATGTTTGTCTTTTTGTATTTCATCGCATACTAATATTACAACTTTGCCTTCATTTACATCCCTCAACTCTCTACGTAAAACATTACGGTCGTTTGGTGGTAGTTTAATGATATATTCAAGATCTAACACAACATAGTCTTTATCGTTGAAATATTGCATGACCTTGACAACAGTTAGTATGCTGTTCTCTGTAATGATAATAGTATTCAAGTGTTGAGTCTGCAAATTCAAAGAACTAACAGCGTCTTCAGTGAATGTATAATCAACAAGTTTTATTTTATTCTGATACATCGCTGTTAAGATTATTAGTAGTGGGTCCTTAATAATGTGTTTTTTCGCCCTTTCAAATAAGTCACTTTCTCGTGTCAGTATCTCTGCTTGTTCTGGTTGCTTCCACCATTTCAGCATTTCATCATGATATTTACATAATATTGCATCAGTTTGAACTTGTAGGTAGTTTGGTTGAGTGAGCTGGTTTTCTTCAATTTCGCTTTTTAAAATGTCCTCTACGCCTTCCTCATCAGCTTGGTTAGAGTAAATAACTAGTTTCTTTAAGAAATCTTTTGCTTTTTCTTCATATTCACTACATTCCAATAACAGTTTAGGAAGCTTGTGAACTTTAAAATTAAATTTATATTCGGATAAGTTGAGGATTATATTATTTGATCTTTTCTCATTAATCAATCCGATTTCGTCATTCATACTTTCATACAGACTTTTAGCAAGAGGTCCTAGAGAATGCCCGTTATTTGTAATCTTCATCATTTTAGTGTCATCGTCAAGCACGAATATATTTCCGATGGCTCCAGCAATACCTCCATTGAGCTGCAGGAATCCATCTCCCAAAGTTTTATCTATAGTTACTATTTTACTGGCATTACAGTTGTCCAATAAGTCGGTGATTTTTGACGATAGATACTTTATTCTTTTCTTTTTTTTCTCATCACTGCCGCTTAGAGTTACATCTTGATTTCCGAAAGCAGCCGGGACTCTCAATTTAAACGCCGGAGATAACAATATTTCTTTTGCAGCCAGTTCTACTGCTTTATTGACAGTTGATCGAGAAACATCTATTGGTTTCATAATATCTGGGTTATAATCACTCGTGATTTTTTTATCAAATGCTAACTGTCCATTGTTGTATGGTATAACGGTCCCGATCAGCTTGCTAAGTATTGAAGCATCAGTGGGCTTTGTTAAGAATGTAGACAGTAATGTTTTAACAACTTTGGGTTTTATTTTTCTATTCTTAAGAATTTGTTTGATTAATGTATCTTTGAATATAGTGAGGTATTCTTCATTAGCTTCAAAGAAGTCTTGTCGAAAGGAGGCTATTCGATGTCCACCAGGTTGAATTTCTGAAACTTCGACTGCTTTTTGAGCGAGAACTACGTGATAGCGTTGTATTAGCTCGTCAGTCAGCATCATTTTAAAATTACCGTCATCGTTTATAAACTTTGCTAATTGTTCTGCCAGCGAGATCATTTGTTCTTTCATAGCTACTTTGCATAGAAACTCTACATCCTCGTATAGCTTGTACGGTTGCTTGGCCGTTCCGCCTGTGCCGATTAAATCATTCAGAATGGAGATAGAGCTACTTTCTACTTTCGAGTCGTCACTAAATTCATCTCTCGCAGTCGTGTATAAAACGAATAAACATTCTGCTTCATCAAATGTACCTTTAAAGAACAATTCCTCATTACTGGGATCGAAATGTGCTCTGACTTTCAAGTAGCTAATAAAGTAAGTAGCTAAATCGATTGTAAGTGTTTGTTTCTTGTTTTCCCTATGCTTAGCTTGTATGAAGACTAAGACAGGTCTATCAAACTCTTCAACTTCTACCTTGAAACATAAATCGTCGAAAGCGCCCATGTTGTCGACATTTGAAGCTAATTGGAATTCTGTAATCCTTTCGTCATGAAACGCTCTAAAATATAACAAGCTGAGTAACTTGGTTTCGAACAAGTGTCCGCTAATCCCTGAAGTGCCTTCACGCCTCTTGAACATGGTGCAGCTTGTCGTTAGTCCCGGGCGTCTGGAGACTGCTTAGCAGGGGTTGTAGTCTTCAGTTTTGATTCGATAGCCAGGTCGGACAACGTAGTACGAATTTCTCCGTGGCAGCCTGTAGTTTCGAAGTAGGCAGTGTACTGTACAGCCGTACCTCGGGAAGTTCTACTACTACTACTACTAAGGTTAAGCTCTTGGACCTGCGTCTGTCTCTGGTTTTACCGTCCCGTTGGGTTATGATGGTCGAAGAAGAGAGAATGTACCTTTGATTGAGCATACACTTGTGCCCGATAAATCCGATAATATTGCCCGCGTCGATGGCTAGTCTCTGCTGATGCTGCCGAAATACAGTCAGGAAGACTGACAGTCTTAGGGGCGTTGTACTTGACATACACAGTCACGCTGAGCAGCAAAAGTTGTCGAAGCTCCGATTGAAGACTTGGAACTATAAACAAAGAGAATAAATTCTTTAGCCGAAATATCTAAAACAGTGCAATAAGGGCGGACTTGCTTTTCTCGCTTGTGGAGATCACTTCACTCTCGGGTTCTTCCCTTGGTGATGCGACAGACCAAATCTGTTCGAAGGACCCTCCCAATGGCCCATAAAGATTGTGCGTCCGCTGCGGACAGGGAGGGAGGTTCTGTTTATCTACGATTATATCGGTAATTGTTGTACATATCCCGAAATCAGACCACCAAACCAACCAGACTAATATACCTTGCTTGTTACTGCACTCACACTATCGTATGCATAATCTGAGCGAGGAACGGCTTCGAAAAATTTACCACGAAATTAACTATGCGCGGCCAAAGAATCCAAACTAATCCTACTATATCCATAATGTTATTAAAATTGTAACTCGGATATCTCTGCGTTTTAAAGATATTTAAGAAAATTTTATACCGAAAATTTTATAAGCAATAGATGCCAAAAAAATTATTTTTGCAATTTTTGTTTGTCTGCCACGGAGGATGATTGTAGGCGGTTGACGCAAAAACTTCTGCACGAAATTGAATGCAATTTTCACAGTTTTATTGTTGCTGATCTAACCTAAAATATGGTATATATTTTATCTAGATACACCGCTTAGCAGTCGAGTTATCTATAAATGAGTGTTTTCCTTAACTGGGTGAGTACGGAACAATCAGAATCCATAGGCGATATCAGAAAATTGTCTAAGGAACCTTAGCTGCTCTGTTGCGCGCGGAGGCCCCCGGGCGTCGGGAGTCGCAAGCCGATTCCCGGCCACCGTAGGCACGGGCTTGCGGACGGCAAGTAATGGGTAGCTCGCCGTCCGATAAGGACTAGGCCCGAGTTTACAGCGCGTAGTGTTCCACGCGCGGCTCAAAGAGATGTCAGCAAAAGTGACGGGGCCCGCTAGTGCCCGATGCCTGTCTGGGTCGCGGATAAATTTGAAAGATGGTTACCGCGGCCTTGGCACAAGCAACTGAAGGAACACGGGTGGGTTTTAGTCATTAAAACTTGACACGCCCTCCCGCTTCACCCAGATCGTGAGAAGTCATTGGATGATTACATACCCAAAAAAATAAGGTGCTTTGTTATGAGAACCATTTTGCCAAGTAAAATTTTTGGTCAAGCGTCCATGAAAATTGCAATATTCTATTAATTGCACGGAATTATTACAAGAAGCCACAAAATTGCAAATATCATGCTATACACCTTCGAGGAGCTAAGCATTCAATAATCATTGAAATAGAAGACCGTCAATATTACACACGTTGTCAACGGAATTCGTAGACTGGCGTATACTCCACCAGTCTACGAATGTCGTATAGATAGATAGATCAAAATGGGTCGAAGTGTCCGAGTTATTTCTCGGCCACTCCACAAGATAAGATAAGATAGGTCTGCTTTCTTTACCGTTTGTTGTAGTGCAATCTTCAGCTTTCGCAATTCATTTTCAAGTATTATTTACCTATTTCTGTTTTTTTTTGGTACTACCTACTTTACAATTAGTAATAATTTATGCATGGCTACTTTTATTTTTATGGCTATATCAAATCAATCTGCCTAGCCTTTTCCCAACTACATTGGGGTCAGCTTCCAGTCTTATCGGGTTCAGCTGAGTACCAGTGTTTTACATGGAGCGACTTCCTATCTGACCTCCACAACCCAGTAACAGGGTAACACGATACTCCTTGGCAAGACTGGTGTCAGATCTCAAGCTTCTGAATACCCGTAACGACTGTCAAAGATCTTCAAATGACAGCCGGGACCAACGGCTTAACGTGCTTTCCGAGGCTCGGAGGAAACTCGGTATGTTGAAATGGTCACCCATCCACGGACCGAACTCGTCAAGCTTTGCTTAACCTTGATGATCGACCAGTGCGACGTAACAAATATATTGCATTTTTATCAAATAATTCTTCTTTTAAACCTAAA
Source organism: Orthosia gothica (assembly GCA_949775005.1). Lineage (NCBI taxonomy): Eukaryota > Metazoa > Arthropoda > Insecta > Lepidoptera > Noctuidae > Orthosia > Orthosia gothica. The sequence continues at coordinate 8,562,233 of OX459061.1, read as the reverse complement.
AAAATAATTATAAAGGACAAACTATTGATAGCGTTAACGTGACTAAATTCTTGGTTACATTGATTGAAATCAATTAACTTGGAAATCGCAGGCTGAAGAAGTTTGCAAAAGATTAAGCACGGCTGCATATTATGCTCTCTACAATCTGTCCAAGAAAGTTAATATACATTAATGGTTGCAAATCACAGTTTGGTGGTCTCTGTTCTATAATTTGGTGTAGTATTCTGGGGTCATTGTTCCGGAATGGAGTCTATATTTAAAGCCCAAAACGTCCATCCATCCATTTTTAATATCAAGATTACAGATAGATGCATTCCTTTTTTCAAGAAACACAAAATACTAACTTTTCCTAGTTTATACATTCTCAAAGTTTTCGTTAAAACTAACAAACAAGCTTCTATTTCCTGCATTGAATGAAATGAGGATGCGAACTACTGCCATGAGATCAAAATATCAGAGTCTATTGTGTACTGGTTGATATATTGGTATGGCACATTTAACAAATTGCCAAATTGTATTAAGGATCAGCCCTTAATAAAATTCAAGAAACTCCTATCCTCCTCCTAGAGAAATGTTATTACTCTGTTGCCGGTTTTATAAATAATGATGAATTGTAATATTTGCTTCACTTTATCTCATTTATTATGTAAATAATTTTAAAGAAGATGTAGTGACTAAAATTGAAAAGGGTATGTTAAGATGGTTTGGCCATGTTGAAAGGATGAATGAAAGTCGACTTACGAAAGGTATTTACAAGGCAGACGTGAATGGAAACGCCGGGAAACGAAACGGCGTGTGTGTATGACTAGATGTATGAATGTGTGTGAAGCAAAAGAAGTATGTAAGGATCGTAGCAGGTGGCGTTCTGTAGTTTCTGCCTACCCCCATGGGAAAAAAGGTGTGAGTTTATGTATGTTTATGTATGTATGTATAATTTTAGACTTAGCTGATTCATGTTCTCGTTTTGAATTATGCTACAAATAAATTTAATTTAATTTTAGTTTCTAAATTATCTGTAAGTTAACCACTATATTTTTGTATGCCAACAGGCAGAATTTACTGGGAATATATTTGAAACTTACACCATTATTGTAATACCTGCATTCTATACAAATGAAGAAATAATAATTATTATTAAATTTCGGTCAAAAAAAAATACATTTCGGCAACACCGTGGGAGACCCAGGCGAAGATGGCGGGATGAACTTAATGCCTATCGACAGGATTGGTCCACAATTGCCCTAAACCGAGAGGATTGGAAGGAAGGAGGGGAGACCTTTGCTCTGCAGTGGGACAGAATAGGCTGAAAATAAATAATAATAAAAATTTCTGTGCTGCTAAAGGAACAACGGTCATTGATTAAATGTCATGGAATGTAATGAAATCGTGAGACGAACTCTTACTTACCATCAACAACTGCACAAACTGAATTAATCTAGGCGCCTACCCATGCTTCCATAACCATTTTAGAGTTCCGTTCCCCTTATAGGATCACTTCATGAGGCCGAGACAATGAAGCTCTCTCCTGTGGTCGCAACATCGGCTGCGCCCGTACTTCTGCACGTTTGCACTAGCGATTCACCATTTTCATTCTCAGGTCGGTAGTTCAAATAGTTATTTTACCTGTACCATCTTTAAAATTTTAATTTATTTACCTTTTCTGGTGTTTTGTTCATAATAATTTTGCAATGTTTTCAGTTTGACTTTGACAGGACAGATCCAAGGTCAGACATTGTGGCACTGACTGACAGTTGGCATCTGTCAATTGACATCTGTCAGTTGGTTGCATTGCGTTTAGTTTTTTTTTACATTCCATTCGATGTGTGAAATGATTGTAAACTTGTTGAATTTCATTATTATTTTGTTAGTTTTTATTTTATCTTATTTTAGTGTATTTTTATTAATTTAGTTGTAAAATATCTGCCAATATACCAGCGAGTTGGGGTGGATTAAATGTTTATTATCGTTAAATATTTACATTGATTTTAGTAATATTATTTAAATTTATATGTATTTCTAAGGTATTTATATATATATTATTATGAATGGATTTTAATTACTACTTTAATTCTCTTGAATATACTCTCAGCGACCTATGCCCCATGGATGAGCACATCATTTTAATGGGTGACTTCAATACATGCTTGATTAAAAATAACTCTCGCTCCCTTAAACTCCTTTCACTCTTGTCTGAGAGAGGCAAAACTTGAAGATTGAACCTTCAAGTTTTGCCTCTCTCTGCTACTCACTATTTTCCCAATTGTACGCCTTCTTAACTCCTATCTTAATGTTTCTTTCCATGGACAGCTTATTGCTACTTTCTCTTACCACGATCTTGTTTATCTATCTTATCGTATCCATGTCCCCAAGCGTAAGCCCTAGCTCTTATATCTTCGTAACTACAAGGGCATAGAACTGGAGGCATTGCGGCGTAATGCCGGCGATCACGATTGGTCTGCTCAGGTCGGGACCCATCGGGCTTTAATGTACCTAACCATTCTCAATTTGTATCAACAGCATGCTTCGACGAGTCAAAGGCATAATCCTACACCAAGGATTACACCACAAAGGAGCATATGGCCCGTAGGGACTAAGTCAAAAGCAGGTATATGCGCAGACCTTCAGTCCTGAATCTCGCTTATTACAAATATTTACGTAATCGCTGCAGTCACCTGTGTCAGGATGCTAAGAGGCGCTACTTCCATGAACAACTCAATAACCGCAGTTTTGCCGATATATGGCGATTCCTTAATTCTGTAGGCATAGGCAAATCTGGTAGGCGATTTGCCCATACCTACAGACTTAACCAATGCAAGGATGTGAACCCTCAATGATCTGAACAATTATTTCTCTCGTCTGCCTTTTTCTCTTGAAGTCTTGATAAGTACGTCAAGGCAGCAACATTAGAGCGTCTTTCCAGTTTGTCGTTGCCACAATGTCCGACCTTTAACCTTAGTGAAGTCTGTCTGGCAATGACTTCTACAGTAGTCGGTAATGATAAGTTATGTTCCAGAATGAGTACACTTATCCTTCCATCGGAGCACGGTAGAATCATTTTTTATTACTTGTAAATTTTAATTTTAATTTATTTGACGTTCAAAAGTGCCGTTTATTGGCCTAGTTGAATAAATATATTTGACTTTGACTTTGACCAGCATTGCTTCCTGTTCCAACTCACATCTTCAATCACTCGTTTACCTCTTGCTCTTTTCCAACGGTCTGGCAGCAGGCTCACATAATACCCTTACCAACAATCCTTCTCTATTTCTATTCTTCCATTCCTCTCTAAAGTCTTCGAGCACTAATTTCACAGACAAATATCATATTTCTTGTCGTCAAACTCATTAATATCTCCCTTTCGATCCGGTTTTCGTACGGGTCACAGTACTGATTCTGCATTTTTAAAAGTGACTGACGATATCCGCTGGGCTATGGAGAATAAGTCCCTTACTGTACTTGTATTGCTTGGCTTTAGCAGTGCCTTCACCTCAGTGGATTTCGACATTTTACTCGGTGTTCTGGCATCCATCAATGAGAAATTGATGGATTTATTCTTCCGCTTTCATCAGCATCATCATCATCAGCCTATAGCAGTCCACTGCTGGACATAAGCCTCTCCAATTGCACGCCATTTGGTTCGATTTTCGGCTACTGTCATCCAGCTGCTACCAGCCACCCTGCGAAGGTCGTCGCTCCACCTTGCCTGAGAGCGTCCTACCTTACGTTTACCAGTTCGCGGTCTCCACTCAATGGTCTTAGGTAGCAAATTCGTTTGCAATGCGGGTAACATTGCCTCTTGTATACCTCTATATCTCGACGGTGTTCGCATAGACTTTGCCGAAAACGCAAAAAAAATTGGGGGTAATCATTGACTGCAATCTTTCTTGGCGTGTGAAGGTCAACGAAGTCACTCGTAAGGTTCATTTTTCATTCCATTCGCTGAAGTGCCTTCAGAGTCTATAGAGACCCTTAAAGTCGAAAATTTCTTTAGCGCAAACACATATTCAGCCGATTATAGATTATGCTGATGCCTGCTACCTGGATGCTACAGAGGAGCTATTAAACAAGCTGGAGCGCCTGCAAAACTTATGCTTTCGCTTTGTTTATGGTCTACGTAAGTATGATCATGTTTCTCACCTTCGCAAGGAACTCAAGTGGCTCCCAATCCGTCTTCGTAGGAACACTCGGATTTTATGTCTCCTTTTCAACATCTTACACAACCCGTCTTATCCTTCCTACCTGCGTGAGCGATTTTCTTATGCTCTCCCTAGAGATGCATTATGTAGGTCACATCTTAGATTCCTCCTTAAATGCCATCCTCATAAAACCAGATATTATTCCTATTCCTTCTCTGTCCATGCTGTAAGATTGTGAAACTCACTTCCACCTAGCATCAGAGATCTAGATACTTTCTAGGTTTAAAAAAGAAACCGTTAAATAAAGATAATGCTCTATCATTATCTTTCTTCTCAAATCTGTTACGTAACCGAAGCGTCCAAATGGAACCCTGTTGCTGTCACTCACGAGTGTCTGTCTGTCCGTCTGTCTGTCTGTCTGTCCGTCGTCTGTCACAAAAGCTTTATAGCCAACCAGTTACACCTGCATTCTCCTTCTCACAGTGCATCTTGTTGACTCAAAGCCATACAAATTGTTTTTAAGGGCTCCCATACAGCAAAAAGGGAAGCGAAAAAAAAAACTATTGATATGAACTCGTTGAGTAGATAAATACTGTACTTTTTTTATTATTTGAAAACAAAGGAATGAGAAGCTGTTTTTTTACCCGACTGCCAAAGGAGGGTAATGTGTTTATCAGTCTATGTATGTATGTATTTAAGTATGTATGTATGTATGTTTGTTCTTATATGGCGTTCCAGAGACCAAACGCGTTGGCCGATTTTGATGATTCATACGTCATTACATTAAAATTTAAAATTATTATTAGAAAAAATTACTTAAAAATTAATACTAGAAAAAATTCGGATTTTGGGTGCCTTATTGTGGGGGCCCAAATTTTTTTTTCTTCCAAACCCATCGTGTGGGGTATTTACATATTCGCGGGCTGGCTGACCAAAATCTGGTGTATCCTCCGCCTGCACAGCATGGTTTTTTCCTTGTTTACGACTTTTTAGTTCACTTTTGAAGCAGTCGGGTTTTTTGATTTTTTGAATTAAGTTTTTTTTTTATAACTTTTTAAAAAATTTTGTTCCGAAGAATATTTTATCTTCCCATTGACCTATGAACTTGAAAATTGGTGACAATGTTTATCATTACGTATATTTTACTAACAAAGACCAATATAATATTGATAGATCTAATGTTTTCTTTGAAATGCCCTCATTTTTACAAGATTGCAACCAATTCGATTATGCGGTTTCGTGCGGAACCCTAAATGTGCATAGCCCGACACGCACTTGGCTGGCTTTTTCGTCTGCTTTGTCTCTCTATAATTATCCGCTAGCATAGAACGGGATGTCAGCAATCATTTGTACTTAAATATTTTCGTAACTCTATTATTTATTGCTATAAAAGTTATATATGAGTTTGATTTCCACTTGTTTTCAGTTTGTAAGTATAAAATCATAATTCATAATTAATTCACTAGCTATGTTTTTGTGACCCTTTATTTAATTCTACGGCACTAACAACACTTATAAGTCCGTTAGCTCTATACCGGCCTCTCCTTCTACTCGGGCGCCTATTCCGCTTTGGCTGCAATGACTAAATTTGTCCACTTGCATTAAAATTTACTATCCTCATCACTCACACGCACTAAATGTTTTGGGAATACTTTCATTGTTCATTGACTTACTTACTTACTTAATGTCCTATAACCCCTAGATGGGGCAGACGGCATCCACAGATGTCCTCCATCGGGATTGGTCTTGAGCTTCACGCTTCACCTCGCTCCATGTCATTCCGATGCTCGTCGCTTCTACCAACACGGCGTGACGCCAGTTTTGATGGGGACGGCCATGTTTTCTTTTCCCTTGGGGATTCCAATCCATAACTTGTTTGGTTATGTGATCGTACCCCTTCGGCGCGTGTGGCCAATCCATCTCCACTTGCGTCGCTTGATCTGGCGGTCGATCGGGCTCTCGCGGCATTTCTCCAACAGCTTTACATTGGAGATGGTCTCGGGCCAGTAAATTTCGAGAATATGACGGAGACAGCGGTTGACGAAGACTTGTATTTGGCGTGAGATGTCCTTTGTGACCTTCCACGTTTCGCACCCGTAGAGCAGCACGGATTTGACATTGGACCCGAAGATTTTGAGTTTAATCCTTCGGGTCAGTTTCCGCGATTGCCAGACAGGTCACAGCTGCGCGAAAATATCTCGGGCTTTGGCGATCCGTGAAGTGATGTCCTCTTAACTACCCCCAGTCTCTGACACGACAGTCCCGAGGTATGTAAATTTGTGGTCGCGTTCCACTGCCTGCCTGTTCCAATCAGCAACGGTGAGTGGTTCTTCACCCTAGTTCTTATTTCCTGGATCTTCTGGATGTGTATTTCGTTTGAGCCCCGTTGTTGTCGCGTCCTGACGTAGATCGTTCAGGTTTGCTCGCATATCTGCGTGGGTATGACTCAGCAGGCATAGGTCATCGGCGTAATCCAAGTCTTCCAAGACGTTGGATGATCCCCAATCTATGCCGCGGCGCCTGTTATCATAGATGCGGAGCATCCGCAGTTATAAGGTCGAGTCCTGGTGCTTTGCCTGTCTTCAAAGAGCGGACTGCCTCCGCAACTTCAGAGGCTGACGGTGGTTCTGTGTTATTGTCGAGAAGCCGGGATGGTGGGGAACTGACTTGCAGCGCGCCAGGCGTCGATGTAGCTGACAAACGGAAGACCTCTTCAAAGTGCTGACGCCAGCGAAGTAGCTGCCCTTCTGACGTCACAATGAGCTGACCATTTTTGGAGTTCAGCGGCTTCTTCTTAGAGTTCCTGTTACCTGCCAAGGTTTTGGTAGCTTTGTACAAATCTTATGATCTGAACAAATTTAAAAATATCACGTCAGCTACCGCTATCGCAATTTTCATGCTATACCAAATTATTAGTGATAAATTGAAGCGCCCTCTAGCGGATTGCATCGTACAAACCAAACAGCCAATCAGAATAAAGTTACTGGTTGGTAAAGGTTGTAATATTTTGACCACGATGCTAAATGGGGATTTACTCGAGTGTCATAGAGACCAATTCGGTTGCAAAGTTTAGATGAAAAGAAGAAAAAAATGTTATGTATATCTTGTGTGTGTTTGTGTATACCTTTTCATCGGTGGGGGGAGCGGCTATAGATTTTCAAATATGTAAAAAAATACTCGAGCGCGTCAGATATTGATAGCATCAATGTCCTACGTATTTTTAATAATGTAGGTATGTTAATCACGATCAGCAATACCACCAGCCCACCGTCTCCTATCTCTGCGGGTACTGCGATAGATTTCCTTGCGTTTCTGATGGTATTGCGTATTAAAGTCTGCTCATATGGCGTCGTTAGGGGTCTTAAGCAGTCTCAGATGAAGATTCCTTTTATCTTCGATCAGACTCCACGTGCGTTATGACGTCCAGTCCTCCCGAGAATGAGTCGATTTGTGCCCTAGAACGACGGAGCTGGTCTCTGTATAGGCTTTGATGCGGTTCCACTTCTCGTCTAATGAGTCTGTAGCGGCATCAAGTACAGAAAAGCGATTTCGCAATTCCAGCTGGAAAGTTTTACGCGTGTCTGAGTCATGCAGTTTGCTCACCTCGAATCTTTTTCCAATCTTGTCAGGTCCTCCAGCCACACTAGCTGCTGCAATCTTGAGCCGGACTTCAGTAACTACCAGATGGTGGTCGCTATCAATATCGGCGCCCCTGCGATTGCGGACATCGAGCAGTGAAGACCGCCATTTGGAACTAATGGCGAGGTGGTCAATTTGGTTCTTGGTGACCCCATCCGCTGAGTTCCACGTGTACTTATGGTGCTCGCCATGAATTAATAATGTTCCTCCGATGGTAAGGTCGTGGTTCTGACAAAACTCGATAAATCGCTCCACATTCTCGTTGCACCTTCCAAGTCCCTGTGTACCCATATACCGCTCGCGTTATGCGAGATAAATGAGGTGATGTGGATTTCCGTCTGTATGATTGGTTGATTTGTTCGATTGGATAGGGGTCAAACTCTTTGCGTTGCCGTATTCACTTACGCATACGGCTGCCGGACGCATTGCCCTAGAGTTTTCGAAAAATTGGTTATTCTTTTAACCTACCTAATATACGTTTTCCCTATACCTATCTATAACCTACATTAATGATAAATCTAGATAACAACAACAATAACGCTAGCTTGGGTCGAGTTGACGCGAGGGGGGAGGAGGGGGGAGTCATTGAAATAAAGATAACAAACTGATACCGAAAATATATAACTATAAGTAAGTACGGTGTGTAAAACTAGGTACATATATCATACATAACTAAACCAAAAAATAAACTAAAATAAGGCGTCGGCAGATTCCTCCGCATCGATGTCGACGTCATGTGCCCAAAAGGCTGGTAGCATTGCAACGTTGTATAGCAATGCTCCTCTATCTCGCCATGGTAAAATACAGCACTTGGGTCACGGGAAGGGCTGACCGATCTTTTAGATAATGTCTTTCAACAGAATATTAGCACTTGGAGCCCGCGGTCTGCGGATTTTGACACCAAACAGTCCGAAATAATCCTTACGCTTACGCAGCTACAGTCTCGTAGTTTTAAATCAATTATCCCGTATGTGGCCAATGGACCTTAAAAACTCCTCCACTCATACAGTTATTGGACAAAAGCTTTCCATTAATATTAATTTGTTTTGTCAATTCAAAATATCCAGAAGTGTGTCAACATCCCAATGTTGAAGATCCCAATCTTCTAACAAGATGCAGACAACCGTGATAAGCATCCAAGCAAATGTTATAAAAATACAAAAATAAACTTACCTGGACTATGTTCTCTGATTAAGTATCATATGACACCTTATTTAAAAAAAACATTATCTTCTTGACAATAAACAATTAAGAAATGATAATTAATAAACTCAATTGCAAAAACAGACAAAATAAATATACTGGATGTCAACAGTATTTATATAAAACTTACAAAAACAAACCTTATCTAAGTAGCAAGTATTTATCCTTATCGAAGTATAGATTAATTGTAATCAACCATCGAGCAACGAGAAGTATTGCCATTCAAAAAAATATTTTATTGTTTTTATTCACGTACCTAAGTAATTTAAAAAAAATTGTTTGTTTACCGGTTTAAATTGCTATAATCGTTAAATAATCAACCCCAGCTGCATCGGAATTGCATCCGCGATTCGCGATCTGTATTGTGCGGCGTCTATGCAATTGGTGTTGGTGTATATTTCACGCGCAGCGAAGTGCCTTTGCCGGGAACGAGTGTTGTATTATACATATTGCTCCGTATACCACGTGCGGCTGGGGATTGAACGAGGAGCAGAGGATCACCACGAGAACGTCAGGTAAAAGTGATCACAATATACCAGTTTACTCCCGTAGTAAGAACCATTCTCTCTAAATAACAAGCCCCTAACTTTCCACTGCCACGTACCGTGGTTTCGTGGGTATAGACCTGCAGATCCAGGAGTCGCAAGACTGCTATGGGCCCCGGTCTTCGGCCCTTGGTTGTGATCTGCAGGCCTGTATTTAATTTTGGTAGCAGAGCGTGGTGAGACCACAATCATAGTATACGCTAGGACACTCGTTCACACTGAACGCTGTATTGTTTGTCGGTTTGTTTTTTATTGTTGAGAATACTTGAGTTGGAAACTGGTACATTTTGAGTCTTGTTGGGTTTAAATCAACCCCCACAGTTATATACCAACCAGTTAAAATAAAGTACACAACTTGCAACTTGACATTTGTCACTTCGGGATAGAAGGTTTGTATTTAAAATTGAATTTGTTTGTTTGTTGGATACAATATAGGTATGGTGAAGACTAAAGAGTCACCCATAATTATATACAATGGAATTATAATTGTTGTTGCTCTTCTATCTTGGTTTTGTAAGATTGTTTTTTATTGTAACTATTGTTGGGTTGCATTGTTACCAATTGTATAAGAAAATTAGTTATTGATTGTTTGAAATTGACTGTAATATTCTAAATTGATTCAAGTTAAAATCATTGTTCCTAACTGTTAAAGTAAATTGAAAATTGAATGTCTGTTGGGAAATCAACCTGCCCACTTGTGTTATGATAATTTTTATTTTTCTTTGTTGTGATACCCACTTTTGTATTGATAATATAATAAATTGAAATTTGGGGTTCCATAATAAATTTGTATACAAAAATAATAAAATAAATGAAATAATATGGCTCGTAAACATTTTTTTTGGGCGACGAATGCTCTGTTATGGTCAGTACTATTTCCCCACATAATTAATCCATACCTTAACGAGGACTCAACATATGCACGGTATGACATCACAGCCGTTTTTATATTGGTTACCTTTTTAATCTGTCTGAGGGCGTATACAAATTTATTTATTTTATTGCATAGATTATCCACCTGAGCTTTCCAGTCTAGATGTTCGTCAATGACCACTCCTAAAAACTTAGTTTGTGTCACTTGTGTAATTTGGGGTATGTCCATTCTAAAATTAAATCGATTTTGATAAGATTGATTAAATTGTATATATGAAGATTTTTTTAAGATTAATAGATAAATTATTATTATGTAACCAATTAATTAGATTATCTATTGTGTTATTTATGTCTGCTTCATGATCAATTATTGATTTACATTTTTTATCGGAAGTAACAATTATTGAAATATCATCAGCAAAAAGAAAGCATTTATGATTGGTCACATTTACTATGTCGTTTATGTAAAGTAGGAATAAAATAGGGCTTATATGCTACCCTGCGGGACGCCGCGTTTTACATTTTTATAATCAGACGAAAATTGTGTCATATCCCTACCTTCATTAAGTTTCGTGACAATGACACTCTGTTGTCTGTCAGTTAGATATGACGATATCCACTGAAGTGGCAGTCCTCTAATTCCGACTGCCTCTAATTTCTGTAATAATATGTCATGTGAAACTGATAAAAAAATAAACCTGTCGTTAGCTGATTGTTGTTAATACTAGTCAGTATTGCTTTTAAAAGTGAAAACATAGCTAAAGATGTAGACTTATGTTTTTGAAATCCGAATTGCTCTTTTTTGATGACATTAAATTTCTCACAATAATTAATTATTCTTTGATACATGCATTTCTCAAATATTTTTGATAAAATGGGTATTAGTGTTATGGGGCGATAATTATTTATATCAGCTTTATCACTCTTTTTGAATATTGGTTTAACAATAGATCTCTTCAATGCTGTGGGAAACACTCCTTGTGAAAAGGACAGGTTAATTAGATAAGTCAACACTCCACTTATTTCATTGACACATGACTTTATTATTCTGGTGTTCAGTTCATCGTAGCCTTCAGAGTTGGTATTATTCAATGATAGTATCTGTTGTTTCACCTCATTGTTGTTTCTCTTACAGACTTTATTATTTGATATTTAATTTTGGTAAGAGAATTACTGTCAAACTGTTGTTTTGGCTACACACATATACTATTAATTTAATTTGTTGAACATTTTGTGTATTAATTAATATTTGCTAACCGTTGCATGCATTTTGAAATTATGAACGCCAATACATTTGCTTGTAAGATCAGAGCGGAATTGAGATGGGTCACCTCAGCGGCCACTTTGATAAGTAGATCTGATAGTCTAGAGGCTTTGTTGGCCCGATGTAGTGACCTCCCGACTCGTCAAGCCAAAGTAGATAAATATAGTTATACTAAGCGGACTGTTTAGTACTTTTGTCCACCGAAGACACTGAGTTAGCTGCTACGGTTGAGGCTGACGTCACACAATTTTGCAGTTTCTCGGATGATATTTTTGAGGCAACCAGTAAATTGAGGGGTTCACATGATGTTTTGAAGGTGGAGACGAGGTCTCCCACCCAATCTGATTTGTTAGGACGGTTGCCTACATTAGACTAGCCACACTTTAGTAGAGATTTGGGTCATGGGACTGCCTACTTCGACCTGCTCAACAGTTTGGTAGGTGCTAGGGCAGACTTGTCGCCTAGTCAAAAGCAGGCCTATTTGTTCTCCACGTTGAGAGGAGAGGCGCTAGGTTTAGTAAGCCATTTAGCGGTTACGGACCAAAGTAACCCTACTGCCCGGGTACTTTTGATAAAGCGCTATGCCAATGTGAGGCTATTGGCAGACGCCCACGTCTCTAAGGTTTTGGCGTTGCCTCACATCCATCGGGTTGCCTCGCTATGAGTGGATTTGGTCAACCCACTGATAGTGGCCTTGAATGCTTTGAAGCGATTGGGTCTAGCAATCGAGCAATGGTCTTTTGTTTTACTTGACATCATCTTGTCTAAATTGCCTTCCGATTTGAAGGTTCGGTTCGAGCAGAAGTATGGTGGGGATGATGCCACATACCTCCCCCCCTTTAGATGATTTGTTGAAGTTTTTGGATGAGGAATCTACGTGGGAGGCCCAATCCTTCCACTAAACAAAAGGATACATGACAGCCTTGACAACCCGAATCCAAAAGAGCACGAACTAACAAAGATTTACCCATCGGGCCCCAGACTATTACAGAGACAGTTGGCAGAAGGACTGTCTCTGGCTGGGCGGCTGTAGTGGAGGAGAGGGAGGCGACTACCTTATGGTTGGATTTGGGTCATGGGAGGCAGTCCCATGACCCAAATCTCTACTAAAGTGAGGCTAGTCTAATGTAGGCAACCGTCCTAACAAAGCAGAATGGGTGGGAGACCTCGTCTCCACCTTCAAAACATCATGTGCAGAACCCCTCAATTTTCTGGTTGCCTCAAAAATATCATCCGAGAAACTGTAAAATTGTGTGACGTCAGCCTCAAACGCAGCGGCTAACTCAGTGTCCTCGGTGGACAAAAGTGCTTAACAGTCCGCACAGTATCTATTTATATACTTTGGCTTGAAGAGTCGGGACGTCACTACATCGGGCCAACAAAGCCTCTAGACTATCACTATCAGATCTACATAACAATGTGGCCGCCGAGGTGACCCATCTCAATTCCGCTCTGATCTTACAAGCAAATGTATTGGCGTTCATAATTTCAAAATGCATGCAACGGTTAGCAAATATTAATTAATACACAAAATCTTCAACAAATTAAATTAATATTATATGTGTGTAGCCAAAACAACAGTTTGACAGTAATTCTCTTACCAAAATTAAATATCAAATAATAAAAACTGTAAGAGAAACAGCAAGTTAATTTAACAAATAACAAATATTTATGAAAAATAATTAAATAAATGTAACAGGGTTCAGCCCTGTTACATTTATTTCATTATTTTTCTATACATATTTATTATGGAACCCCAAATTTCAATTTATAAAATTATCAATACAAAAGTGGGTATCACAACAAAGAAAAATAAAAATTATCATAACACAAGTGGGTAGGTTGATTTCCCAACAGACATTCAATTTTCAATTTACTTTAACAGTTAGGAACAATTATTTTAACTTGAATCAATTTAGAATATTACAGTCAATTTCAAACAATCAATCTAATTTTCTTATACAATTGGTAACAATGCAACCCAACAATAGTTATAATAAAAAACAATCTTACAAAAACAAGACAGAAGAGCAACAACAATTATAATTCCATTGTATATAATTATGGGTGACTATTTAGTCTTCACCAAATGCAATATTTTGATTTAAAATCAAATTTAAAAATAAACATTCGGAAACAATATAAATATGACATTAATTTACCGTCTATTCACAATATGACGTATTATAAAAGTACTTAAGTTACTGCTATTCGCGTGTACAATAAGTTACCGCCAGCAATTAAGCAATTAAATGGAAATATGTTTTAAAGTAAATTGAAAAAAAATGTTAATTGATAATGTATTTTATAATCTGCATGAGTTTTTTTTATAAAAAATAATATTTGTAAGTACCTAATTTCTAAATACTATTGCATAGCCGACTTGGGTAGACTGTTGATACTAAAAATGTAATGTTTAAACTTAATGTACACAGTTATGCAATAAATATATCTTTAATATATGTACGTATCACTGGATGCTGTACCATGCACGACAGAGATCTAATTACTTAACTCCAGCTTAATGTCGAAAAGACAGCTTGCAGGAAAAAGAAGATAAAAAGAAAAAAAAAAAACAAAAGCTACCATTTAGCTGGCAAGGCCTAATTGCCAAATGCCATTTCAAACCTATTTTACGCAAACAGCAGCCTAATTGTGTAAGTAAATTCGGCAAAGAAAACAATCTGTTTCTTTCCCAAAAACACACACATACACAAAGAAGTTGAATCTTTATTCAACTTCTTTCGTTTTCAGAGTGGATGTGTGTATTTTTGGGAAAAAAACAGATTGTTTCCTTTGCCGAATTAACTTACACAATTAGGCTGCGGATCTCTGAATCAAAAAAATGGTTTACACAATATTTTAATGGCCTAACCAGCGATACCCCACACCATGGGAAAGACGAGAAAAAAACGTCCCCACTTTACGTGAACAGGAGGTACCCTAAAAATAGTACATTGTGTTGCATCGAGTGCAAAGTGAGTTATTGATGCATGAGTGTTATAAAAAAATAGTGCCCGATCGCATGCGAGGGCACTAAATTAACACGAGTGCATTAATTACTCACTTTAGCGAGGTGCGTAATCTACTTTTCTTTCAACTACCAATGTACCTCTCATCTATATCCATTTTTTAACCCCCGCCGGAAAAATGGTGTTATAAGTTTCACGTGTGTTGCTGTGTATCTGTGTGTCTGTCTGTGGCATCATAGCGGCTAAACGGATGAACCGATTTTGATTTAGTTTTTTTTGTTTGAAAGGTAATTTGGTCGAGAGTGTTCTTAGCTATGTTTGAATAAAATTGGTTCAGCCGTTTAAAAGTTATGGGCGTTTAACTGTTCGAATCGGGGTGTTTTCGCAAGATAAATGTGTCGGGGGTTTTTTAAATTTTGAAATTTTACTTGTTAAATTTTGAATTTTACTTGTTTATATTTCTTGCTAAATATGAAGTACCCACTTAACAAAGTTTTACAATGGTTTTTATTTTCAGCCAGTATCTTTTTTATCTACTGCATACATTTTATATTTAACTTAATGGGAGATATTAAACCTCTGGGGTATTTTTTTTTTTGGGACAATCCCACCGCACTATTCCCAAACCACTGCAACTCCTGAAAGCCAGAATCAACAGTGGCGACCACCAGAAAAGCGCCGAGGCAATGAAGCTCGACGAAGTTCCGGAGAATGAATTTACCTGTCTTGGATCCCGCAACGAAATTAATCAGAAAAGAATAACGGAGGAGTAGGAAAACGGAAATTTCCACTTCCCTCCATATCAAGCAGGAGACAGAACAAACAAGGCCAATAGGCACAAAGGGTCATATACAACTGGGATAAGCCCAGTTGCCTAGCACCACGGATAAAAAATTAGCATTAATACCTAAATACCTTATTATACCTCTGTGGTATATTATATCTAAACTAGCTGTCCCCGCGGCTTCGCTACGTCAACTGTCTACCTACCACTAACTATTTGCGCTACCTCCCCTGCCTACCCAGCCTACCCTGCCTACCCTGCATACCCTGCCTACCCTGCCTAGCCTACCCAGCCTACCTTGCCTACCCTACCCTGCCTATCCTACCCTGCATACCCTGCCTAGCCTATCCTGTCTACCCTGCCTACCCTGCATACCCTGCCTAGCTTATCCTGCCCATCTTGCCTACCCTACCCTGCCTAGCCTACCCTGCCTAACCTACCTATTCTACCTACTCTAGCTACCCTACCTACTCTCTTATAATATTAGTATAGATAATAAATACAAAACAGTGCAATAATGAAAAACAGTGCAGCATTGAGATTTCAAATAACATTTCTGCATTGTTTTGGTTATATGCAAAAAATACGTTCTTTGTGATCAGTTTTGTAGTGATTCTTTTTTTTTTAATTATAATTCATGACCATAGATACAAGTCCTTCAGTCGGATACATAAATGGGTTTTAATATTCTTTAGTATGCATTAGAATGCGGATGTAACAGATTCTAATGTTTTTTGGAGTATTTGGCAGCAAATTGTATCGAGTCAGTCTTCCCAGTAAGCTTTGCAGAGGCAGTCAATACTACAATAAAATACTCCGCTCCACTATCCCGAGATCGCTTCTGTCAATGATTTCACATATTGTCCATCCAATTGCGTAGACAGTTGAGACACAAAACTACACCAATTTTATATCACAATATCCACTAGGAATCAATTTGCAAATAATATTCACAGCCGCTGAACTTCACTCGACAAAATCCCGCCAAAAACGCCGTTTTGTAGTGATTAATGATAACATTACCACGTAGTTGGAAGAAAATAGTAGATTTTACAACGAGTGCACAAAACGAACCATTTTTATCCGAGACTATTAGCATAGCGCGACTTTATAAACTCTGCTTTTCATTTCGATTGCGAGGAAATAAAACAGTAGTAATTTTAGAAAATTTGAAGAAATTAATAAACGCACGAAAAACAAGACCTGTTTCCCGCGTTTTTTTTTTAATCTTACGACATTGATATTAGGCTTGGGCTGCAGACCTAGTCTAATAATAAATTAATTTTGTAATAATATATATTATATATATTTTTTAAATGAATCAAATAACTCACCGTATTTTAATTTGAATTTTAATATATTTTATGTCTTAAAAACACTTATAGGCAAATAAATTAAAGTAAATATTATAAATAAAAAATTCTTTCTTTGAACTTTTTATTGTGTTTGGCTGTATGGCTCATTTTCTTTGCCTTTGCCACGAAAATCGATTTTGGCAAGCCAATTACGAAGGCTGTAGCCGGAGGATTTAAAAAAATACAAAATTTATTTAACTTAAATTTAATTAATAAAATTACAATTATAAAATGGCTTAGATATAGACGACAGTTGACCGATGCCGTGCCAAAAGTGACGATTCCACGAGGGCCTCGATGTCCGGTGTCGGGCTGCATCACGTTGTGCTGCATCGGCGCCTCGTGTCCGCGGCTGTTGCGATGTGCGGTAATGAGGTAATCACTTGTCAGCGGTTTTGGTGCTGTGCGAGTACGTAACACCTCCCCCCGAAGATCAGCAACTATTTCGAAATCTTGTGTGACAGCGATGATGAAATATTGCTGTGGTCAATTCTTATCTTGCTGGGGCTGATTCCATTTGATTCTTGAATTTCAGCATAGTTTCCTGAGGATGTGGCTTCATCTGTTTCCATTGATTGATTTTTCTGAAGTCGCTTCACTCGATATCGTCGGTACATCAGTGCGATAGTGAGTGCACTTGCACCGGATAGTATTAGGTAGATTGGAATCGTGGTATAGTAGAGAGCTGCATCGGTTGTTTCATTAAGCTTAACTGGAGTCTGTAGCATGATTTTCGTGTTTATGGAGTGCAGGTTTTCTAGATCGGCAGAGTTTAGTATGATTGGTGCCTCGCTTGAGGTTTCTAAGTCTTCAATAACCGTAGGCAATTGCATAATTTCCAGAGCGAATCCCTTGATGTGATTGTTAGAGTTCGCTATTGTGAATTCGGGTGTTTTAATGTTGCAATTGTGCGGGATAATAGCCAGATAGCTTCCTTCAAGGATTTTGTATGTTTCTTGTCTGCAGGATATCTTCACTTTGGTTGGATGTGGGAAACTGATGGTGTAGTGTTTCTCGTCGAGTTGTTCCACAGCTTCTCTCTTCAATGTGACTGAGGACAGTTTGCAATATGGGAGAAGTTCTTGCTTGGAGATCAGATGCTGGATACAATCCGGATCATTTTGGGTCTTGTACTTTGATTTTGCTTCGCAGAGGTACAGAGAATTTACCTTCGTGCATTCAGCCTCCATGTACATAGAATCTTGTCCGGAAATCGCAATAAAGGGTAAGGTAGGTAAAAGGATTTTATTGTTCTGGTTAGGGACAATGGACAGTTTGTAAAGGCTATAGATTTGAGGGAAGGCAATCGGCACCTTAAATACTGTAGCTGCGCGTATCTGCTACGGGGATTGAGGCGGTAAGAAAAACAGTTGATGTTTTTAGATATTTACTTTTGGAAAAATTACAGTGAGACGTGTCGTTCTTTGATACAATTTTTTGGAATATATATTTTCACCTTTGCACGGTCATTGCGCACTGATCGTATATTGCTTCGCGTCGTCCTCTAATTGGTCCGCTGACCGTTACGCCACCACCGCGCTAACGAACCACGTTGGCCAGCTAGGTTGGGTAGCACAATGCAACATGGCCCTCGGCCAATCGCAGTGGTGAACTGCGCCACGCAGCACACCGCCCGATCAATCACAGCCAGCGGTTCCCTTCAGCAACATGCTCCGGGCCTTGGAAGCATCAGGTTCCAATGAGAAGAAGGACGTCCGGTAGCTTCAGCGCAATGCTATTAATCCTGCGTCAGAGGAAGCGGACAAATTTTGGAAAATGCCCGTCTGACTATGCCGTCCGCCTTGCGTATATCAGCTACTCTTGCTATTCCATCCTTCCCCGGATAGGTTTTGAGAACTCTTCCTAGGCTCCACTTCAATGGCGGCAAGTTGTCGTCTTTTAGGAGAACGAGCATATTCTCTTTGAGGTCAGTTTTATGCTCTTGCCACTTGCTCCTGGTCTGCAGTTCTGACACGTACTCCTTGGCCCAGCGACGCCAGAAGTGTTGTCGTATCTGTTCCACCCTCTGGTATCGAGTGAGACGGTGCTCAGGAACATCGTGGATGTCAGCAGATACAGGTGCAGTCAGTGGACGACCAACCAAAAAATGAGCTGGACTAAGAGGGAGGTAGTCTAAAGGATCTGTGGACATAGGAGTCAAGGGTCGGGAGTTCAGGATTGCTTCAACCTGTGTTAATACTGTTGTGAACTCCTCGAAAGTTAAATGCGCATTGCCCACTACACGCCGCAGGTGATGCTTACAGCTCTTCACCCCGGCCTCCCACAAGCCCCCAAAATGGCTAGCATAAGATGGAATCATTTTAAATTTTATATTTTGTGAAGTTGCGTATTCCTTTATGTCATTAGAACAACATTTTAAAAATTTTGCGAATTCATTCATTATACCAACAAAGTTTTTTCCGTTGTCAGAGAATATTTCAATTGGTTTACCGCGTCTTGAAACAAAACGTTTGAGAGCTAATAGATAAGCATCTGATGAGAGATCTCCAACAAGTTCCAAATGTACAGCGCGCGTAACAAAACATACGAATATACATATGTATGATTTTTGCAATTTCGCTCCCCTACCCTTTCGGTTCAAGGTGAACACTGGACCTGCGTAGTCCACGCCACAGCGCAGAAAAGGATACCCGGGATCCAGGCGTTCTTGCGGTAGATTACCCATTATGGGAACCACTGTGGTTGCGCGCAGTCGTGCACACATTACGCATGCATGAACAACCTTTTTTGCAAGATTCCGACCACCGACCGGCCACCACGCCTCTCTTATAGTAAAAAGAAGCAGCTGTGGCGCAGCGTGCAGTGTACGCAGGTGTTCATAACGAAAAAGCAAAACTGTAAAACAATATTTGGCAGATAACAAAATTGGATGTTTTTTATCGAAACTAAAATTATGAAAATTCTGTATGCGCCCACCGACTCGTATCAAACGATTTGCATCTATAAATAAGTTTAATTTTAATAATTGAGCATTTTTCTTTATGCCTTTCTTATTAATAAGCGAATCGTAAACATCTGGAAATGATTCCTGCTGACTTAATCTTGCTAAAGTTAACTCCGAACACTCAAGCTCATCTACTGTCAATAAACCCGTCCGCCGATTGTTTTTATTGCGCGTGTTGTGTATGAAACGTAATACATAAGCGGCGGAACGCTTCATCCTTAAGTACTGTGAATATTTAGAAAATGGAAATAGACTACTCTCAATTGACTGATTCATTACGTGACACAGAATATTTGATTTTAACTCAGGCAAGTCGTTATCTATTAAATTACTATTTGATAACTTAGACACCTCAAAATTAATATCGTGTAAATATTGCGGACCTTCCCACCATAAAGATGAGGCACTAAGTATATCTAGGCTTACTCCTCGCGACACTAAATCAGCTGGATTATCTTTGCCAGAAACATGCCGCCAAGGATGTTCCTTAGTTAAGTCATGAATCTCTGCGGTTCTATTCTGAACATACGTTTTCAGTAAATTAGTCGGCATACCTAGCCAACCCAAAACAATAGTGGAATCTGTCCAGAACACGACCTTATTGACTTTAGAACGGAGAGATTCAATCACCTTTGAATACAATCGCGCGCCTAAAACTGCACCACACAACTCTAATCTAGGTATAGTTGTGGGTTTTGTAGGCGCGACCTTGCCCTTGGAACATAACAAACGCATCGTAACAACGGATTAACTATTATTAATTGTGCGTATATAAGCGCAAGCGCCGTACGCCGTCTGCGAGGCATCGGTAAATATATGTAGTTCTACGTAAGTAGGATCGAAGCACATAACATAGCGAGGTATGCGTAAACTACTAAGTAAAGATAAACAACTAACAAAACGGTTCCAGACTTGCGCGACGTCACTCGGAACCGGTTCGTCCCATTCTAGTTTTAATAACCAACATTTTTGTAACAATGTTTTAGCAATTGTGATTACCGGACTAACTAATCCTAGAGGGTCATAAATCTGAGATGCATTCGATAAAATAATACGTTTTGTAAGTACACTTACATCGGTTTTAATCTGCGAATAATAGTTTAATTCATCCGACTTATTGTTCCATCCAATACCTAAAGTTTTGTTTTGAATGTTATCACCCAGCGCACGTTGTTCCGTAACGTCTTGTGAATCGTTAGGGTTCGCGCGGTCGAAATTAAAAACCCATTTACGCAAAACTAGACATGCCGATCGTAAAATTTGACTAGTACCTTCGCAAATTTCATTTAATTCTGAGACACTGTTTGCCCCACAAATAAGATCGTCAACGTAAAAATTATTATTAATAGTTTCCTTCACATACGGAACCTCACATTCTTCAGCCAGATGTTTTAAACACCGGCAACTAAGAAACGGTGCTGAAGCGGTACCATACGTGACCGTGTTTAACTGGTACACCTTTAGAGTGTCAGACGGATTATCCCGCCACAGGATCAGCTGAAGATCCCGTTGATCTTTATCTATTAATACTTGACGATACATTTTTTCGATATCAGCGCAAGCTACATATCTATTTTCGCGAAATTTTAGTAAAATTGAAATTAAATCGCCTTGTATGGCTGGACCGACCATCTGCAGATCATTCAACGAAACACCAGAACTGGAAACCATTCCAGCATCGAAGACCACACGTAATTTAGTGGTTGTGGCGTGTTCGCGAAACACACCATGGTGTGGTAAAAAATAATGCGGTGTATTGTATTTATTTATGAGACTCATATGCCCTAACTCAATATATTCATGAATGAAATCACTATACATTTTTTTATAATTAAGGTTGCGTTGAAGTTTTTTCTCTAAAGCTAAAAACCGACGTTCAGCCTGTGTACGAGTTTCACCTAACCTTTCAGGTAAATGCTTCAACGGGATTCGAACGCTGAACCTTCCGTCTGCAACTCGTTTAGTTGTTTGAATAAAATGCTCCTCGCACGCGAGCTCTTCGTCGCTGCTGAGCTTATTCATACTATTGGGTAACTCTTCTATCTCCCAAAATTTGCGTAATAATTGATCTAGTGAACATGCATCAATGTCTATTGATTGCGTAAAATTACATTTTACATGTTTATCTTTGTTTTGCGTAATAGATTGAATCGAACCTGACACTATCCAACCCAATTTCGTATTTTGAAGGTAAGGGCCATTTTTGAGACGCATCTTACCTTCATTAATTAACTCCCAAAACAAATCCGCACCTACTAACAAATCTATCGGCTGACTGTCATAAAAGTTCGGATCAGCGAGAGTAATATTATCCGGTATACTGAAACAAATAGAACTCAAAGTTGTCGTAGGTAACATTGACGTTATTCGTTGCAGAACCAAACACTGAACGCTTGCAGTGAAGCTACCGTTGCGCGATCTTAACTCAATATTACAGGATTGCGAACACTGTGTTATTGAGTCTCCTACGCCGTGAATTTTTTGAGTGGACTGTATTACTTGCGTATTTAATTTGTCGCAAAATGATTGCGTAATAAACGAACGTTCGCTGCCGCTGTCGAGAATCACACGTGCTTTATGATAAACACCCGACTGGCTACGAATATCTACGATTGCAGTTGACAACAACACATGTTGTGCCGAAGCCGTATTTTTATGTGCGTGAACATTATGTACCTGAAATGAATTACTGTGTGTATGCGAATTAATATTGTTCAAACTAGAACTAGGAACAGTTGTCTGTTCGCTAGTCGTAAACGTAACTACACTTGAGTTAATTTTGTTACTGTTAACTGCTTCACAAATTAAGGAATTATGTTTTTGTTCACATTTTCGGCACGGACCAAAAACACAAGTACCAACATGGTGACCAGGACGCATACAATTTATGCACAAGTCTTTATCTTTGACAATCTTTAATCTATCTTCTACACTTAGGTCAAGGAATTTTTGGCACGAATATAAGGGATGTTGTGCGTCGCACATAAGACAAGCTTTATAAAAACGTGGGGTTTTACTTTGCGATTTGTTATTAGATTTATTAGTAACTACGTTACAATGAACCTTAGGTGTTGTCACGTGATTATTGGCCTGTTTCTTATGGTCATTCCAATTGTTAATATTCATTTTACTGTGTGACACTATAAGTGTCTCCAATATATCCGCCTTGTTTCTAAGAAACTGTAATAAATCGTCTAATTTAACTACTAACTTTGATGAACTAGTAGTCTTCAGTAACGTACATTTATGCTGTTCCCAATCGCGTTCTGTAATGGGATCTAATTTTGAAACTATATTGTAAATAATTAATGTATCCCAATACTCTGTCGGCTCACCTAATAATTTTAATGCACGTAAACTCTTAAGAATATTATCATTAAGTTTGCGTAATAATCCTGGAGATTCTTTGGTTAGCGCTTGAATTGAAAATATAGACTTAACATGGTTATGAACCAGCAAACTTGTATTGTCAAACCGATTGGTCAACAATTCCCATGCAACTTCGTAATTGTCCGCAGAAAATTCCAGAGAATCTATGACAGACTTAGCGTTACCGTTTAAAGATGATTTTAAATAATGAAATTTTTGAATTTGCGTTATTATTTTACAGTTGTGCACTAATGACGTAAACGTGTCGCGGAACTCCAACCAATGTTCATAGGAACC
Organism: Orthosia gothica; assembly: GCA_949775005.1. Classification (NCBI taxonomy): domain Eukaryota; kingdom Metazoa; phylum Arthropoda; class Insecta; order Lepidoptera; family Noctuidae; genus Orthosia; species Orthosia gothica. The sequence goes on along the minus strand of OX459061.1, from coordinate 8,538,831 downwards.
GTCAAAGTTGGGAATAGATATAGTAGGTAACTTGATAGAATGGTTTGAACTGGTCGAAGGTAGTTCAGAAATACTGGTAGATTTCTCATCAGTACTTGTCATACATTCAGCAAGTGCAAGAATAATGTAATATTCCCTTTCAAAATCCTCGCGCGATTCAAGTTGTTTTTCAATCTCTGACTCAGGACTTACGTCCTCTATTTTACTTTGAACTTGATTGAAATCATTCATTAGGGTTTGCGATCCTACAACGCGTAATTTTAGTTCCGTTCGCTGGTTAATAGATAAATCGACATCTTCAAACGAATTCACATACTTTTTAAAATGTGTTAACCGACATTTGATCGATGCGCGTTTCTTTTTGAGATCTTTCATAATTATTTCTAGTTTTGCATCTCATAAAGCCATTGTGGGAATGCGGAAAGGCGCGAAAGGTTTATACTAGATGATACTCACAGTTGAATCACTGCACTTTGTTAAATTCTGATGAGCTAAAGCGTCTGCACCACACCACGACGTGCAAGCGGGCAAGCGAAATGGCAAAGCACTGAAATTGATAAAAGCACAGTATCACACAGGTGAAGAAAGAAGGGTTTGGAGATTTTAGTTGGCACGTCTCACCAAAAGAACTGTAATCCACAGTTGTATCCACCATAAGTCTCTCAATCGTCCGGTCTATTTGCGTAGATGCTCCGGCTCGAAGGTCCAAATTATGTAGCTGCGCGTATCTGCTACGGGGATTGAGGCGGTAAGAAAAACAGTTGATGTTTTTAGATATTTACTTTTGGAAAAATTACAGTGAGACGTGTCGTTCTTTGATACAATTTTTTGGAATATATATTTTCACCTTTGCACGGTCATTGCGCACTGATCGTATATTGCTTCGCGTCGTCCTCTAATTGGTCCGCTGACCGTTACGCCACCACCGCGCTAACGAACCACGTTGGCCAGCTAGGTTGGGTAGCACAATGCAACATGGCCCTCGGCCAATCGCAGTGGTGAACTGCGCCACGCAGCACACCGCCCGATCAATCACAGCCAGCGGTTCCCTTCAGCAACAAATACTATAACTATCTGATTATCTATATAAAAGTATCCTAGCTTAATTACGTCATAATAATCCCTTAATTCTATTTCGAGGATTTCATCGTTCGAGTATAAAATCCTTAATTTATCTAACATATTCCTAATTTCAGCTATACTAACTGCCATATGGGGTGTGCTTAATGTACGTATTAAGGCTAGAGTGTATTCTAGTTTATAGAGCTCTTCGAACAAATTGTCTATGCTATCGCTTAAGATAATTAAGTGTTGAGCCATGTGGGCGTATTGGGTAAAATCGAAGTCTGCTGTACTATTGATTATCCGATTTAAAACATTACCTATTCTCTCTTGGTTTTTTGTTATGTTAGTTAATAAGTTGGCATTATATGAAATCCAAGTTTTAGATAGACTAACATGCTGATTAAGTTGAGCTTGCATCCTGTACTCATTTTCCTTAAGGACTGATATAGCATTGTTATATTTGATTGCATCAGACTGGTCAAGATTACCGGATATGCTCTTAATAATAGAACCGAGACCATCAACGAGTCCTCTTTTATGACGATTATGTTCAAATGACTCTAGCTGCATAGATATTTTAGTTAATTTAGATGTAAGGTAGTTCATGTGCGGTTCAAATAATAGAGACGTCTTATTATTTAGTTTATGACTAACGTCTGTCAGTTGTGTTTTAACTGTATATATCTGGGATTGTATACCGTCGAGATTAACATAGTTGAGAAAGGAATGATAATGGGAAATGATACGCGTAGTTCCTAAATTAAACGGAAGTATTCCAGGGCCGTCTCCTAAAGGATCAATCATTACTTCTTGTCCTTGCGTCATCTGCAGGAGTAGCAGCAGTAACATCCTGTAACAATGTGGACTCTTTAGGGCTTCTCTTCAGACGAGATTTTGCAACAGGACTTCGTTTCTTTCTGGTATTTATGTGAATGGGAAGGTCGGCCATGACTATGTCTTTAGTGAAACGCGGGGCTAACTTTTGTCTGTTAGCTAGAGGATTGCGGACGAATACTTGTTGGTCAGGGTTATATTCCTTTTCAGGTTCACGATCTTTATTCCTACTTTCAGTTAATTCGGTCCTACGGTGGAGGGCGGTCTCATTTATTATTTCGTAGACTTGTGTTAATCGTTTTTTATGGTCTTGTAAATAATTTTGCAGTAGGTGCTCAGATAGGTTTAGATCCAAGGAATCGCGGGGATCAAAGTGTCCTGTGATTAGATCTATAGGCCTACATTTGGTGAAACTATGTATTGAGCTATTATAACCTAAAACTGCATAGGGCATGAGATTTACGGCGGGTTCATTACGCTTTTCTAACTTCAGGATTCTGAGGTGTTCGAGAATGGTAGAATGGAAGCGCTCTACTATTCCATTATCGTTAGGAGTATGTGCAAGGATTTTATGATGTTGTATCTTATGGAGTCGGACAAATTCTGAAAATAGTGCATTAGTGAACTCGGGTCCTTGGTCCGTGACTATCGTATAGGGAACGCCATGGTGGGTGCAAAACGTTAAAAGAGCTTGAACGACACTTAACGCGGTACCATCTCTAAGATGATATGCTTGAGCATATTTCGAGAAAGCGTCTACTAGAGTGAGAAATTTCTCATTTTGTGCTGTGAAAAGGTCCAGATGTAAAATTTCAAAGGGTTTAGTTGGGGGAGGAACTATGGAAAATTTTTGTTTAATGGGGATGCGATCGTACTTTGCTTGGCCACAGATACTACATTCGTTAATATACTTTGATATACTTTCTTTCATTTTGGGCCAATAATAGCGATGTGATAAGGCAAGAAAACATTCAGTTATACCACGGTGGTTGGTTTTTCCTTCATGGTAATTACGAATGATTTCCTGTTGGTCCAGGTAATTTTTGATGTTCTCTACTTCTTTTTTCGTTAAAACCATATCCAAGGCGGAGCTTTTGAATTTATCTTGGATGATCGGAATTATATTGTACATGGCTAGAGGGGGATGGATGAGAATTCCTGTTTTTACTTTGGGATTCACATATTCTTTAACGGCATTTATTACGTCTTGTTCAAGGTTAGACTCGGATAGTTGTATGGTAGTTTTAGTGTGGGTTTCGAAAGGTTTGGACACAGTTGGGCGTTTTTTTATATCTCCTACGATTACAAAGGATATTTGGCGGTGGAATTTATTTAAAGGTTCATCAGAAATCGGTATTTCCAATATAGGGTTCTCAGCACTGGTGTGAGCTGTTGCAGTTGTAGAACCAACCACTGAAGGGGATTTTTCAGACGTGTTAACTGCTATAGAGTTCGCATCCTCATTGTTGATTTCGATGCGGGACAGAGCGTCTGCGTTAGTATTCAGCTTGCCCTGCTTATAGATAGTAGTGAAGTTATACTCGCTTAGCTTTAGTCTCCAGCGGGTTAAACGAGAATTGGGTTCCTTTAAGTTCATGACCCACTGTAAGGGCCTGTGATCCGTAACGATCTTAAATTTCCTACCAAATAGGTAAGGGCGGAAGTATTTGGTTGCCCATACAATTGCCAGCAATTCTTTTTCAATTGTAATTGTCTATTTGAAATACACTGTTCGGGAATTAAGACGTCACCGTCCTCAGAATTTATTGGAACTTTTACTAGTTTAGATGAATTAGCCGGTACTATGTCTTCGTATAGGTTACTATTGCGCGAATCGTACATCAATAAAGGATTACTAGAGTTACGAGTGACCAGCAGTCTGTTTTGCAGATCGATGTTAGATTCCAGTTTTTCTAACAAGTCATAGCCAATCAAACCATCAAAAAATGTATGGAACGCATAAACGAAAAGAGTTATTTCACCTGATTCATTAAATTCCGGGAAACACGGTATGGTAATGGAATAATCACTTCTAGTGGTAGCGTGAATATTCGTTACTTCAAAGGGATCATAATTACACGGTGTATGGGATAAGAACTTTTGAACTACTGCGGGGCTAACAAAAGACATATTTGCACCTGTATCAATTAACAATTTTAGCGGGGGGTCTGAGATTTGTATATACGGCAATTGCCTTTGCGTCTGTAAATTAATCTCTATTTTGACCTTTCTGATTTGGGGACTTTCTGAAAATCCTCCCTTTCGGCAGGCGGAATCGGATCTTTTACTTCCTCTACAATAACATATGAATCTGTAGGCTCTGGGTACTCATGAACGTATTCATTTGGGTACACATAACCGGTATACTCAAAATATTCCTGGGGGTAATAATCACCGTTAACAAAATAATCGCTATAATAGTCATACTGCAACTGGTCGCTAAAATCATTGTAATTGAATTCCCTTGTTCTAAAATAATTTGTGGGCGGCGGATTTCCAGCCTTAGTCCAATCGTGGGATGCACGTGGGACGAATGGTTTAGCCACATAGTGACTTACACCACTCATAGGTTGCGGGGCATTACTAGTATTTGGCCTGCTAGGACCAGGCATTCTAAAAACTTGACCCTGGGGTGTATAATTAGGTGGCGGTGAACTAAACATCTGCTGCGTACGTGTGGGCCCGCGGTATTGAGGAGGTTGATTTCGCCAAATCGGAATAGCTTGCTGAGCTTGAGGCATAGACGGTCTCGAGGGTCCTGCCATATTGGGAGGCCTAAAGGGTGGCAAATTAAAAGAGCGCGATGTAGGTGGTGCCACGTGATTCGGTGGCATGAGGCCATAAGTAAAGGCGAATGGCAGGCTTGTATGGGCATTTCGTACCGCTAATAAAAATTCGTGTTTTGGGATATTTTTTGTTTTAATTGGTAGTTTATATGATAGATAATCCCTTTTTAAATTCTTAGATTTTTAGAACTTGGGACGTATAAGTTATAACCAGTTTTATTTTTTAAGGTTATGTACTAGTGTACCAATGTTACCTATAGGTAAATGTTACATATTGTTACATAATGTGTAAAGTAAATGTTCTAAATTGTTTTTTGCTATCTTTTTGTGTTTTATTTACTTACCATTAAGTAGGTAGATTGAGATGAGGATTGTACCTATTCAGAGCATTATATGATACCTAAGTCCAGCAGCGGATTGCAACAGTTTGATAATGATGAGTTTGATTATATTTAGTGTTATATGTATTTCTGAATAATTAATTATCATTTTAAAAATCAAAAATCAAAATCATTTATTTCTTTGCAAACATGGGTAGAGTACATAGGTGTTTTTATAATAAAGTTCTCCATATTTTACCATAACATGGGCATGCAAAGTTTTACAATTCCAAATAATAACAAGTATAACAAAATTAAATGTCAGATCATTGGAATTACAATACATATTAAATTTAAAAAATGTCAATAATAAATAAAATAAAACAAGTCAATGAGAGGATCACAATAATTATGTCAATCAGAGTAACAGTATGTCAATCAGTTAGCGAATAATCATTAAGAAAATCGTCAATCGTGTAATACGTTTTCATAATCAACAGTTCTTTAAGCGCCCTTTTAAATTTTAATGTAGTCATATTTTTTATAATATTTGGTACTCTATTATATATGAGTGGGGCAATACCAAAAAAACTTTTTTTCATAAGTGCGGTTTTACATTTTACTTGACATAGTTGATTGATGTATTGAGTCCGAGTTGGATTTTTTCTGACTTCTGATAGTTTTTTAAATAAATGAGGATTAGATTTTACAAACAAAGCCGTTTCCATTATATATAAACAAGGCAGAGTTAAAATTTTTAACGATTTAAAATAGGGAACACAGCTATCAGTTGTCTTAAGACCGCACATTGACCTGATGCATCGCTTCTGCAGCCTAAATACCAGCTCCCTATCAGTGGACTGCCCCCAGAAAATAATGCCATACCGCAAAACAGAAGCAACCAGTCCATGGTACGCCGTAAGAAGAGCCTGACTGTTAACTTTCTTTGAAAGTTGAAAAAGAGCATATGCAGATTTGCTGAGTTTCTTGCATAGTTCTTCAAGATGAGGTTTCCATGTTAGTTGGCTATCAATTGTAATGCCTAAGAACTTAGCCTTATTAGCTTCTTCAATATCACAGCCCTCGTAGGAAATGCTAACATTTGGGTTTTCACGGCGTTGATAAAAATGCATGACTTTTGTTTTGTTCAGGTTTATAACCAAATTATTATTATTTAACCAATGTATAACGTCACACAAGCAAGAATTAATGTCATTAGTATAATCATTTGAATTAGTATATTTTATTATAGCTGTACTGTCATCTGCAAAAAGAACCATTTTGTTGGATGTTGCTTTCGGGAGATCATTTATATATATCAAAAAAAGTGGCGGACCCAATACGCTACCTTGTGGGACGCCAAATTTTACATGTCTTGGTTTTGATATATACATAGTTTCTAATTTAGTTTTAGGACATATCCTGGTAATTTCCGTGCATTGAAGCCTATTACTCAGGTATGATTTTATTAACTTTAAGATGTTCCCTCTTATACCATAACTATTTAATTTGTTCAACAGAATCGTATGGTCTACATAGTCGAAAGCCTTTGTCATGTCAGTGTAAATTGCACAGACTGGCTTTCTTTTATCAACAGACGGCATGATGTTAGCAAGCAAGTCAAATAGTGCCATATTTATCGTAGTGTTCTTACGGAAACCCTTTTGTTCTGTGCAAAATAATTTATATTTTTCGAAGTAGGCATATAAAGAGTTATAGATAACCTTCTCGAAAATTTTTGAAATAATTGGAATTTTTGCAATGGGTCTATAATTCTTAAAATCTGTCTTATCATCTTTTTTATACAGGGGTTTTATTATTACTTTTTTTAGTTTGTTCGGGAAAATGCCATCAACTATGCACAAGTTAATTATATGAACTAATGGAGGTGCTACTAGTTCTTTGGTAAATTTCAATACTTTTGTGGAAACTCCATCGTATCCAACAGTATTTGTGTTTTTAAGGCTGCAGATTATTTGTATTATATCGTCAATTGTTACAGGTTGCATGAAAAGTGAATTCAAAGTTTGGTTGTTTATATTTGTATTATTTAATGCGATGTCAGCTTTAACATTATTCTCAATTGTGTCAATAAAGTAATCGTTAAATTCGTTTGCAATGTCCACAGGGTCTGTAATTATTATATTATCTCTTTTCACGCATGTTATAGGCTCCAATGGCAGTGAAAATTTTGATTTATTTATAATTTGCCAGGTAGCTTTTGACTTGTTCTGAGCGGTATATATGAAATTATTATTCTGTGCTTTTTGGGTTAAGTTGATAATTTTCCTATAGAGTCTGGTATAGTTTTTAAGGACTAATTTATTTTTTGAATCTGAATTTAATCGATATGCCCAAAGTAACTGCCTTTGCTTGTTACTACAAGTTTTTATGCCCTGGGATATCCATTTCGTTTTCTTGCTAGTTTTAATGGTTATAATTTTATCCGGAAAACATAATCTATATAGAAGTATGAAATCTTCCATGAAATTGTTAAAAGCCTCATTCGCGTCCTTAGCTTCATGTACTCGCTTAAAAGATAGAGAGCTTAGATGTCTTTTAAAAGTAATTAAGTTTTCCATACATGTGTCCTGCTTTATTGTTTTCCAATATTTTAAATTGCAAGTTTTGCTTATTGGTACTTTAAGTATTTGGGATGTATGATCGGAAAGGATCAGATCTACAACTTCAGCTTTACATTCTTTCCGATAGTTATGAGCAAAATTATCAATACAGGTTTGACTTTTTAACCTAGTGGGAGTACGAAGCGCCAATTTTAAATTGTACTTCATAAGAAAGTATTCAAGTTCTAGTGCAACTTTGCTTCTTTTCAAAACATCAATATTAAAATCTCCACACAAGACGATTTTCTTATTTGAAGATAGACAGAGTTTATTTAAAATATATTCTAATTTATCATAAAATATGTCGTAATTATATTTTGGGATTCTATAAATACAAACAATAATAAGTTTATAAGCTATTATTTCTACAGCGCAGCACTCAAAGATGCCTGAAACGGATTGTTTTGCTATGGCCGATAATTCTGTAAACTGCAATCCAACTCTTACGAAAATACCTGTTCCTCCTCTTTTAGCATTTCTAGAAAAGAAAGCAGCTGGACAAAAATTCGGAATGTGCACTAAATTCTCAAAACCCATTTGCATGAAATGTTCTGTGACGCAAAGAACATCTATAACAGTTCCCATATCAATTAATTCCACTAATTTTACAGTCAGCGTATCAGCTTTATTAATTAGGCCAGCTATGTTTTGGTGTAATATGTTAAGGTAGTTAACGAAAAAACTGACAATTTGTCGGTTGTGATTCATTCGAAAAATCGTGTTGATTATTGTTGATTTGAGGGTGGCAGTTCACCTCTGAGCGCGTAGCATTCAGGCCACATAGGCTAAGAATCAGGTCTTGTAAATCTGATATAACTATATTTAAACCACTGTTATTTAAGGTTCCATAGCGTTTGCTGTAAGTGTCACAGTCATAGGATAAATTCAGATTAGAGTCAAGTAAAAACGCATAGTTATATGTGTCTATATCTAAGTAAATTAGGTTATTGAATATTTCTACGCGACTGTTGTATATTATGTTAGCATCTATCATATATTTAAATGTTGGTAAACAAATTATAAAATTAGTATGACTCAATTCTATTAACTTTTCTCTAACAAACATTACTAATTTCAAATAGTTTTGTGTTTTCCGAAAGTCCTCCTCTCCAATGTAAATAACACAATAGTCCGAGTGCGTAAAGTTTTGCACTTTTGCTTCAATTTTGTGAAGAATTTGCCGCAATCCGCACGTGGGTTTTCTATAGTGACAGATTTCATAGTTACGTAAATTCGTTCTTTCAGCAATTGTATATAACCTGTTAGATGTTTCGCTGCTTATGAGGCATATTTTGTGTTTTATGGAGGGTTGTTCTAGAGTTGTTTCGGCTCGTATGTTTTTAGTTGAGTTAGATGAGCTTAAGTTTCTGCTGATGCTTTTATTTATCTTTGTGTTTGTAGGTGACGAATGGTCTTTTCCAGTGATCTGAATTGTCTGTGTTTGTTTAGACTTCGTATTTTTTTTAGGCGTCATTAATGTTGTCTTCGCTTTAATTTTTCCTGGACTGTTAACAATTTTTTTATACATGTCATTTCTCTTATTATATTCTTCATTTATTTTCCTTAAATTACTGTTTTCCAGTGATAATATTTCAATCTCTTTATGCGCACTATTTAGCTGAGATGTTAGTCTAGCGATCTCATCTTTTAATATTTTTGATTGTGGAATGTCTTCGTCTTCGGACATGTCAGGTAAACTACTCGTCGTACAGTTTAACGTTTGAGAAATAATGTCGGTTTCATCATCATTATTAGGCTCAGATCGTGTGCGGGTCCGCCGGAACGTAATATTTTCCAAGAAATTCATTCTTAATTTCAATTACGAACTTCAACGCAAATCACAAATAATTTGTAGCTAGTGAGACTTGAACTTGCGTCTCGGCGATATCTCCAGAAATACGATTTTAACAAATTACACGTCGCAAAAAGTCAATGTTGTTGGACGGGATGGAACTCGGTTCATCTGGTTCACACGGTAGCAAGTGTAGCAACCTAAACCACTACGCCAACTTGTTACCGATGTTCTTAGTTCAAATAGGTGTTCTGAACATACAACCAAATAAACGTTATTAGAAAAAGGTTTTTGAACTTCTTTTTTATTTTACTACAACCGCCACTTTTTATAAAAGCTTTTTTATTATTATTTAAACAATTAAATTGTAATATAGGTTATTGTTCCACTTAGATTTAATGTTATTTACACTGCACTGGTTGTTTTATTGTTCTTATAGTCAAACATTGATAGTTTTAAAATGTAATATTTGAGTTATTTTACAAAAGGCAACTTCTAAAACATTACTGCGTTTAATGTACGATTTGATTACGTTTATTTATTCAAATCTTTTTACTGATATTATTTATTAATCCGAAGTTCTAAAAATAGTTAACTTACATAAAAATAAATGGCTTAGTTGCCTTAATAAGTGGTATAAATTCTATAACCGAACAACGAAAAAAGTATGCGGTACGAAATCTGCCGTTCACCTTTAGGACTAACCTGGTGCTGGGGCTGCGACCTCCTGTCAGGAGCATGGTCGCTACGCTGCTGCAGATATAGCGTATTCATCTCTTCATGCACGAATTCTAAAGCTTTTTCAATCGTATCAGGCCGCATGCACCGAATGCGAGAACCCAACGGGTCTCGTAGACCACGTAGGTACGACTGTAACGTGAGTTTCTTGTACAAGGTACGTTTTGATTCAATGGTACTCGCTATCGTTTCATGCAGGCTGATATAAGTCATAATAGTACTAAAGAGATTTTGGCACTGTTCGTAAAATTCTTGCGGGGTTGCTGAACCTTGTGTTAAAAGCGCTAAGTCATTGTACAAGGATGTCTCATCGCGTTGATCGGCGAAATTATTAATTAAAGCACTCCTAATTCCTTCCCAGGTCTCCGGGATACCATTGGAATTAATCGTACGCGATGCGGGTCCAACTATTTTATTTAAAATTCCGTTTAATAATGCCAAATTACTTAACTGATATTCTGGTCCATTTTTCACTAGCTCTTGTACTAACTGATCGCATAATTTTATAAATCTAGTTAGTACGTTCGAGTTCCCGTCGAATTCAGGAACCAATCGTAGGGCCTTGTAAACTTGATCTACTGAGTCAGCCATACTCGATATCTCTAAACTACTACTATCCCACGGTTCCGCCTCTAGATTTCTATTAGCGTCTAAAATACTAACTCTACGATTACTATCTAACCTAGGGGACCGAGATTGCCTTGGATGGAAAATCTTGGAACGATTAAAGGGTAACAGTTAAGGATAAAAAGGAAGCGACTCTAGAGCGATTCTAAAGTACTTACTTGTAATGGTTTTGTACCTCTTCTGTATCGATGTCTGGATACTCCTCTGGTCTGCAGCATTTGTAGGTTCTGGATACTCGTACGGTGCCCGCCGACGGCCACCCGGGTGACTCGCGATCCTATCAATTTAATCTCGCGAACCGGCCCGCGAGTATCCTACCGACTGCGCCAATTACGAAGGCTGTAGCCGGAGGATTTAAAAAAATACAAAATTTATTTAACTTAAATTTAATTAATAAAATTACAATTATAAAATGGCTTAGAAATAGACGACAGTTGACCGATGCCGTGCCAAAAGTGACGATTCCACGAGGGCCTCGATGTCCGGTGTCGGGCTGCATCACGTTGTGCTGCATCGGCGCCTCGTGTCCGCGGCTGTTGCGATGTGCGGTAATGAGGTAATCGCTTGTCAGCGGTTTTGGTGCTGTGCGAGTACGTAACAAGCCTATATCCTGCAAAAATAAGCAATTACAGAGCATGTGAAGTGAAAATATATTTTCTTTGTTTTATTTTACCACTTTGTCGACGTCATTAATAAGTATCTTTTAACTGTTTTTCCTCTTGTGGCAACACTACAGCTAAGCTGACAGCACGGTTACCAACTTATGGATTTTGTCCCTAAATTTAGGGACTTGAAGTGATAAACGGGGCATTTTTAGGGACTGGAATTTTTTGTGGATTTTTTTAGGGATTTCAAACAAAACTTCCAAAGTCGCAAACAAAGCGTATGTTTTCAGTTTTGTGCGTAGAAAGGAACGCACGATATGTCATTCATATCCTCTAAAATGGTACAGAGTATCATGATGGTACGATTTTCCTAATATCGGGATTATGGATCGTGAGTAAAACTTGATCATATTGTGGACACGATCAAGAACTTCATCTTACGTATATATGACTTGACTATGACGAGCAACAAGATGATGATGTTGTTCTGGCAATATCTAATTAACAACTTTGCATGATTGTATTTATTCTATAAAAAATATCATCAACTTATTAAGTAAAGTTTTATTTTATGACCTACGAAATAATTTAGGTATAATACTAAATAAGTATGTATTGTATAGTATAACACATAAAATTCTATTTAGGGATTTATAGGGAAATTCAGAAAAAAAAATTGGGAGATATTTTTGGTATTTGTTTTTAACACTGGCTGACAGGCTGACAGCCAGGGTTGGATTATGTACTATAAATATAGTATTTATACTATAATTTCGCTCTTTGTACTATATACTATCCACATCTAAGGATAGTACGCTAAAATACTATAATTTAAAGGTTGCTTCCGAATTCTTAGTTTTACGTCATATGACTATTTCGACCGTGCGTGTATCCGACCGAATTCAGATCTTGTTGATTTAAATGAAAAATATAGTTTTACAAAACGTAGTTTTATTTCGAGAGCTTACCGGAAATCACACAGTACAAGTTAGCGACCACAGATAAACACTTACATACTAGAGATGTAATAAGGTACAATATTAGTTGGTAAACTAGGGTTCAATTTACTAAATCCAACAATATTCAAGAACTGATAAACTTAGAAGAGGAGTAAATTTTGTCATAACTGGTGTTGATTTTAATGACTAATTAGTTAAATTAAAAATAATGAAAGTGTACTATAATTTTTTATAAATACTATCCTTTTCATTTTTTTGTGCTATCTTTTTCAACGTACCTAAATCCAACCCTGCTGACAGCCGATTTGAATTTGTCATTGTCAATGTCATAAACATTACACACGTGACACGTCCTAATTTTAACTATTAGATTTCCTTAATAAGGCCTGTTTCCAATTTAGTTTTTAAAGTTTTTATATTTACTAGTTTAAAGCTTAATTAAGTGTTTTGAGTTAGATTTAGGGACTAAGTGCAAAATAAATGTAAAAATTTCATTGTTTCGTTGACAGTTACCGGCTCAAACGAATGTTGCTTTTTCGTCTCGGTATCAGGTACAAATATTTTATTATTGGATTGTTTGCGTTCTAATATTTTGCCTACAATTCATTAGATCACTTTTATTACGTTTACAAGTTGATGCCAGTGACCTATAAAACCTAACATATCCATAATTAGTTTGGTGACAGAACTTCTTTCTCTACAATCTATATTTCATTTTCCGTTCAACTAATCCTCTACTCTTTTCCAACCTCTTCTCTTTAATCATGATTATGACTCGCAGCGCGCGGGCTCGCCTAGAAGAGACCAAACTCAGTCAGGCTTTGAGCGAATTAAAGGTGCCTCAGGAGCTCTCTGACCAACTGATTAGGGAAAAAAATTTAAATGAAATGGAGTTCTTTGGTGTCCTCGGAAATAGCAAATTGAAAACAGAAATGGCTCAGTTACATAATCAACACCCTGATGCCATAGCAGCCCGAGACAGGCTCCAAGTCATTGTGGACGGGTCCATCCAATGTAGCATTGAGTATGAACAAGCTCTTAGTCACAAATATTTACTACAACATCAGCTACATGAGGCTAAAAAAAAAAAACTTAACATCACTGCCTCGTTGAATCAAAGTCTATTCAATGAATTGGTGCCTGTTGCCCCATCAATGGTTACTGCAATAAACCCCTCTTATACAATAGATTTAACAGCATGATGATTCAAAATCAATTACCTAGATCATTGAGGGTAGTTGGGGTTTGTTTACAAGTAAAATTAAAAATAAAATAGAAAATGGTCAAAAAACCAAGGTTCTTCATCTAAAATGCAAAACTTAATTGAGAAAGGTTGCATTTACTTAAATAATTAGATCAAACGAAGCTAACCTATCCGTGTCGGGGTGCCCTAAGCTCCCGAGCTCGCTTCGCTCGCTCTCGGACTAATTCTAATTTTTTTATCTCACTAATTATATTTAAGTATAAAATATATCTAATATCTCCATAACCATGGGTTTCCGTGGGGTGGGGATGGTACAGTGGGGTAGCCCCCCTACACCCTTTCCTGCCCTCCCTGCCCGGCCCTTAAATAATGGATATTTTCAGAATTTTTACACTAACCTGAGAACTTTAACCATGGATATCTCCATAACCATAGGGCTCTGAGTGGTATGGATGGTACAGGGGGGTAGACAAACCTCCCCTCTTCCACCCCTACCATCCCCGCGGCAAAAATAAATGGCCCGTAATGGAAATTTTATCCATAATTTATTCCATTTAATTGACACTAACAATTATGTTGGTAATCAGTTTTATTTGACAAAAGATAGGTTTTTCATGGATAGGTACTTTCTTTCAAAGTATTGTAAACTACAGATAGCTGTGTCGCTATCATATTATTTTTCTATTACAGCCAAGAATTTGGCTAAACAACTTGCTTCTATTCAGCAATGCCAAGACGTGCTACTTAATTCAGCCAATCATTTGGTATCAGAAATTGATATCTATACTAATAATATTATAAAGAGGAAAGTTTTTTTTTTGTTTGTACCGAATAGGCTCCTAACTACTGGAGTGATTTGAAATATTCTTTCACCTATAGAAAGCTACATTATTCCTGAGTGACATAGTCTACTTATTAATCCCGATAACGGGTCCTGTGGTCTACAGGATCAAAGCCATGGGGTACAGCTGGTTGATAATAATTTAAATTAGAAATTGTAACGATACTTTTTCGTCTCGTTACATGGTAAGGATTTTTTAATCGATAATGGTCGAATTTATCTATGTTTTTTTGTCTGTGGTACGGTCTTTGAATGTCATCTGTCAACATCTTGACGTCACTCTCGACCCGGCATTCACATGGCCACATACATTTTTTATAATTTTTAGTATTTCCTTGTAATCGGCTATAATCGCCGTAATTTAAGCCATTTAGTGGCGTCTACATTGTTTAAAGACTTCATGGACGTGGTATAATGCCAGAGATTTCATTGGTAAGAGATTTGTCGTATTTTTTCTCACACATGTTCTCGGGCGTGGTCGTTGAATAGGTTTCTTACGAGCTGTTAATCTTTTCAGATATTTTAGTGATTTATCGCACGCAGCTGTTTTTAAACGCTGTGTCAGCGCACTAACCTATTTTTGAGAAGAGAAGGCGGTAAGTTTCCATTCTTAACAAAGTTCTACATGTCCCACGTGTTTGAATTCGAACGTACAATCTAACTTATTTTTGTTTTATTGTTACAGCCTTTACCGAGGTGCCTTCTTTCTTCTTTCTTCTTTCTTTCTTTTTTTTTGCTTCATTCTTTTTCCTGAGTTTATTTCGGGATAATTCAAACCTCACATCATACGCGGCATGAAAGATTTTTTTTACGTGGAACGAATAACCTACAAGTAACATGGTTAGGCCGATTATTCCGGTAGGAGAATTCCTTTAATATTATTCTCTAATGTTCCATTTAAAAGATGCAATAATAACAATAATACCTATTAACACCTGTAATATCCGTAATATTATCTAAAGAGTATAGAATTTTAAGATAATACAAAGTCATTTTTTGAGGCTACGGGCTGACATTATTAAAAGAAAGGACAAAAGTGTTTTATCGTTTTATTTCTTTTAATATAGCCTCCCACCGGCAGATTAATTGTCCAAACTCTTCCAACCTTGCTACTCCGGACTGTGTGACTTCCTGGCGCCCGAATTTTATTTTATGTTTCATATTTAACCATTTTTTTTTATTATTTGGGAGATCACACATAAACATACCAACTAACACATTTAGTTACCATTCTGGTACACTCAACCCAAGAAAAATATATATTTTTTTTTTTTATTATTACAATTGTCGCCTCGAACTGGGACTTGAAGTTGCTTCATGACTTTGTATGATAGGTATTATTGCATCTTATAATTTAGCTATTGTTTACAGATATTGTTTATTCTGTATTAATTTAACAACTATTGTTAATTGCTGTAAACAACTTAAATAATTATTGTTTTGATATTATTTTATTGTGAAAAACATACTTCTACTAACAATATTGTACACTTGCTAGTACAATATTCATTATTTTTGTGTTTTGTTAACTTGTATTGTTACAGAAATACCTTTATTCTTACATAAGCAACATAATTGTATGGTAAGACAGTTTTTGTTATATTTTAGTGCTCAACGGTGTAAACTTAGTGCGGTGTAACTTTTATATTTAACTTTTGGTGAACTTCAGTTTTACTTGTAAACTTAACTTTAAGAGTTTGAAAACTCAATTGTAAGTTATTATTGCGTCTTTTCACTCCTAAACACTTTAATATTTTCATAAAAAAGACTTAGATTCTTTTTGAAAGTTGGATAATCACATTTTAACTTAACCTCAAATATTTTATCAAATTTGAAGTCTTGCTTTTTGCTTAGTTTGGTTCATTGATCATTTTGCCTTTCCATCATGGATAAGGAAGCTCAATTTTCTCCGCCTCTTGCTGAAAAGAATAACTTTGAGTCTGAAGGTGCTTGCACGGTTCCTGAAGCTAATGCACATGTGCCTGATATGATTAATTTGACAGAAGTTCAACATCCTTTTGATCATAATGACAGGGTTGCACATTCTTCTTCAGCTCTTGCTACGCATGCCTTGCCTTCTTTTAATTCAATGAATGCTTTGGTTAATGAACACATTAGGAAAAACTTGCCTTCTGCACATAAATTGCCAGACTTAAAAAAGAGTAAAATTAACTTCAATGGAAAATCCTGTGTAAGGGAATTTATTACTGAAGTTGAGGAATACTTTTTATATAAAAACTTTGATGAAATTTTATTAGTTGGTTCATTTACAGACTTGCTTAGTGATATTGCTCTTAAATGGTTTCGCACGGTTCGTATTCGTATTTCTTCATGGCATGAGCTTAAGCTTGCTTTACTTAAACGTTTTGACAGGCCGGACTTTGACTACTTTTTGGAACATGACCTCCGTACCAGGATACAGAAAAGTTCTGAATCACTTCCGGACTTCATTACCGATATTATGGATATGGCTGGTCGTCTTTCTTGTCCATTGTTTGATGCGGTTTTGGTTAGTGTAATTAAACACAACATGTTGCCTATTTACACACCTTTTATTTTTGGTAAACACATTGATTCTGTTGAACAATTTCTTGATCTTGCAAAGGAACTTGAAGTTTTTGTCAACAGAAAAGCTTTGAAAGATAGTAAAACTGATAAGCCCACAGTTAAGTTTAATGCAGTTTCAACAGATAATATAACCTGTTTAAAATGTAAAAAATCTGGTCATCATTTTAAAAAGTGTCCATCTATTCCTGGTGTTATTTGTTTGAAATGCCAAAAGGCTGGAGTCACATCTAAGAATTGTGACGTTTGTAATGTAGATAATAAAAACTCTAGTGAGTCAAAAAACTAATTAGGTCACATCGAGCCCCTGTTATTGATATAACTGCGAGTGTCTCGATGAACAAAAATTTTGTTAAATGTCGTAAACCTGATGATGCTACTCGTAACAAAGACTGCGGATTGGTTAGGTTATTTAAAAACATTCTTCAAAATTTATAAATCAGCTCCCGTTTTATTTGTTAAACATAATGATACTAGACCATATTTACAATTTTCCGTAGGTAAACATACCTTTTCTGGTTTATTGGACAGTGGTTCCAATAGTTGCGTTTTAGGCTCAAATAGTCATGAACAATTTTCACGTTTAGGTTATAAAATAAATTGCGTTTCTAGTTCTGCCTATACAGCTGATGGTTCTTCACAGAGAATTATTGGTACTATTAAATTACCTGTTACTTGTGATAATTTAACTAAAAATATTGATTTTCTTATTATACCTTCTTTTCAACCTGATATCATTTTAGGTTTCGATTTTTGGTTAAAATTCGATTTGGCTAAAGATTTATGGAAAAATATAACTTATGTTCAGAGCAATACAGTCCAAGTTTGTACAGTCACATCTGCTAGTGAATTGTCTCCTTCTGAGAAACAGAAATTAAATGATACAATTAAACTTTTTGAAGATATTTCTTATGAAAAGAAAGGCTTAGGTCTTACTCATCTCGTTCAACACAAAATTAATGTTACTAGCGAACCTTTTAAACAAAGATATTGGCCTTTAAGTCCCGCAAAGCAGAAGGAACTATTTGATGAAGTCGAAGTTTTATTGAGGGAAGGTATCATTCAACCTTCTAAATCACCTTGGTGTTCACCTGTCTTAGCTGTAGAAAAGAAAGATGGTAGTACCAGGTTATGTTTAGATTCGAGACGTTTAAATTCAGTCACTATAAAAGATTCTTATCCTCTTCCTTATACCTCTAGAATATTAGATAACCTTGGCGGAGCTAAATATATTAGTACAATTGACCTTTCTAAAGCATTTTTACAGATTGCTCTCGAAGGATCTTCTCGAGAAAAGACTGCTTTCGTTGTTCCGGGAAAAGGACTTTTTGAATTTGTTCGCATGCCATTCGGTCTCACTAATGCACCTGCTGAGTTGCAGAGACTCGTAGATAAACTTTTTGGTCCTGAATTTGATAATACTGTGTTTTGTTATTTAGACGATTTAATTTGCGTAAATTCGGATTTTAATTTACACATAGAGTATTTGCATAAAATTTATAATATTTTGAAAGACGCTGGACTCACAGTTAATTTAAAAAAGTGTAACTTTTGTAAAGATAGACTCCGTTACCTTGGTTATATAGTAGATAGTAATGGTTTGCATACTGATCCTTCTAAATTAGATACAATAAAAGGTTTTCCACGTCCTGAAACCGTTAAACAACTTCGTAGTTTTCTCGGTCTGTGCTCATATTATCGTAGGTTCATTTGTAAATTCGCTGATATTGCTTCTCCTTTAACTAAATTAACAGCTGGTAGTAAAAACTCTAAAATACCACTTTGTTGGAATGATGAAGCTGAGATTGCATTCAATAATTTGAAAGAAACTTTGATTACTGCTCCTGTTTTGCAATGTCCTAATTTTGAAAAACCTTTCTTTTTACACTGTGATGCCAGTTCTGTTGGCATTGGTAGCGTTTTGAGCCAAGAGGATGATAATGGGGATCAACATCCTATTGCGTTCTATTCTAGATCACTCAATAAATGTGAACGCAATTATAGTACCACAGAACGTGAATTACTTGCTATCTTAACTTCCATAGAACATTTTAGACCTTACATTGAAGGAATGAAGTTTACCGTTATTACCGATCATGCTAGTTTGAAGTGGCTTTTAGGTCTTAGTAATCCCAGTGGACGCTTAGCACGTTGGGCAGCTAGAATTTCTCAATTCACCTTTGATATTGTTCATAAGAAAGGATCTTTACATTTAGTCCCAGATGCTTTATCGCGTATTGAAGTCGCCGCTATTGATATTTCTCAGAATAATTTAGTTTTACCTAATGATGATATTCATGATCCTTGGTATAAAAAAGTATTTATTAATTGTCAAAAATCACCTTGCAGATATGGAAATTTTAGAGTAGAAAATAACACTTTATATAAATTTTGTAAAAGTAAATTTGATCCTAATAGTCGTCTTAATTGGAAAATAGTTATCCCTAAAGAACATATTTTAGACACAATTCGTTCTAATCATGATGATATTAATTCTGGTCATCTTGGCATTCATAAAACGGTAAATAAATTGCGACAACACTATTTTTGGAAGGGAATGTTTAAGGATGTTCAAAAATATATTCTAGCCTGCGAAGCTTTATACGCTTTACAAGTATCGCAATACTTGTAAAGCTTATAAACATACTACTCATCCTCCCTTTGGTATTATGATTAATCCTAAAAAAGTCGATAAACCTATGTTAATGCTATCAGTTGATATTATAGGTATATTACCTAAAGCCTATTCTGGTCATAAATATATTCTTTCGGTAGTTGATGTTTTCACTAAATACTGCTGGATTTTTCCTATGATAAATGCTACTACTCGAGTAATAAATAAACTTCTTGAAAAAGAAATTTTTCTTAAATTTGGTTGCCCTAAAATAATTGTTTGTGATAATGGCACATAATTTACTTCTAAACATTTCGTAGAATTCATGAAAAGTTTTAATATTACTAAAATATTTTATAATACTTTATACACCCCTCAAAATAATCCTGTTGAGAGATATAATAAAACTGTTGAAACTTGCATCGCTTGCTTTGTAAAAGATGATCATAGAACTTGGTCTAAATTTTTAACTCATGTTCAATTAGCTTTAAATAATAGTGTTAATCTTGCTACAGATTTCACACCTAATTTTTTGATGTTTGGTAGGGAGCTTATTTTTGATGCTTCCTTACATCGTATTAGTGATTCTATCGAAAACTTAAGTGAACTGGAAGTTTCCAATAGAACTCACTATGCAGATTCTCTTAATTCACTTAGTGATGTTTTTGCTAAAGTTGAAACTCATTTATTAAAAGCTTATCAGCGTAATGCTCGCTATTATAATAAGGGTCGTAGAGTCATTTCTTTTGATGTGGGTGATGTTGTTTGGAGAAGAAGTTTTGTTCAATCTCATGCACCTGCTTATTTTTCGGCAAAACTTGCTCCTAAGTTTATAAAATGTAAGATTACAGAAAAGATTTCTGATAACGTCTACGTTTTAAAAGACCTTAAAAAGGGTTCAACTGGGCGTTATCACGTTAAAGACATAATTAAATTTTGATTTGGTTTCCAATGTGTTGCCTTGTTTTTGATATTTTTGTTTGGAGAGTCTTTAATAGGTGATGTATGAAAGGGGATGGATAATAGGTTAACCGACTATTAAAAGAGATTTTGTCAGGCAGGCTTCATACAAATTTATTAGATTCAATTAAACATTCTAAAACATAACTTAAGACATTTTGATGACTTCTTCACCCACGCATGCATTTTCCATATCAAAGGATCTTATTTTCTTTTTTGCATACACTATTTTATACAGTTTATACATTTTTTTTACATTCTCGTATACAATTTTAAATAGGTACCTACTTATTTACACTTGGGTGCTTATTGTTATACTTACATGTATAAGACTTGCTTCTAACATCCTGTTAGAAAGCAAAATCTTACCTTTTTGATCTGTGGATCATTCTGTTTCCCTTTTGTGGAAATAGTAATGATTTCCGCATTTCTCTTTTTTTTGCAGTTTTGCTGGCTCTTTTTTGAGTTGATCTCTTCTGTACATCTCTCTAGGGATTTCTGTACTAGTGGCCTTTGTTCCCACTTGTAGGAATTTCTCCTAATTTTTGCTGATCTTGGTGCAATTTTTTCCCCCTTGATTGCTCAATTTTTTTTTAGCTTTAAATATATATTGTGCTCGGGAAGTCGGTGGTGTTGTGCCGATCACAATATGCATCTTTTTGGAGATGTTTGTGCTCGGAAAATCGGTGGAGTTGTACCGGTCACAACATTCTTCCTCTCTTCTTCTCTTGCATCCTTGCGTATGCAATTTTTAATTTTTTTTTGCTATTGTGCTCGGGAAGTCGGTGGTGTTATGCCGATCACAATATGCATTTTTTTTTTTTAAATGTTTGTGTTCGGAAAATCGGTGTAGTTGTACCGGTCACAACATTCTTTCCTTTTATTCTCTTGCCTCCTTGTTTAAGAGATTTGTTTAAGAGATTTGATACTGTGTCTCACGGTTATAATTTGTTCTTGCTAGTCAGTGGCGAGGGTGCCTAACTGTACTCATATGAACGATTCTTTGGGTTTTTTAAGGCAGCGGCAATTGCGCCTAACTGTATCCATATTAACATCTTTTATACTTTATTTAACTTGCTAGTCGGTGGCGATGGTGCCTAACCGTACTCAATTTAGTCTTTATAGACATTTCTTTGATTTTTTTCCTAAGACAGCGGCAATTGCGCCTAACTGTATGCAAATTAACATCTTTGTTAGTTTATTTTACTTGCTAGTCGGTGGCGATGGTGCCTAACCGTACTCAATTTAGTTTTTGTTTGTAACTTTGTGCATATTGGTCAGCGATGATTGCGCTTAGCTGTACTTATGATATTTACTTGAATTTAGCTTGTTAGTCAGTGGCGAAGGTGCCTAGCTGCACTCATGCTGGTTCTTGTGATATTGTAGGTCGGTTATGTTTGTGGTCTTAACTGTACTTATTTTAGCTGCATGTTGTTCTTTTCGAGGACGTTTTTAACTCTTTTTTTGGGGTTTATTGTTTCTTGGAATTCGTTTTTCCATTCTTTTGTTTTTTTTTTGAGAAGCTTTTGCTTTTGTCTTTTTTTTAGCATAAAAGAAATTGCTTTCTTTTATTTTTTTGGGGAGGGATGTAATGTAACGATACTTTTTCGTCTCGTTACATGGTAAGGATTTTTTAATCGATAATGGTCGAATTTATCTATGTTTTTTTGTCTGTGGTACGGTCTTTGAATGTCATCTGTCAACATCTTGACGTCACTCTCGACCCGGCATTCACATGGCCACATACATTTTTTATAATTTTTAGTATTTCCTTGTAATCGGCTATAATCGCCGTAATTTAAGCCATTTAGTGGCGTCTACATTGTTTAAAGACTTCATGGACGTGGTATAATGCCAGAGATTTCATTGGTAAGAGATTTGTCGTATTTTTTCTCACACATGTTCTCGGGCGTGGTCGTTGAATAGGTTTCTTACGAGCTGTTAATCTTTTCAGATATTTTAGTGATTTATCGCACGCAGCTGTTTTTAAACGCTGTGTCAGCGCACTAACCTATTTTTGAGAAGAGAAGGCGGTAAGTTTCCATTCTTAACAAAGTTCTACATGTCCCACGTGTTTGAATTCGAACGTACAATCTAACTTATTTTTGTTTTATTGTTACAGCCTTTACCGAGGTGCCTTCTTTCTTCTTTCTTCTTTCTTTCTTTTTTTTTGCTTCATTCTTTTTCCTGAGTTTATTTCGGGATAATTCAAACCTCACATCATACGCGGCATGAAAGATTTTTTTTACGTGGAACGAATAACCTACAAGTAACATGGTTAGGCCGATTATTCCGGTAGGAGAATTCCTTTAATATTATTCTCTAATGTTCCATTTAAAAGATGCAATAATAACAATAATACCTATTAACACCTGTAATATCCGTAATATTATCTAAAGAGTATAGAATTTTAAGATAATACAAAGTCATTTTTTGAGGCTACGGGCTGACATTATTAAAAGAAAGGACAAAAGTGTTTTATCGTTTTATTTCTTTTAATATAGCCTCCCACCGGCAGATTAATTGTCCAAACTCTTCCAACCTTGCTACTCCGGACTGTGTGACTTCCTGGCGCCCGAATTTTATTTTATGTTTCATATTTAACCATTTTTTTTTATTATTTGGGAGATCACACATAAACATACCAACTAACACATTTAGTTACCATTCTGGTACACTCAACCCAAGAAAAATATATATTTTTTATTTTTTATTATTACAAAATGAGAGATTTAAATTTAAATTAGACAAGAGGTTGTCCCTATTGTCTTACAATAGGGAAAACCTCTTGCAAAAGTGTACAGAATGAAAATTGCAAAATAAAATTAAATAAAAGTTTTTAATCAGTAAATGGTATTAACCTGGTGCATCAAAATATTCAAGGATTTATGAACAAAGATTTAGAAGTAGAATTATTTATGAATTTAAACAGTATTGATATTCTTTGTATAACAGAACATTGGCTTAAAAGCCACCAGTTATTGTTCAATTTTAATAATCACCAGGTTGGTAGTTCATTCAGCAGAGTTAATGCTATACATGGTGGCTCATTGATTTTAGTAAGCAACCAGCTTAAATTTAAAGACCTTATGGATATTGTGAGCCTATCTGTTGAAATAGCTTGTATAGAATTGGAGCAGTTTATTGTAATAAGTGTATACAAACCCCCTTCAGGATTGTATGACTGCTTTGAAAAGGTAATGGATGAAGTATTACACAAGATTTGTAACTCAAATAAATCCATTATTACAGTTTTTTTTGTGCGGACGTTGAATGCTGAGGTCCATTCTTCCAGCAAAGAATCTGCCACTCAAAATTATTTTCACTTTATTATTTAATATAGTCCCATATGTCGTGGCGTTGGAGGCTTTTCATGGTAATTGGTTCGCTTAGGGCTATGGCTAAGGTGTTAAGTTAAGACGGGCTGGTGTCCACAACTCCACGTCTAAGCACGTATTTTGCGCACGGGTGGGATTCGTCTTCCTCACTCGATCCATCCCAGCTCCTCGAGGAAAGCCAGCAGTGCCTTGGTGTCGCCAACTATCCCCTGTATGGTACCTGGGTCACCGAGGAATTTGGCCCTGTAACCGGCGATTACTGGGCAGGTTAGGAGCAGGTGCGCTGCTGTCTCTTCCTCCTCCATGCATGCTCTGCACAGTGGGCTGTCCGTGATCCCTAAGACAAAAAGATGCTTGTTTAAAGTCCCATGGCCAGTTGTTACGGCTGTGACTGCACGTAAATGTGTTGTCAGTCTCAAGGCTTTCTGCGTATACCGGCCATCTAAAGAGGGAAGTGCCTCCTTGGCCTGCCTGCACTCGCTATGGTCATTCCACAATTTGTGGTGTTGTTCTCTGGTGCGCTTCCTTACCAGATTGCGGAGGTACCCGAAGGGTAGTGGTACGATGGGTTCTGGTCCCACCGCCGCCATACTGGAGCCCCTTCGGGCCAGCTCATCCGCTGCATCATTACCTCAAGAATCGCTGTGCCCCTTGATCCATTGCTAAGGTGTTGGTATGTGATGTTAGTCGTTGCTTGTATGTCTGTATTCTGTGTACTATTTCCTCTTTTATTGTTTTTATTTGTAGATGCTCGTGTATTTCTGAGATCTTCATAAACCATGAAGCATTTGATATTATTTTGAGAGCCTTGTTTTGAAATCGCTGGAGAATCTCCACATTTGAATTACTCGCAGAGCCCCACAGCTCGATGCCATATGTCCAGACAGGTTTTAATACTGCCTTGTAATGAGCCAGTTTAGTTTTCGGAGCAGGATGTTCTGTTTATTTCTATGTAGTGTCTCCACATTTGTTTCCTGTCGAGATGTAGGCCGAGGTACTTAGCTATTGTCCCTTGTGGAAGTGTGTCACCTCCGAGCTTAACTGGTGGGCAGTTGTCCTTTCTAAGAGTAATTGTCACATGTCTCGATTTGTTAGCGCTAGCTTTTATCTTCCATTCTCTCATCCACTTGGATACTTTGTCGAGGTGAATTTGTAGTGCGGGTGAGGCCATGTTAGGGTCTTTGTTATTACACAAAGCAGCCGTATCATCAGCGAAGGTGGCAGAGAGAATTTCCTATGACGTTGGTAAGTCCGCTGTATATTTAAGGTAGAGGTTGGACCTAATACGGAGCCCTGGAGTACACCGGCATGTATGTCGTAGAATTCCGAGTAAGAGTCATTAACTTTTACCCGGAAAATTCTGTATTCCAAGTAGGATTTCAGTAGTACGTACAGGTTATGAGTTGTTTCTTTATTTTGTACAACAGGCCCTGGTGCCAGATCTTATCGAACGCTTGCTGTACGTCCAAGAATACAGCCGAACAGTACTCCTTTCGTTCCAGTCCCTCTCGTATCTTATTCACCACTCTATGCACCTGCTCCACAGTTGAAACCAAACTGCCCTATTCTGAAACCAAACTGGTGTTTTGGGATAATTTTGCCGTCTGTAAGTATGTCGTTGAGCCTACGTGCAGCGACTTTCTCAAAAAGTTTGGACATAACAGGCAGTAAGCTTATTGGCCTGTATGACGACACAAGGTGCGGTGATTTTCCTGGCTTTGGGATCATGCTGATTTCCGACGCTTTCCATATTCTCTAATTTCTTTATTTCCATATCTTCTAATTCTTTAAAATACCTAATTAATGAGTGTAAATGGGTAAATTAACATTACAGAAGCAAGTTTTGATTTTTACTAAACTTATTTCAGCCTAAATCTGCTGTTTAACATTTTTAAGTGATTGTTACTTTCACATTTGTTACCTATGCTGCCGTATATGATCTTTTTTTAATACTAATTATAATTTGTTTGAATTGAGACCCCATGCTCTGGATCTTCTTACTTCATACTTGAGTAATGACACGACGACAGAGCGTTGACGTTAATGGAAAAAGATCTCCTGGATCTATAGTAACAATGGGAGTCCCGCAGGGCTCGACTCTTGGTCCTTTCTTGTTTCTTATTTATATTAATGACTTGCCTTACCTCATAAAGGATAACCATGACATAGTGTTAAATACAGGCCTTCGGATCACAAAGCCAAAAGACAAACACTGAGGTCCATAGCAATATCCTATCAGGTCTATACCCGCGACACTGCGATTCGCAGCAGCGGAAAGCTAGGGGTTTGATCTTTAGAGATACTGATTCCTATCTGACAGGTGGTAGGTGCTATACCTCGCTGCGCGCGAAATACACCCAAATACCAATTTCCGGGCGAAGCACAATACCACCTGCGAATGGTGGACGTAATTTCCAATAACAATGGGTTGATTATTTACCTATTATAATAATATCAAAGAAAGACCACACCGTGTTACGTCTAGCCATGACGGTTACATTTTTACGAGCCCTAATGTCAAGTGTCAACTCAACCAACAACTGTCAATATCGATGACAGCAAGTTGACTAAATGTTGCAACAAAATAAAAAAAATGAGCGAAACGTTCGGTTCAAAATATCCCCCCGTCTCGGACATAAGGAGTTATGTCCGCTAATAAATGGGCAAGCGTGCTAAACTTGACACTGCTCGCTTCAAAACCGAATCTCCGACAATGGCCTCCGCAACTCTGGGAACTCGTCAGACCCATGAAATAAATCTACAATGTGTCCACGAGTAAGAGTATGGAACGTGTACTTAATATAAAGCTCCTGGCATACCTAGAAGCTAACGATATCCTTAGTGACCGCCAATACGGCTTCCGCCGAAATCGGTCTACTGGGGATCTTCTAGCGTATGCCATTCACATCTGGAGTGAGGCCATCGAGAAGCACGGGGAAGCGCTTGCCGTCTCCCTCGACATCTCGAAGGCTTTTGATAGGGTCTGGCACGAAAGCCTTATTGGTAAGCTTCCTTCATTCGGTTTGCCCGGTGGTCTGTGTGATTGGATTGCAGACTTCCTGAGAGATCGGTCCATTCGGGTGGTTATCGATGGCTGCTCGTCGGACCAATTGGATATCAATGCCGGGGTCCCTCAGGGGTCGGTACTCTCAGCAACTTTATTCTTGCTGCATATTAACGATCTGCTAAAACCCGGCACCTTTGGGTATGCAGACGACAGCACTGTTGCTGAGAGATACATGTCCAACGCTCGTGCTACCGGACCTCAGATCCAGTCTCTGCGGGAGGCCATGGTGGAGCGCTTGAACCTGTCCTTGCAGGCAGTCTCCGAATGGGGCGATGCCAATCTGGTCAGGTTTAATGCTGCTAAAACCCAGGCGTGTCTTTTTTCCGCTAAAAAGAGCCAATTTCAACCGGCTCCAACTTTCCGAGATGTGACCGTGCCAATAACTGACCATCTTGAGCTTCTTGGCGTAACGTTGACATCGACTCTCAATTTTGGCCCATACATTGAGGCAAAGGCTCAGCTGGCTGCCAAAAAGCTGGGGATCCTTGCAAAGGTTAGAAGGTACTTCACGCCAGAACAGCTGCTCAGCTTGTATCAAGCGCAAGTTCGATCATGCATGGAGTACTGTTCTTATCTCTGGGACGGATCCGCCAAATACCAGCTTGATGCACTAGAGTCGATCGAAAAGCGGGCCAAAAGGCTCATCGGCGATGAGGCACTGGTTAAGTCTAAGCTCCAGAGCCTTGAACATCGTCGCCGAGTTGCCAGCTTGTCGGTCTTTTATCGGTTGCATTTCGGGGAGTGTGCGATGGAATTGCATGATCTAATTCCAGCAAGCCCGTTTCATCATCGGACTACAAGACGTAAGGCGATGCGCCATCGCTACATGGTAGACATACCACCCATACGCACTAAACGTTTTGGAAATACTTTCATTATGCGTACAGCTAAGGAGTGGAATTCCCTGCCGGAGTCTGTGTTTCCCGATAGCTACAATCTAGGAGTCTTTAAGTCAAGAGTGAATAGGTTACTTCTAGGCAAGCGTGTTTCACCGTCGACCACATCATCGCTTACCATCAGGTGAGATAGTGGTCAAGCGCGAGCCTATAATATATAAAAAAAAAAAAAAAAATACGACGCCAATACAAAGGCAACAAATTAGATTCTTTAACAAGTACAAGGTCTCCGACTTTGGGAGGGTCAGTTTTGTCAGTCTACTTAAGAGCGCGGCGAACGAAGCTCGCAAATGCAATTCGAGGCGAGTGCAAAATTCGTTCGGAGTATTGCTATCTCGCTTTGCACACACACGCAGTGCGCCGTGCGCAGCCGTGTGTGTGCGATTAGATAGTCTACCATTCATAACGACTCGAAACCGAAAGCCGGCAAGCCGGCCGACGCGAACGGCGCCGGCGTTTTTTTGTCTTATTTATGTAGGTAACTTTTACGAAACCTCAAATATGTATTGTTATAATAAATAATGAATACAAGTAAAATAATACAAGTTATATTTGGGCAAAGTATTAGTAAAAGACAAATATTCCAATAATTTATGCCTATTTACGCATAGGTACATACAAATAACAGCGCTCTGATCTAAGAATATTAAAAAAAAAAACAAGGATTTTGAATAAACATTTATTTTGTTATGTTTTACTTTATAGATCATCATTCATCTATTTAAAAAATATAAATCGTAACGTGATAAAGTCGTGTAGGGTGACCATAAATATAATCGACTGTACGAAATACAAAAAATACAATAATGGTAATCAGAAAACATTTTTACGCACTGCTTTTTAGTTTAAATGTACAATTGTACATTGTAATAATTGTTGTAATTGTACATTACGTAGGTAAAGTAAAAGAAAGAAAAGTTTATATTCTGTCCCTGATAGGCAGATTTCTCGGTAAACGGGGATCTATTAATTCAGGCAATATACATTTAAAATAAAACTTTTCTAATTTTAAGACTACAGAATTCCAAAATTCGTTGTCTTTTTAAATTTTTTCATATGTTTAGTCCTTTAGGCATTCATACTATAAAAAAAATACAGTATTTGCGGTTTGTTATTTGTAATTGTCCTTGTATCTGGTAAAAATAGTTATGATTTATTTTTAATTTTATTCTATTTAATTCGTCCTCCATATCTTTAGTGCAAAAAGTATTTTTTTTTATCAATTGCTTCAACCGGTGTAATGTTTGCTGCCTAGCGAGCATGGGCGTACCCAAGACATTTGTGACATGACATGAAAAATTATCTCATATCTTACAATTTGTCTTAAATGCTAGCACGGGTTAAACATGTGACATATTTTAAAGGCGCAACATGCCTTTCTTGTTGCTGCCCGGCGAGCACGGCCTACTGTGACATGGCTTGAGTCACACATTTCATTGCAGTTTGGGCGATAACGCCATTTTGTCCTAAATAATAGCACCGGCGGCGTGAAAAAATTTCCTGACTTTTGTTTGGGACTCATCGGGTCTTAATTGCTAATACGGAAGCACCCATTTTGTCACAAATGTCACATTTTGACAGATGATTTAGAAAAATGTATCACTTTCGTTCGGAGGTGGTGATAAAATTTTATAGTTGAAAAAAATATATTTGCCTTCTAATTACGGCACCAAATGGCAATAAATTCGTTTTGTGTGTATGGTGAATTGGTGATCAATGCTTATTAATTAATTGAAATGTTACAGGATTATTAATTAATTTTATATTATTACTTTTTCATACTTGTATTTTTTTTATTGTTGTTCTAATTTTAATTATGATTATTTTTTTATAATTATTTTCTTTTATACCATATTCTTCTTGCTTTCTACATTTTTAAATGTTTCTTAAATAAAATCCCCAAAAAACATTTAAAATATAAAAAATAGGGGCCCACCGGTATTGGTCCAAGCTATTATATTTTTTAGTAATTATTAAAATTTTCACAATAAATATATCTTTCTAACAAACACTTAATATGTTATCAAACAAACAAAGAAAAATAAAGTCTATGGTCGTGGGTCAAATATTAATGTATTCCCAACAAAATTTAAAAGTTGTTTAGCTGTATGAACGGCATACTTTTTTACGTATTATTTTATTTGGTCGTCTATTCAAATTATGTCGCACTATGAAGTCAACAACAAGAAAAGCAAGTCGCGCCTGTAAATTTGTCACATGGTTGTCCCGTGTTAGCATTTAAGACAAATTGTAAGACATGACATATTTTATCATAACTTGTCATGACCGAGTCGAAAACCAAGAAAAGTAAAAAAAAAAAAACTTGTAATTCATGTTGGGATGCTGCTAACATGGGGGTAGCAAAGGGGGGGGCTAAATTTTGGTTATTTTTGGCCTAGGACATACCGTTTTCGAGTTAAGATTTTGGAAATATGCAAAATAAAATAAGATACGGAGGCCCATAATTCGGCAACAGTGCGTCGTAGGGCTATGCTTCTCGGAACATAAATGGTTTTTATGGCCAAGGTTAGACCGAAACTACAATAAAATTGGAAAATTTCCGAAAAAGAAAACAATAAACGTCAAGAAGTTATGCCACAAGTCAAATCTCACGCCGCCGTGCTAGCATTTAAGACAAAATGAGTTTATCGCCCAAACTGTGATTAAAAGTGTGACTTAAGCGATGTCACAGTAGGCCATGCTCGCCGGGCTGGGCTCGCAGGATACTTTAGTTCAATCATAGCGTCATCACCTATCAGACCATCTGGGCAAGCTCCGAGGAAAGGACGTTTTTCGTCAATAAATAACACAGATGGTTCAATATGAAGGCCTGAAAGTTGCTCAGCATCTTTTAGTGATATGAGTTAGACAGAAAAGGGCAATTAAAAGGACTTTGGTCTATTTCTGACAATTGTTCAAATAAATATTGAACATCAATCATTCTGCGCCCGACTAACTGTCGTAAACTTCGATTTCGTCGTCATTTGCATCTTCAACAATAAGAGACCCAGCAGTTGTAGTGCTTGTTGGAAACTAATTCCTATAAGAGATAAAATACGAGAATAAATGTATTGCCTAAATCAAACAATCAACACATCACATAATATTTAATTAATTGATTATTTATATAAAATCTCTATCTTTTATAAAAAAAAGGTAAAAGAAATTGGGTAGGTACATACCTGCTAAACGATTGACTGATTGGTTCAATGTGTATGGTCTGATTTGACTCAAGATCAAAGACACGTTCAAAGCTTGTTGGTGCTTGGTTGGCTGTTTTGGTTATTTGAATGCCACCTGAACCACATGAAGAAGATCTGGAAAATTTAAATAGAGTATGAATTTACTATCATCTTGATAGAGCGTAAATCAAATGTAAAATATAATTAAGATATATATCCTACCTACTAGGTACCTAATTCCTGCATAAAGCCGCGCTTGTGTAACCAAATCCGATCGTATGGTCACCCTACGCTGGGTGAGCCGGACTAACGTCACTGTAAGTAAAGAGGAGCAGTGTAGGTAAGTCTTAGCGGTGTTCTTGAAATAATTACCGACGCCCGCTTTGACTCATGACAAACAAACGAAATAAATACATTACCCTCCTTCGGTAGTCGGGTAATATTAATGTAACTCAGATCAAGAAAAAATATCTTTATTTTCTTAGGCTGAGTTTAAAAATATGTAAACAATAAGTAGCTAGATAAGAAAGTAATAAGTACATATGTACAAAAAACAAGTGGCACGGATCTTGAGCGTTAGGCGCGTTAGTGAAGGGTTAGTTGGCGCATAATTATGCGCGGACTATCTATTAAAATCGACTACTGGTCAACTCAAGGTCAAGATCCCTGCCGGTAACATAAATCTATAGTAATACTAGCTGTTCCCAGCGGTTTCACCCGCCGCCGCTCGTAAGGGTCGTAGCGTGATGTTAGATCGCCTACGACCTATTCTCAGACCTCAAGTATACACAAAAAAATCATATAAATCGGTCAAGCCGTTTTAAACGGCGGGTAAAACCGCTGGGAACAGCTAGTAACTAATTGTATTATGTCATTGGGAAATAGATACTTACTGTGAGAAACATCCCTACGCTCGGAGTCCATGTCGGCAACCAAACCAAGTCGTAAATAATAACAAAGTCCGTAAACAACGCAAAGTCCGTAAGAAAGTAGATTACCAACTCAATATCAAAGTTCAAATCAC
This sequence comes from Orthosia gothica, assembly GCA_949775005.1. Taxonomy (NCBI): domain Eukaryota; kingdom Metazoa; phylum Arthropoda; class Insecta; order Lepidoptera; family Noctuidae; genus Orthosia; species Orthosia gothica. The sequence goes on along the minus strand of OX459061.1, from coordinate 8,506,790 downwards.
AAGGCAAATCTAAATCCAAGTTCATAGCGTATGTCAATACTGTCAGAAATATTACAATAAGTACTTAGAAAATATATAAATACGTACGAACAGCACAGTAAAGTAATCGTCTAACACTGACAAAAAAACACAAAAAAAAAATACAATACAACAAACAATAAACAACCCCGAAGAGCCCCGATCAAACGCCGCGCCGCCGTACGAACGATACTCAACCGTGTGAAGCACGATCACACACACATTGACATGACGTGCTTGACGCGATAGCAATAGCTACTATTGAAAATGTATGATTATTTTGATGTGTACCGTAATACCAAAAATTATGCATGAAAACTTAATGTTTTTTTTTTAAAAATCGATGTTTTTAACTTGATAATATGAGCTATGTTGTTGCGACGGAAATTTTATAGATATTGTATTTTTTAATGCAGAAAAATCAATAGGAAAACATGTCATTTACGCTGAAAAAGGTACGAAATTAAATTCGCTTAAACTTCATTTTAGATAAGTATTTTGAAAAAAAGAAGACGTAGGAACCTAGATAAATACTGTATAAATCCGATATCAGCATAATATGGTGGAAATATGCTCAACCTACAAATGATTTTGGTATTACGTTTGTATGGACAATTCATGCTTCGCCGCGCTCTTAACGCGCTGCTGCAAAATATGCAAATATTTCACAGACGAACGATGCCAGAAACTTTAGGTCATCTGTTGGAGCAACTCAAAACGCGTCAATCGCGAAGATTTAACTTCCCTGAGGGGGTATTCCGGCAGGGCGTTGAGGGCCTGACCAATCTAAAAATTACCAGGGGTCATGAATGTCTTCCAGTTTATTTGGGTCTGAGGAGATTGGACAGAGAGGTCGCGAATTGAGGACGGCCTCAATTTTACAAAATACCGCAACAAGTTCCTCAAAGGTTAAAATTGTTCCACCAATAACACGGCGGAGATGCGTTTTTGCTACTTATATCCATGCCAAATTATAGCTTTATAGTTCTAAGAGTCTCTGACCTAAGCTGTGGATGGACGGACGGACAAACAGACATGGCGATACTATAAGGGTTCCTTGACTATGGAACCCTTAATTGGGCGAAATATGGTCGTTGTTCGGCGTGAATTTTGTATTTTGTCGGCCAAACGCACTATTCGTGGCATCATTTTCAAATGTAGGCAGTGCTATCGTTTGAAGGCTACTCCCACTCAACCCATAATGGGTGAATTGCCATCCGATCGAGTGATCGAGAGTAGGCGGCCATTTGCTTTGTTGAACTGACATCGCTGGTCCCTTCTTGGTGAAGACTTCTCACCTTTGTAATTCCCAGGTTGTCAAGGCCTATTTGTGTGTTCGTTTGTCTGGCCTATCTGGTTTGTTCGGTTCACATGGAACTTGAAACTGCCCTCAGCACAGATGCGTTCGTTGCAGAGCGCTGGGTAGATTTGTTGCCCGCCGAGGACTACCATCTTTGATCCGTTCTGATAACGGTACTAATTATAAGAGCACTGATAAATATTTAAATTAAATTTATTTAACCTGCCCTACCTACTCTACCCAACCTACCCTACCCTACCTTACCTACCCTACCCTACCCTACCTACCCTACCTATGTAGGTAAGGTACCATTTTTTTTACGAGAACCTTCTCCTAACAATAACAAACACAGCAAAAAAAGAATAAGCGAAATTGGTCCAGCCGTTCACGCTTGATGCCGTGACCAAGGGAAATAGGGATTTATTTTTATATATATAGATGTACTTATATTGTAAACACTTATTTTTTTAAAAGAGAAAGAGTTTCTTGTCCATTCTTCTCCATAACAAGCTACTTTTCCGAATGGACGATAGAATCAATTATTACTACTTCTTATTTTTGATTGTTGACGTTCCAAAGTGCCGCTTAATGGCCTAGTTCAATAAATATTTTTGACTTTGACTTAAATTTAACACGACGATATAGCGAAAAGAAAAAAAATATCTTAAAAATTATATCGGCCAAAAATATTGAACTTAGCACATTTATTCTGGTTTTCAGAAGACGGAGTGGGGGCGGCGCCGTCGCAGAACAGTCCGAGCAATAAAGTTCGCCTCGACCCTGTGTCACTCCACAAAGACAGGACATTATTGAAATTGCGAACGACTGCCCGCTGTTACGATAGTAACAGTAACAACTCCGTACTGGTGTATCACGAGGTAAGCGAACGAATCATTTGGTACGCAGAGTATATATACAGACACACATGACACAGACTATTTATATACGTAGATATTTATTTTATTACTTAAGAAAACTGAAGTGAAGGAAGGCCAATGAAAAGTTTTCACAGACAATATTAGGGTAGCACAAGAATCAGTAGACAGGCAGGAGAAAGTAAGAAATAAGTACTCGTAGAGAATGAAAGAAGAGACCGAACAAGTTTCAGTGATCTTCAAAGAAGTTTTTACATGATTTTGTGTTTAGTTTCGGAACACTGGGGGAGAACAAATCAAGGATGTCAATACTCTGACACATCGAGTTGTACGCGCTGCTAGCTCTCATCATATAAGAGTTAGAGTTTGTTAGATATACTTTTTAACATTACATAAATCACACCGAAAGAGCACCTACCAAGTCCACCCAAATTTCGTCTATAATTCCTATTTAATACAAGCCTCGAGCCTACAAACAATAGGCTCGTGCCATCGTCAGGCAGAAATCCAGACTCCGACACTCTTACTGTGAAATCCCAGATGGGAAACCCAAGAACTATAAGCCTGACCCGGAGACCCGAACAAACCCAGAACCTCATATTTGGAAGTAGCGTTTTGCGATCACTAGACCAACGAGATAATGATTTGTAATCAATAATAATAATCATATCATCATCTTCCTGTCCTTGTCCCATGTTATTTGGGGTCGGCGCAACACGTTTTCTTCTTCCATACCGTCCTGTCCCCCGTCACGCCATCACTGACTCCTGATACATTCAGATTTGACATTATGATTTGAAAGAAAAGCTTTCAAATCAGTCCTCACACAGTCCATCCATCATTTCTTTGGCCGTCCCATCCCTCTCCATCCATCCACATTTATATGAATTACTCTTTTAGTAACATGCGGTTCATCCCTTCTTCACCAGACGGCAGGATAATAATAATCATATAAGTACTTATCTTTATGAATGTTTTGTCCTGTAATTATTTAAGTGATGTACAATAAAGTATATAATAAATAATACATAATAATACTATAATTTACACCAGAATTCTTCTTCTTCGTATAGTTCATATTTGTTTAGCCCAAAACTTAGCCACTTCCACGGCGTCTTCGGTGGCAGCGCATAGATCACCCTGGTAGTTTTGAGGCACAGAGGACAGCAGATGGAGAAAGGCTTGGGACTCGACACAACAGGCACACCCTGCTGCTGTTGCGTTGAGGTCTCCTCTCTCTTCTTCTGAGGCGATTCAGGGACTACCAGGTTGTACCAACGTTGTAACACTAACTGCAGCCTTAGTGCGAGTTTTTAACGTACTCACTCGTGATCGTTATCGGTCTCGTTAAACGATCTCTTATGTCAAAATGTATACAAAAAAGAGGTTTCTCCTTACCGTCCCCAGACGGTGCTTACACAATTTCAATACAAATTTACGTTAACGCGATGGAGCGTGAGTAAAGACCTCTATTTTCTACACCGAGCGAACACACGTTTTCACTTTTAAAAGCAAAAAATCTTACAATCTTGCTCCAGCCCTTATCCTTTTCTTCTTACTACTGCTTCGGACTTTTTAGTCACAGAACTTGCTCTTTTTGTTTACAGGAACACTCATCCGGACATTGACTACGTTTGTTGTGGAGCGATCCGCAAAACTGCAAATGCGACCTACCTCTGCGCTGGTATTGTGTATGCCACGTAAAGTGGCCCCGGGATTGACACCAAATTATTATTACTTTCAGTAAATTAGTTTAGACAAACTCTTTGACTAGACAAAACCATTTTTTTTTATTTAGATGATTTTGATGATTTCTATAAACTCAGTGGTGTTTTTAGTCCAGAAATTATCTTGATAAGTTCGATCATATGAGAACTATGGAGACTAGTGTCTGAACACCACACAGATTCGAGTGGATCTGTCATTACACGTTTTTGACAGTGATCGTGTATCTTTACTCAGAACAAAAGGAGGTCAACGGTTCAACGAATGGTAACAAAGAAATTTCCTAGGATATTTTCTACTTTCAAACTCCAGGCAGCCACGGAAAAATTCATATAATTATGGCAAAACCCAATAAAATGTTGTCCGACCCGCAAATGAAATCGAAACTCAAGAATACAACCCCCTCTGTCAGCTCTGCAGTTGCCGGCCCCCCGGGAGGAACGAGGAGCATGTTCAAGAGGCGAGAAGGAACGTCAGGCATTAGCGGACACTTGTTCGAAACCAAGTTACTCAGCTTGTTATATTTTAGAGCGTTTCATGACAAAAGGATTACGGAATTCCAATTAGCTTCAAATGTCGACAACATGGGCGCTTTCGACGATATATGTTTCAAGATAGAAGTCGAAGAGTTTGATAGACCTGTCTTTGTCTTTATACAAGCTAAGCATAGAGAAAACAAGAAACAAACACTTACAATCGATTTAGCTACGTACTTTATAAGCTATTTGAAAGTCAGAGAACATTTCGATTCCAGTAACAAGGAATTATTCTTTAAAGGTACATTTGATGAAGCGGAATGTGTATTTGTTTTATACACAACTGCGAGAGATGAATTTAGTGACGACTCGATAGTAGAAAGTAGCGATTTCTCCATTATGAATGATTTAATCGGTACAGGCGGAACGGCCAAGCAACCGTACAAGCTATACGATGATGTAGAGTTTCTATGCAAAGTAGCTATGAAAGAACAAATGATCTCGCTGGCAGAACAATTAGCAAAGTTTATAAACGATGACGGTAATTTTCAAGTGATGCTGGCTGACGAGTTAATACAACGCTATCACGTAGTACTCGCTCAAAAAGCACTCGAAGTATCAGAAATTCAACCTGGTGGACATCGAATTGCCTCATTTCGTCAAGACTTCTTTGATGCTAATGAAGAACACCTCAATATATTCAAAGATACACTGATCAGACAAATTCTTAAGAAAAGAAAAATAAAACCCAACGATGTTAAAACATTACTGTCTAAATTCTTAACTAATCCCTCTGATGCTTCAATACTGAGCAAGCTGATAGGGACCGTTATACCATACAACAATGGTCAGTTAGTATTTGATAAAAAAAACACTCACTACTTTAAGCCAGATATTATGAAACAAATCGACGTTTCTCGGTCGACTGTTAATAAAGCAGTAGAACTGGCTGCAAAAGAAATGTTGTCTCCGGAGTTTAAGTTGAGAGTCCCCGCTGCTTTCGGGAATAAAGATATAACTTTAAGCGGCAGTGATGCCAAAAAAAAGAATAGAATAAAGTACCTTTCGTCAAAAATCACCGACTTATTGGACAACTGTAATTCCAGTAAAATAGTAAATGTAGATGAAACTTTGGGAGATGGATTGCTGCAGCTCAATGGAGGTATTGCTGGAGCTATCGGCAATATATTCGTGCTTGACGATGACACTAAACTGATGAAGGTTACAAATAACGGGGCTTCTCTGGGATCTCTCGCTAAAAGTCTGTATGACAAACTGAATGACGAAATTAGATTGATCAATGAAAAAAGATCAAATAATAAAATCCTCAATTTGTGCGAATATAAATTTAATTTTAAAGTTAACAGGTTTCCTAAACTTTTATTGGAATGTAGTGAAAATGAAGGGAAAGCGAGAGATTTCTTAAACAAACTGGTTGTTTACTCTAACCAAGCTGATGAGGAAGGCGTAGAGGACATTTTAAAAAGCGAAATAGAAGAGAACCAGCTCAGTCAACCAAACTACCTTCAAGTTCAAACTGATGCAATATTATCTAAATATCATGACGAAATGCTGAAATGGTGGAAGCGACCAGAACAAGCAGAGATTCTGACACGAGAAAGTGACTTATTTCAAAAAGCGAAAAACCACATTATTAAGGACCCACTGCTGATTATCTTAACTGCGATGTATCAGAATAAAATGAAATCTGCTGATTACACATTCACTGAAGATGCGTTGAGCTCTTTGAACTTGCAGAACCAACACTTGAATACTGTAATCATTACAGAGAACAGCAGACTGACTGTTGTCAAAGTGATACAACATTTCAATGATAAAGACCATGTTGTGGTAGATCTTGAATATATCGTTAAACTACCACCGAACGACCGTAATGTATTATGTAAAGAGTTGAAGGATTTAAATGGAGGTAAAGTTCTAATATTAGTATGCGATGAAATACAAAAAGGCAAACATAAAATTCTAGAAAGCATTGTAAAAGCGGTTTTTGACAAAAAAACTATCGTTGTTACAAATCATTCTTCTGTTAAATTATTACAAAAATATTTCCTAAATCCTCCAGTACACGATGAAAAGAATAGTCTCATTAACATGAGTGAAGAGTCACAAAAGAGAATCTTCGAGAACTCCAGAGTGATGTTTCAAGACACTGAAGTAAGATTAGACTTGATAGTCGATGAAGAATCTAAGACATATGTCAAAGAAGGTGTTTTGATTAAAATAATCAGTCTGGAAACAATTGCAGTTGGTAAACTTATCGTCAATAGGAACTATAATGAAATAAAACACTTGCATGTTGATAGACGCGTTAGGAAGTCGGGAGATAATGTCGACGTAGTTGTCGAAAGTCTTTACAGTATACCAGACGACGTTGTGCTTGTAACAGCAGAAGCCGGAATGGGCAAGTCAACTCTACTGACTCATTTATCGGTTAAAACAAAGGAGCTCAAACCAGAAGTTTGGATTGTAAGGATTAACTTATTGGAGTACTCGACTGAATTCAGCAAGTGGAAGAAAGAGAGTACAGTCATCGATCAATTAGAGACTATAAAGTTTATGTGTAAAGTTATACTTCGCGATAAGCTAGGCAAAGAAAATAATGTAGAAATTACGCTGGAAGAAAAAGACAATGTTGTGTATCTGAAAAATTGTACAGCAGACCCTTTGATTAAGTTTGAGTTGAATTTGTTTCTACATTTTTATTGTAAGAGAGACATCATTTTCTTATTCGATGCTTTCGACGAAATCTGTCCGCATTATACGGACGTGGTCATGGAATTTCTGAAATGTGTCAGAAGTGATCCTTTTAAGCAAAGAATGTGGATCACAAGTAGATCATATAACGAAATAAAAAATATTTTACTGGAAGAGTTTGGGCTATCTTACGAAATACTTTATTTCACCAAGGACGAAATGATAAAATATTGCGAGATATTGTGGGAAAATAATTTAGGTTTAGAAGAACTAAACAGTACACAGAACGAAAATATAAGGAAATTCCTTGAGTACATGGCAGCAATCGGGCAAAAACAAACACGTTATTGGTATTCACAAACAGAGCCATTATTCGATGTATTTAAAATCACAGCCTATTATTTGAATTTTAAAATTACAAAAACAGGTAATAAAAATCATTCCATTGGCGGACTAACCTGTGATACGAATCCCTTATTACTGTACCTAACAGCGTTGTATGTCGTAGACAATATTAAGGGCAAAAATTCTACGGAATGGTATCTAGATGTGGATACTTTTAAAGTTTACGAAAAATTTTTGGGAATTAAAATTAAAAGACGGTATCAAGAGAAAAACGGAATGAACATCGATAATCCTGATATTATTATGGCTTATGAAAAAGAACTTGCAGATTCTATTTTAACGCACAAAAAGTTGGCGACTTATGCCTATTTCTATGCATTCAGTGCGAATATGTTTAGTGTGGAAGAGTTAGAAGAAATTAAAGAGTTGATAAAAAAATTGAAAAAGGGAGAAGAGAAGGCAGACCTCATAGATTGTGTAATTAACGGAATCCCGATATTTACACAATGGACATTAAATCACAGCCTATTATTTGAATTTTAAAATTACAAAAACAGGTAATAAAAATCATTCCATTGGCGGACTAACCTGTGATACGAGTATTTAAAATCACAGCCTATTATTTGAATTTTAAAATTACAAAAACAGGTAATAAAAATCATTCCATTGGCGGACTAACCTGTGATACGAATCCCTTATTACTGTACCTAACAGCGTTGTATGTCGTAGACAATATTAAGGGCAAAAATTCTACGGAATGGTATCTAGATGTGGATACTTTTAAAGTTTACGAAAAATTTTTGGGAATTAAAATTAAAAGACGGTATCAAGAGAAAAACGGAATGAACATCGATAATCCTGATATTATTATGGCTTATGAAAAAGAACTTGCAGATTCTATTTTAACGCACAAAAAGTTGGCGACTTATGCCTATTTCTATGCATTCAGTGCGAATATGTTTAGTGTGGAAGAGTTAGAAGAAATTAAAGAGTTGATAAAAAAATTGAAAAAGGGAGAAGAGAAGGCAGACCTCATAGATTGTGTAATTAACGGAATCCCGATATTTACACAATGGACATTCACTGAATACTTTGCATTTGATTATGCGTGTGACTATTTGGAAACCCAAAGTGGTAGAGGAAAAGGGAATGTTTTCGGTATCGATCTCAATAATCGGCAGGTATGTCCGTCACCATTTTCTGACAATGATATCTCTATGGGCAGAATTTTTGATTTGTTTATTTCCTTAAGGTGCAGTACAAGAAAATAAAATTTACATTGTGATAAGATATTTTGTTTGCGACTCGTAATTCTTCAACTTGCACAGAAATTTCTGCAAGTTTTTTTTTATGATTTTGTCTTGATATTCCATAACATCTTGGTGTATCGCGTATATTATTGTTGATTCCTTCTAAGGTGTGGCGTCCATCAGTGTCAAGTGACTGCTGCGCGGCTACTTTTTCAATTTGCCTTGAGGTTCAGTTTAGTTCTCAATTTTACAGTTTCGGGTGGCTTGATGTACCTACATATTTCTTCTAAATATCTTTAATTGTATTTGTATTAATTCTAATAATACCTTTATTAACATAATATACAATTGTATTAAAAAAAAAAAACCTACATTACTAAAAAGGTAATGAATCACCCATATTTATTTTTATTTCTAGCATTAAGATCGATGTGTCAATTAATACTGTTCTACCTATATGTAAACACATCGTATGTGGGTGTGTGTGCATGCACACATTATATGTACACACGGCGAATCTAGAACAATCTAGAAGGCCAGAGAAGAAGAATTAAATTTAAATTACGTCAAGACTATGTCAAATATTTATTTTATTAAATTTGCCCTGCATTATGTTTTAACATTAGTTTTAAACAGGTTTTAAATTTAAAGCTAGTTCTTTAATAAAACTTCAGTTTTTTACTTACCTCCACGACAGCGTTCAGGCTGGGTGATATTTAAAAAGCTACTTCAACCCGCTCCTCGACCCGTCAAGTTCAACACAACTTATTTAATTACGATTTTGCCGCCAAAAGATGGCTGACGTTATCGCCAAAGACCTTATACTTCTTACTACTAGACTGTGCACTATGGCGCAAAAAACGGTCCGCTTGAGAGGGCTCCTGTTGGTAGTGTGTCTCTTTCTAATGAGGTGACCATGACCAAACATAACACGGGACAAATTGATTGTAAAAACAATAGTGTAAGTATCCCGATATATGTATTTATGCTACCTAACTACGCTATGTACGAGATTAGGATGGCTCTTAAACAGCTTAAGAACAACAAGGCTCCGGGTGATGACGGCATTACGGCCGAACTCCTGAAGGCGGGTGGAAAACCAATACTTAAGGCCCTTCAGAAGCTGTTTGGTGCCGTCATACTCGAGGGGAAAACGCCACAGGCATGGTGCAGGGGTGTGGTGGTACTCTTTTTCAAGAAGGGTGAAAATGCCCTGTTGAAGAACTATAGGCCCATCTCACTTCTTAGCCATGTCTACAAGCTGTTTTCAAGAGTCATCACAAATCGTCTCGCGCGCAGGTTTGACGATTTCCAGCCTCCCGAACAAGCCGGATTCCGAAAAGGCTTTACCACCGTAGACCACATACATACGCTGCGGCAGGTTATACAGAAGACCGAAGAGTATAACCTGCCTCGCTGTTTAGCGTTTGTGGACTACGAGAAAGCCTTCGATTCAATCGAGACTTGGGCTGTACTGCAGTCTCTCCAACGGTGCCAAATCGACTACCGGTACATCGAGGTGTTGAAGTATTTGTACAAAAACGCCACCATGTCAGTCCGACTTCAGGATCAGGCCTCGGAACCTATCTTTCTGCAGCGAGGTGTGAGACAGGGAGACGTCATATCTCCGAAACTGTTCACCGCTGCACTGGAGGATGTCTTCAAGGTTCTGGCCTGGAGAGGGCTAGGCATCAACGTCAATGGCGAGTACATCACTCACCTTCGGTTTGCCGACGATATAGTGGTCATGGCTGAGACCATGGAGGACCTCAGTATAATGCTCTATGACCTCAGTAGAGCTTCCAAAAGAGTGGGTCTTAAAATGAACATGGACAAAACCAAGGTTATGTTGAATGCTCATGTAACACCCACTCCTATCAAGGTTGGAGACTCTACACTCGAAGTTGTGGAAGATTATGTCTACCTGGGACAAACGATCCAGTTGGGTAGGGCCAACTTCGAGAAAGAGGTCAACCGTCGAATCCGACTCGGCTGGGCAGCGTTCGGGAAATTGCGCGGTGTCTTCTCGTCCAACTTACCACAGTGTCTCAAGACGAAGGTCTATGACCAGTGTGTGTTGCCAGTGATGACCTATGGCTCTGAGACGTGGTCGCTCACAATGGGCCTCATCAGAAAGCTTACAGTCACGCAAAGGGCAATGGAGAGGGCTATGCTTGGAGTATCCTTGCGTGATCGAATCAGAAATGTAGAGATCCGCAAGAGAACCAGGGTTACCGACATAGCCCGAAGAATTGCCAAACTTAAGTGGCAGTGGGCAGGGCACATTGCTCGCAGAACGGATGGCCGATGGCGAAAAAAAGTTCTGGAGTGGCGACCGCGAACCGGAAGACGATGCGTTGGAAGGCCTCCCACCAGGTGGACCGATGACCTGGTGAAGGTTGCGGGGATTCGCTGGATGCGGGACGCACGGGACCGGTCAATGTGGCGACGCTTGGGGGAGGCCTATGTCCAGCAGTGGACGTCTTTCGGCTGATATGATGATGATGATGAACTACGCTACCTAAACCTACCAAAATCAACGAAAATAAAAATTGTGTGTATATTTTTTGGAATCTACATCCATTACCGTATGGTGTCGGGCGTAAAGAATTTCAACATCCCATGTTTTTCCATTGGTGTCTTAAGAGGCGACTAAGGGACAAACCAGAGAATGGGAAGCAGCGTTCTTTGTGCATTTGTAACAACCATAACGGTATCGCCAACCTGCCTGCCAAAGCACTCCCCATGTATAGCACAAATAAAACATAACCCCTAGTGCCCGGCAGCCTGCCTAACCTCGACTACGGTAGCGATCTAGGTAAAGGTATGGCAAGGGGTGCAAAGAATCCCGGACGAGATCCAGCTACCCCAACAAATACCGACGACAGCACCTGACAACGTACCACACGCGCACACTCCGGACTCCGGACTGACGATAAGATCACCGAACTCGAAGAGTAATCGAGCAGTTTACGATGGAGTATTATAGGGTTATCTGAAGTTCGAACAGAGGGGGAGGACTCGATTATCCTCAAATCCCAAGTCTGCATAAGTCTTGTTCTTCAAGACCCATCGTATAGATAGGAACAAAAAGCTCTCTTATCTTACTCTCAAGCTCATGAAGGAGATGCGTGAGATGATACTGCAGTCTTCAGACGATGCTTTGAAATACCCCAAAGGATCTCAATGATTTCACATATTGTCCAGTTGCGTAGACAGTTGAGAAACAAAACTTCACCAATTTTATTCCACTAGGAATCATTTTGCGAATAATATTAACAGCCGCTGAATTTTACTCGAACAAAACTCGCCAAAAAATCCGCAAACCTGGAGTTCCTACATTTAGTATTACCAGGCCCAAACATTTAAAAGTACTACTCTTACTCAGTATTAATGAATTATTTTTTAAATACAATGAATTTATTAATTATAGGAACTGTAAAAACATTTAAATACGTTTCAAAGTTTCATAGACTTTGAAACGTATTTAATTTTTTTTATTCGTTCGTTTTGGTTTATATAACATAAAAAAGAAAAATATAAAATTTTCTACCACTTCTACCAAATCTAATGATTAGTTGAGCTGGCAAGATGTCAGACAAGGACACACTACCAGCGGGAACCCTCTCGCTTGGACCGCTTTTGGTTAGATACCGTTTATAAGGAAATAGCTGACCTAGGTGTATGACAATAGATTTCATTTTAGCTCAACAAAAATTTTTGGTACACAGTCTAGTATAAGAAATACGTATAAGGTCTTTGGGTCGAGGCCTATTTGACGGACAGGGCCGTCATCTACCCAGGTCACCAGGGAGAGTGGAAACGGTGAGGGATTCCATGTGGTAACGTGTCCCACAGAGATTTGTCGTGGGACTGTATCTAGGCTACATTGGGTACGACTGGGTGCTGCGAACCGTTATTCCTAGCGCCGTCAGCGTGGTTTGCTACGCTGGTCAGGGGAGGTCGCATCAGGTGGCGGCCGAAATAGCGACATGCGGGTTTGCGACAATCGTCGAGAGGATCCGGCAATTGGAAGTCGAAGTGGCCCTGCACAAGTCCGAGGCCATGTATTTTCATGGTCCTCGGAAAGCGCCACCGTCGTCGGGTTCCCAAATAACGGTATTAGAGGTTCACATCGGCGGCGGGTCGACGATGAAGTACCTGGGACTCGTCTTCGACAGCCGGTGGAATTTTGTGGAGAATGCCGACGTTTGGCTTCCAGACTGGTTCGGGCCGGGGCTACCCTCAAATGGCTCCTGCCCAATCTTAGGGGCTAAACGCTTCCTGCCGGAGGCGCTACTCGGGCGTCGCGCGGTCCGTGGCCCTTTACGGGGTACCAGTGTGGGCGCGTTCCCTGTAGTGGTGACTATCCCGCCGGTTGAACGCATCCCAAAGGGTCATGGCCATCCGGCTGGTCCGGGGATACCGCACGGTCTTTGGTGAGGCGCCAAGCTTCCTTGCCTGTTTGCTGCCACACTTAAGGGAGTGGCGCGAGGAGGCGAAAATCCGTTGCCGCGACAAATCGCGGTTCGGCCGGCAGATCTCCGTCAGGATCTTATGGCGACATGAAGAGTGCGACTGTCGCAACCTAGCGCTGGGTTTGCCGTAATTGTAGCGTGCACCTCTTTGAGGAGTGGCTTGAAAGCTATTTCGGGCGGTTTCTGTTCAGGATAAGGCGGGGGTTAAAGCCCGGGTGTGACCATTGTGGTGAAAAGCACCCTGAGGAAACGGTGGTATGCTCCACCATAGAGGAGGTGGAAGTCTGCCCCGCTTGAGTGGAGCACCACCGTGTCCTCGTGGAGGCGATCGGTGGTAGGGACCTCTCACTCTGGCCCAGGTCCAGGCCATGGTACGGAGTGAAAGGGCCTGGGAAGCTGTCACCTCCTTCTGCGAAGCATTAATGCTCGTGAAGGAGGAGGCGTAACGGGCGAGGGACACGCATTGATCCACCGCAGGAGACTCCCTGGGCGTCGGGAGTCGCAAGCCGATTCCCGGTCACCGTAGGCGCGGGCTTGCGAACGGCGAGTAATGGGTAGCTCACCGTCCGATAAGGACCAGGCCTGAGTCCACGGCGCATAGTGCTCGCGACAGCCACCGGTGGCATTGGTCGATCGGTGGCCTGATTGCGCCGAGCATTAATCTGTAAAGGCATATTACAACAAACTTCACGTTTACGTTCTATTCTACGGATAATGCTGTAAATGCTAAGTGGGATGTAACCCACGAATGTTTAGGTAGTGACCACTTGATTCTTAAGATTTGTTATAAATTGCAAAACGCCCTACTGTACCTATATTTGTAGCAGAAACTTTAAATTGGCTAAATGGACTATAAAGAAACATTGTCAGAATAATAATATATAAAAATAATGCAGGGGAAGAGTCGCAGGATGCCATAGGTATTTTCTGCGACCTGTCGAAGGCGTTTGATTGCGTTAATCATGAAACATTACTTCTGAAACTTGAGCATTACGGGCTAGGTCAATCATCGTTAAGTTTGGTTAAATCTTATTTGAGTGATAGACAACAATTAGTTCAAATAAACGGTGTGAATTCGTCGGGGTTAAATGTGAAAATGGGGGTACCCCAGGGCTCAATTTTTTGCTCGGTTTACCCCATTTATTGGAAAACAAACTAAACATGGTGTTATTTGCTGATGACACATCTTTAATTTTTAAAATAAATAGACGTACTTGTCTGGTTGACGACGTAAATAACGCGCTACGGCAGGTTCAGGTTTGGTTCACTGCCAATAATTTAGTTTTAAATGGTAAAAAAACCAAATGCGTAAAATTTTCCTTGCCAAATGTCAAAAGTACTGATTGTGACATAACGTATATTAAACAAGGAAAAGCTCGAATTCCTCGATAAAACGGTTTTCCTGGGGATCACGCTAGACTCAAGGCTGCAATGGGGTCCTCATTTAGTATCACTTGCGGGGTGGCTGAGTTCGGCAGCTTATGCTGTCAGAAAGATTCGTCAATTTACTGATGTGGATACCGCTAGGCTAGGCTATTTTAGTTACTTTCATAGTATAATATCTTACGGTGTCTTACTATGAGGAAGGGCTGCAGACATTGAGTCTATTTTTGTTCTGCAAAAACGAGCCATCAGAGCGATATACAATCTTCGCCGGCGCGATTCTCTAAGGGAACTGTTTAAGGACATTAACATCATGACGGTTCCTTGTCAATATATTTATGAAAACATCATGTACATGAGAAAGAATTTACATCTTTTTAGTAAAAACGGAGACAGACATAATTACATTACTAGAAATAGGGACCAATTAGTTCAACCAGGTTTCAGACTGGCAAAAGTGGCCTCATCTTTCATGGGGTACTGTACAAAATGTTACAATAAAATTCCTCCCCACATTCTAGAACTGAATGAGACGAAATTTAAAAATTGTATAAAACGCACACTATGCAGGCAGGCATTTTATAAGTTGGGGGATTACATCACTGATAAAAATGATTGGCTCAATGCTAGTCCTGCTCCACAACCACTAGGGCGCAAAAACAAATTATATGTAGAACATTATTGTTTTGAAGTATTGTTGGAACTGCTGAAGACTGTATGAATATGTTTGTGTTGTATAGACCCGATTTCTTTTAGTATTGTATAGCTGCACAGCACGTGTGTGCCAACTGTAAATCTACTATTTGCTTTGCTATACCTATGTGTCGTTTGTTGACTTGTGTGTGCCCTGGCAGTTGAGTGTGTCATGCTCTCTCAAATGTCTCTCTGATGGTGGCGCGTGTGTTGGATCATTCGGTTCCCTTCAGAATGGTTGAGCTGGGTGGTGCCGATTTATGCGTCATGTTCGTGAACGGGCGCCGTCAGTTGGGATTGGTCATAACTTAACTGCTTCGGATGTTAATGTTTTTCTAGTACCTATTATATAACTGCACAGTACATGTGTGAGTACTTTTAATACGTTATACCTTTACGTAGTGCTATTCTGGGTGCATTGTCCTCACATATGTCAATTTATTAATAAATGTACTTATGTACCTAAATATCGTAAAAAACATTTTTTTTTAAAAGAGTAAGTATGGAGTTTCTTGTGCATTCTTCTCCATAACAAGCTACTTTCCGAATGCACGCGTCTGAACACTGATGGCGCGCAGCCTTTTCCGTCTCCTGTTGGATGTGGGACGAGTATGTCGGACATTCGCATCAATCAGAGGAAGGTCTGTAGGGTGTTGCGTAACCTTGACGCGAACAAAGATAGTGGCCCCGAAGGGATACCGGCAATTGTATTAAAATCTTGTACGCCTAATTGTCTCCGCCTATATCGCGTTTCGATAGTGACTGGGAAGGTGCCGAAGGCTTGCGAGCAAGCTAATGTCCAGCCCGTGCCCAAGAAGTCCGTGCCCGTGTCTTTTTCCCGCAAAAAAAGCCTATTCCACCTGGCCCCATCTTTCCGTGGTTTAACCTTGCCGATAACGGACCATCTCGACCTTCTTGGTGTTACGACCCTTAATTTTGGTCCATTCATTTCTTCTTCTTTTCGTGCGAGGTGTGGCCACCTCTGGTGTCTGAGTTAATTAAGCCGACTCTGGGAAACCCCTCAGGCCTCTGACTTGTGGCACAAAGGACGTGCCGTGCGTGGGTTTTAGGGGTAGGAAAGCATATATATAATAAGGGGGAAGGGAAACGCGATCTGGTGATATACTCGCCAGACTCCAACACGCGTTTCCGGCAAAGACACTTCGATGCGCGCGAAATATGCACTTTCATTTTGTTCAAATTAGTCCATTAAAATACGAGTAGGCACGATGAATAATGTTGACATTTGCGAGGTAGTGAATATTCTCAAAATATCCCAATAATATAACATAACAAAAATAGGTATTGGGTGAAGCACTGATACCAGAGCCAGAGACAGAGCAGAGCCGCGGGCTGCAGCTAGTATAAAATAATATTGGCACGTTTTCCTGTTAGGATCGCAGCCCGTTCACACATTTATTTTTGAATCAAAGACAAGTAGGTACTTACCAAAAAGTGGTCATTACTAAATGTTTTTATTCATTTTCCTTGTTCAGGTTCGTTAAGAAGCAGTCGTCATTTCATTTCATCATATTTTTCTCTCATCTCATCATATCTTTGAATCGAAAATAAGTACCAAAGTAGGTATGAGGCATTACTTGGTGTTTTATTCACTGTCCTTGTTCTGGTTTATTATGCAGTCTGCTTCATACTTGCATCCGAGCAAGACCAGTGCGGATAATTTTAATTTTATTTTAAATTCATGACCATATATTATTTTGTGGATTCATAAGTGTGGTATCCTATAATAAACGACAGAGCAATACGTGCCTGCGTCTACCTACTTATTAATTATTAAGTTGTCACCCACATCGGTGACAGGACGTATCGATGTGGAGCTCTGTGCTTACTGATAATTTGAGTGTATTATTATAAACCCCAACCCCTAATTAGTGAACACCACATTGGCGACGAGTAAAAGCGCAGTGAGTGAGTAAAGTGATTATATCAAATAATGTCCCACTTACGGAAATTGGTCAGCAACAAAAGTATTATTTTATTGCATGTGTTTTGGAAAAAATAAAAGATAATGAGGGTAGTAAGTAATGGAAATGTGAAATTTAGCAGAATGTTATTTTTATAATTATTTGCCTATTCATGAGCGATCCGCATCGGCGATAAGCTGAGGGATATGCTACATAAATCATTGAAATCATTACTTGACTTGTGTAAATAAACAAAACCGTGTACCGAAATGTGGTTATGAAATTCAAATAAAAACTACATTTCGACAGCAATAAAAAACTCAAACCCGGTTTAATCCGGTTGACCAAATCCGTTTGCTAATAAAGCGATGGAGCGTTATCAACGTATATAGTTATAAAACGATCCATCGCACAAAACAATAATCACTTATTCAAGTTCAACAGTTATTCAAGCAAAGCAAAACTATCTATTTTCTAAACTGTCTAATTTTCAAAACGATATATTTCTCAAACATCACTCGTTACTTATGAAACGAAACCAAAGCTGTGTCACAACGCTATAAATCCCCGCAAACTATAACACACCCACTTGAATTTGTCAACGTAGCTGGTTGAAGAGAATAAGCCAGATAGAGCGTTTTGATGCGTGCGAGTAAGAGAGCTATATTCTTTAGGGTGGATGATAAGCTGAATTTGACAATGCGATAATGAAGCTTATTCCTAAGTAACTTAGGACGATATTATTATTATGTAAAACTTCGTTTTGAACCTTGACTTTGTCGCTTACGTTGCGATTGTAACCTGCGACACAATTGTTTCGAATTTCGATTTACTATCTCGATATGTACTAGCAATCACATAAATGCAATGTTAATAGCAGGACGTGGAATCCAGCCAGTCCTAAATGGTAATGTACTGAGGGAAGTTCATCGAATACTATAAAAATCGTTTGGTAAACGTGTTTAAGTTAAACCGTAGGGTAACACATTAAACATTTAGAAATAGATAGTTGCCAAAATAGATAGTTTTGTCAAAGGTTGACCAATGATCAACGGTGTCGTTACGTTGTTTAAAAAACGATAACGACACATCAATTGTCAATCATATCGAAAGATATTATTGGATCTAAAGTGAAAGGTCCAAATAAATGATGTCAATCATATCGAAAGATATTATTGGATCTAAAGTGAAAGGCCAAAATAAATGATGTCAATCATATCGAAAGATATTATTGGATCTAAAGTGAAAGGTCGAAATAAATGATGTCAATCATATCGAAAGATATTATTGGATCTAAAGTGAAAGGTCGAAATAAATGATGTCAATCATATCGAAAGATATTATTGGATCTAAAGTGAAAGGCCAAAATAAATGATGTCAATCATATCGAAAGATATTATTGAATCTAAAGTGAGAAAAAAAAAAAAAAAAAAAAGATGTCAATCATATCGAAAGATATTATTGGATCTAAAGTGAAAGGTCGAAATAAATGATGTCAATCATATCGAAAGATATTATTGGATCTAAAGTGAAAGGCCGAAATAAATGATGTCAATCATATCGAAAGATATTATTGGATCTAAAACAAAATATTTGAACGGTGAACCGTTAATTGATGCCAATTAATCGAAACGAATTATTGGGTCAAAACAAGATGTTAAAATTAAAAAAGTATCATGAAATTTGTTAAGGCTAAATAAGAATCAAATCGAATGCATTTTGTACTGACTATATATTCAAATAAGAAAAAAATAAAGAACCGTTTCCTGAGGTGATAGACTGGGACTCGAGTTAACTGGCAGTCTGGCACTTAACAGGTACTTGAGGGACTTTTGTGCGGCTTGCTAGCTAGAGTTTGTTTATTTAAACATTCCAACGTAAACAGAGCCACACTGAACTCTTGTTATGAATAGAGCTTAATCAGTTTAAATATAAACTCAATTGTTAATTTTATAATTAGCATTTTGATTATTTTTAAAATGTTATAATTATTGCAAGAAGTTAATTTGAATGCAGCTAATGCAACATGCACTGTCAATTTAAATGTAAGTAGCAAAAGCAAACACTAGAGTCAGCATAACGTTGTCAGAGCCAAAATGCAACAAGTACTTGCCTTATTAAAATTGATACATGAACAAGAGGTATAACCTCTTTTGTCGATATGGCAATACAATCACAAACGTGATAACTAACGGTTTCTGCCGTATTTATGCCAATGTAGAGATGAGCATTTTGGCACTTAAAACGTAATGCAGTAAACTGCTCCTGAGTTACAAAGATAATGCTCAGTTACCAATTCCTAGTACAATGAATGAGAACAGAATAAAAGAAGTTTTCTAATGTTATTTCCAAAAACACTACAAAACAAAGGCCAATAAAAGAAAAAGTCCCAACTTTTGTCAAATGACAAGATACAAAATCTCAAAAAAGAAGCTAAAAAGGTCCATTTTTTTTAACTCAAAATCCTGTCAAATGACAAGATATTAAAAGCTTAAATAAAAAACTAAAAATGTCCACTTTAGAGACTCCACCTCTAGTCAAATGACAAGTTACAAAAAGCTAAAAAAAAAAAAAAAAAAGGAAGCTAAAAATGTCCACTTTAGAGACTTAACCTCTTGTCAAATGACAAGATAATAAAAGCTTAAATGAGAAGCTTAAAAGGTCCACTTTTCTAGACTATATTTTTCAAGTCAATGACTGACGATGCAACAATTGATTACAAATTTGCATGTGCAAAGCTTATTGGATGAACAGTTAAGACAGTAAAACTGGCTCTAAATGATTAGTGGTAAAAACTAATAATTTGGGTAAAAGCTGCCATTGACCCTAATGTACCTACTACAAAAGGGTTTTGGTCTGAATTCCACAAAAAAAAAAAAAAAAAAACAAATTTCCAAATTCGAAAAGGTTTATCTAGAGATTTCTATTTTCAAAACAATACAATCAATTTGGTCAACGAATCTTGTGGATGAAAGCTACCATTTTCGTTAATGTACTAAAACAAACACTTGGTCTGAATGCCACTGAAAATAAACAAATGTTCAATTTCGCAAAATTAAATCTAGAGATCTCTATTTTCAAAACAATTTGACAACCTCATAGTTAAGTCCCAATTCCTGGAATCAAAGGTAAAAACACAATACGAGCTAAAGACATGGAACCCGTAAGTAAAACCATAATCTAGGGTTTCCCCAAGTTTTAAAGCCTGATAATGATATTCTTATAATTTGGACATGCATATAGCCTTAGATAATATATAATACTAAGGTAGTGTTGCTAAGAAAACCACACATGATTATCACTCCTAAATTCCAGACTGCAATATTTTTCTATAAAGTAAAAATCAAAAATGCTTTTGTGCATGCATATTATATGCATATATTGCTTGGCGAAGGAGTGCTAAAACTTATAAACAACAAATGTAATAAAAACGATGAAAGAATAAAGGGAATTGTCAAACGCACGCGTCTGCTTCTGCGATTGATCGAATCCAAAATTTGCATCACTTGACTGACGTTTAATTGTGATGCGTTTATAATAATTTAACCGGTTGGTGAAATCGACGGTTAAACACAAACGCTCAAGTACTTGGAAAGTATAAAAGTAATCCAGTTTTCTGGATCAATTTTGTTGGCAAGTGGATCCTTAATTTCACAACTATAAAATCGATCTATAGTTTTGAAACTAAAATATTGTGTCTCTATATTGCCTACCCTTGGCTACAATGACACAAAAGTTTGTATTGCACCCAAGTAGTCGCTGACACCAGTTCTGTTACTTTAGTGACTGTACTGGTTCAGTTCGACAAACAAAAACAATTAATTTCACTCATGTGGAAACTAAAGATAGACAGTGTACTGTCAAAGAAAAAAAAATATAACGAGACGATATTAGTCTTTGTACAAAAAAGAAAAAAAAAAGAGAAACGAACTCTTAAACTGGTTCTTTGGCCAAATAAAAACAAAGACCTAGTTTAATCATGAGTCCAGAGTATTTAAATATGAAATATGTTTAAATCCATAAGGACTACTAATGTCAAATCTAAATATTTTACAAAAGGTCGAAATTGTGAAACTTCTAGATAAAACACAATAATAGTGTTATGAAATATATTTCAAAAGCCGTAAATCGTAAAATTATAATATCTAACAACGGCAGATAATTTATGTCATTAATTAGATATTCAAATAACATCCAACAACGGCAGATAATACTGTTAAAAAAATAAAAAAAAAAAAACCTTTAGGCCACATAGGCCGGAAGGTTATCGATCAAGAAGTGATGATTCGTAAGACTTTAAATAAAACACTTTATTGATTAAAACATGTTATATAATATGTTAGTATTTAATGCAAATACTAAATGCTGAGTATTTCTATAATCAAAAGTAGGTTATTAGACCTACTTAAAACTTAATTATTGTCTACATGCAAAATAATGTGTGAGTACTTTTAATACTTTACGTAGTACAGTGTGTAGTGCTATTCTGGGTGCATTGTCCTCACATATGTGAATTTATTAATGTATGTACTCATGTACCTAAATATTGTAAAAATCATTCTTTTTAAAAGAGTAGGTAAGTATGGAGTTTCTTGTGCATTATTCTCCATAACAAGCTACTTTCCGAATGCACGGTAGAATCAATTTTTTAAAAGAGTAAGTATGGAGTTTCTTGTGCATTCTTCTCCATAACAAGCTACTTTCCGAATGCACGGTAGAATCAACTTTTATTCCATGTAAATTTAAATTGTGACATTCAAAAGTGCCGCTTGGTGGCCCAGTTGAAATAAATATCTTTTGTCTTGTCTCAATAAATATCTTTAATGTAATTACACTTGCAAAATAATTATTATTATAAAAAGGAAGGGATGTGGTATCCTATAATAAACGACAGAGCAATACGTGCCTGCGTCTACCTACTTATTAATTATTAAGTTGTCACCCACATCGGTGACAGGACGTATCGATGTGGAGCTCTGTGCTTACTGATAATTTGAGTGTATTATTATAAACCCCAACCCCTAATTAGTGAACACCACAATAAGAAACACATTTCCGTGGTCTCAACTAAAGTTTACTTTAGCGAGTTTTTCATGAAACTTTTGTGAACGAGCTAGTGTAGGGTAGAGTGGTAGCCAATGAACCACCAAAAATTTGAAGAGCTCTAGCACAGTGGTTATTGCAGCCTAAGAAAATATTTTTATCTCACCACGAAGGTAATTTAATAAGCTACCACATTGCATTCAAAATTTTGGAAAATATTTCCTATTGCCTGATTAATACAGGTTTTTTTTAAAACAAGGTAATTGGTTCATAGTGTACCAAGTGTACCAGCAAGGGTACACGATGAACCGGGGGGGGTGGGACTAATGATCCAGGTGGTACACAATGAATCACAGTAATAGATAAACCGAGAATTTTTTGTTTTAATTTCTCTCTAGCAGCATTTAGTTTGGTCAAATCTATAATAAATAACATTAACTCTAAAAGTGTAACCTCAGCTTTGTTTTTAGACCTTAGTAAAGCCTTCGACTTTGTAAATCATTCCATTCTCATCGATAAATTATGTAGAATTGGTATTAGGGGACCAGCCTTGGAATGGTTTAAATCGTATTTATTAAATAGAACTCAGACCACACGAATTACTAAATTTGATGACAAAGTGAACAGTCTCATCAACTTCAACTCTCAGCCTCGGAAAAATTACTTTGGAGTTCCACAGGGAAGCATCTTGGGCCCTCCATTATTCCTTGTATATATTAATGATCTTCCTCAAATAATAGAACAAGAGTGTGTTTTATTTGCAGATGACACAACAGTTATCCTAGATGGTAAAAATCATGAAGCACATGAGACTAATATAAATGCCAGTTTGAATAAAATAGTTACATGGTTAGATATAAATGCTTTAAAAGTGAACGTTGATAAAACTAAAATATTAAATTTTAAAACACAGAAGAGTAAAAATATCCATCTTAAAATAAAACATAGGGACCAAATAGTAGAACAGATACATACAACAAAATTTCTGGGTATAACACTAGATGAACATTTCACCTGGAGGGAGCATATCAATGAAATATGCATGAAGATTAATAGATTTGTTTTTGCTCTAAAAAAAGTCAAAGATGAGGCATCCAAACCAACTGCCCTAATGGTATATCATGCCTATGTTTGCTCCGTCATCCGTTACGGTATCATTGTCTGGGGAAACTCCTCTGAACTTAGTAGAGTTCTGTTGGCACAAAAAAGATGTATCCGCACCATCTTTAATATGGACTGGACTGATTCCTGCAGACCAGTATATAAAGCACACAATCTTCTCACCGTTCCTTGTATGTATTTATATGAAATAGCTAAATTTGTAAAAACTAATTATTCACTTTTTAATGCTAAAAATAACAATAATAAACGAAAAGTTACACAGTATGTAATAGAATTGCCTGTACCCAGAATCGAATTATTTAGGCGTAGTTGTGTTTACATGGCCCCTCTTATTTATAATTCTATACCAACCTTTATAACCGATCTCCCTTACAGAAAATTCTGTATAGTTTTAAAAAAGTGGCTCATTTCACACAGCTTTTATTCTATAAACGAATTTCTAAAAAGATCACCATGTCAATCTTATCATTACAGGAATGCATTGTAGATTATCTTGTTATTAGTTAATGTAATTCCTACCTACTGCCTTTTATGTTGTTTGATTTATATTTTATGTATTGTTAACCATATAATTTATTAGTCTAGTAAGTAAACTAAGTGTTTTGAAGAGTTTATTAAACTTAACAGGTTAAATACCTAATAAAAATAATGTGTTATTAGATTATTAGAGATCTGCTTATTGTAAGCACCTTAACACATTATAATATTTGCATGCCAACTTATGGCGAAATGTGTCATTGTGCTAATAACGTATTTATACCATCTTTTGTACCACATTTAATGCAAATAAATGGCTTTGACTTTAAGTTGATTAAAAATAACAAATGATTCTGTGTTCATCCAACCGCTAGGTGCGGCTAACCTAAGTGTCCCTGGGGGTAGGTACCCCATACAGCATGTGTGCCTTAAAGTTTTTCTTGGAAACATCATAGCTGGAGGTAATGCCTGGCCAATCGCATTTACAATACAGCAAGTTGTAACCAAGATCCCACGTTCCCCACTTGTGACTTTACAGACACTGCGTCCTTTAGCTGCCAGAACTTTATGGGGTCGTTGCACAGTTGTGGTAGAGGTTTCGTCAAGATTATATATTCGGCTTCTATTAGCCAAAGATGGAGAGCGAGTTTAAACTTCTTTCAGGTTGTCGTAAATTGTTTGCACGTTCATTTAATTAAATGCTGTAGCTTTTGCCATACTACAAGCCTCCGGTTTTTCAATGACAATTGAAAAGGTCTTGGCCTAAATCCCCTCATCCAATCTTGGCCTGCCATGTCATGGACTTTCCACGATGGCGGCTTTTAAAGTTTGTTAATAACTGCCATATGGTAGGCAATTCTGCGACAGAATTTAGAAGTTAGGCCATAGAATGTATGTGCACAATCAAATAAATAATTCTTGATGATGTCTTCTTGTCCATCATTAAAGTTTGTTCGATCAAATTCGTAATGCGGCTCCATGACGGATTGTTGCGGTATTTTTCAATGTATCTTCTTAGTGTTGGATAGGGAGATTGGCTGCTTCGTCAACCCCGACAAATGTTTGTCTATTCCCTTTTTGAATAGTTGCTGCTGTGTGATAAACCTTTTTACGGGTTTGCCCTAATGTGTTTCGGCCCATGCTGAAATAAAGAAGTAGTACTTAATGATACTCACATCAACAATCAGAGGTTGACTGGAATAATACTCCCCACCTGTTTCTAAGTGACAAATCCATAGCATATGGTAAAGCAATTAGATGTAGTACACAATGAACCGTGGTTCATTGCTCACCCAGTCTAAGTGACTCACTGCGTACCCATGCCCTCATAGGAAATAGGTTATCTTTTACACAATAACGGTTGAGAAGTAATTCCAAAAAGTAGTCTCATACAAGCGCAAGGACCCACATTACACATACAATTCACTTATAGTTTACTAAGAGTTAAAATAATAAAGTAATTACAAAAATAAACTCACGAGTTTTTCGTCCTTTTTGATAAACAAAAAAGTTATAAATAAAAAAACTTAATTCAAAAAATCAAAAAACCCGACTGCTTCAAAAGCGAACTAAAAAGTCGTAAACAAGGAAAAAGTCATGCTGTGCAGGCGGAGGATACACCAGATTTTGGTAAGCCAGCCCGCGAATATGTATCTTCCGACTGTATATTATTATGGGAAACTTTTCGTCTATAAAATGAAATATAATTTTAAGTTACTTTCGCTTCAGAAAACTGTGATGTGAATTAAATAAAATTATTCATTAATAAATATTTTTTTTAAACAAGCTTTTTTCCTTTTCTTCTCAGCAAACCCTTTCATTTGATTCGCATATCATGGCATTGCACAAAAAATAACTAGCCCGCCATCTTGGGCCCGCCGCCATATTGGATTTAGAATGATGTCACTTAGCTAAACCAAACGAAACGTGTATGCAAAATTTCATCTTAATCGATGGAGGATAACTGCTTTAAAATTCAGTTGCACGATTTGACCCGAACACACTCACATAAATACATACATTACATTGCTTGTAAAATAAAGCTTGGGTAAAAAGGGTATTTTTGTGAACTGTCTTAGTTTAATTTGTAAAATAAGTAATTTATTACAACTCCCTTCATATGCCGTAGGAAGTTTGCACATTATCCGATAAGGTTATTGCCAACGATATCGAGTCAGTGTTGGTACAACTGCTGACATATCTGTAGACTGTGCACTATGGCGCAAAAACCGGTCCGAGCGAGAGGGCTCCCGTTGGTAGTGTGTCTCTTTCTAATGAGGTGACCATGACCAAACATAACACGGGACAAATTGATTGTAAAATCAGGTGTGTAAGTATCCCAATATAAATGCTACCTAACTACGCTACCTAAACCTAACAAATACATTGAAAAAAAAAATGTGTGTATATTTTTTGGAATCTACGTCACTTACCGAGTCGGTGTCGAGCGTACAGAATTTCGACAGCCCATGTTTTTCCATTGGTGTCGTAAGAGGCGACTAAGGGACAAACCAGAGAATGATCAGCGGCGTTCTCTGTGCATTTGTGACTACCATACTGGGATCGCCAACCCGCCTGCAAAGCACTCCCCATGAATAGCACAAATAAAACATAGCCCCTATAGTGCCCGGCAGCCTGCCTAACCTCGACTACGGTAGCGGTCTAGGTTACGGTATGGCAAGGGTGCAAAGAATCCCGGATGAGATCCGGCTACCCCAACAAATACCGACGACAGGACCTGGCAACGTACAACACGCGCACACTCCGGATTCCAGACCGACGATAAGATGACCGAACTCGAAGAGGAATTGAGCAGTTTACGATGGTGTATTCGGGGAGGACTCGATAATTCTCAAATCCCAAGTCTGCATAAGTCTTATTCTTCAAGACCCATCATATAGATAGGAAAAAACTCTGATCTTACTCTCAAGCTCATGAAGGACAGGCGTTGGATGATCCTGCAGTCTTCAGACGATGCTTTGAAATACCCCAAAGGATCTCAATGATTTCACATATTATCCAGTTGAGAAACAAAACTACACCAATTTTATTCCACTAGAAATCAATTTGCGAATAATATTAACAGCCGCTGAATTTAACTCGAACAAAACCCGCCAAAAACGCCGCAAACCAGAGGCCTTAGTGCGAGTTTTTATTCACGCTCAATCGCGTTAACGTAAACGATCTCTTATGTCAAAATGTATACAAAAAAAGAGGTTTCTCCTTACTGTCCCCAGACGGCGCTTATCCAGTTTCAATACAAATTGACGTTTACGTTTCCCGAGTGAGCGTGAGTAAAAACTCGCACTAAGGCCTATGGTGGTCATTTTTTTTTTTCGCCCTTTTCGGGCAGGCTAAGGTCTTGGACCATACCGCCTCGTCTTCAGTGCAATTTTAACATTACTTAGTATGCGTTAGAATACGGGTGTATTAGATTCTAATGGTTTTTATTTGGAGTATTTGGCAGCAAATTGTATCGAGTCAGCCTTCCCAGTAAGCTTTGCGCAGGTAATACTATGATAAAATTCTCCGCTCCACTATCCTGAGATCGCTTCTGTCAATGATTTCACATATTGTCCAGTTGCGTAGACAGTTGAGACACAAAACAACACCAATTTTATATCACAATATCCACTAGGAATCAATTTGCAAATAATATTAACAGCCGCTGAACTTCACTCGAAAAAATCCCGCCAAAAACTCCAACCTGGTGGTCTTACATTTAGTATTACCAGGCCCAAACATTTAAATGTAAAAGTACTACTCTTACTCAGTATTAATGTTTTTTTTTTTAAATACAATGAATTGATTAATTATAGGAACTGTAAAAATATTTTTTTTATTCGTTCGTTTTGGTATAATATAAAAATAAAAAATTAAAATTTTTCTACCATTTACACCAAATCCAATTATTAGTTGAGCTAGCAAGATGTCAGACAAGGACACACTACCAGCGGGAACCCTCTCGCCAGGACCGCTTTTGGTTAGCTACCGCTTATAAGGAAATAGCTAACCTAGGCGTATGATAATAGACTTCATTTTAGCTAAACAAAAATTTTTGGTGCACAGTCTAGTAGTAAGAAATATGTATAAGGTCTTTGCATATCTGTATCCAAGAGTCTTTATCGCCTACTGTAGAGAAGCTAGATAATGCCACCTTGCTATATCTGTGTATGTGTCAAAAAATTAACACACAACTATAAAAAGTAACAGAGAAAAATCTTGACGAAAAGAAAAACAGTTATAGGTCTACCAGAATCTCATGGCAAAAAGGGAAATAAAAATTTGTTGTATGCAATACTGGGGAAATTGGATCAAACGATCTTGATACTGTTTAATTTTATTTATGTCTTTAGTATTAATGAACATGAGGTACCTATAGTATAGTAGTCACAACGGATCTTTGTGTCTTTGAACTTGGTCCTGCCAACCATTGCGTAAGAAACAGTTTGTCATCGAGTATACTGCATAGAGTAAGCGAGATAGGACGATGACAAAAAAGACAAAAGATATTTATTTCAACTGGGCCACCAAGCGGCACTTTTGAATGTCACAATTTAAATTTACATGGAATAAAAGTTGATTCTACCGTGCATTCGGAAAGTAGCTTGTTATGGAGAAGAATGCACAAGAAACTCCGTAAGCTTATGTGACATACATAAGCGAGTGAAAGAGACAGTTATACAACGCTATCTTCACCTTCAACATTGACACAAAAATTTAGCTACTGCGCGGGGTCTTGCAACCAATTCAGAGACACAAAGATCCACTGTGAGTATTATAGGTATGTGTATGAATAATGTTGTTATACATCGTGTTCTTAACATAGGAAAAATAAATCAATTGAATATTAATTTATGTATTAGTTTATTATTTAGCATTTAAATCATACTAATAACTTAAAACCTCATTCAGAACTAGAAAACTAGAATACGATTCCATGAACTCCACTGGCATTTCAAAAACTTGTATCTTTGTAGTTTTATGTCATCTCTCTCCATCAAAATGGTTCTTTTTCATTGGCATTTAACATATTCAAAACCAATCTCTTTATGTATAAAGTCTGTAAAAAATAATAAAATGTATCATGTTACTTAAAGTCATTCATCATCATCAGTCTATATTTTTTTTTTATGTAAGTTTTATGGCCTGGTTGCTAGGACCTTTTAGCCACGTCTTTGGAAAGAGTTTTGGATCTTATATTTATTCTTTAGTATGCATTAGAATGCAACAGATTCTAATGTTTTTTGGAGTATTTGGCAGCAAATTGTATCGAGTCAGTCTTCCCAGTAAGCTTTGCAGAGGCAGTCAATACTACAATAAAATACACCGCTCCACTATCCCAAGATCGCTTTTGTCAATGATTTTACAAATTGTCCAGTTGCGGAGACAGTTGAGATACAAAACTACACCAATAATATATCACAATATCCACTAGGAATCAATTTGCAAATAATATTAACAGCCACTGAACTTCACTCGACAAAATCCCGCCAAAAACTCCCGTCTATATACACGTCCCACTGCAGGGCGCAGATTATTACTTAATATTTTTCTTACGTCAAAGATTCTCAATCTTCGTTAAAATCAATATCTTGTCGAAAAATTAGTAACAGTTACATTACTGTTGCCATTTCCTTCCGGCCATCATTCGATGTGCCCTGACCTACGATTTACCATATAATAGTAATGGAAAGAAATTAAAATTAAGTAAGAAAAATATAAATTAAACTAAAAGTATCAAAACAAGTCAGTCCAACTTACCGGTCCACTCTACGACGCACTTTAAAATCAAAGATTGAGTTTGATTTACGCCTTCTTCTTCACTTATTTTATGATACACATTGAAAACCATATGTCTCGCATGAGATCGAAGTGGGTTTTTCGACATTTTCACAAAAATAACAAACTTTCAAGATAATATCAAAAAATTTCAGCAGCGGTTGACACATCAAGTACTTTGATTCGACAGGTGACAATTGACATTGCCATATGAAAATCACAATTTAAAAAAAATAAAAAATGCCATGAGATTCTGGTACACCTATATATAGATGAACTGCAATTAATATTCTGTGGCATAGATTTTTGCGATAACGTCAGCCATCTTTTGGCGGAAAAATCGTAATTATATAAGTAGTGTTGAACTTGACGGGTCGAGGAGCGGGTTGAAGTAGCTTTTTAAATATCACCCAAACTGAACGCTGATCGTGGAGGTAAGTAAAAAAACTGAAGTTTTATTAAAGAACTAGCTTTATATTTAAAAACTGTTTAAAAATAATTTTAAAACATAATGCAGGGTAAATTAAATAAAATAAATATTTGACATAGTCTTGCCGTAATTTAATTTTAATTCTTCTTCTCTGGCCTTCTAGATTGTTCTAGATTCGCCGTGTGTAAATATAATGTGTGCATGCACTCACACCCACATACGATGTGTTTACATATAGGTAGAACAGTATTAATTGACACATCGATCTTAATGCTAGAAATAAAAATAAATATGGGTGATTCATTACATTTTTAGTAATATAGGTTTTTTTTAGAATACAATTGTATCATCATCATCATCATATCAGCCGAAAGACGTCCACTGCTGGACATAGGCCTCCCCCAAGCGTCGCCACTTTGACCGGTCCCGTGCAATTGTATATATGGTAATAAAGGTATTATTAGAATTAACACAAATACAATTAAAGATATTTAGAAGAAATGTGTAGGTACATCAAGCCACCCGAAACTGTAAAATTGAGAACTAAACTGAACCTCAAGGCAAATTGAAAACGTAGAAGCGCAGCAGTCACTTGGCACTGATGGACACCCGACCTTAGAAGGAATCAACAATAATATACGCGATATAACAAGATGTTATGGAAAATCAAGACAAAATCATAAAAAAACTTGCAGAAATTTCTGTGCAAGTTGAAGAATTGCGAGTCGCAAACAAAATGTCTTATCACAACGTAAATTTTATTTTCTTGTACTTCACCTAAAGGCAATAAACAAATCAAAAATGGTGCCCATAGAGATATGATTGCCAGAAAATGGTGACGGACGTACCTGCCGATGATTGAGATCGATACTGGAAACATTCCCCTTTACTCTACCACTTTCGATTTCACACACATAATCAAATGCAAAGTATTTAGTGAATGTCCCGTGTGTAAATATCGGGATTCCGTTAATTACACAATCTATGAGGTCTGCCTTCTCTTCTCCCTTTTTCAAGTTTTTTATCAACTCTTTAATTTCTTCTAACTCTTTCACACTAAACATATTCGCACTGAATTCATAGAAATAGGCATAAGCCGCCAACTTTTTGTGCGTTAAAATAGAACCTGCAAGTTCTTTTTCATAAGCCATAATAATATCAGGATTATCGATGTTCATTCCGTTTTTCTCTTGATACCGTCTTTTAATTTTAATTCCCAAAAATTTTTCGTAAACTTTAAAAGTATCCACATCTAGATACCATTCCGTAGAATTTTTGCTCTTAATATTGTCTACGACATACAACGCTGTTAGGTACAGTAATAAGGGATTCGTATCACAGGTTAATTCGCCAATGGAATAATCTCTATTACCTGTTTTTGTAATTTTAAAATTCAAATAATAGGCTGTGATTTTAAATACATCGAATAATGGCTCTGTTTGTGAATACCAATAACGTGTTTGTTTTTGCCCGATTGCTGCCATGTACTCAAGGAATTTCCTTATATTTTCGTTCTGTGTACTGTTTAGTTCTTCTAAACCTAAATTATTTTCCCACAATGTCTCGCAATATTTTATCATTTCGTCCTTGGTGAAATAAAGTATTTCGTAAGATAGCCCAAACTCTTCCAGCAAAATATTTGTTATTTCGTTATATGATCTACTTGTGATCCACATTCTTTGCTTAAACGGATCACTTCTGACACAATTCAGAAATTCCATGACCACGTCCGTATAATGCGGACAGATTTCGTCGAAAGCATCGAACAGGAGAATGATGTCTCCCTTACAATAAAAATGTAGAAACAAATTCAACTCAAACTGGATGAAAGGGTCTGCTGTACAATTTGTCAGATAGACAACATTGTCTTTTTCTCCCAGCGTAATTTCTACATTATTTTCTTTGCCTAGCTTATCGCGAAGTATAACTTTACACATAAAATTTATAGTCTCTAATTGATCGATGACTGTACTCTCTTTCTTCCACTTGCTGAATTCAGTCGAGTACTCCAATAAGTTAATCCTTACAATCCAAACTTCTGGTTTGAGCTCCTTTGTTTTAACCGATAAATGAGTAAGTAAAGTTGACTTGCCCATTCCGGCTTCTGCTGTTACAAGCACAACGTCGTCTGGTATACTGTAAAGACTTTCGACAACTACGTCGACATTATCTCCCGACTTCTTAACGCGTCTATCAACATGCAAGTGTTTTATTTCATTATAGTTCCTATTGACGATAAGTTTACCAACTGCAATTGTTTCCTGACTGATTATTTTAATCAAAACATCTTCTTTGACATATGTCTTAGATTCTTCATCGACTATCAAGTCTAATCTTACTTCAGTGTCTTGAAACATCACTCTGGAGTTCTCGAAGATTCTCTTTTGTGACTCTTCACTCATGCTAATGAGACTATTCTTTTCATCGTGTACTGAAGGATTTAGGAAATATTTTTGTAATAATTTAACAGAAGAATGATTTGTAACAACGATAGTTTTTTTGTCAAAAACCGCTTTTACAATGCTTTCTAGAATTGTATGTTTGCCTTTTTGTATTTCATCGCATACTAATATTAGAAGTTTACCTTCATTTAAATCCTTCAACTCTTTACATAATACATTACGGTCGTTCGGTGGTAGTTTAACGATATATTCAAGATCTACCACAACATGGTCTTTATCATTGAAATGTTGTATCACTTTGACAACAGTCAGTCTGCTGTTCTCTGTAATGATTACAGTATTCAAGTGTTGGTTCTGCAAGTTCAAAGAGCTCACCGCATCTTCAGTGAATGTGTAATCAGCAGATTTCATTTTATTCTGATACATCGCAGTTAAGATAATCAGCAGTGGGTCCTTAATAATGTGGTTTTTCGCTTTTTGAAATAAGTCACTTTCTCGTGTCAGAATCTCTGCTTGTTCTGGTCGCTTCCACCATTTCAGCATTTCGTCATGATATTTAGATAATATTGCATCAGTTTGAACTTGAAGGTAGTTTGGTTGACTGAGCTGGTTCTCTTCTATTTCGCTTTTTAAAATGTCCTCTACGCCTTCCTCATCAGCTTGGTTAGAGTAAACAACCAGTTTGTTTAAGAAATCTCTCGCTTTCCCTTCATTTTCACTACATTCCAATAAAAGTTTAGGAAACTTGTTAACTTTAAAATTAAATTTATATTCGCACAAATTGAGGATTTTATTATTAGATCTTTTTTCATTGATCAATCTAATTTCTTCATTCAGTTTGTCATACAGACTTTTAGCGAGAGATCCCAGAGAATCCCCGTTATTTGTAACCTTCATCAGTTTAGTGTCATCGTCGAGCACGAATATATTGCCGATAGCTCCAGCAATACCTCCATTGAGCTGCAGGAATCCATCTCCCAAAGTTTCATCTACATTTACTATTTTACTGGTATTACAGTTGTCCAATAAGTCGGTGATTTTTGACGAAAGATACTTTATTCTATTCTTTTTTTTGGCATCACTGCCGCTTAAAGTTATATCTTTATTCCCGAAAGCAGCGGGGACTCTCAACTTAAACTCCGGAGACGACATTTCTTTTGCAGCCAGTTCTACTGCTTTATTAACAGTCGACCGAGAAACGTCGATTTGTTTCATAATATCTGGCTTAAAGTAGTGAGTGTTTTTTTTATCAAATACTAACTGACCATTGTTGTATGGTATAACGGTCCCTATCAGCTTGC
Source organism: Orthosia gothica (assembly GCA_949775005.1). Taxonomy (NCBI): domain Eukaryota; kingdom Metazoa; phylum Arthropoda; class Insecta; order Lepidoptera; family Noctuidae; genus Orthosia; species Orthosia gothica. The sequence goes on along the minus strand of OX459061.1, from coordinate 8,473,051 downwards.
TCAGTATTGAAGCATCAGAGGGATTAGTTAAGAATTCAGACAGTAATGTTTTAACATCGTTGGGTTTTATTTTTCTTTTCTTAAGAATTTGTCTGATCAGTGTATCTTTGAATATATTGAGGTGTTCTTCATTAGCATCAAAGAAGTCTTGACGAAATGAGGCAATTCGATGTCCACCAGGTTGAATTTCTGATACTTCGAGTGCTTTTTGAGCGAGTACTACATGATAGCGTTGTATTAACTCGTCAGCCAGCATCACTTGAAAATTACCGTCATCGTTTATAAACTTTGCTAATTGTTCTGCCAGCGAGATCATTTGTTCTTTCATAGCTACTTTGCATAGAAACTCTACATCCTCGTATAGCTTGTACGGTTGCTTGGCCGTTCCACCTGTGCCGATTAAATCATTCATAATGGAGAAAGCGCTACTTTCTACTTTCGAGTTGTCACTAAATTCATCTCTCGCAGTTGTGTATAAAACGAATACACATTCCGCTTCATCAAATGTACCTTTAAAGAATAATTCCTTGTTACTGGAATCGAAATGTTCTCTGACTTTCAAATAGCTTATAAAGTAAGTAGCTAAATCGATTGTAAGTGTTTGTTTCTTGTTTTCTCTATGCTTAGCTTGTATGAAGACAAAGACAGGTCTATCAAACTCTTCGACTTCTATCTTGAAACATATATCGTCGAAAGCGCCCATGTTGTCGACATTTGAAGCTAATTGGAATTCCGTAATCCTTTCGTCATGAAACGCTCTAAAATATAACAAGCTGAGTAACTTGGTTTCGAACAAGTGTCCGCTAATGCCTGACGTTCCTTCTCGCCTCTTGAACATGCTCCTCGTTCCTCCCGGGGGGCCGGCAACTGCAGAGCTAACAGAGGGGTTTTTATTCTTGAGTTTCGATTTCATTTGCGGGTCGGACAACATTTTATTGGGTTTTGCCATAATTATATGAATTTTACCGTGGCTGCCTGGAGTTTGAAAGTCAATCCCGGGGCCACTTTACGTGGCATACACAATACCAGCGCAGAGGTAGGTCGCATTTGCAGTCTCGCGGATCGCTCCACAACAAACGTAGTCAATGTCCGGATGAGTGTTCCTGTAAACAAAGAGAGCAAGTTCTGTGACTGAAAAGTCCGAAGCAGTAGTAAGAAAAGGGCTCCTGTAAGATTGTAAGATTTTTTTGCTTTTTAAAGTGAAAACGTTTATTCAGTCGGTGTAGACAACAGAGGCCTTAGTGCGAGTTTTTACTTGCGCTCCATCGCGTTAACGTAAATTTGTACACACACACATACACAAAAAAGTTGAATAAAGATTCAACTTTTTTGTGTATGTGTGTGTTTTTGGGAAAGAAACAGATTGTTTCGTTTGCCGAATTTACTTACACAATTAGGCTGCGGGTCAGGCTTATAGTTCTTGGGTTTCCCATCTGGGATTTCACAGTAAGAGTGTCGGTGTCTGGGTTTCTGCCTGACGATGGCAATAGGCTCGCCTCGTATTACATGGGAATTATAGACGAAATGTGGGTGGACTTAGTAAGGTGCTCTTTCGGTGTGATTTATGTAATGTTAAAAAGTATATCTAACAAACTCTAACTCTTACAAGATAAGAGCTAGCAGCGCGTACAACTCGATGTGTCAGAGTATTGACAACCTTGATTTGTTCTCCCCCAGTGTGCCGAAAGTAAACAAAAAATCATGAAAAAACTTCTTTGAAGATCACTGAAACTTGTTCGGTCTCTTCTTTCATTCTCTACGAGTACTTATTTCTTACTTTCTCTTGCCTATCTACTGATTCTTGTGCTACCCTAATATTGTCTATGAAAACTTTTCATTGGCCTTCCTTCACTAACTGTCTACTATCTGTACCCTAGCTGTAAGTTTTCTTCAGTAATAAAATAAATAATTATCTACGTATATACATACTCTGTGTCATGTGTGTCTGTATATATACTCTGCGTACCAAATGATTCGTTCGCTTACCTCGTGATACAGCTGTATTACGGAGTTGTTACTGTTACTATCGTAACAGCGGGCAGTCGTTCGCAATTTCAATAATGTCCTGTCTTTGTAGAGTGACACCGGGTCGAGGCGAACTTTATTGCTCGGACTGTTCTGCGACGGCACCGCCCCCACTCCGTCTTCTGAAAACCAGAATAAATGTGCTAAGTTCAATATTTTTGGCCGATATGATTTTTAAGATATTTTTTTCTTTTCGCTATATATTCGTGTTAAATTTAAGTCAAAGTCAAAAATATTTATTCAACTAGGCACTACATTAAGCGGCACTTTGGAACGTCAACAATCAAAAATAAGAAGTAGTAATAATTAATTCTATCGTCCATTCGGAAAAGTAGCTTGTTATGGAGAAGAATGGACAAGAAACTGCACACTTACTCTTTAAAAAAATAAGTGTTTACAATGAACACTGTCTCTTAAGATACAGGTTATCCTAGTTTAAGAGGCAGGGTTAATCTATTAAGTACAGATTTTGCAACATACAATATTGTGTCACAATAATTTTCTACCTATTATTTGTAACACAACACCACATGTTTTCTTGTGGCCTGTAATTTTTCGTAAATAAATATTATTATTATTATATATTTAATTTATTTATTTAATATTTAGATAAGTACATCTATATTTATAAAAATAAAACCCTATTTCCCTTGGACCAATTTCGCTTATTCTTTTTTTGTCGTCATTGTTATTGTTAGGAGAAGGTTCTCGTGAAAAAAAAAATGGTACCTTACCTACATAGGTAGGGTAGGTATGTAGGTAGGGTAGGGTAGGGTAGGTTGGGTAGAGTAGATAGGGCAGGATAAATAAATTTCATTTATATATCTATCAGTGCCCTTATAATTAGTACCGTTATCAGAACGGATCAAAGATGGTAGTCCTCGGCGGGAAACAAATCTACCCAGCGCTCTGCAACGAACGCATCTGTGCTGAGGGCAGTTTCAAGTTCCAAGTGAACCGAACAAACCAGACAGGCCAGACAAACGAACACACAAATAGGCCTTGACAACCTTAGAATTACGAAGTTGAGAAGTCTTCATCAAGAAGGAACCAGCGAAGTCAGTTCAACAAAGCAAATGACCTACTCTCGGTCACTCGATCGGATGGCAAATAACCCATTATGGGTTGAGTGGGAGTAGCCTTCAAACGATAGCACTGCCTACATTTGAAAATGATGCCACGAATAGTGCGTCTGGCCGACAAAATCCAAAATTCACGCCGAACAACGACCATATTTCGCCTAATTTAGGGTTCCATAGTCAAGGAACCCTTATAGTTTCGCCATGTCTGTCTGTCCGTCCGTCCGTCCACAGCTTAGGTCAGAGACTCTTAGTACTAGAAAGCTATAATTTGGCATGGATATAAGTAGCAAAAACGCATCACCGCCGTGTTATTGGTGGAACAATTTTAACCTTTGAGGAACTTGTTGCGGTATTTTGTAAAATTGAAGCCGTTCTCAATTCGCGACCTCTCTGTCCGATCTCTTCAGACCCAAATAAACTGGAAGTCATTCATGACCCCTGGTAATTTTAAGATTGGTCAGGCCTTCAACGCCCTGCTGGAATACCCCCTCAGGGCAGTTAAATCTTCGCGATTGATGCGTTTTGAGTTGCTCCAACAGATGACCCAAAAGTTTCTGGCATCGTTCGTCTGTGGAATATTTGCATATTTTGCAGCAGCGCGTTAAGTAGACTGACAAAACTGACCCTCCCAAAGTCGGAGACCTTGTACTTGTTAATGAATCTAATTTGTTGCTGTTTAATAGGTAAATAATCAACTCATCGTTATTGGAAATTACGTCCACCATTCGCGGGTGGTATTGTGCTTCGCCCGGAAATTGGTATTTGGGTGGTTTTGCGCGCGGCGAGGTATTTTCATGTCGGGAACGTGTAGGTGTCTGCTGGCAGCCGGAGCCCCGGCTCAGAACTCGTTTCTTGTCCCTACCACATTTATTATATATATTTTCCCTACTATCTTCGACCGGACACGGGGCCAGAAGAGACCACCACGAGGACAAGGGTAAGTTTTTAGTTGTAAGTAGCACCTTCGACCTGTCAGACAGGAATCAGTATCTCTAAAGAACAACCCCTAGCTTTCCGCTGCTGCGAATCGCAGTGTCGCGGGTATAGACCTGATAGGATCCAAGAGTCGCAGCATTGCCATTGGCATGGCATTGCATGGTGTTTGTCTCTTGGCTTTGTGATCCGAAGGCCTGTATTTAACACTATGTCATGGTTATCCTTTATGAGGTAAGACAAGTCATTAATATAAATAAGAAACAAGAAAGGAACAAGAGTCGAGCCCTGCGGGGCTCCCATTGTTACTATAGATCCAGGAGATCTTTTTCCATTAACGTCAACGCTCTGTCGTCATGTCATTACTCAAGTATGAAGTAAGAAGATCCAGAGCATGGGGTCTCAATTCAAACAAACTATAATTCATCATCATCATATCAGCCGAAAGACGTCCACTGCTGGACATAGGCCTCCCCCAAGCGTCGCCACATTGACCGGTCCCGTGCGTCTCGCAACCAGCGGATCCCCGCAACCTTCAAAAGGTCATCGGTCCACCCGGTGGGAGGCATTCCAACGCAACGTCTTCCGGTTCGCGGTCGCCACTCCAGGACCTTTCTGCCCCATCGGCCATCCGTTCTGCGAGCAATGTGCCCTGCCCACTGCAACTTAAGTTTGGCAATTCTTCGAGCTATGTCGGTAACATTGGTTCTCTTACGGATCTCTAAATTTCTGATTCGATCACGCAAGGAAATGCCGAGCATAGCCCTCTCCATTGCCCTTTGAGTGACTGTAAGCTTTCTGATGAGGCCCATTGTAAGCGACCACGTCTCAGAGCCATGGGTCATCACTGGCAACACACTGGTCATAGACTTTTGTCTTGAGACACTGTGGTAAGTTGGACGAGAAGACACCGCGCAACTTCCCGAACGCTGGCCAGCCGAGTCGGATTCGACGGTTGATCTCTCTCTCGAAGTTGGCCCTACCCAACTGGATCGTTTGTCCCAGGTAGACATAGTCGTCCACAACTTTGAGTGTAGAGTCTCCGACCTTGATAGGAGTGGGTGTAACATAGGCATTCAACATCACCTTGGTTTTGTCCATGTTCATTTTCAGACCCACTCTTTCGGAAGCTCTACTGAGGTCATCGAGCATTGTATTAAGGGCTCTCCATGGTCTCATCCATGACCATTATGTCGTCGGCAAACCGAAGGTGATTAACATTGATGCCTTAGACCCCTCCAGTCCAGAACCTTGAATACATCTTCCAGCGCAGCAGTGAACAGTTTCGGAGAAATTACATCTCCTTGTCTCACGCCACGCTGGAAAAATATTGGTTTCGAGGTCTGATCCTGAAGACGGACAAACACTTCAACACCTCAATGTACCGGTAGTCGATCTGGCACCGTTGGAGAGACTGCAGTACAGCCCAAGTCTCGATCGAATCGAAGGCTTTCTCGTAGTCCACAAACGCTAAGCTGAGAGGCAGGTTATACTCTTCGGTCTTCTGTATAACCTGCCGCAGCGTATGTATGTGGTCTACGGTGCTAAAGCCTTTTCGGAATCCGGCTTTTTCGGGAGGCTGGAAATCGTCAAACCTGCGCGCGAGACGATTCGTGATGACTCTTGAAAACAACTTGTAGACATGGCTAAGAAGTGAGATGGGCCTATAGTCCTTTAGCCGGGCATTGTCACCCTTTTTGAAGAAGAGGACCACCACACCCCTGCACCATGCCTGTGGCGTTTTGCCCTCGTGTATGACGGAATCAAACAGCTTCTGAAGGTCCTTAAGGACCGGTTTTCCACCCGCTTTCAGGAGTTCAGCCGTGATTCCGTCGTCACCCGACGCCTTTTTGTTTTTAAGCTGTTTCCATCCTAATCTCGTACAGACTGACGTCCGGGATATCTTCGGTATAGTGTCGGGTCAATCTAGCTCATGGGTCGTTTGCTAGATTCGTAACGGGTTTACTGGTTGACGTGTACAACTGCCCATAGAAACTCTCGATCTCCCTCAGAAGCTCCGGTTTGGCGGATACAATCCTGCCATCATCGGTCTTCAGTTTTGTGAGCTGGCTCTGCCCAATAGACAGATCTCTTGCAAAGACCTTGGAGCCCTTGTTCCGCTCGATAGCATCTTTAATGCTTTCGGTATTAAAGCGGTGGAGGTCGGTTTTCAAGGACTTTGAGATCCGTCTATTTAGCTGCCGGTATTTCACCGCATCGTCTGAAGACTCCAGGATCATCTCACGCCTCTCCTTCATTAGCTTGAGAGTAGGATCAGAGAGCTTTTTATTTCTATATGTGGCGGGTCTTGAAAAATTGGGTTATTCCCGTTCGTCCACACCCCGTCGTCTACACTGCGGACGACTGGGAATAATGCGTTCTGTTCGTCCACAGTGTAGACGAACAGAACGCAACATTCCCAGTCGTCCGCACCTCGTTTCATGTTTAGTTTAAGAGTCAGTGTTTTTTTTTTTAAAATTAAATAAATGATTTAACGGTTTAATTACTTTAAAAACAACATAACTATTAAGTTTTTTTTATTTAAAATCATCAAATGTTAAAATAATTAACAACAATTCTAGTTTTTATCACAGATCAACATAATTTACAATAATTAAAAGGCAATATTTTAACTAATATTTTGTTGGTATTATATAAACATTTTTAAAGTATATAATAACAACATAATATGTACTAAGTAGTGTTTAAATTCAACAGTATTTTTCATCACAGATCATCTTATTTTACAATAATTAAGGGCAACAACAAAGTAATTTGTATCACAGATCAACTTAATTTACAATAATTTAAACATTACCATTTTTACAACATAACTATTTACAATTTTTGTCAGTAATAGTACAATTTTACAAACCTTTTTTTTTTTTTTTTTTTTGTTTTTTTTTTTTTATTTTTTTTTTTTTTTATTTTTTTTTTTATTTTTTTTTTTTTTTTTTATTTTTTTTTTTTTTTATTTAATTTAACACCTTAACTGCCAGATGCCCGACAAACAATACATTTTCTATTGTGTCTCGTTCTCTGGCAGCCAAACTGTTAAAAAAAAAAAACACTGACTCTTAAACTAAACATGAAACGAGGTGCGGACGACTGGGAATAATGCGTTCTGTTCGTCCACAGTGTAGACGAACAGAACGCAACATTCCCAGTCGTCCGCAGTGTGGACGACGGGGTGTGGACGAGCGGGAATGACTCGAAAAATTTAGACCCGACCGTATGAACAGCTTCCACGAACCCATCGCTGTATTCATCCACGGAGCTCCCTAGGCACTCGAAACGATTCTGGAATTCGAGCTGAAAGGTTTCGGGGTTTTGGATCTGGATCTGTGCTGGACGGAGCGTGGACTTCATCAGTCGAGACCTTTCAAGCTTGATATGAATGTTCAATGTGCCTCTTACCATACGGTGATCGCTCCCGGTTTTCACCGAATTGATCATTTTCAAAATCATCATTTTTTTTTTTATTTCATATAGGCCTACATGGGCACTTATAAAACGTCGACAATGTGAACGGTTCGGGTTGGTCGTTTCCTATGGAGAAGAACCGGCAAGAAACTCCATGGTTACTCTTTTAAAAAAATGGTTTGGTTTTACAATATTTCCTTGTTACAGCATTAGTACTTAGATATGTGGGGACAACGTCGCGTAGGCCCGACAATAAGTCGTAAGAAAACAAAAAAAAAAAGATTACATATTATTTAAACAAAAGAAAATAAAACGAGTTAAAAAGTTAACAAGCATCTAGAAGGCCTACAATGTTCACACATTTACAAAATAATCGGTAAAGGAATCTATACAAAAGTAAAATAAAAAAAAGACTAAATCTAACATGTGGCACAAATATTGTTATCAGTGCTGTAACTATTCGTAGCAAAGGGCTATGAAGATGATTGAAAACCATTGTAAAAAGAATAATCAAAAGAAGGAAAAAAAACCAAGAATTAATGAGATTAAGAATAGTTAGAGACAACCACATATTTGTGCCGTTTATGAGTTACCAGGGAAGCCGCATGCGCAGAAGGAGCTAAAGCCAAAATTTTTATCTTCAACGTAGTCCTTGATTTTATAATATGCTTTTTTAACAAGGACAAGTTTGATGTAGTTTTTGAACTTTCCATCGGTCAGTTCTAAATCGACGTCAAGCCGTAAATGGGTGATAGACCAAGTTATAACAGTTCTCAGAAAAATACGAAAAAAAATCTATCTCATGTTTAAAAAAAATTATGTTCACTTTAGAAAATTTACTAAAAAAATCAATCCCTGTAATGGTTCTTTAACTCCAATTGATACAAATCCCATAATTTTTCAATTTTTTTTATTATTATGTAATCTTGAATAATGCTTGTGTAGATTTTTGCCTAAAATTTAAAGCCAACTCCTCCTACTTAGAAGAAAATTAAACTTTTTCAAAACCAAATTATTCAAATTTACTGTTTCGCCCAACTTTAACTGACTGTACTGAAAAAAATATGTACTACGCTAGTTTGGCAAGTAACATGAAAAATTGGCGCATTTAATAAGGATTCAAAAATGGTGTAACACTTGCTAGATTACGTTTTCAATAATTGGTCAATTTTTTTTTTGTAAATAGTATCAGTTTTTACCCAAAATGTCCATACTTCCTTAAAATGACTTTAGCTTACCTAAAGCTTTGCTAACTCCGTTTCTAGTTCGATAGAGACGGAGAGAGTCATTTTACGAAGTGTGAGCGAGATAAGAAATCGAAATTTTACGTAATTTAAGAGCAAAGTTATGATATTGACTCAACCTTTTTACTTTAAGTCAGGACCAGATTTCTCATCTTAGAAAAAAAAAAACAAATTATCAGTTTTTTTTTTTTTTTATTACAATAAATGTTCAAACTGCCTTCCTTCGACGGCAATGCAAGCACGACATCTTCTTAAAAAAGATCTGGTTATTTTCCAGGCAAATCTTCCCCTGTTTACAAAGACAACGGCTTCCGTTATTCTTTACCGCAGCTCGGCTAAATTCTCTATTGTTTTTGAGTACACTTTCTCTTTTACCGCTCCCCAGTAAAAAAAATCTAGGGGATTTAAATCAGGCGAACGGGGTGGCCACAAGATTGTCCCAACGCGCCCTATCCACCTGAGCGGGTATTCTTCATCAAGATGTTCTCTTACTAAACGGGCATAATGCGCTGGGCAGCCATCTTGCTGGAACCACATTTCCCTGTAAACGTTCAGTGGCACGTCTTCTAATAAATCTGGTAAAGTATTTTGAAGAAAATCCAAATAAACTGCGCCATTCAAAATCTCTGGCAGCTCAAAAGGTCCAATTATTTTGCCATTTAGTATCCCGGTCCACATGTTTACTTTAAATTGATACTGTGACTTATCTTGCCTCATCAAATTTGGATTTTCTACATGCCACTCGTGCAAATTGTGCAAATTCATGTAGCCATCTTTCTTAAATGTTGACTCATCGGTCCATAAAATCTTCTCTAAGAATCGAGGGTCTTCTCTGTGCCTTTCTAGCATCCTTTGGCAAATCGCAACTCTGGGAGCGTAATCCCGTGGCAGTAATGATTGTACTCGCTGTACATGATACGGGTGGAACTCGTTCTTTTTTAAGATTCGGTGGGCGGTACTCTTAGATACACCTGTGCTTGTTTCGATTCCACGTACAGAAGCACTTGGGTCTTCTTGGACTGCTTGTAGTACGACGTCTTCGTACGGATTACGATGTCTTCCTTCACCATGTACTTGGTTAGGGAATCGTCCCTCTGATAGTGAACGGTGCACATTAATAAAAACTCGATGATCTGGGTGACGATTGTTCGGGTACCTCTCACGATAAAGTCTAGCGGCTGCATTGGCATTGCATCTGCATTCCCCATAAACGAGGTGCATGTTCGCATATTCCAATGCAGTGTACACAGCCATGGTAGTACTACACAATCACAGGATCAGCAACAGTCCAGAGTAAAGCACAGGTCGTCAGAAAGAGGAATAAACAGTCCAAATCACAAGCAATTAAGTCCAGAAAACAACGCAAAAAGTGGTAAGTACGGAATCAACATGAACGAATACGGAGATGCGCAGTAAACAAAGCAGCGTAACGTACTGATTTGTAATTGTGTGTGCTACTGCGCTTACAAAACAGAACAATAACTACTGCTGTCTCATTCGCACTCATCGGTAAATTGTATCTCCGTTTCATGATAAAGGTTGTGTCACTGATAAAGGTGGCGTCACTCTCTGTCTCGCTCACACTTCGTAAAATGACTCTCTCCGTCTCTATCGAACTAGAAACGGAGTTTAGCAAAGCTTTAGGTAAGCTTAAGTCATTTTAAGGAAGTATGGACATTTTGTGTAAAAACTGAGACTATTTACAAAAAAAACTTGTCCAATTATTGAAAACGTAATCTAGCAAGTGTTACACCATTTTTGAATCCTTATTAAATGCGCCAATTTTTCATGTTACTTGCCAAACTAGCGTAGTACATTTTTTTTTCAGTACAGTCAGTTAAAGTTGGGCGAAATAGTAAATTTGAATAATTTGGTTTTGAAAAAGTATAATTTTCTTCCAAGTAGGAGGAGTTGGCTTTGAATTTTAGGCAAAAATCTACACAAGCATTATTCAAGATTACATAATAATAAAAAAAATAGATAAATTATGGGATTTGTAGCAATTGGAGTTAAAGAACCATTACAGGGATTGATTTTTTTAGTAAATTATAAAAGTGACCATAAATTTTTAAAAACATGAGATAGATTTTTTTTCGTATTTTTCTGAGAACTGTTATAACTTGGTCTATCACCCATTTACGGCTTGACGTCGATTTCTGGGACACCCTGTATAAAAAGACTTGCTAGTTTTTGTTAATCTGAATTTGGGTATTACAATTTCGTGCTTACTGCGTGTATTTAAATTATGTAAGTCGCTTCTAGTTTTGAAAAGCCCTCGATTTTTGCGGACATACAAAATACATTCCAAAATATAGAGTGAAGGTAGAGTCAGTATATCGATTTCTTTAAATTTTTCTCTAAGGGACTCACAAAATACATTCCAAAATATAGAGTGAAGGTAGAGTCAGTATATCGATTTCTTTAAATTTTTGTCTAAGGGACTCGCGAGGACCCATTTTATAGATCGCGCGGATTGCCCTCTTTTGTAAGATGAAAATTGAGTCAACATCTGCTGCTGATCCCCACAGCAGAATGCCATAAGACATATCTTATTTTCTTTACTGCATATGCAGCTGAACTTAACCTACCCGAAAGAGTTCTAATGTGCGCGCCCCACTGCAGTTTTGAATCGATAGTAATCCCTAAGAATACAGTTTCAGCTATAACTTCAAGACTTTTGCCGTCAAGATTCAAATTTAGGTCTCGTTGTGGTACATTTGGTAAAGAGAACTTAAGACATTTAGTTTTTGTCGCATTCAGTAAAAGATTGTTAGCTGCGAACCATTTTGTGAGAATAATAAGACTTTCGTTGACATGTAAGACATCCGTATCTTTCCTATCTATGTATTTTAAAAATTAGCGAAGTATCATCAGCAAATAGAATTATATCCGATAATTTGGCCATCATAAAAGGGAGATCATTAATGTAAACAAGAAAAAGGAAAGGGCCGAGAATTGAACCTTGGGGCACGCCCATCTTGACTAGAGACCCGGAGGACGTCACCCCATTAACATTCACTTTTTGCTGTCTGTTTGATAAATATGAAAGCACAAGATCAGCAGCTTGTCCTCGAATTCCGTAGTGGTGTAATTTACAGATCAGTGTGTTGTGGTCGACGCAGTCGAACGCTTTTGAGAGATCACAGAAAATGCCAATGGCATCCTGGGACTTCTCCCAAGATTCCAAAATGTGACTGATGAGTTTTACTCCCGCGTCCGTAGTCAACCTACCTTTCGTGAAACCAAACTGCTGACTATGCAGGATCCCATTTGAATTGAAGTGAGACAACATCTGATCCAGCATGATTTTTTCATAGATTTTACTCAATGCTGGAAGCACGGATATAGGTCTATAATTAGAGGGATCACTCTTACAACCTGATTTGAAAATTGGTACTACTTTGCTGTGTTTCATTAAGTCAGGAAACGTGCCGCTGTCCAAACATTGATTGAATATGCCTGTTAGGACAGGAGCAATTGAGTCAATAATATCTTCAAGAACCCTAACGGATATCCCCCATAAGTCTTCAGTATTTTTTATATTGAGACTTTTGAACACGTTTTTAATTGTATCAATACATATTGGTTTAAATTTAAAGGTCGGTATGTCTTTGGTAAAGTTTTCTTAAAGAAGAGCTTCAGCTAATTTAGATGAGGAGGGAAGAGACTTCGTAACCTCTAACGGAATGTTGGTAAAGAACTTTTCTAATGTCTCAGCGACTTCTTGCTTATCAGAAATGGTTTGATTATTTATTTTCAAAGACAACTCATTCTGATCGCGTTGTTGTGTCTTTCCAGTTTCTCTATTTATTAATTGCCACACAGTTTGTATTTTATTATTTGAAACACCATTTTTGTTAATTATTATTTGAGATTTTGCTTGAGCGCAGACTCTTTTAAATATTTTGGAATAGTTTCTAACATAAGTGTGAAAAACTTTATCGGAAGTCAAAGATTTTTCGTAATATAAATTATATAAGATATCTCGGCTTTTTCTTATGCCCACAGTGGCCCATTCACTAAATTTTGATTTGGAATTGTTGACTTTAACTGTTTTTACAGGACACGTTTTATTGAATTCATGGCAAATTGTAGAAAACAACGTGCCGTAATTTATATTGGGGTCTTTTGAATCAAAACTGGCGTTACAAAGGCTACTAAAAACGTTATTATTAAAAGAGATCACAGAGACATCATTGAACATTTGCTTCTTGGTTGACATAATGAAGTCGATCTCGTTTTTAGTTCCACCATCGGGGCTTTGCCATGTCCACTTCCTGTGCTCACGCTTTCTGAAGAAGGAGTTCACATATAGAGGCCGTCCTTCTCCATAAAACTGGCCAGTAGGTGACACCGGTGGTTCCGACGTCCAACTCTCATCCTCGTCTCGTTTGCCCAGTTTTGCGTTGAAGTCCCCCATGACAACGGTGAAGTGAGTTTTGAAACCATGCATGGCTTTAGAGATATCCTCATACATGGTCTCTACCTCGTCGTCGGGGTGTGCCGAGGTTCGGGCGTAAACCTGTATGACCTTCAGCGAATATCTTGAGGATATTCTGAGTATAAGGTACGCCACCTTGGTCGACACACTCTCGATCATCACCACGTTGTTCACAAGGGACTTGTGGACGATAAACCCGACACCACCCTGGGACTGCCGGTCACCCTCTCGGAAATAGAGCAGGTTACCAGATTTGAGGATTATCGTGTCCTCCCTCTCTCTTCGGACTTCAGATAACCCTATAATACTCCATCGTAACCTGCTCAATTCTTCCTCGAGTTCGGCTATCTTCTCGTCGGTCCGGAGTGTTCGCGTGTTGTACGTTGCCAGGTCCAGTCGTCGGTGTTTATTGAGGTAGCCGGGTCCACTCCGGGGATTCTTTGCACCCCTTGCCACGCCATCGCCTTGACCGCTACCGTAGTCGAGGGTAGACGGGCTGCCGGGCACTCGGGGCCGTTTTTTTAATTGTGCTATTCATGGTTTGGGGGGGTTTACCGTAATCGCCACGCTTGGCAGGCGGGTTGGCGATCGCAGTTTGTTCTTAAAGTGCACAGAGAACGCTGCTGCCCAGTCTCTGGTTTTTCCCTTAGTCGCCTCTTACGACACCCACGGGCAGATATGGGATGGTGAAATTCTTTACGTCCGTCACCATACGGTAATTATAATTAGTATTAAAAAAAGATCTCAAAGATCGAATGTGAAACTAACAATCACTTAAAAATATTAAACAGCAGATTTAGGCTGAAATATATTTAGTAAAAATCAAAACTTGCTTCTATAATGTTAATTTATCCATTTACACTCATTAATCAAGTTTTTTTAACAAAACAGACAAGTGAATAGTCTTCACTTGTCTGTTAAATTAGTTGAAAGTAGCTATCGAGTTTTTGTTTTGAAATACCTCGCTGGAACAGGACTCGTATCGCGCTAGGGCCTATTCAAATTGCACGTGTTATAAAATAAGAGATACCAGGACGCGTCTGCCGCTTGCCGTCCGAGTTTACGCGTCGCATAGTAGGTACAGTTTGATTCAAACTTAATGACGGCTCTGAACACTTCGTGAGCCACTACGCGCTAGCAATTTCATGTTACAGCGGGGTGAGGGGTCTTCATAACACAGCTATTTAATGGCATTATGAGAACTGGATATTTTCCGAGAATATGGAAAGCGTCGGCAATCAGCATGATCCTAAAGCCAGGAAAATCACCGCACCTTGCGTCGTCATACAGGCCAATAAGCTTACTGCCTGTTATGTCCAAACTTTTTGAGAAAGTCGCTGCACGTAGGCTCAACGACATACTTAAAGACGGCAAAATTATCCCACAACACCAGTTTGGTTTCAGAATAGGGCAGTTTGGATTCAACTGTGGAGCAGGTGCATAGAGTGGTGAATAAGATACGAGAGGGACTGGAACGAAAGGAGTACTGTTCGTATTCTTGGACGTACAGCAAGCGTTCAATAAGGTCTGGCACCAGGGCCTGTTGTACAAAATAAAGAAACAACTCATAACCTGTACGTACTACTGAAATCCTACTTGGAATACAGAATTTTCCGCGTAAATTTTAATGACTCTTACTCGGAATTCTACAACATACATGGTGTACCATAGGGCTCCGTATTAGGTCCAACCCTCTACCTTATATACACAGCGGACTTACCAACGTCAGAGGAAATTCTCTCTGTGTAATAACAAAGACCCTAACATGGCCTCTACCGCTCTACAAATTCACCTCGACAAAGTATCCACGTGGATGAGATAATGGAAGACAAAAGCTAGCGCTAACAAATCGAGACATGTGGCAATTACTCTTAGAAAGGACAAATGCCCACCAGTTAAGCTCGGAGGTGACACCCTTCCACAAGGGACAACAGCTAAGTAGTTACCTCGGCCTACATCTCGACAGGAAACAAACGTGGAGACACTACATAGAAATAAACGGAACATCCTGCTCCGAAAACTAAACTGGCTCATTACAAGGCAGTATTAAAACCTGTCTGGACATATGGCATCGAGCTGTGGGTCTCTGCGAGAAATTCAAATGTGGAGATTCTCCAGCGATTTCAAAACAAGGCTCTCAAAATAATATCAAATGCTCCATGGTTTATAAAGATCTCAGAAATACACGAGCATCTACAAATAAAAACAATAAAAGAGGAAATAGTACACAGAATACAGACATACAAGCAACTGCTAACATCGCATACCAACACCTTAGCAATGGATCAAGGGGCACAGCGATTCTTGAGGTAATGATGCAGCGGATGAGCTGGCCCGAAGGGGCTCCAGTATGGCGGCGGTGGGACCAGAACCCATCGTACCACTACCCTTCGGGTACCTCCGCAATCTGGTAAGGAAGCGCACCAGAGAACAACACCACAAATTGTGGAATGACCATAGCGAGTGCAGACAGGCCAAGGAGGCACTTCCCTCTTTAGATGGCCGGTATACGCAGAAAGCCTTGAGACTGACAACACATTTACGTGCAGTCACAGCCGTAACAACTGGCCATGGGACTTTAAACAAGCATCTTTTTGTCTTAGGGATCACGGACAGCCCACTGTGCAGAGCATGCATGGAGGAGGAAGAGACAGCAGCGCACCTGCTCCTAACCTGCCCAGTAATCGCCGGTTACAGGGCCAAATTCCTCGGTGACCCAGGTACCATACAGGGGATAGTTGGCAACACCAAGGCACTGCTGGCTTTCCTCGAGGAGCTGGGATGAATCGAGTGAGGAAGACGAATCCCACCCGTGCGCAAAATACGTGCTTAGACGTGGAGTTGTGGACACCAGCCCGTCTTAACTTAACACCTTAGCCATAGCCCTAAGCGAACCAATTACCATGAAAAGCCTCAAACGCCACGACATATGGGACTATATTAAATAATAAAGTGAAAATAATTTTGAGTGGCAGATTCTTTGCTGGAAGAATGGACCTCAGCATTCAACGTCCGCACAAAAAAAACTGTAATAATGGATTTATTTGAGTTACAAATCTTGTGTAATACTTCATCCATTACCTTTTCAAAGCAGTCATACAATCCTGAAGGGGGTTTGTATACACTTATTACAATAAACTGCTCCAATTCTATACAAGCTATTTCAACAGATAGGCTCACAATATCCATAAGGTCTTTAAATTTAAGCTGGTTGCTTACTAAAATCAATGAGCCACCATGCATAGCATTAACTCTGCTGAATGAACTACCAACCTGGTGATTATTAAAATTGAACAATAACTGGTGGCTTTTAAGCCAATGTTCTGTTATACAAAGAATATCAATACTGTTTAAATTCATAAATAATTCTACTTCTAAATCTTTGTTCATAAATCCTTGAATATTTTGATGCACCAGGTTAATACTATTTACTGATTAAAAACTTTTATTTGATTTTATTTTGCAATTTTCATTCTGTACACTTTTGCAAGAGGTTGTCCCTATTGTCTTAATTTCTAATTTAAATTATTATCAACCAGCTGTACCCCATGGCTTTGATCCTGTAGACCACAGGACCCGTTATCGGGATTAATAAGTAGACTATGTCACTCAGGAATAATGTAGCTTTCTATAGGTGAAAGAATATTTCAAATCACTCCAGTAGTTTCGGAGCCTATTCGGTACAAACAAAAAAAAAACTTTCCTCTTTATAATATTATTAGTATAGATATCAATTTCTGATACCAAACGATTGGCTGAATTAAGTAGCACGTCTTGGCATTGCTCAATAGAAGCAAGTTGTTTAGCCAAATTCTTGGCTGTAATAGAAAAATAATATGATAGCGACACAGCTATCTGTAGTTTACAATACTTTGAAAGAAAGTACCTATCCATGAAAAACCTATCTTTTGTCAAATAAAACTGATTACCAACATAATTGTTAGTGTCAATTAAATGGAATAAATTAAGGATAAAATTTCCATTACGGGCCGTTTATTTTTGCCGCGGGGATGGTAGGGGTGGAAGAGGGGAGGTTTGTCTACCCCCCTGTACCATCCATACCACTCAGAGCCCTATGGTTATGGAGATATCCATGGTTAAAGTTCTCAGGTTAGTGTAAAAATTCTGAAAATATCCATTATTTAAGAGGCGGGCAGGGAGGGCAGGAAAGGGTGTACGGGGCTACCCCATTGTACCATCCCCACCCCACGGAAACCCATGGTTATGGAGATATTAGATATATTTTATACTTAAATATAATTAGTGAGATAAAAAAATGAGAATTAGTACGAGAGCGAGCGAAGCGAGCTCGAGAGCTTAGGGCACCCCGACACGGATAGGTTAGCTTCGTTTGATCTAATTATTTAAGTAAATGCAACCTTTCTCAATTAAGTTTTGCATTTTAGATGAAGAACCTTGGTTTTTTGACCATTTTCTTAGTTTTAACTATGTATTTGTTAATTTTTATGTACCTATTTTATTTTTAATTTTACTTGTAAACAAACCCCAACTACCCTCAATGATCTAGGTAATTGATTTTGAATCATCATGCTGTTAAATCTATTGTATAAGAGGGGTTTATTGCAGTAACCATTGATGGGGCAACAGGCACCAATTCATTGAATAGACTTTGATTCAACGAGGCAGTGATGTTAAGTTTTTTTTTTTAGCCTCATGTAGCTGATGTTGTAGTAAATATTTGTGACTAAGAGCTTGTTCATACTCAATGCTACATTGGATGAACCCGTCCACAATGACTTGGAGCCTGTCCCGGGCTGCTATGGCATCAGGGTGTTGATTATGTAATTGAGCCATTTCTGTTTTCAATTTGCTATTTCCGAGGACACCAAAGAACTCCATTTCATTTTAATTTTTTTCCCTAATCAGTTGGTCAGAGAGCTCCTGAGGCACCTTTAATTCGCTCAAAGCCTGACTGAGTTTAGTCTCCTCTAGGCGAGCCCGCGCGCTGCGAGTCATAATCATGATTAAAGAGAAGAGGTTGGAAAAGAGTAGAGGATTGAGTAACAGATGATTAGTAGAACGGAAAATGAAATATAGAGCTTTCTCTACGAATTAAGTTCTGTCACCAAACTAATTATGGATATGTTAGGTTTTATAGGTCACTGGCATCAACTTGTAAACGTAATAAAAGTGATCCAATGAATTGTAGGCAAAATATTAGAACGCAAACAATCCAATAATAATAAAATGTTTGTACCTGATACCGAGACGAAAAAGCAACATTCGTTTGAGCCGGTAACTGTCAACGAAACAATGAAATTTTTACATTTATTTTGCACTTAGTCCATAAATCTAACTCAAAACACTTAATTAAGCTTTAAACTAGGAAATACAAAAACTTTAAAAACTAAATTGGAAATAAGCCATAACGTGTTTATGACAATTTGACAAATTCAAATCAGCTGTCAGCCCGTCAGCCAGTGTTAAAAACAATTACGAAAAATATTCCCCAATTTTTTTTCTGAATTTCCCTATAAATCCCTAAATAGAATTTTATGTGTTATACCTACATACTTATTTAGTACCTAAATTATTTCGTAGGTCATAAAATAAAACTTTACTTAATAAGTTGATGATATTTTTTATGGAATAAATACAATCATGAAAAGTTGTTAATTAGATATTGCCAGAACAACATCATCATCTTGTTGCTCGTCATAGTCAAGTCATATATACCTAAGATGAAGTTCTTGATCGTGTCCACAGTATGATCAAGTTTTACTTACAATCCATAATCACGAAATTAGGAAAATCCTACCATCATGATACTCTGTACCATTTTAGAGGATATGAATGACATTTCGTGTATTCCTTTCTACGCACAAAACTGAAAACACACGCTTTGTTTGCGACTTTGCATGTTTTGTTTGAAATCCCTAAAAAAATCCCCAAAAATTCCAGTCCCTAAAAATGCACCTTTTATCACTTCAAGTCCCTAAATTTAGGGACAAAATCCCTAAGTTGGTAACCGTGCTGTCAGCTTAGCTGTAGTGTTGCCACAAGAGGAAAAACAGTTAAAAGATACTTATTATAAGGTCTACCAGAATCTCATGGCAAAAAGGGAAATAAAAATTTGTTGTATGCAATACTGGGGAAATTGGATCAAACGATCTTGATACTGTTTAATTTTTATTTATGTCTTTAGTATTAATGAACATGAGGTAACTATATTATAGTAGTCACAACGGATCTTTGTGTCTTTGAACTTCGTCCTGCCAACCATTGCGTAAGAAACAGTTTGTCATCGAGTATACTGCATAGAGTAAGCGAGATAGGACGATGACAAAAAAGACAAAAGATATTTATTTCAACTGGGCCACCAAGCGGCACTTTTGAATGTCACAATTTAAATTTACATGGAATAAAAGTTGATTCTACCGTGCATTCGGAAAGTAGCTTGTTATGGAGAAGAATGCACAAGAAACTCCGTAAGCTTATGTGACATACATAAGCGAGTGAAAGAGACAGTTATACAATGCTATCTTCACCTTCAACATTGACACAAAAATAGCTACTGCGCGGGGTCTTGCAACCAATTCAGAGACACAAAGATCCACTGTGAGTATTATAGGTATGTGTATGAATAATGTTGTTTTACATCGTGTTCTTAACATAGGAAAAATAAATCAATTGAATATTAATTTATACCATTCCTCCTCTAAAAAGCTTATTTTATTCACTGAAAACAGTGAATAAAAAGCACTTTTAATCACTGTTTTGGTGTTTGAATTTGGAACACACCAATGTACTAGACGTCCATCTCAATGCTATGTAACCTCCTTGCGCCTCCTTGCGCAAAAAATACTCGATACACAAACTCCTTCTTCGATTTTAATTTTGAGTTTGTTATTTAGGATTTTAATAATGATTTTGATTTTAATCTAAGATATTTATTGAATACTTGTTTGGATTGTAATTCTAATATTAATTGCAATGGTATTAAATTAATTGGTTAATAAGGTTACTGGTCCCTGAAACACAGGTGCTGTTATACCTAGCTCAGGGGTCAGGGTTTCACATTTTATATAAATTCTGAAGGTAATAAACCATTTATTTATTTATTACTCGTAATATTCCTTGTGCTTTTCGCTTAAATCTTTCTTTTTCTCGAAGTCATGGTATAAAATATTGTATGCAACTCTTGAATAAAACGGATTTATATCGAGGGCCATGAATCACTCGCGTCGCTCATGATTCTTACACTTGAATCACTCGCTATGCTCGTGATTCAATCATCATGAATCACTCCCTACGGTTGTGATTCAGTCGTTAGAATCATTCACTTGCTCTTGATTCATCTGTGGCCCTCGCTTTAAATCCGTCTTTTATTCACTAGTTGCATAATATACTATTATGTACTAATTTATTATTTAGCATTTAAATCATACTAATAACTTAAAACCTCATTCAGAACTAGAAAACTAGAATACGATTCCATGAACTCCACTGGCATTTCAAAAACTTGTATCTTTGTAGTTTTATGTCATCTCTCTCCATCAAAATGGTTCTTTTTCATTGGCATTTAACATATTCAAAACCAATCTTACCACCATCATTATTTTTTACAGACGTTATGTATAAAGTCTGTAAAAAATAATAAAATGTATCATGTTTCATTAGTCATTCATCGTCTATATATTTTCTTTTTATGTAAGTTTTATGGCCTGGTTGCTAGGACCTTTTAGCCACGTCTTTGGAAAGAGTTTTGGATCTTATATTTATTCTTTAGTATGCATTAGAATGCGGATGTAACAGATTCTAATGTTTTTTGGAATATTTGGCAGCAAATTGTATCGAGTCAGTCTTCCCAGTTAGCTTTGCAGAGGCAGTCAATACTACAATAAAATACAACGCTCCACTATCCCGAGATCGCTTTTGTCAATGATTTTACAAATTGTCCAAATAATATTAACAGCCACTGAACTTCACTCGACAAAATCCCGCCAAAAACTCCCGTCTATATACACGTCCCACTGCAGGGCGCAGATTATTACTTAATATTTTTCTTACGTCAAAGATTCTCAATCTCCGTTAAAATCAATATCTTGTCGAAGAATTAGTAACAGTTACATTACTGTTGCCATTTATTTCCGGCCATCATTCGATGTGCCCTGACCTACGATTTACCAATAGTATTGGAAAGAAATAAAAATTAAGTAAGAAAAGTCCAACTTACCGGTCCACTCTACGACGCACTTTAAAATCAAAGATTGAGTTTGATTTACGCCTTCTTCTTCCCTTATTTTATGATACACATTGAAAACAATATGTCTCGCTTGAGATCGAAGTGGGTTTTCCGACATTTTCACAAAAATAACAAATTTTCAAGATAATATCAAATAAACACATTACCCTCCTTCGGCAGTCGGGTAAAAATTTCAGCAGCGGTTGACACATCAAGTACTTTGATTTGACAGGTGACAATTGACATTGCCATATGTAAATCACAATTTAAAAAAAATAAAAAATG
Organism: Orthosia gothica; assembly: GCA_949775005.1. Classification (NCBI taxonomy): domain Eukaryota; kingdom Metazoa; phylum Arthropoda; class Insecta; order Lepidoptera; family Noctuidae; genus Orthosia; species Orthosia gothica. The sequence goes on along the minus strand of OX459061.1, from coordinate 8,451,412 downwards.
CCATGTGATTCTGGTAGACCTATATTTGTATTAATTCTAATAATACCTTTATTAACATATATACAATTGTATTCCAAAAAAAAAACCTATATTACTAAAAATGTAATGAATCACCCATTTTTATTTTTATTTCTAGCATTAAGATCGATGTGTCAATTAATACTGTTCTACCTATATGTAAACACATCGTATATGGGTGTGAGTGCATGCACACATAATATGTACACACGGCGAATCTTGATAAATCTAGAAGGCCTGAGAAGAAGAATTAAATTTAAATTACGTCAAGACTATGTCAAATATTTATTTTATTAAATTTGCCCTGCATTATGTTTTAACATTAGTTTTAAACAGGTTTTAAATATAAAGCTAGTTCTTTAATAAAACTTCAGTTTTTTACTTACCCCCACGACAGCGTTCAGGCTGGGTGATATTTAAAAAGCTACTTCAACCCGCTCCTCGACCCGTCAAGTTCAACACAACTTATTTAATTACGATTTTGCCGCCAAAAGATGGCTGACGTTATCGCCAAAGACCTTATACTTCTTACTACTAGACTGTGCACTATGGCGCAAAAAACGGTCCGCTTGAGAGTGTCTCTTTCTAATGAGGTGACCATGACCAAACATAACACGGGACAAATTGATTGTAAAAACAATAGTGTAAGCATCCCGATATATGTATTTATGCTACCTAACTACGCTATGTACGAGATTAGGATGGCTCTTAAACAGCTTAAGAACAACAAGGCTCCGGGTGATGACGGCATTACGGCCAAACTCCTGAAGGCGGGTGGAAAATCAATACTTAAGGCCCTTCAGAAGCTGTTTGGTGCCGTCATACTCGAGGGGAAAACGCCACAGGCATGGTGCAGGGGTGTGGTGGTACTCTTTTTCAAGAAGGGTGAAAATGCCCTGTTGAGGTACTATAGGCCCATCTCACTTCTTAGCCATGTCTACAAGCTGTTTTCAAGAGTCATCACAAATCGAATCGCGCGCAGGTTTGACGATTTCCAGCCTCCCGAACAAGCCGGATTCCGAAAAGGCTTTAGCACCGTAGACCACATACATACGCTGCGGCAGGTTATACAGAAGACCGAAGAGTATAACCTGCCTCGCTGTTTAGCGTTTGTGGACTACGAGAAAGCCTTCGATTCAATCGAGACTTGGGCTGTACTGCAGTCTCTCCAACGGTGCCAAATCGACTACCGGTACATCGAGGTGTTGAAGTGTTTGTACAAAAACGCCACCATGTCAGTCCGGCTTCAGGATCAGGCCTCGGAACCTATCTTTCTGCAGCGAGGTGTGAGACAGGGAGACGTCATATCTCCGAAACTGTTCACCGCTGCACTGGAGGATGTCTTCAAGGTTCTGGACTGGAGAGGGCTAGGCATCAACGTCAATGGCGAGTACATCACTCACCTTCGGTTTGCCGACGATATAGTGGTCATGGCTGAGACCATGGAGGACCTCAGTATAATGCTCGATGACCTCAGTAGAGCTTCCAAAAGAGTGGGTCTTAAAATGAACATGGACAAAACCAAGGTTATGTTGAATGCTCATGTAACACCCACTCCTATCAAGGTTGGAGACTCTACACTCGAAGTTGTGGAAGATTACCTGGGACAAACGATCCAGTTGAGTAGGGCCAACTTCGAGAAAGAGGTCAACCGTCGAATCCGACTCGGCTGGGCAGCGTTCGGGAAATTGCGCGGTGTCTTCTCGTCCAACTTACCACAGTGTCTCAAGACGAAGGTCTATGACCAGTGTGTGTTGCCAGTGATGACCTATGGCTCTGAGACGTGGTCGCTCACAATGGGCCTCATCAGAAAGCTTACAGTCACGCAAAGGGCAATGGAGAGGGCTATGCTCGGAGTATCCTTGCGTGATCGAATCAGAAATGTAGAGATCCGCAAGAGAACAAGGGTTACCGACATAGCCCGAAGAATTGCCAAACTTAAGTGGCAGTGGGCAGGGCACATTGCTCGCAGAACGGATGGCCGATGGGGCAGAAAAGTTCTGGAGTGGCGACCGCGAACCGGAAGACGATGCGTTGGAAGGCCTCCCACCAGGTGGACCGATGACCTGGTGAAGGTTGCGGGGATTCGCTGGATGCGGGACGCACGGGACCGGTCAATGTGGCGACGCTTGGGGGAGGCCTATGTCCAGCAGTGGACGTCTTTCGGCAGATATGATGATGATGATGAACTACGCTACCTAAACCTACCAAAATCAACGAAAATAAAAATTGTGTGTATATTTTTTGGAATCTACATCACTTACCGTATGGTGTCGGGCGTAAAGAATTTCAACATCCCATGTTTTTCCATTGGTGTCGTAAGAGGCGACTAAGGGACAAACCAGAGAATGGGAAGCAGCGTTCTTTGTGCATTTGTAACAACCATATTGGGATCGCCAACCTGCCTGCCAAAGCACTCCCCATGTATAGCACAAATAAAACATAACCCCTAGTGCCCGGCAGCCTGCCTAACCTCGACTACGGTAGCGATCTAGGTAAAGGTATGGCAAGGGGTGCAAAGAATCCCAGACGAGATCCAGCTACCCCAACAAATACCGACGACAGCACCTGGCAACGTACCACACGCGCACACTCCGGACTCCGGACTGACAATAAGATCACCGAACTCGAAGAGTAATCGAGCAGTTTACGATGGAGTATTATAGGGTTATCTGAAGTTCGAACAGAGGGGGAGGACTCGATTATCCTCAAATCCTAAGTCTGCATAAGTCTTGTTCTTCAAGACCCATCGTATAGATAGGAACAAAAAGCTCTCTTATCTTACTCTCAAGCTCATGAAGGAGATGCGTGAGATGATACTGCAGTCTTCAGACGATGCTTTGAAATACCCCAAAGGATCTCAATGATTTCACATATTGTCCAGTTGCGTAGACAGTTGAGAAACAAAACTTCACCAATTTTATTCCACTAGGAATCATTTTGCGAATAATATTTACAGCCGCTGAATTTTACTCGAACAAAACCCGCCAAAAAAGCCGCAAACCTGGAGTTCCTACATTTAGTATTACCAGGCCCAAACATTTAAAAGTACTACTCTTACTCAGTATTAATGAATAATTTTTTAAATACAATGAATTTATTAATTATAGGAACTGTAAAAACATTTAAATACGTTTCAAAGTTTCATAGACTTTGAAATGTATTTAATTTTTTTTATTCGTTCGTTTTGGTTTATATAACATAAAAAAGAAAAATATAAAATTTTCTACCACTTCTACCAAATCCAATGATTAGTTGAGCTGGCAAGATGTCAGACAAGGACACACTACCAGCGGGAACCCTCTCGCTTGGACCGCTTTTTGTTAGATACCGTTTATAAGGAAATAGCTGACCTAGGTGTATGACAATAGATTTCATTTTAGCTCAACAAAAATTTTTGGTACACAGTCTAGTATAAGAAATACGTATAATGTCTTTGGTATAAGGTCTTTGGTTCGACCTCAGATTTTCAAGTCGAGTGTCAAACGTCAAATTCACTCACCCGCTGTCAAAATCGGTGACAGCTAGCAGACAACGAAATAATAAAGGTGGAAACACATTACTGTGGCGTGGCGTGGCGTGGCGCATACTGGCGTGGCGCTGAGTGTGCACACTAAGCTGGCGTGTCGTGGCGCGCCATGGCGCTATTTCTGAATTAGTATACATCGAACCTTTGCAACGTGTAGACGTACATAATATTAACTTCGGATTCGGATGATGATTTCGATGAAGACCATCAATTTATTTCTATGCACCAGCCATGTTATATCTCCACCACCCTTCCACCATCTTGGTTGACTGGTAGAGAATACCTTAAGCTTTAAGTCTGCCTATGTACCTTTAAGTTGCATGAAATGTTAATAAATAAATTAATTTCACCTAGCAATTAAACTACTTTAGAGCAAAATTAAAAAAAAACCGGCCAAGTGCGAGTCAGACTCGCGCACGAAGGGTTCCGTACCATTATCGCAAAAAAGGGCAAAAAAATCACGTTTGTTGTATGGGAGCCCCCCTTAAATATTAATTTTATTCTGTTTTCAGTATTTGTTGTTATAGCGGCAATAGAAATACATCATCTGTGAAAATTTCAACTGTCTAGCTATTACGGTTCATGAGATACAGCCTGGTGACAGACAGACAGACGGACCGCGGAGTCTTAGTAATAGGGTCCCGTTTTTACCCTTTGGGTACGGAACCCTAAAAAAGAAGGCAAGGTCATTCCAAATTTAAAAGTTTTTAGGACAAAAACATAAAAAATTCGGTTTGTTTACATTTTGATTATAATGATAAGCGATTATCTCCGCAACGTTTGGACCGATTTACATGATTCAAACGGATAAAATGGTTTTAGACCAAAACCTTTCATTTGACGCTAACTTCATCATATAATCTCCACAAACAAAAATTTACGTTTTCAAGTTCCTCGCGTAATTATTAATGTATGATAACTCTTATCAATTCTTTAAAATCTATATATATATCAACTTTTAATGTTCAAATTAGGATTCTATATGATTGTACATGCTAGTTGGGCATAAAACAAAACAAATACAACACTAATTAGTATCTAACAAGAAAACTGTACGTTGACGTTCAAGTTCAATAAGCTCGTCGGTAATTTTCAACACGCAGCATACAAGCGTCCGCTACGAGTTCACGTCATTGAATGGCGCGCCACGAGCCACGCGGTGTAGAAACACATTTGCCTGGCGTGTCGTGTCGCGCCAGAGCGGTGGTGGGGGCTGTGGCGCAATCGGTCGCGGGCAGTCCGCGCCACGCCAGGTCGCGCCACGCTGGGCCACGACACTCAAATGTGCCTCTAACCATACTAAATGTATGAAACCGATAGGCATCTGGCGCGACACGCCACGCCACGCCACAGTAATGTGTTTCCGACTTAAAGAATGAACGAACGATGCGTTCATAACGTGGCCTACGTTTTACATTTTTGTAAATCCCAATCATATCGGTGAGGGGCCAGGAGTCCATAGCACAGAGGATCCTAGTTTGGATTCCTGACCCACATTAACATTTGTACCTCCAATATTTGTTAAACAATAAAGAAACAAAATTGTACTTCGTGGGAGATAAATAAATATTACTTATATTTATTTTTGAAATTATCTTCAAAATTTGTTTTGAGAAACAACGCCGTCATTAGTTCGCGCCAATAATCTACTCCTCGACTCTCCTTGACTGCTATCTTTGGGACCTTTAGATATCGCGTTGTGACAATCACTAAAAGGCACCACGGCGGGTGATTCGAACGCGTGTTGGAGTTGTCACCTCAAAATATTTTCTCATAAAATGTCGAGATAGTTCAATGTTAAGGCACTTGTCCTACCCAAAACTATTTGATGATATATACAAACAATATTGTAGTAAATGTTTGAAATACTCATGATTACCTACAAAAAAGTCCGTGAGGCTGTATGTCTAAATAATAAAGTTGAGTAGGTACGATGAATAATGTTGACATTTGCGAGGTAGTGAATATTCCCAAAATATCCCAATAATATAACATTACAAAAGTAGGTATTGGGTGAAGCACTGATACCAGAGCCAGAGACAAAGCAGAGCCGCGGGCTGCAGCTAGTATAAAATAATATTGGCACGTTTTCCTGTTAGAATCGCAGCCCGTTCACACATTTATTTTTGAATCAAAGACAAGTAGGTACTTACCAAAAAGTGTGAGTCATTACTAAATGTTTTTATTCATTTTCCTTGTTCAGGTTCGTTAAGAAGCATTCGTCATATCATTTCATCAAGTATTCTTTGAATCGAAAATAAGTACTAAAGTAGGTATGAGTCACTACTTGGTGTTTTATTCATTGTACTAGTTCTGGTTTATTATGCAGTCTGCTTCATACTTGCATCCGAGCAAGACCAGTGCAGATAATTTTATTTTATATTTATGACCATATATTATATTGTGGATTCATAAGAAATACATTACCGCGGTCTCAACTAAAGTTTACTTTAGCGAGTTTTTCATGAAACTAAATATTAAATCATAATTGTTTAGTTTTTATTTTTGGTACAAAATAAATACTATTGTGAACGAGCTAGTGTACGTCGTCTCTGGACTATATTTGAGGTAAGTTATACAAGATTTATATTACCCTTGCTTTCATATGTATGTCCGGCCGATTAAAGCTGAAATATGGCGTACTTAGATACCTTTTTTTTAGGTACCTACGTAACTTTGAAAAACATTAAAATAATATGAAAAAGACAAAGACAGAAATTATTTATTTCAACTACTCGTATGCCATTGAGCGGCACCTTTGAACGTTAAATATATAAATTTTGATTCTACTGTCCATTCGGCAAAGTAGCTTGTTATGGAGAAGAACGGACAAGAAACTCCACAAAATGGATAAGAAACTCCATATGCTACTATGGAGCTGGTTTCATGATGGAACTGGAAGTTGGCCATAGCAACTCCTCAACAGACAAGATAGCACCACCATGTTGGATGGATGGATTGGATGTGTTTGACAAATGTTAATGTTGGCTAGATGTGGACTGTATTAGAAGCCACAGACTACGTTTCGAGATACAGATAGGTCAATAAAATTGCGAATCGCTTACACAACTAACTTTAATTATTTTGACAGTACCCATATTATGTAAAAACGAGTAAAAAACCATAAATTTATAGAAAAGGTCGCAACACCGTCCCCCCCATGTAGCGATGTCGCAACACCTACTGGGGCCCTCCCAGTACGGCTAACTTTCTCGAGGGCCTTTTATTTTTTACATACCGAATTGATTACCTCCTTTTTCTTGAATTCGGTAAATAGGCACCCATACAGGATCAGGCACCTTCGTTGTCTGTCTGTCTGTCCGGGTGTCAAATTTTCTCTGGAACGCCTGGAGGTATCAAGTTGAAATTAATATGGCAATATACTCAGATCTGCAATCCCTTGGATCGGTGAAAAAAAAAATTATACCATTCCCCCACCTCCGTTACGTTACATAATTATAATTAATTAAACACCATTGCAATTAATATTAGATTTACAATCCAAATAAGTATTTACTAAACATCCAAGACTAAAATCATTATTAAAATCCTAAATACAAACAAAAACTCAAGATTAAATCTATAAAGGAGTTTGAAAGTCGAGTATTCTTTGCACAAGGAGTTTGTATCGAGTATTTTTTTGCGCAAGGAGGTTATAAAGCATTGAAATGGAGGTCGAATATATTAATGTGTTCTAAATACAAACACCAAAACAGTGATTAAAAGAGCTTTTTATTTACTGTTTTTAATGAATAAAGTTGGAAACAAATTATCGGACGCGGCTTACGGACGCGACTGACTTATAGTGATAGACTTATAGTGTATCTGGGAAATTAATGTACATTACATTGTTCAAACTATCGGACGTAAGTCGCGGACGTGACCTTGGGCGTTCGGACGTCTGATAGAGTTTGGCATTATTAGTTGAGCTGGCAAGATGTCAGACAAGGACACACTACCAGCGGGAACCCTCTCGCTTGGACCGCTTTTTGTTAGATACCGTTTATAAGGAAATAGCTGACCTAGGTGTATGACAATAGATTTCATTTTAGCTCAACAAAAATTTTTGGTACACAGTCTAGTATAAGAAATACGTATAATGTCTTTGGTATAAGGTCTTTGGTTCGACCTCAGATTTTCAAGTCGAGTGTCAAACGTCAAATTCACTCACCCGCTGTCAAAATCGGTGACAGCTAGCAGACAACGAAATAATAAAGGTGGAAACACATTACTGTGGCGTGGCGTGGCGTGGCGCATACTGGCGTGGCGCTGAGTGTGCACACTAAGCTGGCGTGTCGTGGCGCGCCATGGCGCTATTTCTGAATTAGTATACATCGAACCTTTGCAACGTGTAGACGTACATAATATTAACTTCGGATTCGGATGATGATTTCGATGAAGACCATCAATTTATTTCTATGCACCAGCCATGTTATATCTCCACCACCCTTCCACCATCTTGGTTGACTGGTAGAGAATACCTTAAGCTTTAAGTCTGCCTATGTACCTTTAAGTTGCATGAAATGTTAATAAATAAATTAATTTCACCTAGCAATTAAACTACTTTAGAGCAAAATTAAAAAAAAACCGGCCAAGTGCGAGTCAGACTCGCGCACGAAGGGTTCCGTACCATTATCGCAAAAAAGGGCAAAAAAATCACGTTTGTTGTATGGGAGCCCCCCTTAAATATTAATTTTATTCTGTTTTCAGTATTTGTTGTTATAGCGGCAATAGAAATACATCATCTGTGAAAATTTCAACTGTCTAGCTATTACGGTTCATGAGATACAGCCTGGTGACAGACAGACAGACGGACCGCGGAGTCTTAGTAATAGGGTCCCGTTTTTACCCTTTGGGTACGGAACCCTAAAAAAGAAGGCAAGGTCATTCCAAATTTAAAAGTTTTTAGGACAAAAACATAAAAAATTCGGTTTGTTTACATTTTGATTATAATGATAAGCGATTATCTCCGCAACGTTTGGACCGATTTACATGATTCAAACGGATAAAATGGTTTTAGACCAAAACCTTTCATTTGACGCTAACTTCATCATATAATCTCCACAAACAAAAATTTACGTTTTCAAGTTCCTCGCGTAATTATTAATGTATGATAACTCTTATCAATTCTTTAAAATCTATATATATATCAACTTTTAATGTTCAAATTAGGATTCTATATGATTGTACATGCTAGTTGGGCATAAAACAAAACAAATACAACACTAATTAGTATCTAACAAGAAAACTGTACGTTGACGTTCAAGTTCAATAAGCTCGTCGGTAATTTTCAACACGCAGCATACAAGCGTCCGCTACGAGTTCACGTCATTGAATGGCGCGCCACGAGCCACGCGGTGTAGAAACACATTTGCCTGGCGTGTCGTGTCGCGCCAGAGCGGTGGTGGGGGCTGTGGCGCAATCGGTCGCGGGCAGTCCGCGCCACGCCAGGTCGCGCCACGCTGGGCCACGACACTCAAATGTGCCTCTAACCATACTAAATGTATGAAACCGATAGGCATCTGGCGCGACACGCCACGCCACGCCACAGTAATGTGTTTCCGACTTAAAGAATGAACGAACGATGCGTTCATAACGTGGCCTACGTTTTACATTTTTGTAAATCCCAATCATATCGGTGAGGGGCCAGGAGTCCATAGCACAGAGGATCCTAGTTTGGATTCCTGACCCACATTAACATTTGTACCTCCAATATTTGTTAAACAATAAAGAAACAAAATTGTACTTCGTGGGAGATAAATAAATATTACTTATATTTATTTTTGAAATTATCTTCAAAATTTGTTTTGAGAAACAACGCCGTCATTAGTTCGCGCCAATAATCTACTCCTCGACTCTCCTTGACTGCTATCTTTGGGACCTTTAGATATCGCGTTGTGACAATCACTAAAAGGCACCACGGCGGGTGATTCGAACGCGTGTTGGAGTTGTCACCTCAAAATATTTTCTCATAAAATGTCGAGATAGTTCAATGTTAAGGCACTTGTCCTACCCAAAACTATTTGATGATATATACAAACAATATTGTAGTAAATGTTTGAAATACTCATGATTACCTACAAAAAAGTCCGTGAGGCTGTATGTCTAAATAATAAAGTTGAGTAGGTACGATGAATAATGTTGACATTTGCGAGGTAGTGAATATTCCCAAAATATCCCAATAATATAACATTACAAAAGTAGGTATTGGGTGAAGCACTGATACCAGAGCCAGAGACAAAGCAGAGCCGCGGGCTGCAGCTAGTATAAAATAATATTGGCACGTTTTCCTGTTAGAATCGCAGCCCGTTCACACATTTATTTTTGAATCAAAGACAAGTAGGTACTTACCAAAAAGTGTGAGTCATTACTAAATGTTTTTATTCATTTTCCTTGTTCAGGTTCGTTAAGAAGCATTCGTCATATCATTTCATCAAGTATTCTTTGAATCGAAAATAAGTACTAAAGTAGGTATGAGTCACTACTTGGTGTTTTATTCATTGTACTAGTTCTGGTTTATTATGCAGTCTGCTTCATACTTGCATCCGAGCAAGACCAGTGCAGATAATTTTATTTTATATTTATGACCATATATTATATTGTGGATTCATAAGAAATACATTACCGCGGTCTCAACTAAAGTTTACTTTAGCGAGTTTTTCATGAAACTAAATATTAAATCATAATTGTTTAGTTTTTATTTTTGGTACAAAATAAATACTATTGTGAACGAGCTAGTGTACGTCGTCTCTGGACTATATTTGAGGTAAGTTATACAAGATTTATATTACCCTTGCTTTCATATGTATGTCCGGCCGATTAAAGCTGAAATATGGCGTACTTAGATACCTTTTTTTTAGGTACCTACGTAACTTTGAAAAACATTAAAATAATATGAAAAAGACAAAGACAGAAATTATTTATTTCAACTACTCGTATGCCATTGAGCGGCACCTTTGAACGTTAAATATATAAATTTTGATTCTACTGTCCATTCGGCAAAGTAGCTTGTTATGGAGAAGAACGGACAAGAAACTCCACAAAATGGATAAGAAACTCCATATGCTACTATGGAGCTGGTTTCATGATGGAACTGGAAGTTGGCCATAGCAACTCCTCAACAGACAAGATAGCACCACCATGTTGGATGGATGGATTGGATGTGTTTGACAAATGTTAATGTTGGCTAGATGTGGACTGTATTAGAAGCCACAGACTACGTTTCGAGATACAGATAGGTCAATAAAATTGCGAATCGCTTACACAACTAACTTTAATTATTTTGACAGTACCCATATTATGTAAAAACGAGTAAAAAACCATAAATTTATAGAAAAGGTCGCAACACCGTCCCCCCCATGTAGCGATGTCGCAACACCTACTGGGGCCCTCCCAGTACGGCTAACTTTCTCGAGGGCCTCTTCAGCGTTCCTCCTTTAGTGACAACGTCAGCTACGCACACGACACGACAATGATGGGGTCTTTTCCCGGGTACACCATGATCACGCGCCTCATAGGCCACACTCCCCGGCAGGGACTCAAACTTTAACCGTAATTAGTGTTTTAACACTGTTTTTTAAACATTTTTAAATGTAACAGATACAATAATAGTTTTTTACTTTAAATGTAACAGATAAGTAACAGAAATAAAAAGTTTAATCATAGTTTTAGGTATAATTGCACAGTACGGCAACAAGGCGCGGTTCGACGACGATCACACAATAACGCATTCAACATAACACATTTGTTCAGAGGCACGGGCACTGCACTGCACTGCTGAAGTTGATCATACGATCAGCACATGCTTTGGACGGCTTATCCTGAAGGAATATCGGCGGCGGGAGTTTCAGCTTCATATCCGAAGCGGCCATGGACCTGGTGTACGGGTACGCGTTAGCACTCACCGCGAACCCGCCGCGGCTGTCCGTCACCGGACCCTCCTCTGGGGAGTACCCCCTATCACCGGCGCACCAGAACACACTATGCGCCGTGACCACCCCAGGGACCAAACCAGCACATGGGTGCCAGACGACCCCGTGTATGGCACTCTTGGTCCCCTTGTGTCGGGTCAAGGTCAATGGCCCCGCCACCTTCCAATTTTCGGCCGCAGGGGATAGGGAGAGCGGCCAACGCTATACCGACACTCCTCCTCCCCTGCGGCCCACCGCATCCGCCATCAGATGGTGGCGACCCCGTCCAGGCCGCGGTATTACGATGACGTAATACCGGCACTCCTCTCCCGCCGCGGCCTCCAAACCTCAACCGTGATATCGTATGGGTTTGGGAGACCCCATACGACATCACAGCCCGCCTCAGTTGCGATGTCGCCCAGGCAGCACCGCAACCTACATGTTGGCCGCTACGTCGTCGGCTTATCGGCAAAAGCCCTGACGAGCGGCCCCTCCTCGAGTTCCTCTTCGCTTCACCGTGGGTGACCAAGCCACGGTTACTGAGCCCCCCCGCCTCGCAGGGACTCAAACTGTAACCGTAATTAGTGTTTTAACACTGTTTTTTAAAACAGTTTTAAAAGAAAAACATTTTTAAATGTAACAGATACAATAATGTTACCGAATCAAACTGTAACATTGTATATGTGTTGACAAGTACTAATATGTGTAACAGAAATAAACAGTTTTATCATAGTTTTAGGTATAATTGCACAGTACGGCAACAACGCACGGTTCGACGACGATCTCACAATAACGCATTCAACATAACATATTTGTTCAGAGGCACGGGCACTGCGTCGTTATTTTTCGGTTAATCCGAGAAGAGAATTTTTTCCCGGGTGGACGAGCCCGGGGATGTGTGCAACTTTTTAATATTCTTAGTTACACACCCAACATATCCTTTTTTTTTTTTTTTTTTTTTTGATAACGCTGGAAAAAAATGCATTACGCATACCCGCCCATCGGGGGAATGGACGGGCTATGTGGGACTCCCCGGGCAAGCCCGGTATACCCACTAAAATAAACCAGCGCACTCCCGCATCGTCTGTGTGGAGGAGGACTGGGAAACCGGCACAGCCTTTACGCCCAGTCCTCCGCCGACGACTGCCCACCATAATGGCGGGCCCCGCACGCCCCTCCCTCAGTGGAGGGGCCCGGGAATGACCGTGAGTGATCGGCCATTCCCGCCCGACGAGGGTGGTGATTGTGCAATGCAGACGACAAGCGCCCCCGCACCTGCCGCCCGCTAATCACCACCAGGGGGTGGGCGCAGGCGATCGTACAACCGCCCTCTCCCACCCCCACCGCTGCCTCCTTTTGCGACATGGCGTCCTCGCAAAAGGAGGCAACCGCCGCCCAGGCCCTCCCGCTCCCCAGCATGGATTTACCACACCGGGAAGCGAGAGGACCTGTCTAACTACTCCTCAGGGCACGGCGCAGCTACGCCCCCGCTGGGCACACCTAGACGGTGTGCTGCGCCGTCCCCCCCACCGCGCTGGACCTTAACGGTCCCCGCCGTTGCAGCATCTGACCGGTGAAGGCCAGACGCCGCCCACCGCGTGTGCGGCGAAGCGTCGAGACCGACGCTCCGCCGCCTCCTCCTACCATTGACTTGTCCCTGCCGACCATCCCACGTCAAAGGAGGGTCGGCAACGACAAGTCACGTCCTCCTCGTGGGCCCACCTCCCGCCCCCGAGCCGCGGCCACCCCCACCCGAAGGAGAGATTCCGGGCTGCAGAGCCAGGTGCAGAGCGGGCAAAGCCCGGATGCAGAGCCGGGCAAAGCAGGGTGCAGAGCTGGTCAGTGCACTCGGGGAACTCAAACCGCACGAGTACCGAGTGCAAAGCCAGGTGCAGAGCGGGCAGAGCCGGTCACTGCAGAGCCGGGCAGTGCAGGGTGCAGAGCTGGGGTGCCCCGGGCGTTCCCCCCCGCAGGGGAAGGCGGCCCGCCCAGAGGCCTGGAGGTGAGCCCCACCGCTGACCTACCGCTACCTACCCCGCCTACCCCTGTGTCGCGTCTGGAGTGTCCCCTGCTAATCAGGGAACACCCAGAGCGACAAGTCCACCCCTCCCCCCCCGTCAGGTATTCGCCACCGCCAACAAGAACCCACGAATGGGAAGTTATTGACGGTGCCCAGGGTGCACCAGCCCAGCGGGTTGCTCTTCCCCCCGGACGTATCCGAAAGAGACCAGCAACCAACTAGGCCAACGTGGAGGTAACCTGACCCGCACCCCACACCCAACATATCCTAGGACTACACTACTTATGCCTCATCGATAACAAAACTCTTATTTTACGCTAAAACATGTTCTTGATTCTATGATACTATTTAATGCCTTGCTGATTTTAATACAATACTCTTAGTCTACTCTTAAATGTATTATTGATTTCTATTCAATTTATACCTTATTGTTAAGATCTTCAACTGAACAAACATATACACTTAAACATACCATCGACCTCTATGCTACTAGTGTCTGGTGGCTAACAGGTACGAAGGTATTGATTGTTCACGTTGTTTATTTTTTTTCTTTGTCGATAACTTCAGACGCCAACTCCCAATCCATTCTGCCGGTGGCTCTTTTATCACGACAACGCACCCGCGCACAGGTTGGCAGTTGCGATGGCTGCCATTCAGCAAGCTGGCTTCGAATTGGTTGCCCACCCCCCTTATTCACCAGATCTGGCGGCTAGCGATTTTTATCTGTTCCCCAAATTGAAAAAATACTTAAGGGGAAACAGGTACGAAGACAATAACGATGCGATGGATGCCGTGGAGAGCTTTTTGCAGGACCAAGACAAAACTATTTTTGTGAAAGGGATTGAAGCCTTGGAAAAACGCTGGACTCAGTGTGTAGAGAGACTCGGCAACTATGTAGAAAAATAAATTATTAAGTTATCAATAGTCATTATATTCTATCTCATTCTCACTACATTTTGATCCCTCTTCGTAAGTGCTAATTCTACGTGACGCGGGTGAAGTCTATAATAATTATGTGGTCGATCAACACTTTACCGTAAAACTTTATTTTATCTTAGACTAGCGGACGCCTCGCGGTTTTACCCGCGAAGTTCCCGTTCCCGTGGGAATACAGGGCTACTTTTAGTAGCCTTTGTCACCCGGGTATAGTGTAGCTTCCCAACGGTGAGAGAATTTTTGAAATCGGTCCAGTAGTTTTTAAGTTTATTCGTTACATACAAAAATGCAAATCTTTCCTCTTTTTAATAAGTATATAAATATAGATTGTGCTTTGTCACTGCTGTGCGCGACTTGCCAAAAATATAAAAATAAAATCAGTCTCAATTCTCTGCGGGAGAGATCACAACAAACAAACTGTGCAAACTATTGGGAAACGATCAAAAACACAATCACATTATTGAAGGTGCAGAGACAGTGACAGAAAGACGTATGTATTACAAGCTTTTATTTAGTTTCACCCACAGAACAGAAAAAACGCCTTCTACTGTCTTCTCTGTTCTGTGGTTTCACCTGTCCCGATGTCTGTAATCAAACCTTCCAAGTTAAATTTGACACATTTCCCGGTGTTGCTTAATTTATTTTCTCGTGTCAATGCAATTTTTAATATAAAATCTTGTTTTGTTATGATTTGTTTGGTTTTAAAAACTGGCCAAGTGCGAGTCGGACTCGCGCACGAAGGGTTTCGTACCATTCTCGCAAAAAACGGCAAAAATATCACATTTGTTGTAATGGGAGCCCGCCTTCAATATTTATTTTATGCTGTTTTTAGTATTTGTTGTTATAGCGGCAACTAAAATACATTATCTGTGAAAATTTCAACTGTCTAGCTATCACGGTTCATAAGATACAGCCTGGTGACAGACAGACAGACTGACCGCGGAGTCTTAGTAATAGCCTTTTCGCAAATATATTGGGGTCGGCTTCCAGTCTTACCGGATTTTGCTGAGTACCTGTGTTTTACATGGAGCGACTGCCTATCTGACCACCACAACCCAGTAACTGGGTAACACGGTACCCATTGGCAAAACTGGTGTCAGATCTCATGCAGGCTTCTGACTACTCGTAACAACTGTCAAAGATCTTCAAAAGACAGCCGGGACCAACGGCTTAACATGCTTGCCGAGGCACGGAGGAAACTCGGTATGTTGAAATGGACACCCATCCACGGACCGACCTCGTCAAGCGTTGCTTAACCTTGATGATCGACCAGTGCGGCTGTTATTATTTAGCCACTAGCTCCTCTAAAACGAGAAATAACTTTCTTTTCGGAAGTTGGTGTCTTTGGTACCAATTTTTAGGGTTCCGTACCCGAAGGGTCCAAGCGGATAAATGACTATATTATCTAGCATTATATTCCTTATTATCATTAAATAACATTTGAGGGTATATATTTCTTATACTGGCTCTACCATTATAAGTATAGACTGAATGCAGAAACGCACGATCCCGTCGACGGGGTTTTATTTTTACCCGACTGCCGAAGGAGGGTAATGTGTTTATCAGTCTATGTATGTATGTTTGTTCCTATATGGCGTTCTAGAGACCAAACGCGTTGACCGATTTTGATGATTCTTACGTCAATCGATTCGTCTTAACCCTGCGAGTGTCACTGGCTACATTAAAATTGCAAAATAGATGGCGGCTTTTGGGTGCCATATTGTGGGGGCCCATTTTTTTCTTCTTCTATACCCATCGTGTGGCGTATCAAAATGAAGGGTATTAAGAGGTGATTACAAAAATATAATATACTTATATGTTTAAATGCACCTAATTCAAAAAAAAGTAACTAAAAAGTTGTAAAAAAAAAAAAAAAAAAAAAAAAAAAAAACCAAACTGCTTGGAAAGCCAACTAAAAAGACGTAAACAAGAAGAAAATCATGCTTTGCAGTCGGAGGATACATCTGGTTTTGGTCAACCAGCTCGCGCATTTGTATCCTCCGACTTCACAGCATGATTTTCTTCTTGTTTACGTCTTTATAATTGGCTTTTTAAGCAGTCGGGTTTTTTGTTATTTTTATTTCGGTGTGGATTTTATAATGTAGTCTGAGCCTGTCTGGAACCTAGCAAACATGTGAGATGTATTTACTATCGCATGGTGGAGAGTAATTAGTAATGCTATAATAAGAATGAAATATCTAGCAGATAGATATATTCATTGCGGATTTAATAGTCAGGTAAAAATATGAGGATATAGAAAAAATTGGACGAATGTATGTTAGCCTTCTACAATCTGGGTTCAGGTACGGTTCCGCCCTTCTTAAAGTGATGGCAATATGAGGGCAGGATTGGAAGACATCAGTCACTGTACTAGTGTTGGTCGACTTCTCAAATGCCTTCAGTACCGTCAGTCACGACATCCTGTTAGCCATTCTGTCCTATTTGAAGGATTTTTTTTTACTTGTTGATAGGGTAGCCACTATCTCACCTGTTTCTCCCAAAGCATTAGAATGGTTAACCTCTAACCTTCAAGAACGTCTGCATTCGGTTCACGTAGGAGATTCTTCATCTCGTTGGTGTGATTTGAAAACTGGTGTTCCTCAAGGCGGCATTCTATCTCCTCTTCTATTTTTATAAATCTCATTACTTCCAAACTTCAGTGTGCGTAACACCTGTATGCTGATGACCTACAGTTGTACTGTCAGGGGACTGTCGATGTAATACCTGATGTTATCAGCAAATTAAACAGGGAATAATTGGCTATAAAATCCTGGTCCGATAGATATAGATATGATAGATTTGGATGGTACAACTTTGCCACCTATCTTGTTCGACGATAGGATTGCTCCATTCAGCACTGCTGTAAAGGACCTGGGCTTGCAAATCGATAATACCCTTAACTGACGTTCTGAAGTCGCTAGTGTGAGTCAGAAGGTCACTAGAACTCTGCGGGCTCCGTATCGTTTGAAAAATATATTGCCATCGAACACGAAGGCAATGCTTGAGCAGACCCTTTTTTGTCTATCATCGATTTAAGTGACGTGTGCTATTACGAACAGAATGCAGATCTCCCCAACAAACTTGACCGTGTTCTAAATTACTCAATTCGATTTGTTTTCAATTTGCGTAAATACGATCATGTCTCTGCACATAAGTCACTTGACATCAGTCAAGTACACAAGCACTAATGGCGCGACGCAGTCAGTGGGGCCACTACGAACGAAGTGTCATTTTGCACACGAACTTTGACATTGCGGTTTTACAGGGAATATTGGGCAATATTGGACCGAGCTCAGTCGCGGCTGTCATGAGTGCTTTGTGCGGGCGCGGGCGTTTGTACATTAAGTACTGTAACGAGGTTGGTTGCATTGGATTGGTTACCTTTATTATTCGTTACAGACCGAATTTACTTTTTTGTTTTTAATTCTTTCTTTCAATAATTTTTAAGTTATAAAGGTCATTCAATCTTTCAAGATGACAAATTAGAAATTCATTATCTAGGATTATAATTAATTATTTTAAGCCCATAGACGAAATTGGGAACTTGTCATAATAATAAGGTTCAAGTCATACAGCTTACAAATGTTTCCTCCAACTACACAGCATAATTTTCTTCTTATTTAAGATCATCTTTGGTTTTTTGATTTTATTAGGTACCTGTTGTTTCACATTTATATTTTTGTCGAGCTTGGTGCTTTTCACAATTTAATGTTTTAAGTGGGATCATTATTACACCATTACTACGTCTTTTTACTCTCCAATCTTCGTCGTATGTGGCGTAATATTAAATGTTTCGTGATATTAAATGGATATTTGATGCCCTGTATGGTGTGTATGGTAGGCATGATATGATGTATGTTTAGTCGAATCGATGTATTTATGTTTGTAACTTAGACAACCTACTCTTTTTTTTTTAAATTTGGAATCAATTTAGCCGGATGACCGTCCATTCATCCGGAGTGGCCCTTCTGTATACTTACTATTTTGTGACAGTACCTAGCTAAAGAAAACATTTAAGACCCACTTGCGCCAAAAACTTAACACAGAGTTAGTTGCTAACAAGAGCTTAAATAACAAATATGTCATAACATGTGATTGTGTAAAGTCATGGGTCAGAGAAGTCAACATTCGTCGCGATATTGCCGATATACGGCCGCAGTTGCTCGATAAAGTGGTCTAAAATTGGACTTCCCGATTACGCTTCTTTCGAGGCGTGGCGCCCATATGCCCGAAATCATGACTAAGCACTAATTAGCATAAGAATATATTTTTAAACAAAGCCAATACCATGGCAATTAAATATGTTTTTCAGTTCTGATCAGTCTGTCTGTCTGTCTGTTTGCTTGAGATTATTATAATATGAAATTATGAAGTGACTAGCTTCTGCCAGCGGCTTCGCACGCGTGAAAAGTGTTTTCTTATCCCAAGGAAACATTTTACCGCGATGAAAAGTAGCATAAGTATTATAACAGACTATAATCTTTTTTAGTGCCAAATTTCATTCAGATCCGTTCAGCCTTTCCAAACTTTCACATTTATAATATTTTAAAGTAATATTTTTAACTTTTTGGGTAGATTTTTGTTGTTTTTGTTAAGGTACTTGTTTTGCTTTGTAAATTTATACCGGAACTAGAATCACTGTTCTAGCTGAACACGTTTTCGCAATAAAGTCATAAGAATTTCGACACATAGTGAAAAATAGAAGGTCGCGTGTACGCCTCTGCACTGGTGAGGTGACTTCATAGTCAAATCAAATTCAGCCCCAAATTTAAAGACATAATATGATCTTCCTAAAGAATGGAATAGACTCTAGCATTACTTCTTCCATTCCATCAGAACATCTCGAGGAACACGCATTGTCGGGATCCAACTTTGTAATACCTACCTTAATTAAGAAATAAAAATTTACTGTTCAAGAGCATCACGCATCGAGTCTGCCTTTCAATCATCAACCCTGCCTCAAGCCACCACACGCACACACGCATCAACATTTGGACCTTCGAGCCGAACATCCGAGAAGCAGCGGCGGCGACGGCAGCACCTTCTGAAGTCCTGGACGAGCAACGCAGCAACGGTCAGGTCAATCAATCCTTTTTAAATTCCATCCTAAATCCCTAAGCTTCAATTTGTGTTAATACCAATCTATCAATTCTAGTGTCTTAATCTATACCGTAAAACCGTAAAGTACCTACATACTTAACTTCTTCCTCTTGCAAGCCGGCATAATGTCGAAAAAGGGTGATGATGTCATTAGTGATTTAGTCAAAAAACGCGGGTTGATTAAACGTAAAGTTACTTTGTTTTCGAAATACGTGCAATTGTTTATTTGTTCAGACGAGCTAACGGACGGACAAAAAGCCGAGTTAGAGGAACGATTCACTGCCTATAAACTAGTATTCGATCAATACACAAAAATCCAAGATGAGTTGGAATTATTCTTGCCCGACACGCAGCTAGACGAGGAGTTAGTGGATAGGGAAGAATTCGAGAACCGGTATTATTCCGTTATAGGCCAGTGTAAATGCATCTTAAAATCGAATATTAATAACAGTAATAGTAACTGTAGTACTCCGATACAGAACGAGCCGAGTCAAATTTGCGTTCCCAACGGTATGAAACTACCCACAATTACGTTGCCCAAATTCGACGGTACGTATGACCAATGGCTCGAGTTTCGAGATACTTACGTATCCATGATACACAATTGCGAAAGTTTAGGAAATATTCAAAAGTTTCATTACTTGCGGTCGGTACTCACAGGCGACGCACTACAAGTAGTCAGGGCGCTAGATTTCACTGCAAATAATTATTTAGTGGCGTGGAGTTTATTACAAAATAGGTATAATAATGACCGTTTGTTACAACAAAATCACGTAAATGCTATCCTGTACGCGCAAACGCTAATTAAGGATTCAGCCGAGTCTATTCGAAAGCTAATCGATTTAATTCTTAGAAATATACGAGCTTTAAAAACATTAGAGGAACCCACCGAACACTGGGACACTCTACTTATCTTCATAATTGTTCCAAAGCTAGATTCCTCATCGGAATACGAATGGGAACGTTACAAAGGCACGCTTTCGAAAGACAGAAAATTAAAGCTGTCTGATATGATGACGTTCCTCCAAGATCGAGCTGATTTCTTAGAAGCGGTGGGTAAGCCTAACAAAAAACAAACGGCAGATACTTGCAACATAAAAAAACCGTTAGGTGCAAGGTCATACAGTCATGTTACAACGCACAATGATAACAAAAGGAAAACATCCAACAGTTCACAACGTTTTAAATGCGATCAGTGCGGTTCCAATCACCCGTTATTTTCCTGTGAGGATTTCCTCAGCTTATCCCTTCATGATAAATTAAACTTAATTGAAGAGAAAAAGTTATGTCGAAACTGTTTGCGAACAGGCCACGCAATAAGCGAATGTTGGTATGGGCCGTGCAGGCTTTGCAACAAAAAACACAATACACTAATTC
Source organism: Orthosia gothica (assembly GCA_949775005.1). Lineage (NCBI taxonomy): Eukaryota > Metazoa > Arthropoda > Insecta > Lepidoptera > Noctuidae > Orthosia > Orthosia gothica. Next base: position 8,430,522 of record OX459061.1, on the reverse strand, counting down.
ACAACGATGCTGTCGTAGATGCTCGTACATCATCAGCTGTTGCTCAAATCACGCAAATAGTGGCACAGTCTGAACGTGATCCGAGTTCTACACACATACATGCGCCGCTTACTACTACCCACAAATCTCACACATTGTACAAAGATGACAATAATATTAACACGCATTGGTTTCAAGATCCAGTATTATTGTCAACCGCGTTAGTGGAAGTAGCGGACGCAAATAACAAATATCACACAACGCGGGCTCTCCTAGATAACGGGAGCCAACACTGTTTCATATCCCAATCGTTATGTAAGCAGCTTAATCTACCATTGATACAGTCCACTGTTCAGGTAATAGGGGTAGGTAACACTATCTCCAACTCCACGCAATCTTGTCATATTAAATTGCGGTCCAAAATTAACTCATATAACACAAACTTTAATTGCTTAGTTTTGCCGCGCATTACCGCACAACTACCCTCACTCGGTAATAATTATAAAATAAACATCCCGCACAATGTTCAACTTGCCGATCCTGATTTCTTTAAGTCTAACGAAATCCATTTATTATTAGGGGCAGATAGATTCTGGGATCTACTTAGTGAGGGTCTGATACGGTTGCCGAAAGGTCCCTACTTACAAAACACCCAATTAGGTTGGGTCATATCGGGAACCGTCCATAAAAAGGTACCACACGGTACCCTAAGTCATTGCAATTTCACGCAAACATTAGATTCAGAACTCAGACGATTCTGGGAACTGGAAGAAATACCCTCATTGTGTAACAATTTAAATAAAGACGAAAGTGCATGCGAAAATTTGTTCAGGGAGTCGACTTTACGCGACGTTAAGGGTCGGTTTTCCGTGCGCATACCGTTAAATCAAACAGCTGATGTTCTACACGACACATTTACTATGGCAAAAAATCGGTTTCTCGCACTCGAACGCAAACTTATTAGGAGCGCGCCTAGCTATAGAAAAATGTATAACGACTTTATGAATGAATACTTAAGTCTGGGTCACATGAGTCGCATTCGGAATATTCTTCGCCATGTTATTTTTTTGCCGCATCACGGTGTTTGCAGGGAACATAGTTCCACTACAAAACTTAGGGTGGTTTCCGATGCAAGTGCTAAGTCCACGTCAGTAAAATCGTTGAACGACATACAACACATTGGGCCTACGTTACAGAATGATTTGTTCTCGATATTACTTCGGTTTCGGCAATTCAAATTCATTGATAAATTACACTATTTACAAGACATACGTATTCCACGTTACGTAATCGGAGAAAATACACGCGTATCCGAGTTGCACATTTTTTGCGACGCGTCGCAGCACGCTTACGGCGCGTGCGCATACATACGTAGCTATACAGACGCAAAGATAACAGACATACCGCGCTTAGAATTGTGCGGCGCGGTAGTAGCCGCTAAGTTGTTTACCAAACTTACTCACGCGCTAAGATTAACTTTTAACAACGTTTATTTTTGGTCAGACTCCACAATAGTTTTGGGATGGCTTAAGATGTCACCCAACCTATTGAAAACATTTGTGCAGAATCATGTAGTACAAATAAATGAACTCACACTGAACACGGGTGACAAACCATGGCTTCATGTCGCAGGTGGACAGAATCCTGCCGACTTCTTACCGCGCGCAATACATTTAGAATTAGTTACAAGTCTAACTAGTGAGGCATACCTATTGGCATTGAAACGTTTCATCTCTCGGCGCGGCAAACCATTGCAGATTCATTCCGACAATTGCAAGACATTTGTAGGAGCACGAAAAGAATTTACAAAACTTTTAAACTCCGCAAAATCTGACATAATAAACTTCACGTCTGATAACTCCATCGAATTTAAATTTGTTTCGCTTTACTCGCCTCATTTTGACGGATTGTGGGAGGTGGCAGTAAAGTCTTATAAATCGCATTTGTGTCGTATTACGGGTAACGCACATTTTACATACGAAGAGTTGAGTACGGTATTGGCACAAATTGAGGCTGTCCTCAACTCCAGACCAATGACCCAAATGTCCACCGACCCAAATGACCTACTTCCCTTGACTCCAGCTCACTTCCTGATTGGCCGGCCGCTCACTGCACCTGCCAGTCTGGACCTCACCGCGAAGGCTACCCAAGGCCTGCCGCGCTATGACCGCATAGAACAGCTGAGGCAGCACTTCTGGCGTCACTGGTCAGCCGAATACATCTCCGAGCTCCAGAAGAGGACGAAGTGGCAGCTCGGCCAAGATGCACTAGTCCCTGGCGCTCTCGTCGTGGTCAAGGACGACAACTTGTCCCCCCCTGAGGTGGCGCCTCGGACGGGTATTGGAGACGTACGCCGGCAAAGACGGCACATCACGCGTAGCTACCATCAAAACCAGAGGCGGGTATTATCCGACGGTCACACCCAAAAATATGCCAGCTTCTGCATCCGGATGACCACAAAACTCCATTGGAACCAGGCGCTTCCAAGGCCGGGAGCATGTTGACGACCATCTCGACTGCCTACAACGCCATCTAGCGGCCGCGCCCTGTACCAGCGCGCTCACCGTGACAACAGCCGGTCAACCGACGCAGGGTGCGGGGGCCGCGGGAGGGCGGACGCCGCAACACTCGTGCCGCGCGTCGGCGCTACTTGGGTGCGACACAGCAGCAGTACAGACCAGGCTGTGTGGTCGCTGACACCATTCCATTCCATCAGAACATCTCGAGGAACACGCATTGTCGGGATCCAACTTTGTAATACCTACCTTAATTAAGAAATAAAAATTTACTGTTCAAGAGCATCACGCATCGAGTCTGCCTTTCAATCATCAACCCTGCCTCAAGCCACCACACGCACACACGCATCAACACACATCATGTAGATATAGGAAAAAGATGTAGTAGATCCTAAAAATAATCTGGATAAAAAATATTGAACTTGGCACATTCTGTTTTTTCAGAAAACGGAGTGTGGGCAGCTGCGTCGCCGTGTCCGTACATGAAGGTCGCCCCGACCCGGTGTCACTCCGCGAGGACAGGACATAATTGAAACTGCGAACGACTGCCCGCTGTTACTGTCTCTCCGTACAGCTGTATCACGAGGTAAATGAACAAATCACTTGGTGGACAAATATATAATTATGTTAGGCTAGACGACCGAAAACGCTAATTGAGTGAAAGAACGCGTTCTAAACTCTTAACTGATGCCTGATGCTCAACGCAAATTTGGGTCCGACGAAATGGCGCCGGTGACAATTTGCAATTTTTTCGTCATAAGTGACATTTTCATGTTCTTCGGGTCGCTAATGACCAATATAGGTATGGGGTAAGATGGCGCCGACGAAAATTTGCCAACTTTTCCTCATGGGTGACTTTGTCATGGTTTTTGGAGTCACCTATTAGATAAGAATATGGAGACAAAACAAAAATCCAAGATGGCACCGACGACAATTTGAAAATTTTTCGTCACTAGTGTCGTTTTAATGGTTTTTGGGGTCGGTAATAACGCTACCGATTTAAAGATAATTATTATGTTTTTTTTTAATTACGCCTAAATATATGTAAAAATATGCACACGGTACACCGGCGATCCTGAATTTTTTCACACCTTATAGATATCCTTTATTATAATAATATAATACCATACTTGTAATCCCCGAGTGGACAGGCAGATATGCTACCATAGTACACCCTCATTTCAACAGTTGGGCGGACAGAAGGGCTTTTCCCCATCAACCGGGCACAAGTCCAGACTCCGGACTGAGAAACTTCAGATGGAAAACACCAGAACAATTTATCCGACCTGTGAATCGAATCCAGGTTCTCATCTTTAGCAGAAGCGCTTCCGACCACCTAGCTAGACCAATGAGGCAATAATCATAGACTATAATGTACACCACAATTCTTCTTTTCATGCTCCTCCTCTTTTGTTTCGGAGGAGGGCTTTGCTGTGGATATTAGCGATGATAATTCTCTTAATCTTCGAGACCACCTTTCTTCTACATTTTCAAATTGTCGCAAGTTCTTCAACGCTGTTCACATAAATGCTCAAAGCATCCCTGCTCACTACTCTGACCTGCTGTCGTCCTTCGACTCAGATCTTGTTCATGCTGTCCTTGTATCCGAAACCTTTCTCAAACCTGCACTTCCTTCCACGCAGTATTCTCTTCCTGGATACAAAATTGTCCGCAATGACAGAACGGGCAAGGGATGTGGGGGGATTGCCATTTATCACTGTGGGAATATCAGTTACAGGATAGTTGACCAGTCTCCGAGTATCTACTCAAAGTTTGCTGAACATCTATTCATTCAAACGTAGTCGACGTTTCCTCCTTCAAAACTAAATTAGAAAATCTTTCCCCACTCTATGAGCATACACTTATCTTCGGAGACTTCAACACCTGTCTGATCAAGGGAGATGTGCGGAGCCGTAAACTCCAATCACTTGTCTCTTCTGTCAATATGCACTTACTTACGCTAAATGCTACTCACAGGGCTCCTCACTGTACTCCTTCTCTCTTAGATCTCATTATAGTTTCTGACCCTAATAAAGTAGCCACGCATGGACAGCTTCCTGCTCCTTTGTCCTATCATGACCTCATTTACCTGTCCTACAAAATTCGACCTCCTAAACGCAAGGCCAAATTTATTTTTCTTCCTAGTTTTAAAAACGTTGATCTGGAGCGTTTGAGGGCTGATGCGGGTGTGATTGACTGGTCTCTTGTGTTCACCTGCGAAGATATAAACATATAATAAATAATTAATTAATATATAATTAATAAATAGTTATATAATTGGGCAATTTATAAGAGGTTGCGGAATCGCTGCGGTCGTTTGTGTAGGAATGCAAAAAGGCGCCACATTCATAACTCCATTGATAACTTCAACCCAACACAAGTATGGTAATTTTTAAAAACTCTTGGTATTGGCAAAGCCTCTAGCGAGAGTACTTCCGAAAAGATGGCCCTCAATGCACTTAATGCGCATTTTTGTAAGTCACCTATCACCCTCGACAACCATGTTAAATCCTCCACTCTCAAAGAACTCTCTAATCTTCCTTTGCCAGCAAATACTTCTTTCTCTTTCCACCCAATTGCTGAACTAGACATAAAGAAATGTATCCTATCCATCTCCACTGAGGCGGTAGGAGATGATGGCCTTCAACTCCAAATGTTCTTGCCTATTTTGACTGAAATAGTTCCTGTTGTAACTACACACATTGTAAATTTTTCACTCTTCACAATCTCTTTTCCTACGGCCTGGAAGAAGGCTCACGTCCTGCCGCTTCCCAAAGTTTCAAATCCCTCCTTACCATCCCACTTCCGTCCAATTTCCATCCGCCCAATCCTCTCCAAAGTCCTCGAGAGTATTGTTCAGAAGCAACTGTCTTGTTATTTGTCCTCTAATGGCCTGCTGAGTCCTTACCAATCTGGTTTTAGACCTGGACATAGTACTGTAACAACTCTTGTTAAAATAACAGACGACATAAGACTGGCTATGGAGAATAAATCTCTAACTGTATTGGTTTTACTGGATTTCAGCAGTGCCTTCAACTCAGTTGACTTTGACATTCTCCTAGGAATCCTTTCCACCCTTAATGTCTCTGCTCCAGTAATTGAGTGGTTCAAATCTTATCTTCGGGGCCGCTCGCAGTCTGTTCAATCTGATGAATGTTCCTCTAAATGGTGTGAATTGACTGCGGGCGTCCCTCAGGATGGCGTCCTCTCTCCTCTTCTCTTCTCAATTTTTATAAATGCTATCACTAAAGTCCTTTCTTCTAACTATCATCTCTATGCAGACGACTTGCAGTTGTATCGTCATTTTAAAGTAGCAGACCTCGTTGAGGCTGTGGCTGCCATCAACAGTGACCTTGAAAATATTAACAAGTGGGCTAATTCCTACGGACTATTACTAAACCCAAACAAATCGCAAGCGCTTATTGTTGGTGTTAGATACATGCTCAACCTATTGGATCACCGGTGTCTCCCGCCGATAGTGTATGATTCAGTGCCCATAGATTACTCCAAAACCGCAAAAAATTTAGGCGTTCATATGGACACTCACCTCTCTTGGGAGGTCCATATTGCAAGTGTGAGTAAGAGGGTCTTTTACTCCTTTCAGTCCCTTAAACGTCTCCAAAAATTCTTACCATTTCATACTAAGGTCACTCTTGCGCAATCCCTTCTTCTACCGCTCATAGACTATGCGGATGTCTGTTTTCTAGATGCTACGGAGGTACTCCTTAACAAACTCGAGCGACTGCAGAACTTGTGCATCCGCTTTATTTTTGGTCTCCGCAAATACGACCACGTGTCGGAGTTTCGGAACAGATTAAAGTGGCTGCCAATTCGGCGTCGTCGGGATACCCATATCCTATCCCTTCTCTATACTATCCTGCACAATCCTAATTCCCCTCAATACCTTCGTGAACGCTTTGAATACCTCGTGCCGAGAGGTAAACCCTGTCGCACTGCCACTTCTCTTCTCCTTCGTCCTCCGCGACACACTTCCAGCCGCTATGATGGCTCTTTCTCTGCTACAGCAGTGCGTCTCTGGAACTCTCTCCCACACTCCATACACGACAGCCCTTCTCTGGAGGTCTTTAAGAGGATGATTAAAGATCATTACCTAACACAATGATATAATATTATTATTTATATATATATATATATTTATTTATTTATGTACGTACGTAGTAAGTATATTTATGTTTTAATTAAATTCGTCATAGGTTATTTTAATATTGTACACTGGAAGCTTGCCCTCTATAATTGTAAAATTTCTCTGTCACTCTAGGGTTTGCTGTAAGAGAACTCAGCATTGAGTTAAGCTCGCCTTTGTACATGTACTTTATTATCAAATGTATGTAATGTTGTTTTTTTGGTGTACAATAAAGAATTAAGGAATTAAGGGCACAATTCTTCTTCTTCGTGTAGTTAGCACGACAGTTGTCCATATTTACTTGGCCCAAAATTTAGCCACTTCCACGGTGTCGTTGGTGGCAGCGCATAGATCATATGATCTATGCCTAGAACCGAAGTAGATACTTGGGTTCTAGGCAATTCAGGGATTTCTTATTTGTACCAAAATTATAATTCCAGCTATAGTCTACTCCAAACGGCGAAACGTTTCACTTTAAAAATAAAAAATCATACAATCTTGCACGACCCCTTTTCCTTTTTTTACTTCTGCTTCGGAATTTTCAGTCACAGAACTTGCTCTCTTTGTTTACAGGAACACTCAGCCAGACATTGACTACGTTTGTTGTGGAGCGCTCCGCGGGACTGCGAGTGCCGCCAGCCTGTGCTAGTACTGTGTAAACCAAGTAAAGTGGCCCCAGAACTAACATAAAAAAAATACTTTTCTATCAGTAAATTAGTTTGAACAAGCCATTACTTGTACAAACATTTATTTTTAACTAGCTGTGCCCGCGACTTCGTTCGCGTGGTTGTCGAGAGCAAAACAACGTCGTTTAGATAAGAGTATATCACCTTTTTGATGATTTAGATAAGAGTCCTGACTTTGGTATAGTTGATTACGTTAATGCTTCTCTATATACTATGTTAGCGGTGGAATTACCCGGAGCATATACAAAAAGGTTGTTTGGGTTGCTAACACGTGATAGAGAAACATAGAGTTGGCCGTGTGAAAAACAATCAAAAGTAAGGTCTACACCCGCAACGGATAACGTCTGGCCTTGGGCTTTATTAATAGTCATAGCGTAACAGAGGCTTACAGGAAATTGCACACGTTTGAAAGTAAACGGAAAATTATTGGGGATAATGGGTATCCTGGGAATGAAAACAACATCACCGGAGCCGCAACCTGTTAAGATTTCGGCTTCGATGACATTTCGTTGGAGATTTGTTACTCTCAACCGAGTTCCATTGCATAGTTTTGGTGGGCTTAAATTTCTGAGTAGAATGATTGGTACTCCGACTTTTAAATAAATTTTGTGTGCTGGAAGACCTGGTGTATTTAGAGAGTCTAAAAACTCTACTGGATAGTGGGTGGCATCTCCTTCTTCTAAAACCGTGTTAATAGATAAATATTCCCTACTTTCTCCAGAAACATGTACCAATATTTGAGAATTTATTGCTGCTGCTTGGTCGTTGCGAGGTGCCAAAATAGCTCGTTGGCATAGCCAAGCAGCGTCATGGTTCGAGATCTCTGATGGATCTCCGTATACAGAGGAAATGAGTTCCTGCTGTGAGGCAACAGAAGAACACAGGCTTTCGACTAAAGTTACTTTACCTCCTTCTTGAGTCGGGTATGTGCCGTTACCAATTTGAAGTAGTAAATTTGAGAAAACCTGCGCGTTTGCGTCACCTCCCAAATATGCTCGCATATTAAAGCTCAAATTAGTTAATATGACACTACGCCATAAAATAGAGCTCTTTAAACAGGCACCTATTTCATCGGCCCTCGTTCCTCTGGGTATTATAGGGAGTGTCTGCCTGAAGTCTCCACAGAATAGCACCGTTAAGCCTCCCATCGGTCGGTCATTTTGTCTTATATCTCGCAACGTTCTATCTACAGCTTCCACAGCTTTACGATTTGCCATCGTACACTCGTCCCAAACGATAAGGGCGCAATCGCGTAAAACCCTTGCTTTATCACTATTGCGAGACACGTTGCAAACAGGGTTTTCTGTGCGGTCCAAGTCGATTGGTATTTTAAATGTTGTATGTGCAGTTTTTCCTCCTGGTAATAAAGTGGCAGCTATTCCTGAGGAAGCGACGGCAAGGGCAATTTTGTTTTGGCTCCTTATTTGAGCCAAGATAACTTTAGTGAGGAAAGTTTTACCTGTTCCACCAGGTGCATCTAAAAACAGCATTTCTCCTAATGAATGTTCTACACTACAGCATACTCTATCAAAGATTTGACGTTGTTCTGACGTCAAATTTGAACAGCCATTTCGCAATATTTCTGCTAACTCTTCGGGGTTGTAATTTATTTCAGATGTATACTCCCTATTAATTCGTTCCCCACCAACTGTCGGTGTCGGCAAGCCGTATTGACTGAGGGGGTTCCCTCCTATACTTGTAACTATATCTTGTATAGCCAGCAAAGCCCTATTATGGCAGCTTTCACGTACTTGGTCAGAAGTTTCACTATTTATATTTTGCTGTCTCAAAAAATCTTCGGCAAACGCGTCTTTATATTTTTGCCACAACTGCCCAGCGTCCGATAGGCCACAAAATGTCAACAAAATGGCAAATAAATGGCGCAAACGATGTGGACTATCACTGACGCATGCTTCGGCTAAAGCATCATCCCAATGCTGATCGCCATCTAATAAATGCCGTGCGCGGCAAGCAGCTTGAAATGTGGGATATTCTATATCGTCCACTTTGCGGAGCTCAGCAAAAGAAGTAGGTCCTCGCACTGTGTGAAGAAGAAGGCGTAAATAATAACACTCTGCATTATTTGGGTGCACCGTGTATACTCTTCCAATCACGTGTTCTTTAAAAATGCCGGACTCGCCTTCTACAGCAGTTCCACGTCTCCTGCGATTAAAAACACCTTGCTGCTTGTTATAAGTATAATAATGTGGCACTTCATTGTACAACAGAGACTTAGCGAAATTGTCTCTTTCGCAAAGGCGAAAGAATGCGAGCAAGGTGGTTTGTCTTGGGTTGTTCATTCTTTCTGCCACATTTTCTGGCTGAAAGTAAACTCGCTGCCCGCCTTCCAGGTGCACGTCAAGATGGATGACTGGCGGATACCTTTCATGAATAGGGAAACTCAAAATGCGCCAAACTGCCTCCGAAGAGCTTATGTATCGGCCAGATTGATACCTTGTCACTTCATCAAATTGGTTGTTATTTCTTAGTGCTATCATGGCTTGATCACTACCTTTATTAACATATTTACATATATATTTTATAGATTCGACGCTATTACAAATTTCAACATTAATGTGTGCTTGAAAAGCGTTTGACAAAACTGGAGAATACGGTACCACCCAACTATTATTTAGAATTATTTCTTGTCCACGGAATCTGACAGTAGCTGTGAAACCACCTTGTGACGGTGATCTTCGCCGGTATTGCGGATACCCATTTTCCCCAGCCATAGTTAGTTCTTTCAGTGCTCTGGGGTATTTTTTTGAGCATTGACCATCTTTCATGCACGGTGATTCCCTGTTTAAGAGGCCACATGGCCCGTGAACCATATGTGTTTTTACTATGTCATGCAAAATCGGATCTGCATTATAGTCCGGAAATTCTGCACTTATGACACTGTCTATAGCATCGGGACGAATTTTTTCTTCCAGCCACAGAAGAATGTGCGCGTGGGGTAAACCACGCTTTTGCCACTCGACGCTATACATAAAACAAAGAGTTGAACCGAAAACTTTCTCCTTTGTAAGTAGATTAATCAAGACTTTGAGTTTTAAATGAAAAATCCTAGCAATAATGTCATGTCTGTCGTATGACGCCTGTCCTGTGAGAAGTGCCTGGCAAATCTCCGTCCACTTTGGATTTGTTGTAAATGTTATAAAAAGGTCCGGCCGGCCGTATTTACGGACGTAACAAAAAGCATCTTGCGTTCGTTCGTGCATATACCGCGGACCGCCTGTGAAACTGGATGGCAAAATAACCAATCGACCCAAGTTTTCGACGTTATTATCTGATTGCATGGCGTCCCGCAAGTGCACGTATTCTTCAGCGCGTAACCGTCGCTGGTTAGTGCGAATATACACTAAACGTTCAGTTTCTATTTTTGCGTACATGTCCACAATAAATTGGCTGAACAAACCACGAAATCGTTGCAAATATACGAAACTGTTTTGCCTTATTTGTAAAAGGTAGGAATAGTATTGTTGAGCAGATATTTTTTTTTGATAATTAGTGACTCTCGTAGTAGGGTTCACTTGGTACAGCCCAAAATTGTACCCATCTTCACCATGACAATAGATTAGTGGATATTGCAGGGCGTCGTAAGCTCGGTGGGTTTCCAAAATGCGTTGAAGGCGATCGTCGCGTGTACGCAACACGATATCACGTCTCTCACACTCCTGGTCGACTAAAACAACTGCAACTTCATCTGCGACGGGTGCATTGTGTCTTCCACGGTGTTCACCCACAGGACGTCTATCGGCACTTATAACAATTTTGAAATCATTGCTGCCTTGTGGAATTGACTCCAATGCAGCTTTGAATTCACGAACGTACTGGTTAACGCGATGCAGCAATTCTTGAAGTTGACCCAAAAGCTCAGCATTGAGCTGGGGAAAATTGTGATTTCTAACATTGAGCTGTTGCGTGTAATCGGATACAAAATAAATTTGGAGAAATTTGGGTTCATTTTCTGGCAGCAAAGATCCAATAAGGTGATAAACTTGACCTTGTACTTTGAAGGTTGGCATGAACGGTCCTTCCGTTATTTGTTTTGCCCCAAAGGAAGTCATTTGGAAAGCACTGTTATATAAACGAATATTATCCAAAAAACGGTTCGACTGGGGATGATCGCCATTCAGGAGACTTATAAGTAAGTGTGGTGGATCTTGGAAATTTGGAAGAACAATTTTTCCATTTGAGCAGCACATTCCATCTGTCTCTTTCCTCCATTTCAAAGCATGACAAAAATTACAAATTTCTCTCATGTCACCCACGAAAGTAAAGCCAGCATAATTAATTCTAGACGAATATGTGAACCCTGATTTTTCCCTATTGTCCCAAGGTAATAAAATATTTGCATCGTCATTTTCCATGGACTCATCAGCTCCGCTATTTGTTTCTCTATTCATATGGTATCGAGCTCGTTCTATTTCTAGGCGAGATTGACGTTGTTCTGCTGTTTCTGCTCGTCTTAGTTCATCTATTCTTTCCCTTTCAGATGCAAGATAACTTTCATTGTTTCTTTGTACACCTACATAGTTATGTCTAGCTATTTCTAATCGTTCTTCTCTTTGGGAGAGAGATTCAGACTCGCGCGAGAGAGCGTGTCGCTCTCGGTCAGATGACAGACGTGCTTGGCGTTCCTCGATACTCTCTTGAGAACGCAAAGTCGCGGTCCGAGTTCTTTGCGAACTTAAGCGCGACTCCCTTTCTGTGAAAGTCTCTGACTCGCGTGAGAGAGACTGGCGCTCCCGATCAGCAGACAGCCGAACTTCGCGTTCCTGGATATTCTCTTGAGAACGCAAAGTCGCGGTCCGAGTTCTTTGCGAACTTAAGCGCGACTCCCTTTCTGTGAATGTCTCTGACTCACGTGAGAGAGAGTGGCGCTCCCGATCAGCAGACAGCCGAACTTCGCGTTCCTGGATATTCTCTTGAGAACGCAAAGTCGCGGTCCGAGTTCTTTGCGAACTTAAGCGCGACTCCCTTTCTGTGAATGTCTCTGACTCACGTGAGAGAGAGTGGCGCTCCCGATCAGCAGACAGCCGGTCTTCGCGTTCCTGGATACTCTCTTGAGACCGCAAAGTCGCGGTCCGTGTTCTTTGTGAACTTAAACGTGACTCCCTTTCGGTGAACGTTTCCGATTCACGTGAAAGAGCGATGTGCTCTCGGTTAGCAGATAACCGTGCTTCACGATCTTCTTCCGATTCCTGAGACCTACAAAGTCTCATCCTTTTCGCATTTCGGCTACGCAGCGAAAGGTTAGTTTTTTTTCTTTGAGGCATTTTCAAGGAAAATTAAAGCAATAAACAAAACTAACAACACTTATGACTGAATAGCCTACAAACTTAAAAGAACGGTGCGTCGAACAGTCTAGTGTGACAACGTATCGTCTGTTCGTGGTCGTGACTCAACGAATTGGCAACACTAACTTACTGTATAACGATTGGCACTATTGGATTCAAACTACGAAGTAAATCAAATACAATCTTAACTTCGTACTTCAAACCAATGACCAAAGTTGACCAAACGAAACCAATAAGATAAGCAAATACTTTTTTTTCGACCAATTTAGAAAATCGATAAACCAAGCAACCAAAGAACTTTTACGACACACGCAAGAACTTTTAAGACACCTAACGAAACCCAATTTGCCTAGTAAACACGGTGGACGTCATCCTCGCGCGGAAAATCTTAACACCGCGATTCAGAAAATGACGTCATTTGCACAACGCCATCTATCGGATTTAGATTTCAACTATCAACATTAGTTCTATTTTTAGTCTTAAGATGTCGTTGCAAGTACTATACTTAATTGCGTAACGTAATATTTTACTTCTTGAACTCACTAAATTAATCATATCTTTTGATAGAGTGAACCGATTTCGATGAAACAAAAACTAAGTTAAACCTCAAGTTGCGTATAATTTTTGTATATAAACATTGTCAGCATTGAATTCGTAGATTTTACGTGATGTGCGCACAAACAAACAGACAAACAGACAAACAGACAAACAGACAAACAGACAAAAATTTCAAAAATGATGGAAATGGGTTCTGTTACTTATCTTTTCACACGCTGGCTATTTTTTGTTTCAATTTCTTCAATGTACAAAAATGACTTTTCTACAGATTTATTATATGTTTTTTGTATATAAACATTGTCAGCATTGAATTCGTAGATTTTACGTGATGTGCGCACAAACAAACAGACAAACAGACAAACAGACAAACAGACAAAAATTTCAAAAATGATGGAAATGGGTTCTGTTACTTATCTTTTCACACGCTGGCTATTTTTTGTTTCAATTTCTTCAATGTACAAAAATGACTTTTCTACAGATTTATTATATGTATAGATTACATGATTTCTATCAAACTACTTTGTGAAGAAACAACGAAACAAACCCAGAGGTGTATTTAGTCCAGACATTATATTGGTGAGTTCATAATGAGGAGTATGCAGACTAGGCTCTGAGCTGGTATCTTGAGGCAACAACCACACAGATTTGAGCGAGCGTGTCATTGCACCTTTTTGATAGGTTTAGGGATTCAACGAACGGTACCAAAAAAAAGACATTTCCTATTTACGCTCAGCAGTCTCAAGGCCCCCGGGACTAACGAGGAGCTGCACCATGTTCAAGAGGCGTGAAAGAACGTCAGAAATTAGCGACCACTTGTTCGAAACCAAGTTACTCAGCTTGTTATATTTTAGAGCGTGTCATGACGAAAGGGTTAAAGGATTTCAATTAGCTTCAAATGTCGACAACATGGGCGCTTTCGGCGATATATGTTTCAAGGTAGAAGTCGAAGAGTTTGATAGACCTGTCTGTGTCTTCATAAAAGCTAAGCATATTGAAAACAAGAAACAGACACTTGCAATCGATTTAGCTACTTACTTTATTAGCTATTTGAAAGTCAGAGAACATTTCGAGCCCAGTTCATTTGATAAAGCGGAATGTTTATTCGTTGTATACACAACTGCGGGAGATGAATTTAGTGACGACTCGATAGTAGAAAGTAGCGCTTTCTCTTTTATGAATGATTTAATCGGCACAGGCGGAACGGCCAAGCAACCGTACAAGCTATACGAGGATGTAGAGTTTCTATGCAAAGTAGCTATGAATGAACAAATGATCTCGCTGGCAGAACAATTAGCAAAGTTTATAAACGATGACGATAATTTTCAAGTGATGCTGGCTGACGAGTTAATACAAAGCTATCATGTAGTACTCGCTCAAAAAGCACTCGAAGTATCAGAAATTCAACCTGGTGGACATCGAATTGCCTCATTTCGTCAAGACTTCTTTGATGCTAATGAAGAACACCTCAATATATTCAAAGATACACTGATCAGACAAATTCTTAAGAAAAGAAAAATAAAACCCAACGATATTAAAACATTACTATCTGCATTCCTAACTAAGCCCACTGATGCTTCAATATTGAGCAAGCTGATAGGGACCATTATACCATACAACAATGGTCAGTTACTATTTGATGAAAAAATCACAAACGATTTTAAACCAGAAATTATGAAACCAATCGAAGTTTCTCGATCGACTGTTGATAAAGCAGTAGAATTGGCTGCAAAAGAAATATTTTTGTCTCCAGAGTTTAAGTTGAGAGTCCCGGCGGCTTTCGGGAATAAAGATTTAACTCTAAGCGGCAGTGATGAAGAAAAAAAGAAAAGAATAAAGTATCTATCGTCAAAAATCACTGACTTATTGGTCAAGTTTAATTCCAGTAAAATAGTAACTATAGATGAAACTTTGGGAGATGGATTCCTGCAGCTTAATGGAGGAATTGCTGGAGCCATCGGAAATATATTCGTGCTTGACGATGACACTAAACTGATGAAGATTACAAATAACGGGGATTCTCTAGGCTCACTTGCTAAAATTCTGTATGAAACACTGAATGACGAAATTGGATTGGTCAATAAAAAAATGAAAAATACAAAAAGATCATATAATAATATCCTCAATTTGTGCGAATATAAATTTAGTTTTAAAATTAACAAGTTTCCTAAACTTTTATTGGAATGTAGTGAAAATGAAGGAAAAGCGAGAGATTTCTTAAACAAACTGGTTATTTACTCGAACCAAGCTGATGAGGAAGGCGTAGAAGACCATTTAAAAATTGAAATAGAAGAGAACCAGCTCATTCAACCAAATTACCTTCAAGTTCAAGCTGACGCAATATTATCGAAATATCATGACGAAATGCTGAAATGGTCGAAGCAACAAGACCAAGCAGAAATTCTCACACGAGAAAGTGACTTATTTGAAAACGCGAAAAAACACATTATGAAGGACCCACTGCTAATTATCTTAACCGCGATGTATCAGAATAAAATTAAACCTGCTGATTACACATTCACTGAAGACACAGTGAGCTCTTTAAACTTGCAGAACCAACACTTGAATACTGTTATTATTACAGAGAACAGCAGACGGACTGTTGGCAAAGTGATACAACAATTCATTGATAAAGAACATGTTGTGGTAGATCTTGAATATATCGTAAAATTACCACCGAATGACCGTAATATATTATGTAGAGAGTTAAGGGATGTAAATGCAGGCAAACTTCTAATATTAGTATGCGATGAAATACAAAAAGGCAAAAATAAAATTCTAGAAAACATTGTAAAAGCGGTTCTTGACAAAAAAACTGTTGTTGTAACAAATCATTCGTCTGTTAAAATATTACAAAAATATTTTCCGAATCCTCCAGTATACGATAAAAAGAACACACTTAATAACATGAGTGAAGAATCACAGGAGACAATCCTCGAGACTGCCAGTGTGATGTGTCCAGATACAGATATAGATTTGATAGTCGATGAAGAATCTAAGATACCAGCTGACCCCGTCGTCTGCGCACCCGTTAACTGTCCACCTACCGACTTACCATCTACTCCACAGCCCCCACCTTGCCTACTTCCCCCACCTTGTGATGAATCACAGGAGACAATCCTCGAGAACGCCAGTGTGATGTGTCCAGATACAGATATAGATTTGATAGTCGATGAAGAATCTAAGATACCAGCTGACCCCGTCGTCTGCGCACCCGTTAACTGTCCACCTACCGACTTACCATCTACCCCACAGCCCCCACCTTGCCTACGTCCCCCACCTTGTGAAGAATCACAGGAGACAATCCTCGAGAATGCCAGTGTAATGTGTCCAGATACAGATATAGATTTGATAGTCGATGAAGAATCTAAGATACCAGCTGACCCCGTCGTCTGCGCACCCGCTAACTGTCCACCTACCGACTTACCATCTACCCCACAGCCCCCACCTTGCCTACTTCCCCCACCTTGTGAAGAATCACAGGAGACAATCCTCGAGAATGCCAGTGTGATGTGTCCAGATACAGATATAGATTTGATAGTCAATGAAGAATCTAAGATACCAGCTGACCCCGTCGTCTGCGCACCCGTTAACTGTCCACCTACCGACTTACCATCTACCCCACAGCCCCCACCTTGCTTACTTCCCCCACCTTGCATACTTCCCCCACCTTGCCTTCTTCCCCCACCTTGTCTACTTCTGCCACCTCCCCCACCTTGCCTACTTCTGCCACCTCCCCCACCTTGCCTACTTTTTCCACCTCCCCCACCTTGCCTACTTCTCCCACCTCCCCCTCCTCCCCCATCTGGCTGCTACCTAATGTAGCTCTCTACTGGTGAAAGAATGTTCAAAATCAGTTCAGTAGATTCAGAGATTACCCCCTACAGCGTCGCAAACTCACAAACTTTGCCTCTTTATAATATTAGTAAAGATATGTGAAGAAGATGTTTTGATTAAAATAATCTGTCAGGAAACAATTGCAGTTGGTAAACTAATCGTCAATAGGAACTATAATGAAATAAAACACTTGCATGTTGATAGACGCGTTAGTAAGTCGGGAAATAATTTCGACGTAGTTGTCGAAACTCTTTACAGTATACCAGATAGTGTATGAAATTTTTTATAATTTATCTTTAGAAAAAGAATTTAGATTATAGATTTCTGGCATATGCAATACTAAACCTACCTACAGTGATAATGTTTCATCATGATCATGATTTATAATTTAGAACTAGCCCGCGATTTAGTCCGCGTCAAAATTATATATCAGCACACACAAATGCCACTTCTTCTTCTTCTCTTCGAGTCGGTGGCAAGTCTTCGAATAGTTTGGGCCCAATAGGTGGCCACGCCAATTGCAGCGTCAGTGGCGTTCATAAGTTCCCCTAAAGTGCAGGTATCCATGCTTGGGGCACTCTAAAATAATAACAAAAGTACTAATGATTATAATTACGACCTTATTTCATTAAATTTACTTTTATAATATTTGATGTAATGAATATTTTCTATAATGCATATTTGAATTAATATTCAATTAGTATAATATTCAGTTTCATAATTAGTATATATTCAAAATCTTTATCTAACGTTACCCATAGGTCAGGCCCGTTTTAAGCGACCACGTCTCAGAGCCATAGCTCTCATAGACGACCTATGGGTCATAAATGGCAACACACACTGGACTTTCGTCTTGAGAGACTGTAAGTTCGATACTATTAACTAATAATTCTGTGCTCTCGGTTATCATAAATTCATACTTATAAGTTCAAAAAATACATACATAGATCTACACATACCGGTCAAAAACACTTGTATGTTATGCATACATATAAGTTCAATAAATTACACCTGACTACTGAAAAATCACGCTCTAAAAAGTAAGAAACAAGAAAATATTCAGTTTAATCGTGGTCGTATGCTACTTTGCAGAATATATTGTTTTGTTACGGTAGGTGGGCCAATATTTAAGGTTACACTAGTCAATCATTCTTCCATACAAACGTAGTCTGGCGATTACTCAACTGTTTGACGATGTACGTTCAATATAAAAATGACATCAATTTATCTCATCATTATCTAGACCTGTATGGAAACAAAAAAGTAAAAAAATAAAATATTTAAAAAGTTACGAGCGTCGAAAGTTCCATATTTCAACGCTAATTTTAACTCATCTTTGGGCGGAAGTAAATACCATAAGTAGAAGGAAAATTGCAAAATGGCCCCATACAGGGATAGATTAGTAATTCAAAAAAGGCAAATCATTTTATTTTGAAAATATACATTTAGTCATTTTTAGGGTTCCGTAGCCAAATGGCAAAAAACGGAACCCTTATAGATTCGTCATGTCTGTCTGTCTGTCTGTCTGTCTGTCTGTCTGTCTGTCTGTCTGTCTGTCCGTCCGTATGTCACAGCCACTTTACTCCGAAACTATAAGAACTATGCTGTTGAAACTTGGTAAGTAAATGTATTCTGTGAACCGCATTAAGATTTTCATACAAAAATAAAAATAAAACAATAAATTTTGGGGGTTCCCATACTTGAAACTAAAACTAAAAATATTTTTTTTCATCAAACCCATACGTGTGGGGTATCTATGGATAGGTCTTCAAAAATGATATTGAGGTTTCTAATATTATTTTTTTCTAAACTGAATAGTTTGCGCGAGAGACTCTGCCAAAGTGGTAAAATGTGTGTCCCCCCCCCTGTAACTTCTAAAATAAGAGAGTGATAAAACTAAAAAAAATATATGATGTACATTACTATGTAAACTACCAGCGAAAATTGGTTTGAACGAGATCTAGTAAGTAGTTTTTTTTTTAATACGTCATAAATAGTAAACCGCAATTTACCAATTACGGAACCCTTCGTGCGCGAGTCCGACTCGCACTTGGCCGGTTTTTTTCATGATATCTCCTCCTGCGTCCGACTCCCAAAGGTCTGTTCATAAAATTTCGCGCGCTCGTTTTCGTCCTAAATCATCATCCATTTCGATACAATTTGCAAAAGTGCTAATTCGTACGTGAACTAGCTTCTTACTGCTCATCACAGCATCTATCTCTTTCGCACGTGTTGTTGAATGAGATAGCATGCACCTCGCGCACAAAATAATTCGTGGCGTCGACTAGGGGTACCTGAAGTGAAAACATGGAAACTGTAAACTGATCATGGATGTAGAATGTGGGATTGTCTGATCCCGATGGAATTTGTATTCACTGTTTAATTAGTTTACTTATCATAAATATTTAGGTTATTGTTTTAACATATTTGAAATTTGTAATATATTGTGAAACGAGAGCAACTGTCGACCAATTGTTTTACTAAGCTGGAAACAAATTATCGGACGCGGCTTACGGACGCGACTGACAGCCGCGACTTATAAAGTATCTAGGTAATCAATGTACATTACATTGTGCAAACTATCGGACGTAAGTCGCGGACGTGACCTTGGGCGTTCGGACGTCTGATAGAGATCTGGCAGCCGCGTCCCATACGATGTGCACACATATCAGCCGCGGCTGTAAGTCGCGTCCGTCAGCCGCGTCCGATAATTTGTTCCCAGCTTTAGGCAGGTTTTATGAATTTTAATAGTGTCAACAGATTTTCAATAAATATTTTATTTTTATAGGTTCTAACACCACATAGTTAAGTCGTTTCTATTTTTGCCCAAATACATAGTATGTTTATTGGTCATGGAATCTAAAGTCTTAGCGTTTGTTAAATCAATAACGAGGATTTGAAATAGGGGTAACGCGTAGATTTAAAACGAAAACAATGCGTATGTCAGTGTTGAACAGGAAAGCGACAGCGTTTATCTCAATGTATTGTAGTGCCATAGAATAGTGCGTAACTCAGTTTTATCACAAAACTGAATTATGCGCACCTAAACAGTCTTAAGAAAGTTCCCGAATTTGGCGTTCGTGAACTTATGCGACGATATGCAAATTACATAAGAAAATTGTTATATTAATATGTAGATATTAGTTTACATTATGTAAAAACTACGCTGCATGATATATGTATATAAAAATACATTTGATGAGTTTACATACTATTCTTTAATATAACTGTGAGATAATAATATTACTTGCTCTTGCCCGCGACTTGGATCGCGAGGAAATTTTAAAAAAGTAAGCGAATGTTTAGACGGATCTGGATGAAATTTTTATGCCGGTAAAATGATATAAGTATAATAATATCACGGGCAGAAGCTATATATAAATTAATAAAAAAACAAAAACGAAAATAAAAAAAAAAAAAAAAATTATTATAGTATGAGATCCCACTGCAAAAATCTCAAAAAACGTCTCGGTCAGGTAACGTCAGGTATATTGTTTTAGATGAAACTTAAATTCTCTGAATGATTCATGATAGTAGAAAAGATTTCTGCAGAGTAGCCTGTTTTTTTTTAACTTAGTCCTATAATTTGTCCTGTATCGTGGGTGCTTATGGAACATCACCTAGCTCTCAGTCAGTAAGTCGTCATTCATGTTTTTAGAGTTCTTTTCTTTAATTCTTCATTTGGTTCTCTGTTGGCACTAGTCTTCAGTGCTTGTGCAGCATCTCTCCGCAGACCATGGCCCATCTCTCGGAGTGCGCATCATGCCCTGTCACCTTTACTTGCGAGAACCTTATGACTGCGTCACCGAATGGTGTTTCCGTGGCTGAATTCTAGGCCAAACATAATATTAGCTTTTTATATTTGCCATCAACACGCTAAGAAGAAGCTTTAGCAAGTAAACTGGCAGCCCACAGGCTGCGCCTAACTGAGAGCTGGTTTTCGCATGCAATCAGAAGTCAGTCGCAAGCAGGCTATTGCTAGAAATAAGTACAAATATGAATTAAATGTACCTCAATGTAGATTGCAAATATTTAGGAGGAATGTTTATGTTAATGCCATTCAGGTGTATAACAAGTTACCTAACGCATTTAAGGAACTTCCCATCCCCATGTTCAAGAAAAACCTGACAAGTTGGCTATTAGATAATTGCTTTTATGACATTGGCGAATATATGAAATTTTGTAAAAAGCCAAGATGACATGAACTTAATTTTGACATTTTAAAGTAACAATTATCTAATTTTAATAATACTAATTCATATTGGACCTACTTACTGTAAATCGCAAATCTTAAAATTAATTATGTACTAAGTTAATGACAATTAAATATTTGTACAGCATATATTTCGTGGTAGAATGTATAGAACTAACAAAAATGTTAACACCATACTATGTAAAACTACATTCTTACAAATAAATAAAATTCTAATTCTAATTCTACCTTATTTTTTCTGTTATCCAGATCACTTTCTTTCAAATGACGTTAGATTCACTTGAAAAACTTATTTGAGGTATCAAACATAAATTTAAATTTATTTGATTAAGGTAATTCCGACTAGACATTTCCAGGCAGCACTGCAGCAATCTATTCTAATATCAAGTATAATTCACGAAAATTAAGTTTAATCAAAATCCCTGATTCCTGCATAGTTCTGCAGTCGGCTCTTAGGCTATTACGTTATTAATTATCGATGGTTAATGTCAAGGTTATTATTTTAATTAAATTGCCATTTTTGTTTATTATTATAAAACTATACCAATATTATAAAGATTTTTTGTTTGTTTGTTTGTAACGAATAGGCGCCGAAACTACTGGACCGATTTAAAAATTCTTTCACCTATGGCAAGCTAGATTATTTCTGAGTAACATAGGCTATAATTTTGACGGGAGCGAAACCTCGGGGGTCAGCTAGTATAAGATAAACATTACAAGTCGTAAGTCTTTTTAGTTTTAGTCGTAAGATCTTTTTTAAGCTATACAAGAAATTAAAGCAACGACCAAAGTGCGCTGAAAGACAATCTCGCTCTACCACGAAAAATGCTAGGGCCGGCGCTGTACATTTGCACTGCATTAATAGTATACATATTTATCTTAAGGCGGTACCCCGAGCAAAACGCCGCGCAAGCCGTTTTTGTGCTGTTTTTAGGAGCTATCTACTCGTTATTTAAAAAGAAATATCAATTAATAAAAATACATTAAAATTCTACATAATATTGATTCTAAAATGGTAGATTTAGTTTTTTTTTAATGTTGTATATATTTCAATAATCTCCTTCCAAATAAACATAAAAATGCGAAATAATTATTGATATTATGCATCTCCTCGTAAAGTGTTCATTAATTATTTTTTGTACTAAGACTAATGGATAGACAATTTAATAACGAACATTTTTGTAGATTTTTTTTTTCAAAAGACCCAAATTCGATTTTATAAAGATTTTATTCTAAAATCTGGGCGTATTCACTACTGTAATTCATGCGCCACCATTGCCGCTAGACCAATAGGAATGCTCAAATCTCATGCCGATTTTTTGGTCAGGGTACCGTCTTAAATATCTGTAGTTAATTTACTCTGGAAATGTTTGATCCCTATTTACGAGTATTTGTTTCTAGTAATAAGATCGATGTATCAATTGACACTATTCAACCTATATGTTAACACTTCGCATGTGTGTGTGAGTGCATCATGTACACATTATATACACTAATACTTATAGAAGGTTGAAGATGAAGTATTGAATTTAAATTAAAACATTATGTCAAATAATTATTTTATTGAGTTTAACATAACTGTTTTTTTTTGTTTCTGTCTTATGTTTATCAATGTTTGCTTTGTAATAATTATTATGTGTATTTAATAAATATTAATAAAAAAAATAAACCTATTTTCAATAAAACTTCAGTTTATTATTTGCCTCTCCATCCATACCCTCCACGATAGCTTTCACTATATAAACTGTTTGGAATATTAGGGTAAGTGGAACAGAGTGTAAAGTCCCACAAACCTCAATTGAAAAGGGAGGATCCTCCGACCAGACGGGTGATGTGTCTGGTCCGGGCAACTGCCCAATGGTTGTTGTCGGACTGTTGTATGTGTTCTAATCGCGCCGAAAACTTTGCTTGCGCGATGCAGGATTTGTGTGACGTCATGTCATTCGTTCGTAAGTGGCGGCGTCGGTGCCGCTACATCACTCCCCTCCGGAGACCGGAGGTCGATAGCAGGTTAGGTTGAGTCGTCTGTACATCTTGTGATGTGTGCCTGGCCAGTGGAAGGTTGGTTCCAGTGAGTCGGAACCGGAAGTCGTAGAGTTCGCGGTGAATCGGAACTGTATGTGGTTGTGCCCCAGTGAGTAGGGGTGATGATATCCCAGTGAGTCGGGATAGAGTTGCTGGCTCCAGTGGGTCGGTGCGGTTATGATGTCCCAGTGAGTCGGGACAGTGGTGCTGGCTTCAGTAGGTCGGAGCGGTGATGAAAGAAGCTGAGGGTGATGACCAGGAATGCGCGTCCGCTGCATGCTGGTGGTCAGGATACCCCCGTAGTAGGTACTGGCTTGCTGTATGACTCGCTGCTCGAAAGCTTGAGGAAGTGATGATGTCGTCACGATGAAGTAGCTCTGCACGAAGGCTGCGCTGATGTTCATGTTCGAGGGTCACCAGTTTGGGGGCATGTGGATCAGGGTGTAAAGTCCCACAAACCTCCATAGAAAAGGGAGGATCCTCCGATCAGACGGGTGTTGTGTCTGGTCCGGGCAACTGCCCAACGGTTGTTGTCGGACTGTTGCATGTGTTCTAATCGCGCCGAAAACTTGCGCGATGCAGGATTTGTGTGACGTCATGTCATTCGTTCGTAAGTGGCGGCGTCGGTGCCGCTACAAATGTATTTATATCTCTGTTGTGGTGGCCCAGTGGACCTAGCCACTCGAGGTTGAACTCGTGCAGGCCGCGGTGGGTAGGGAGAGTGGCGCACCGTAATACCAGCACTCCTCTCCCGCCACGGCCTCCAAAGCTTGGGAGCAGGCCTAACCTAGCCGAGATAAAAAGCTACTTGCCTCTTAGGTATACACAATCTTACTTCTTCTTCTTTTCGTGTGAGGTGTGGCCACCTCTGGTGTCAGAGTTAATTAAGCCGCCTCTGAGAACCCCACAGGCCAATCTTACTAATATTTTAGATGTGAAAGAAAATCACGCCAGAACGGCTGAACAAATATGGATGAAATTTGGCACAGAGGTAGATTATAATATGGAATAGTACTTTTCATCCCGGTACCTACAATGTTCCTTTGGGATAAGAAAACACTTTACACATGTGCGAAGCTGCTGGCAGAGGCTATAAAAAAATACATAGAATAGCTTCAGTTTGTCAACAAGTGGGGCTCCAAATTTTACCGGTGAGTGAAGTAATACAATGAGAGCCCTCTCACCAGTTGGCCTTGGAGCCACAGACAAGATAAAACGTTGCTATTAGGCGCACGGAAGCAATGTTCGAATTTAAATCATTTTTAATGCCGTAGAAGTGCGATTAAATAATACGCAGGCCCTCATCTTGAAAAAAAAATTGATACAAATTTCAGTGACTTAAAACTTTATTAAAGCAGTGGTTGGTAAAACCGTACCCACATATCTCAATCTGCCATATTTGGAAAATATTCACAAAAATAAAAATGTAGTAAATAAATTCGCGTTAAAAGCCAATAAAACATTTTGAAGTCCGCAATCTACCACCACAACGCGCTATCGCATTTTAATTTGCCGCTAGGGGCGCTGCTGGTTGAAGACCTCACTCAGTCGCTCTACACCAGCTCCCCTAGCCCGTAGACGGAGAAAAGCCGCAAATTCAAACGCCCGCCGCCTAAATTTATAACGAAATTACATATTTAGTACAAGTAGCGACATCTACCAGTGGCTAAGTCAAACTTTGGATAAGCTGTCATTTCAATGTAGGTATTGTCTTTGAAGTTATAATAAAATTCATCGTCAATTATAAATTACATACATTTTGATAATTAAATTAAATTATCGTTTATTTCGAACTTTCTGTCCATAGGTAACACTTACAAAACATAGAATGAAATATACAAAAACAATACAGACAATAAACATTACTAAAAATACAACGTAGAAAACGGTTACAACACATAAAAATATACAAACAATAACTAGTGACAACAAGGGGCAACACATTAAAATTTGACGCGGAGGAACTGTCTACTGCTCACAAGGCAGTGTGCAAGCGCAATCCGGTGGCGCAGCAGTGGAGAATCCCACCAGTTCGCGAACACGCTTAGTAAGCTGTTGCCGCTGGACCTAACGCGACGCAGCAGCGACGCACATTGTTTTTTTATTAGGGCATGAAAGCCATCCGTGTGCGCTTCTGCGAACATAGTTGACGCATTGCAGAATCATGGCAGCCCCAGCAACACCCTGAACGCGTTGTTGTATTGAACACGCAAGGTATTGTATGTTCCCAGTGTGTAGTTAACCCACAGGCTGCACGTGTAAAGTGTTTGGCAGTAAGACTTAAAAAGTGTGACTTTAACTTGATTGCTACCACGTGCGAACCTGTGGGCCAACATATTACACCGGACAGCCAACGCTCTACATGCCCTTTCCACATCCGTGTTGTCCTTTAGGTCTTCGGACGCCCAATGGCCCAGATACTTGAACTGTGACACTCTGTTTAAGGCGGTTCCTGCTAAGGTGACTGAAGGTACAGTCTCGTAGTTTTTGCCACGCCCCTTAAACTCTAACAGCTCGCTTTTCTTAAGGCCTATTCAGACCTAAGCGGTATTCGCTACCGTCTGCGGCAGAGAAAACCCAGTGGGTATGCGGTAATATTACTGTTCAGACCTAAGCGGTATTCGCTACCGTCTGCGGCAGAGAAAACCCAGTGGGTATGCGGTAATATTACTGTTCAGACCTAAGCGGTATTCGCTACCGTCTGCGGCAGAGAAAACCCAGTGGGTATGCGGTAATATTACTGTTCACACCAAAACGGATTTCGCTATCCTTGTGGGTAGAATAACGCGCGGTAGTCGAGTTTCGCTCAGAGAGGTAAGAAATTTTCGTTAGTTAGTCATTTCTGAGTCGCCAAAGAATATACACGTCAGTCACTTTGTAATTTCTGCAGAGCATCTGATTTTAGTGATGGATAGTGATGAAGAGGAAGTTTTACTTTTATTAGCTTTAATTGACTCACCAGTTAAGAAAAGAATTTGGATCCATGACATCAACAGACAACACCGAATTCATGGGGAATTCCACACTTTATATCCAAGATTAAGATTGGATGAAGATCGGTTTTTTAATGCATTCAGAATGACGACTGAGAACTTCGATGAAATATTAAATATGATAAAGGAAAATATCAGCAAATCATTCACTAAATATCGAGAACCCATATGCCCTGAAGAACGCTTAGCAATAACGTTGAGGTAAGGAAAACAAATTTGAATATTAATTGACGAAAATCTTTATTTTAGATAACTAGGAAGGAACTTTGGTCTTTTACAATACTAACACAACTTTTATCTTAACCTAAACCTTCTTATTAGATTTCTGAGTGTTTCTGTTGGTCGTAATCTATTTCGTGTTCGTAATCGAGACCTTCTCCAGTCAGTGAAGGTGCTAGAGGTGATAGAGCATTATCTTGAATACAACGCAGAGCAGACTGCAGTTCAGAATCATTAGTAGACTGGGGACTACGAGAATAACATGATTGTTGAGACATACAACGATCATTTTGGCTTGTGTTAGGCTCACTACGAGAATAACATGATTGTTGAGACATACAACGATCATTTTGGCTTGTGTTAGGCTCACTACGAGAATAACATGATTGTTGAGACATACAACGATCATTTTGGCTTGTGTTAGGCTCGGTGGTGTAGTAAGATCGCAGTGTTGTTTCTCGTTGTAGACTACGTTCTTGCTCTTCTTCCGATTCCGCTTCCATCATAACTTGAGCTATTTTCATTTTTGTTATAATTTTACGTCGCTCCGAAAAACTGTCAATTGTTTTTGCATATCCAAGCATAACATGTTCAATCGACGATAATTTATCTGCTTTTGTATTCAAGTACGTAATCACTTTATCGACAGGATGTTCGTTAACAGAAGTCCTTTTTCTGGAACCCGAACGTGAAGTATAACGTTCGGATGATGCTACTGAACTTGACCGTTGTGTTGAATTTTCATTATTAGATTCGGGTTCAGTAATATTTTGGGTATCAGATACGCTTTCTTCTTCTCTTGCCACATTAGTATCAGTTGGAGCAAATCCTATGTGATCTTTTAAAAATTCCATTGAAGATGCCCACTGCCATTTGCTGTAACGACTGTAAGATTTAAACGCACTTTGGCCTGTAGTGGTTTTTGTAGTTTTTAAATATTTACCATAAGTGTCACGTAGATTTTTCCATTTCACTTTGGCTTCATCGCCTGTAAAAAATATATTTTATTTATAATCTATTCAATTACTTTTATTCATTAGTTATACTTAGACTAGTTTAAAACCCTGAATTTGTTAAGGTAAGTAAGGTGATAAATACTAAGGAATCTTAGAAACCAAATTTATAGTAAAAATGGCTTAGACCTTGAGTAAAAAAGCTTATTATTTTTTTTTTTTGCAGATTTTTAGCAAGTGGAGATTCATTTCGCTGTATTGCAAACAGTTATAGAGTGGGTTGCTCAACTGTCGCAGAAATTGTTGATGAAGTTTGTGATGTTATTTGGACTACATTACAACCCATATACATGAAGCCTCCTACAGAAGAAATGTGGAACTTAACATCTGAAGAGTTTTATAATATGTGGCAATTCCCCAATTGCCTCGGCAGTATTGATGGAAAACATGTCACTATAGTTTGTCCGCCTAATTCAGGCAGCAATTATTTTTGCTACCTCAAAAAATTTTCTGTCGTCCTTATGGCAATAGTAGGACCACAATACAATTTTTTATGTATCGATGTTGGAGGTTTTGGAAAAAATAGCGACGGTGGAATTTTCGAAAACTCTGTCATGGGAAGGAGGTTTAATAATGGGACTATGAATGTTCCAAGGCCTAAACTATTGCCGAGAACTAATGACGTCACACCTCATGTGTTAATAGGAGATGAGGCATTCCGATTGCAAGCACATGTAATGAAACCATTCAATCAAAGAGTTTCTAGGGTTGATAGAAGAAAGGAAAAATACAATAAGCGCCTATGCCGAGCTAGACGCGTTGTTGAAAATGCATTTGGATTACTGGCTCAAAAATGGCGAATATATTTCAAACCCATGCACCTAAAAGTGTCTACAGCTAAAAAAGTGATAAAAGCAACATGCGTACTCCATAATTATTTACGCTCTAAAAATTGCAATACCCCGTACTTGCAAAATATGTATTTTACTACTCAACAAAATAATGCAATGAACAATGAATATCAAAATTTTGAAACTTTGCAACTTTCAGGCGATAGGGTACGTACACAATTTGTCAACTTCTTTAATGGCGGTAGTCGTATTTAGTACCCAATTGAAAGATAATATAATAATATATTAAAAACTTACCACTTATGTTACATTTTTCTCCTATCTCATCCCATATTTTATTTTTCATAAATATATTTTTATAATCCGTAAGTGACATATCATATAAAACTGGATTGCACTTCACCATCTCAATAAATGAATCGTTATTCGTTCGTTTCGATGACGCCATGTTGCAAACGCGTCCTTTCGCTAAGGAATATCGTGCGTAACTGTTGTCATGTTAACCCCGCTTGCGGAGTGAGGGGCGGGATGCATGCCGCTGCTCCCGCGCGGTATGTACCTCTACCCACAGCGGCAGCGAATATCGCTCAGGTTGCTCTAGCCGCGGTACTTGATACTAAATACCTGATCGAAACCCGTGCGGTATGTACCTCTACCCACAGCGGCAGCGAATATCGCTCAGGTCGCTCTAGCCGCGGTACTTGATACTAAATACCTGAGCGAAACCCGCGCGGTATGTACCTCTACCCACAGCGGCAGCGAATATCGCTCAGGTCGCTCTAGCCGCGGTACTTGATACTAAATACCTGAGCGAAACCCGCGCGGTATGTACCTCTACCCACAGCGGCAGCGAATATCGCTCAGGTTTGAATAGGCCTTTAGCATTGAATCTGAGACCATGGGCCTACGCATGAGACTCACAGACCCGTACCAACTTACGCAACCCTCCAATCGATGGACTCAGCAGTACCATGTCATCTGCGTAACTTATATTGTTCACACAGATTCCGTCAATGTGACACCTGACATTGGTACTACTGAGTTAGGAGTGAGTGAGGAGGCACGGCTCCCTGTCGTTTCGGGTGACGCAGGTGCTCTCGGGGCATGGTTGCTTCGGGAAGTACCTGTGTCGCATAAACAGGGAGCCGGACGCCCGGTGTCACCACTGCGTCGACTGTCGGGAGGACACGGCGCGGCATACGCTGGCAGAGTGTGCCGCTTGGGAGGAGCCACGCCGTGCCCTCATCTCTGAAGTAGGCAGTGACCTGTCGCTGCCGGCCCGAGGAGTCCTGGGACGCGGTGGTATCCTTCTGCGAAACAGTCGTCTCGCAGAAGCAGGCTGCAGAGCGGGAGAGGGAGATTTCATCTGCTAACCCGATCCGCAGCAGACGCGCCGGGCGTCGGCGGAGGGCGGACAACGCCGTCTTCCAGCCCCCCTAAGTGGATCCAGGGGCGACGGACTCGGGGACGTCCGTCGCCCCTCACACATCAGGACCCGAGGTAGCGGCGCGTAGTGTTCCACGCGCGCCCCTCTTAGACGTCGCGGGGGGAGTCAAACACCTCACTCCCCCTCCAACCCGAGACCGTGGCCCGCAGAGGCGGGCCGGCCGGGGGTTGCGGCAGTATCATTGTTCCCGCGACCCCCAGCGTAGGTGTGAGATGGAACACCGGGGTGGTTTTTAGTCAGTAGGAGTCTGACAGACCCCTCCGCCCTCCGCACTGCAACCTATACACGTCCGAGAACGAGTTTGCTCATCGTACACCATTTTTCTGGTTATTGTACCAATACCTAAAAACAGAAATAACTTCCAGTTTGCAATCTGTCTCAGTTTCCAGATTCTCCCATAGCTTATCATATGAAACTAGGTCGAAAGCTTTCGAAAGATCCAGAAAGCAAGCAAAGACAGGAGTTTTCCGATCACTGTAATATTGCACAGTCTGCTTGAGGTACATGATGGCACTCTCAGTGGACAAACCGGATCTAAAGCCAAATTGCGCGTCATGGAGCTTGATATGCTTTGCCAGCTGTTGGTCAGGCAGACTATCCAGTACTTTCGCTATAACAGTGGCTAACGAAATCGGTCAGTTATTTAAAAAATCGGAAGTATTTCCAGTTTTATTTTTAGATATTGGCACAACAACCGTGAACATCAATTTATCAGGTAGGTAAGAATGCCTAACACATAAATTAAAAAACATAGCCAAAACCCGCGGTAAGTGGCAGCCTGCATTTTGTAAATGTTTGATGCTAAGACTATCGTGACCAGGAGATTTACCTCTAACCATGCCTTTGATAATTTTTGCCATATCGTTGGCTGAAAACCTGACTTTGAGATCGCCGGCTCCACAGTCAACATCAAGCATCCGCGATGCCGACTCAATGGCAACTCAACCTTAAAAACTGTTCAGAACAGATTCGAAATTTTCTGTGGTTCATGCACGCCAGCAACACTCACAGGATGACCAGGCTTCAGATTTAACTTATTTGTCTTTTTCCAGAAACCTTTAAAATCCTTCTTTAAGTGGTGGTCTGCAATAATGTCCATTTTGATCTTTTGCTCGTTATCCTGACACCACTTCATTTGGCATTTAAAAAGCTTCCTGGATTCACACATGCTACAGTAAACATACCCGACAGTGGGCTTACCATGTTGTACCGATATCCGAAAACAATGCCTAGCCCTCACATGAGCGCCCTGACATATCTGTTCCACCCAGCTATGTTTCCCTTCCTACGCTTCTGTTTAACAATTCCTGTACATTTAGCCGCATCTGGCAGTATGCAAACTATTTCATCATATAGTTTATCTAACCAATGTCTATTATCTATCCACTAGACCTACCAAACCATAGCCACTTACATTTTTCTCTTTTGTACTCCATAATTTTCAATAATCCTGCACCAGCCGGGGATTGACTTGCGCAGTGCATACAGGGATAATTTTCGGTTGGTGTCACATTTCCTGATAAATGCCTAACAACACGCGAACACTCCGGACCGACGAGAAGATAGCCAAACTCGAGGAAGAATTGAGCGGGTTGCGATGGAGTATTATAGGGTTATCTGAAGTCCGAAGAGAGGGGGAGGACTCGATAATCCTCAAATCCGAAGACGTGACTTACAAGGACCCACTAGTTGTGCTCAGAGACGTGTTTCAGTATAACACTGACGAGGACATACTTGGTGCGCTGAAAAAGCAGAATAGGGCGATTTTCAAAGACCTGAGCGATAAATATAGGCTCGAAATAGAATATAGGAAGTGCACCAGGAACCCGCACGCAAGCCATGTCGTAATGCGGGTTTCCCCCAAGATATGGCGGCCAATGACGGAGGCTGGGTCGGTCCACATCGACATGCAGAGGATCCGAGTGGCCGACCAGTCTCCGTTAGTACAATGCTCGCTTTTTCTGGGATATGGCCACGGCAGACGCTTTTGCAAGGAGACCCAGGCAAGGTGCAGCCACTGCCCTACAGTGGCTGCAGCCCATATGAAGGCAGATTGTCCAGACTGGCTTGTGGACACAGCACCGTCGTGTTGTAACTGCACGCGGGCAAAACTCGAAAGGGTTGAGCACAATGCCTTCAGCCAAGAGTGCCCCGTGAGGAGAAAATGGGATGCCATGGCCAGAAGCACGACGTCGTACTGCTAAGGTGGTCACCGGCGGAATATCTGACTCTAACACAAGGCCATACGTAGTAGCCCAAGCAAACTTGCAAAGAAAGGCACTGGCAACAAATTAATTAATGCTTGAGGCGAACAAAAGGCCTTTGCACTGCTACAGGAGCCGTACATCGGAGGCATAGGTAGAATGAAGGACTACCACGGTGTTAGGATCTACCAGAGCAATAAGACAGAAGACGGAGCCGTCAAGACAGCAATCGCTGTCTTTGACGGCGACATAGACGTCGTCCAGTGCCCGATCTTTACCACACCCAACATCACGGTGGTTAAGATGAGGACAATTGCCTGGGAAATCCTGGTGGTCTCATTCTACTTCGAACCAAAGCCAGAACCGATAGGGCCATACTTGGAGCAGCTTAAAAGTATAGAGCGGAACTTCGGCCGGCGGATCATCATGGGAGGCGACGTCAACGCACTAAACTCTTGGTGGGGTAGCCGTAAGACAAACGGAAGAGGAGAAGAAGTGGCTGGTGCCCTAGAAGAGATGGATTTGCAGATGCTTAACGTCGGTGACACGCCTACTTTTCATACAGTGCGGGTAACCACACTTTACTCCAGTGTAGTGGGCATAACGGTGTGTACGGCGGGACTGCTCAGCTTGGTGGATGGCTGGAGGGTAGATGAGGCGATGACGAGCTCAGACCATAACACCATCACATTTAAGCTGGCCTTGGAGAAGGCAAGGGGTATACAAATTACTAGAACCACACGTAGATACAATAGTAAAAAAGCAAACTGGGACCAGTTTCGTGAGAAATTGGCCCAGTTGCATACAAACCATAACATTAACGCTACAGAAATAGGAAAAATAAATAACGTAACAGATTTAGAAAATAAAACAGAAATTTCAAAATAACATCATAGAAGCAGCCAACAATAGTATACCCCTTATTAAGCCAAGAAACAGGGTCAGCTTACTGTAATAATTAAAAGACTGGTTCAGGCACGATGGATTGTTTTATTATATATAGATTCAACTTCGATTACAAGACTTAAGAGACCGGTCAGGCCGCGTTGCTATCCACAGACAATCTCCATTAGCCTCTAGAGTTGGGACGCATCGCTAGTGATGTGAGCTTATATTATGACATCCCCCTTCTTAAGACAATATTAAGTAAACATTTTCAAATAATACATATCATTAAAACATTGCTAGGTATACACTAAACTATGCATAAAAATAACAAGTTAACCATATTTTTGAACTGGCTTTACCACTCTTCCTGACATCGTGACGTATGGGTTTTTGTCTGCTTCCACCTGTCTGTCTGGTTTCTCAATGGCATCCAGTGAATCGCTGGATCGCATGGTCGTATGGTGGTCATAATTGTGACAACTTTCATTTACCCTAAATCTTAAGTGTATCCTATTCCTTCTATATCTGGCTCCATATGAATCTTCAATTATGTATGATCTTTTACATTTTAACATTTCTTTGACTACAGCTGGAAGCCAATTAGAGTTGGGATTTTTCTTATAATAGACATGATCACCTGGTTTTAACAAAGGTAATGATCTTTTATCTCTATTGTAATATGCAGCATTTTGCACATTTGTCTTTTCACTACATTTTTTGTAATCAGAAAACCTAATGACTTTTGGTTGTAGCTTCCTTTGCATGACAGGAATATTCATTCTAAGATTTCTAGACATTAATAACTGAGCAGGTGATGGCTGATTATTTTTAGGTGTATTCCTGTAATGCAAAAGTGCTATGTAGGGATCACTATTATCCTCTTTACATTTTTTCAACATGTTTTTGACAATTTTTACTGAACTTTCAGCTTGACCATTTGACTGTGCATGATATGGACTGGTTACAATATGCTCTACATCCCAGTCATGCAAAAAGGATTTGAATTCTGCTGTCTGAAAAGGAGGACCACCATCGCTCACTAACGTCTGTGCTATTCCATGACGTGCAAAAATGGATTTCAAATTAATTATTACATTTGTGGCGGTGGTATTTTTATTCAACAAAGCAATCTCTATGAATTTTGAATAATAATCTGTTACAACAAGATATGACAAATTTTCAAAGTACATTAAGTCAATACCTACACGTTGCCATGGAAACTGGGTGATCTCATAGCTTTGCAATGGTTCTTTTTGATTGGATGGTCTGAACTTCGCACAGCTTAGACATTGTTCAATTATATTTTTTAAATCTGTACTCATATTAGGCCAATACATTAATTCTCTTGCTAAATTTAAACATTTGTTGATTCCTTGATGACCTTTGTGTAATTTGTTTAACATTTCCCTTTGCATAGACTGTGGTATTATCAATTTAGTACCTTTAAACAATAAGTTATTTATGACATTAATCTCATTTTGAAAATTCCAATAAGTTTTCAACATAGAATTAACGTTATCCTTGCTACTAGGCCATCCTTCTTGACAGTATTGTTTTAAAATTTGCATACTTTCATCTGAATTAGTAGCTTGACACAATCTTGTGTGATATTCTTCACTGATAGCTAGATTTGAATAGATTAAATTTACATGACATTGCAACTCAGTTTCATAATCTGGTTCATAATATTCTTTCAAGGCAGTTCTAGACAATGCGTCTGATATATACATTTCCCTACCTGGGACATAAATGACATTCAAATCATATTTTTGCAATGCTAACATCATGCGTTGCAACCTGGCTGGTACATCATGCAAAGGTTTTTCAAATAGGTATACTAATGGCTTGTGATCTGTGTGAACAGTGACTTTGTGCCCATAAACATATTGGTGAAATTTATTGCACCCAAATTGAATAGCAAAGAGTTCCTTTTCAATTTGTGCATAATTTTCTTGTGATTGCGTTAGAGTTTTTGAACTGTATGCAATTGGACGATTACTTTGCATAATGACTGCACCAACAGCTGATTTTGATGAATCTACTGACAGTACAAGAGGTGAGTTGACATCATAGTGAATCTGTTTCGCACGCGCCCTCCGCCGCGAGCAGTTCAGTTTTTGAGTCGCTTAGCGTTCGAAAAAACAAAAATAAACAAAAGGTTTCAGTGACTATAATTTAGTGATAAATAAGTGAAGATTGAAGTGAATCACAACATAACTATCAGTGTTTAACAAAATAAAAGTGAAATCTTTCTAAATATATGAAACAAAATTAGTTAAAAAGTCACAAATATCGAATAATCATTGTTAAATAATTGTATAAACGCTGCAAACAAAGCCACTAAAAACGCATTATGTGATTAAAGTGACGATAAGTGTACTAAATCAGTGCTAAAAAGGATATATTTAAGTTAAAAAGTGACGATTTGCAAAACAAAAAGAACAAAGAGTGTGTTAAAAAATTCAATTGCCATGAATCATCTTTAACGGCCGATCACTGTTCAAAAATTCATTAACAAGAAAAGGACTCACATTTTCGCCAATTCGCTTAACGTACGTCTGGCGTGGTTGGTTTAACCGGTGGTGTTCTCTGCTAGCGTATGTACTGCGGTGCAAGTTCGAATCCCGCATACGGAGGTTCTTTTTGGAATATAATAAAATTTCAATACGAGTTTTTAACACAGACGTCCAATAAAGTAACCACAATGTCACTAGAAAATAATGTTACACTAAGGCGTAAGCAGTTATATAAATCGAAATCTGTCGAGTCTATTAACTTTGACTCATCACTGAGTACCTCAGACCGTGACATAAATTCACGAAGTTTCGAACTGCCCAATGTAAACAACAACTCAAATGATGTTTGGAAGAATGAAATCTCGCTATTAAGGATGGAACTGGATAGCACGCGTAATGAGTTAGAGAATGTAATACTAGACAATAATGAATTAAAAGAAACTGTATCGCGACAGCAAAAACAAATTAATGCACTTAAAGAGATCTGTGGTAGTCCCTTGAAATCGCACAGAAAACAATTTATTTCGGCTGGGAAACGGAGTAGACGTTCCGTCACAGATAGCTTACGTATGTCACAAGATCAAAATGAATCTTTTGAACTTAACAAAAACATGCACAGCACAAGGGAAATTACACCGCAAATTCACGAAATCACATTAGAAAACGAGGACAGGGAAGTTTCGCCGCAAATAAACGAAATACCGAACGACGACGAACATGTAGGTCAGCAGGAACAATTAACAGATTGCGTAGACAAAAGGGAGCTGCAAGTAAGCGAGGAGTCCAGCCAGATGAAGACAAATAGACTCATGATTTTCGCAGATCAAACTGGATTCAATGTGCGACAAATTCTTCAAAATTACCTGGGAAATGATTTCTCTGTGACCTCTGTAATTAAACCCTACGCAAGCATGGATGAAGTACTGAAATCTTGTGTGTCTATGTGTAGAGACTTTACTAAATCAGATTTTGTATTGATATTGGCGGGCTCTAACGATAAAAGTCCGATAGTTGTGCAATCGCATTTACATTATACATTGTGTCAATTAAGTAAAAATAAATATATAGTTGTAAACAAAAGAGTCTTTAACATTAAAAACCGCCAAGCTTTTAGACAGAGAATTCTTGAAACTGACTGGAGTTGTATGGGAATAAACACGTTTTTGAAGACATTTGTTACATATTTCAAAAATTGTTACAGAAAGAGAGAACAAAAAGTTAAACTCAAAAATGGTTTCAAATTAAAGTGGATGACAAAAGGCATTATAACATCAAGCCAAATGAAACGTTTGCTGTGTGCTGGTAGTATAAATAAGCTGGAAAGCAGTTTACAGAATTATAAAAAAAAATATATAAAAATATACAGAAGGGTAATATCTAAAGCCAAAAAAATATCAATCACAGAAACCATTAACAATTCTTGTAATTTAAGTAAAGCAATTTGGATAGTTGTAAATAAAAGCACGAATAAAATAAAAGCACCGCATTCTGAAATTCTCTTGCTTAAATTTGACGGTAAAATTATAGAAAATCCCTTAGATGTTGCAAACGTATTAGTAAATCAATTCAGCTATAAATGTATTTTGAGTAATGTTAAGAATCTAGATCCCTATATATTTCTTGAACAAAGCACTAAAAGAATTCAAAATGACATGATTGTTGCGCCTGTTACTCCAAATGAGATAGTGAAAATAGTTAATGGTATGGAGAATAAGAAATCATGTGGCTATGACGACATTCCAATAGCAGTTATTAAAGAAAATTTAGATATGTTAGCTGAACCTTTGACTGATTTCTACAATAAATGCATTGCAGAAGGTATTTTTCCGGATCAATTCAAAATAGCAAAAATTATCCCAATCCACAAAAAGGGGTCTAAAACAGAGCCAAAAAACTATAGACCTATCTCTTTGCTTCCTGTTCTTTCAAAAATTTTTGAAAAAATCATTAAGAGTAGACTTTTAGTACATCTAAATTTAAACAAGGTTTTGCACTTGAGACAATTTGGCTACCAAAAAAATGTCGGAACAGGGGACGCTATATATACATTGGTGGAAGATATTATTAGCAAATTGAATAGGAAAAAGAGGGTAGCTGGCATTTTTCTTGATTTGAGCTCAGCCTTTGATACAATTGACCACGAATTGCTCATTGCAAAATTGGAGCATTATGGAGTGAGAGGTAAAACTTTGCAACTTTTCTCATCATATTTAAGGAACAGGAAAATGTATGTGGATATTAGTAATATGCAAGCAAATAGTAGTAGCAATTACAATAAATCTTCTATGCAGGATATAGTGGCGGGCGTACCCCAAGGATCGATTTTGGGGCCTATTTTGTTTATATTATTTACAAATGATTTAATTAATTACATTAATTCAATATTTCCCGACACACCGCTGACAGTTTTTGCCGATGACACCAACGCAATAGTTGAGGCCAATGACATACAGGAGCTTTCCGCTAAGGTTGATGCGGTGTTGAAAGTTTTTAATTCTTGGTTTGAAAGTAACAAGCTCATAATTAACACAGATAAAACCAAAATAATATTATTTAGTACAACAGCTCGTAATAAAGAAAATATGACGATCACACTTAATGAATTTAAAATTGACATGGTTGATGAGGTAAAGTTTCTAGGGGTATACATTGATAAATATTTAAATTGGAAAAGGGAATTGCAAGCCATTGACTCGTATATTTCCTCAGCGTGTTATGTTTTACGCAGTCTTAGGGATGAAATAGACATAAAACACCTTAAAATGGTATATTATGCTCTAATAGAATCAAGGTTGAGATATAGTGTTCAGTTCTGGGGGAATAGTTTTAAATATAACTGCCAGAGAGCCTTTGTACTCCAAAAGAGAGCCATACGAACCATGGTCCGGATATCACAAATAGAGAGCTGTCGGCCACACTTTAAAAATTTAAATATTCTTACTGTGCCCAGCCTCTATGTTTTGGTACTGCTGGTGAATTTTAAAAAATGCCTGCATACATATGAAACGGATGAGGAGAGACATTTGAGGGAAAGTACGCGAAGAAAAGATTTTAAAAACAAAATAGTACCCCAGCTTAATATTGTTCAACATAGTCCTCAATATCAAGCAGTTCGGATTTTTAACAGGTTGCCACTGGAAATAAAAACCAAAATTTATAAGAGCTCATTTAAGTCGACACTCAAGGCGTTCCTATTGGAGAAATGTCTGTATTCGCTAGACGATGACATATCCACGTTTTAAATTTGATATTGGATAATGTGAGACTGGGTAATAATAATTATGTAATTGCTTGAATTTTTGACTGTATTGAATGTTTAAATTGTATTTGGAAAATTATTGTATTATGAATGTGTTAATTGGTTTTATAATTTTAATGAATGTGATTTTATTTATTTATTTAGATTAAGAGTTCAAACACAATGTAAATTGTTCATGAATAAATTGAATTGAAATTGAATTGAATTGAATTGAATCAATACAGGTGAATTTGTAATTATTGTTTTTAAATCGTTAAAACATTTTTGACAATTTTCATCCCAGAGCCACTCAGTGTTATTTTTTTAATAAATTTCTCAATATAAGAGACTTTTCAGACAAATTTTGTATGAAAGGACCCAAGTAAGTAACCATACCCAGAAATCTTTGTAGATCTTTAACATTTTGTGGAGTAGGCATATCCTGAATAGCCTTGACTTTTTCTGTATCTACTCTGACTCCCTCTTTACTGAAAATGTACCCCATGAAACATACTTCCTTTACCAGGAATTTACATTTAGACTTATTAAGTTTTAGGTTGACTTCCCTGGCACGAGCCATAACTTTTTGTAGACGCTCATTATGAATTTCTTTTGTTTCCCCATAGATTAAAAAAATCATCGACAAAAATTAGAACACCCTCAAGGTCTCCAAAAAGTTCTATCATGATTCTATAGAAAATGTCAGTGGCTGCATTGATGCCAAAGGGTAATCTCAAGTATTTGTACCTCCCAAATGGAGTTTGAAACGTACATAGCTCTGAGCTTTCTTCATCTAATTTAAGTGACCAAAATCCTGAAAATGCATCTAAATGCGAAAAGTATGAAGCTCCTTTTAGCTTTGATCTAATCTCATCAATGTTCTTTAATGGGTAATATTCTCTTAAGATATTTTTGTTTAAATTTCTTGGATCTAGACAGACTCTTAACTGACCTGACTGTTTGACAGTAATAACTACTGAATTGACCCATGATGTGGGTTTGGTAACCTTTTCAATGACCTTCATTTCCTCCATGCGATCCAACTCTTCACGAAGATTGTCCAGTAGGGCGAATGGAACTTTCCTTGGTGGAAAAGAAGGTCTACGCATGGAACTGCATCTGGACACAGTTTGAGATGACAGACAGGAGGAAGACATCCAAGACCCTGGAACACATCATTGTACTCTGTTAGAATTGTATTACTATCAGACTTGTTTAAAGTGAATACTCTTTTTATTATACCCATTTTTTGACAAGTGGGTAGACCTAACACAGTTGGGCAATTTATATCTGTTACAATAAATTTGATACTTTCTTTCACATCATTGCTAAGTATGCATTCTATTTGACACTGTCCAATAATAGGGATATTCTTTCCTCCAAAACCTGATACTTTGACATTACACTTCTGCAGGGTAGAATTTGACAAGTTAATTTTTTTATAAGTTTTTGTTGACATTATATTGATATCTGCTCCTGAATCTAAAATACAAGTAATATTGACATTATTGACTTTAATATTTAAACGCCATGACTTATTGGAATAGTATTCTTGGCTATTCTCCATCGTGCCTAAAACGTGAGGGCGTGGGTTCGAATCCCACTTCTGACACCATGTAATAATTAAAAGACTGGTTCAGGCACGATGGATTGTTTTATTATATATAGATTCAACTTCGATTACAAGACTTAAGAGACCGGTCAGGCCGCGTTGCTATCCACAGACAATCTCCATTAGCCTCTAGAGTTGGGACGCATCGCTAGTGATGTGAGCTTATATTATGACACTTACCATGGTGATCAGAGGAGCTCGCCACGCTGAAGAGGGCAGTCGCCACCAGGAAGCGCAGGATCCGCTGTGCAGCACCCGTCCGGAGAGACGCCGTCGTCGCTGAGTACCTACAAATCAAAAAAGAATATGAGGAGAAGACAAAAAATGCTCAAA
Source organism: Orthosia gothica (assembly GCA_949775005.1). Lineage (NCBI taxonomy): Eukaryota > Metazoa > Arthropoda > Insecta > Lepidoptera > Noctuidae > Orthosia > Orthosia gothica. Next base: position 8,390,010 of record OX459061.1, on the reverse strand, counting down.
CAGAGAGCTGTAAAGGTTTCTGCGAGAAACAGGACGGAGAAACTCTATGGGAAGGGATCTACCGGGTCATAGGCCGGACCAAGAAAAGGCACGAGGACTTGCCCCTGACTGTGAACGGTAAGGTACTGGAAAATCTCCACTCTGCCGAATTGCTGGCAGAAACGTTCTACCCCGGGGACAGAAGGGATGACGTTAGAGAGGAGCATACGCGCACCAGGATACTTGCTGAAAAAGTAAACGCCTTGGGTCATGTTGTTCATCATGACCCGGCGTTCACCATTGAGGAGCTACACTCTAGCACGCGCAGCTTCAACCCCAAAAAGGCCCCCGGGGTGGATGGTCTCACGGCCGACATCTGCCAGCACTCGATTAACCACGATCCGGGCACTTTCCTAGCACTGGCTAACAAGTGCTTGGAACTGGGCTACTTGCCCGGGACCTGGCAGGAGGCCACAGTTGTGATCCTAAAGAAACCCGGGAAGGAGAGCTATACGGTTCCAAAATCCTACAGGCCAATTGGTCTGTTGCCGGTGCTGGGAAAGGTTTTGGAAAAAATGGTCATAAGCAGAGTGAAATGGCACATTATACCGCAACTCAGTACTCGCCAGTACGGGTTCATGTTCCAGAAGAGCACAGAAGATTCCCTCTATGATCTGGTCGGACACATACGTTGAAAATTAGCAGACCACAAGCTAATAGTAATGGTGTCGCTAGACATAGAGGGAGCTTTTGACAGCGCATAGTGGCCAGCTATCCGAACCAGATTGGCTGAGGAAAAATGCCCAGTAAATGTGAGGAGAGTAATGGACAGCTACCTTGATAACCGACGGGTCAGGGTCAGGTATGCAGGAGAGGAGGTCGTGAGGGAGACTACCAAGGGATGCGTACAAGGATCGATTGGAGGACCGATCCTCTGGAACGTCCTCTTGGATCCCCTACTAAAGGGGCTGGCGGAACGGGAAGACTACTACCAAGCCTTTGCTGACGACGTGGTGTTGATATTTGATGGCGACTCAGCGATCGAGATCGAGCGCAAGGCGAATGACGCCCTCGCTCATGTTTACCAGTGGGGTGTTAGTAACAAGTTGAAATTCGCACCGCATAAGGCAAATGCGATGGTAATAACGCGGAAACTGAAATACGACACCCCGCGGCTGAGCATGGGAGGGGTCGCCATTGGCATGACGCAAGAGATCAAAATCCTGGGACTAACTATCGACAACAAGCTTACATTCAACAAGCACGTAGAGAATGTATGCAAAAGGCGATTGGTTTTTACCATCAGTTGTCGAGGGCTGCGAAGGTCAGCTGGGGCCTCCACCCCGACGTCATCCGCACCATGTATACGGTAGTAGTTGAACCGGTTATTTTGTACGCGGCAAGTGCGTGGGCATCTGCAGCCACAAAGAAGTGCGTAAAGAAAAGGGGATTTGCACAGAAATTGTGCAAATCTTACCGCACCGTTTCCCTGAACTCGGCACTGGTGCTGGCTGGGATACTGCCCCTCGATCTCAGAGTGCAAGAGGCAGCTGCCCTTTACGAGGCGAGGAGGAGGGTTCCCCGGTTCCCGCTAGGAGATAGGGACGTCGAGCGACGTATCGCATTTGCCTCCACACCCCACCTGGCAGAGTATTGGAGCAATGGCACTGAAACCAAATGTTCTGCATTTGCTGTTAAGAATAAAAGATATTGTTGGATGTTGTGGATTGTGGACTGATCCATAATCCACAACAACAAAAATATTTTTTTTATTTTTTTTTTTTTTTTTTTTTGACTGGGGCGATTACAAGAAATGCGCGGCCGGGAGCGTTTCGGAGGCACGCACACACTGTCAACTTACACACTCATGGATAGGGCGGCCGGATGCCACGCGCTCGCAGTTCACGTTTTTTCAAATACCTATTTTTCAAAAGTCTCGCCGCCGGTATTTCCTCTTAATAAATTCTGATAAACAAAATATGTGTTTCTATCAGCACATTGCAGACAAAGGTTTTTAATAATCATTTTCCTTATTAATCTTGTGCAACTGTATTTTATTTTATACTTTAATCCGAACAAGACCAGTGAACTCTGTTATAATATTTTTTAGATTCATTAATAAGAAACACATTGCCGCGGTCTCCACCAAAGTTAATTTTGCGACTTTCTCATCAAAGTAAATATTCATCATCATCATCATTTTTATTTTAGGCTTGTTCCAGGCGTCGCCACATTAACCGATCCCGTGCGTCTCGCATCCAGTGGGTTCTCGAACTGGAAGACGAGGTAAATATTAAATCACAATAAATTGTTAATTTTTTTGGTACAAAATTAATACTACTGTGAACGACCGTCGTGTATGGACAATATTTCGGTTTAAAGATATTTATTTTCTCAAAGAACAAATTACAGTTCACTTAAAGATAAACTTAACTAAATTAACAGTAGGTTTATTTTTAATATTCCGACATTCATATATCGAAGGAACTTGACGTCATAGTAAAATTATTAAAATAAGGGTAGAATAACATAACCAACAAAGCAGTTTTAACAAAACTCACATAACCCTTCATCTGTTGTAAATAGGAAAACAATAGTAAAATAAAACAATTACTCTTACTCTAATATTATAAAGATTGAGATTTGATAAAGAAAGAAAGAAAGACATCATTTATTTGCTGATAATGTATGTATACATATAAGTCGGAATATTAATAAATTGTCCCAATATATTTTGCCTTACGGCATGCAAAATATTACATTTGAATTTAATACCCAATTACAAACAATACAATTATTATTAACACCAGTCAGAATTTAATAGATAGATACGGAGAAGTTTAAAAAAAAGAAAATGAATTAATGAAATGTGAATCTATCGCTTATCATGCAATGAAGAATATAAAATAAATGTCATAATATGTATTGTCAAAAAGATTAAAGTCAAGATGTTAATGTCAAAATATTCTAAAACAACAACAATCACAAAATAGATTTATAAAACAATGTCGTAATGTCAATTACTGTAATTACAATTATGTTTGATGTCGACCTAGTTACATTAATGGAAAAAAAAAACAGAAAATAATAATAGGCTTAAAAATGTCATCATAATAGCTATACACATTCAAAATTACACAGACAAGGATTTTTTTTTTTCAAACAACCTTTTACTATAGATTTTTGTCATTTAAAAAGTCCTTAATTGTGTAATAACATTTCTCCAGCAATAGTTTTGTCAATTGTTTTTTAAAGAAAATTATGGGTAGATCTTTCAAATTTTCAGGTAATTTATTATATATAAGCGGTCCCATGAAAAATATGTTATTTTTTAATAAGGCTGTTTTATGACCACCTGTGTACAATTGGTTTTTATACTGCGATATGAGATCGCAGTGGTACTGTGCGTTTTCTTATTTCAACCATTGAGGTAAATAAGTGTTTGTTTAATGTAACGAATAGGGCAACTTCTATTATATATAAACAAGGTAAAGTCAGAATTTTCAGGGATTTAAATACGGGTTGACAACTTTCAGTAGACTTAAGACCTGTCATTGATCTAAGGCATCGTTTTGTGCCCTAAATATTCTTTCTCTCTCACTGCAGTTTCCCCAAAATATGACACCGTATCTTAACAATGAAGCTACTAATCCATGATAGGCTATCACTAATGTATCTATATTTACTTTATTTGAGAGTTTTATATATATCTATCAAGATCGGAGACTCTACACTCGAAGTTGTAGACGATTATGTCTACCTGGGACAAACGGTCCAGTTGGGTAGATCCAACTTCGAGAAAGAGATCAACCGTCGAATCCGACTCGGCTGGGCGGCGTTCGGGAAGTTGCGTGGTATCTTCCACAGGGCAGTGTGCTCGGTCCATTATTATTTCTGCTTTACATTAATGACCTACACCGTCAAATTCGGCAACCCATGACATTATTTGCTGACGACAGCACTGCTATAGTCGAATGTAAGAATGAGTCTAACTACGAAGAAGAAATAAACATCACACTTAAAACGATAATAGATTGGCTTAATAAAAATAATCTAGTCATAAATTTACAAAAAACTAAACTCATGCATTTTCACCAGAGGTTAGAGCCAAAAAAAGTAATTACTGAATATAATGGCCAAATCGTAGACACAACTTCAGTGACAAAATTCTTAGGAGTGCATATTGACAGCAAATTGTCATGGAAATCTCATGCTGAAAGTGTGTGCCAAAAATTAAGTAAATCTTCATATGTATAGGTCTACCAGAATCTCATGGCATTTTTTATTTTTTTAAATTGTGATTTTCATATGGCAATGTCAATTGTCACCTGTTAAATCAAATTACTTGATGTGTCAACCGCTGCTGAATTTTTTTGATATTATCTTGAAAATTTGTTATTTTTGTGAAAATGTCGAAAACCCACTTCGATCTCAAGCGAGACATATTGTTTTCAATGTGTATCATAAAATAAGGGAAGAAGAAGGCGTAAATCAAACTCAATCTTTGATTTTAAATTGCGTCGTAGAGTGGACTACGACATGCATTACTATTATATGGCACATCGAATGATGGCCGGAAGGAAATGGCAACAGTAATGTAACTATTACTAATTCTTCGGCAAGATATTGATTTTAACGTAGATTGAGAGTCTTTGACGTAAGAAAAATATTAAGTAATAATCTGCGCCCTGCAGTGGGACGTGTATATAGACGGGAGTTTTTGGCGGGATTTTGTCGAGTGAAGTTCAGTGGCTGTTAATATTATTTGCAAATTGATTCCTAGTGGATATTGTGATATATTATTGGTGTAGTTTTGTGTCTCAACTGTCTACGCAACTGGACAATTTGTAAAATCATTGAGAGAAGCGATCTTGGGATAGTGGAGCGGAGTATTTTATTGTAGTTTGACTGTCTCTGCAAAGCTTACTGGGCAGACTGACTCGATACAATTTGCTGCCAAATACTCCAAAAAACATTAGAATCTGTTACATCCGCATTCTAATGCATACTAAAGAATAAATATAAGATCCAAAACTCTTTCCAAAGACGTGGCTAAAAGGTCCTAGCAACCAGGCCATAAAACTTACATAAAAAAAAGTATATATAGACTGATGATGATGAATGACTATAAGTAACATGATACATTTTATTATTTTTTACAGACTTTATACATAAAGAGATTGGTTTTGAGTATGTTAAATGCCAATGAAAAAGAACCATTTTGATGGAGAGAGATGACATAAAACTACAAAGATACAAGTTTTAGAAATGCCAGTGGAGTTCATGGAATCGTATTCTAGTTTTCTAGTTCTGAATGAGGTTTTAAGTTATTAGTATGATTTAAATGATATATAATAAATTAGTACATAAATTAATATTCAAATGATTTATTTTTCTTATGTTAAGAACCCGATGTATAACAACATTATTCATACACATACCTATAATACTCACAGTGGATCTTTGTGTCTCTGAATTGGTTGCAAGACCCCGCGCATTAGCTATTTTTGTGTCAATGTTGAAGGTGAAGATAGCATTGTATAACTGTCTCTTTCACCCGCTTGTGTATGTCACATCTTCCTATCTCGCTTACTCTATGCAGTATACTCGATGACAAACTGTTTCTTACGCAATGGGTGGCAGGACCAAGTTCAAAGACACAAAGATCCGCTGTGACTACTATAATATAGGTACCTCATGTTCATTAATACTAAAGACATAAATAAAAATTAAACAGTATCAAGATCGTTTAATCCAATTTCCTCAGTATTGCACACAACAAATTTTCATTTCCACATTTGCCATGAGATTCCGGTAGACCTAGTAATATATTTACGAAATCTTCATCACATGACATCTTCATATGTACTGTAATATATTTACGAAAACATCATGTACGTGAGAAAGAATTTGCATCTTTTTAGTAAAAACAGCGATAGACATAGTTATGTTACTAGAAATAGGGACCAATTAATTCAACCAGGTTTCAGGCTGGCTAAAGTAGCGTCATCTTTTATGGGGTACTGTATAAAATGTTACAATAAAATACCGCCTCACATTCTAGAACTGAATGAGGCGAAATTCAAAACTTTTATAAAACGCACACTATGCAGGCAGGCATATTATAGGTTGGGGGATTACATCGCTGATAAAAATGCTTGGCTCAGCGCTAGTCCAGCTCCACAGTCTCTAGGGCACAATAACAAGTTATAAGCAGAAAAGTTCTGAAGTATTGTTGGACCTGCTGAAGACTGTATGAATGTATTTGTGTTGTATAAACTCAATTTATTTTTATATTATATAACTGCACAGCACATATGTGAGTACTATGTACCAACTGTAAATCTACCATTTGCTTCCCTTCATGATGGTTCAGCTGAGTGGTGCCGATCCATGTGTCATGTTCGTGAACGGGCGCCATCAGTTGGGATTGGTCATAACTTAGCTGCCTCCGCCTGTTTTTAATTACCTAATTATTGTATTTTTAATTGTTTGTTTTACTGTAGAAGCTTTTAAGTGCGTTACTTTTTTTGTTTTTTTTTTACATCGTTCTCATATGCATGTTTTTTTTTTTCAACAAGATAATGTAACCAAATACTTGTAAAACACATTTTTTGTAAAAGAGTATGTGTGGAGTTTCTTGTCCATTCTTCTCCACAACAAGCTACATTTCCGAATGGACGGTAGAATCAATTATCCCCAGTTTCCCGGCTCGGAATCGTCGGGGGGTTGGTATGGCGGGTTGTCGGGCGCGCGTTGTCTGCTGTGATTGGTTGAATGAATTTTCAACAGCCAATCGCAGCGGATAGCGCTTGCTTGGCAGTTTGTCGCATTGGTTCGCCGATGATTTTGAGCTGGGAAACTGGAGTTTAGTATTAGATTCAATTTTTTTTTTTTGACGTTCGATAGTGCCGCTTAATGGCCTAATTGAATAAATACATTTTGATTTTGATTTTGTACTCTGTAATCTCTCAAATAAAGTAAACATTGATACATAAGTGATAGCCTATCATGGCTTAGTTGCTTCATCGTTGAGATACGGTGTAATATTTTGGGGCAAGTGCAGTGAGAGAGAAAGAATATTTAGGGCTCAAAAAAATAATTAATTTCAATCACAGTCTACACAAGACCAAAACCGCTCAAAGAATTGTCATCGTTACGCTACGCGACTCCAGTCTAAGCACGTCGAACCAGTCTGAAAAGTTGTTGAATTACCACTACCAGCCACAAATGTCGCATGTTTTCCACAGATACCTTGCACGTAATGGTTCTTTATATAACATAACTAGTTGACCCGGCAAACTTTGTTTTGCCATAAAAACACCAAACATTTATCTACCCTACCTACCCTACCCAACCCTACCCGACCCTACACTACCCTACCCTACCCTACACTACCCTACCCTACGCTACACTACCCTATCCTACACTACCCTACCCTACACTACCCTACACTACCCTACCCTACCCTACCCTACCTACCTACCTACCTACCTACACTACACTACTCTACCTACCTACCCTATCCAACCAAACTTTTTTTTTTTTTTTTTTTTTTGCTTTTAAACCTTCCCTGTATTCTGTCGAATATAACAAAAAAAGAATTATTCAAATCGGTCCAGCCGTTCTTGAGTTTTAGCGAGACTAACGAACAGCATTTGATTTTTATATATATAGAAGAAACATTATGCATTACAAAAGCCAAAAAAGCCGATTTATTGTAACTTTGTGAAAAAGGCGTCATTTCTGACGAATATCATGGATGGTTCTAAGGTTTGAGAGCTGATGGACAAAAAAGGTGGATCGTATACCTGATTTTACAGTTTCTGAAGAATCGAGGACAAGAGGACTTGGAGAATGACTGAGTTATTATAATTTTAGAATTAATTTTATAGACCAATTATTGTTTGTTTAGACTACGAAACTTTGATGTTCATACAAAGTAAAAAAACCGAAGCGAACCGTGCGAAGGGTTCCGCACTTGGTAAATTGTGGTTCACGATTTATGACGTATTAAAAAAAAACTACTTACCAGATCTCGTTCAAACCAATTTTCGTTGGAAGTTTACATGGTAATAATGTAGTTTTATCATTCTTTTATTTTAGAAGTTACAGGGGGGTGGGACACATTTTACCACTTTGGAAGTGTCTCTCGCGCAAACTTTTCAGTTTAGAAAAAAAATATATTAGAAACCTCAATATCATTTTTGAAGACCTATCCATAGATACCCACACGTATGGGTTTGATGGAAAAATCATTTTTTAGTATCAGTTTCAAGTATGGGGACCCCAAAAATTTTTTGTTTGTTTTTCTATTTATGTGTGATAATCTTATTTCGGTTCACAGAATACATCTACTTACCAAGTTTCTTTTTTTTTTTTGGTTTAAGACATTTATTTCTCAAAAACAGAATAAATACATTCACTTACAATGAGAAACAATAGTTACACTAAAAATTTAAAAAACGGGTAGCGGAACGTAAACGGACTGTCCGTTATCAATTATTATGTACAAAATAATACGGCAAACAAAGAATGTTAGTGATCAGCTTAATACTATGTTAGTAACACAAGACTATCTTGGAAGGATAACAAGTTTAGTACATTACTCGTATTTAAATTCATTAATTTTGTGATGTGGGTAAGCCAAAATAAATTAAGTGAGACAAGTACCCGTGGCGTGCGCCCAATTAAGGCGCCGATTCCCTTGAGTAGCTGATTTTAAAATGAGAATCACGTCTAAACGGCTAGTCATAATTTATTGGAAAAAATATATGTTATATTAGATCATTTTCTTAATAATTTCATCTGAGCAAATTTTGAGTTTTATTCGTATAACATAGTGTAATTAATTTGTAAAGTTATGTCTAAAACGGACAAAAACACGACAATCACAACAAAACCGCCGGGCGTATTTTAATGAAATCGACACCATATCAAAGACAATTTAATTATCAACATTTTGATCTGAAGCTTTTTTTTTAAAAGTCATAGAATAATAAGAAAAGTACAAAAAACTACTAAATTTCGGGTCGCGCGGGTGAGAAACGAGGGCGCGTTTTGTTCCCTCAAGGTCGTTGGCGTTAGTCGTCGTCTTAAGTGTCGAAACACAGTTTCTATCACAGATGCTATTGAAGGCATTTGTTGTTAAACTTTTTGTTGCTTGTTATTTTGGTTAGTTTATTGATCGTAAGTTTATTTTTTAGGAATTGAAATAGATATAATTATATTTTTTATGAGCATAAAACATTTTTTTTTTTTTTTTACTTCTTTTGATTAACTTGGTAACCAGTACATGAACTAAAATAATTGAAATTTTTTTTGAATAAGGAATTTTAATTTCTTTTTAAATAGAGGAAAAGACTGTATTTCTTTGATATCTCTTGGAAGATTGTTATACACATCGGCACCTTCATATCTAATATTTCGTATACCATAATTTGTCCGTGGTTTTCCAAATAGACAGATATCGTTAGCGCTACGCAGCAGTCGGGTTTGGATATGCAACTTCTTTGTAAATACAATTTGAGAATGGGTATCTTTTGTCAATATTTTCCTTACAAGGATACATGTATGGAATTTATATAGTTGTGCGAGTTTCAACAGCGTAGTTCTTATAGTTTCGGAAAAAAGTGGCTGTGACATACGGACAGACGGAAAGACAGACAGACATGACGAATCTATAAGGGTTCCGTTTTTTGCCATTTGGCTACGGAACCCTAAAAACAAAAATAATAAATATTTATAGCTAAAATTACCTATTTATCAGTTGGATGTAACATTAACACGTTTTTTTAGTGTGTTATCACCAAACTCCGTCCGTCCGTTCTATTGATAAGTGTTAATTAACTTTGTTTTCAAAACATCACATAGCTTATCTATATTTTTTGTAGGTGTCTAAATACAAGTTAGGAATAATGAGAAATATTGGCGTAATTGGCTACATTATCCGGATTAAAAATTAATTAGTGGTTCATATAAAACAGGAATGAGGACAAATTACAAAAACAAACAATTAAGGTATTGTAGGTTCTTCGAAAACATTGTAATAAAAATTAAACTAATGATAAGAATTGTATGTGGCGTGGCTAAATAATAACAGCCGCACGGGTCGATCTTTAAGGTTAAGCAACGCTTGACGAGGTCGGTCCGTGGATGGGTGACCATTTCAACATACCGAGTTTCTTCCGTGCCTCGGAAAGCACGTTAAGCCGTTGGTCCCGGCTGTCATTTGAAGATCTTTGACAGTCGTTACGAATAGTCAGACGCTTGAGATCTGACACCAGTCTAGCCAAGGGGTACCGTGTTACCCAGTTACTGGGTTGTGGAGGTCAGATAGGCAGTCGCTCCATGTAAAACACTGGTACTCAGCTAAATCCGGTTAGACTGGAAGCCGACCCCAACATAGTTGGGAAAAGGCTAGGCAGATGATGATGATAAGAATTGTATGTTTATAATTTTGTAAAAGGTCTCTCGCAAATATCTCTGGAATTCCAAAACCATATTCAAAAATAGGCGCCATATTTACTCACAAACACACACTCCAGATGATTACCTATTCTATTCAATCAACATATAAAGTATTGGTCAATTGGCATTGTGCGGCCGACACGAGCCCCGAAACTGCTCTATTAGTTGGTATACACCATTAAATTGAATGAATTCCGTACGTAATTGCACGCGTTTGATATTGAGGAATGCTGGGTTACAATTAGCAGTGTTGGGATACCTTGATAGGTGATTTGAATGATTCTAAAGAGTTTATAACTGGATATTTTGAAAGCTGATTTTGAATGATTCTAAAGAGTTTAAAACTGTATTAAAGAGGATGATACGCATAAAAATAAAGCTTAAGCAAAAGCAAAATCAGTCAGTAATGTTCCCACTGCTGGGATTCTATGCGACGGAGTGGGGTGTAATCCTCCACAAAATCCAATGAAAAAACTTACTTTATTAAAAAGTTACACTGATATTAAGTATAACATCGCAAAAAACACACAGTTTCTTTATAATTGGCCTCAGCAGCGTCGCTGCAGGCACAGCACTAGTCTAAAATAAAAAACTTATCACAAAAAATGAACCGACTTCAAAAACCAAACACTAAAAAGTGCAAAATAACTTTCGATTCGATTAACACCGACTGCCGAAACGAAAGTTATTTCGCACTTTTTAGTGTTTTGTTTTTGAAGTTAGTTTATTTTTTGGGAAAAGTTTTTATTTCACACTTTTTGTTTTAGTACACTATCACAAAATATGAGCAATTTCTATAGTACGGTACCTAAAGGATTGATAAAATACTCGATTTACACATTCGTGCTGTTTGTCTCTAAGGAGTTCGGTTGTATGCTCCATATCTTGAAAACTACTGGACCAATATTGATAAAACTTGCACTATTTCCTAAGTTGAGGGAATGATCACTCATCCGATAAGTAGTTTCGGAGAAATGCATGGACAAACATACACATATACAAACATAATAATAATAATTAGTGCTGCTACAGCACTCATCATCCATAGAGATAGGTGCGAGGCTTGTCGCATTCCGTCATAGAAGACCAGATTTAGTCTTGACATCGACCACTCTAACACGGCCGTCTTTGCCAGCCATCACGGACTGTATCAAGCCTTTCGGCCACACATTTCTGGGGGAGTTAGGGTCCACGATCAGAACCAGATCTCCCACTTGCAAAGGTCTCCGTTCATCGTACCACTTCTTTCTTGGTGGGGACAGCAGATTAGAGCGGATGAGTACTGACAGCCTTAGGGCTAACACGTCGTAGAATCAGTGTCGATCCGTAATATTAGTAAGCAAGATTGTAACTGTGAATATTTGAATAAACCCAGTGTATCGAATAATTTATTTGATTTCATTTCCACGACTGTACCCACCGACCTGCCCACACACGATGTCTTAACCTAAGGGAATACATCCTGACTTCCCAATGGTTTGCATCTATCGGCCAGCCTTGATGCGACATGTATAAGTGTGTTATAATAAGTAGTTTAGAAGTTATGAGGGAACAGATGAACATACACACATACTTACATACATACTTGGATACAAACTTACATACATACACAAATACTGGTCAAAAACATAACCTTCCTCTTTGCATTGCCGTAGTCGGGTAAAAAGTCAAGTCTTTTTTTATACTCTATAGGCTGGCGTTTGACCACTATCTCGACTGATGGTAAGCGATGATGTGGCCTACGATGAAGCACGCTTGCCTAGAAAAAACCTATTCACTCTTTTTCTTTTTTTTTTAACTCGTCGGTCCAGCTACATCATTTGTGTAGGTAATTACCTACCTATTTGACTAAGTGTGACTCATCAGACTCATCACTGACCGATAAAACAAAAATGCCACTATATTTCAAGTCATTTCACACAACTCGAGACTTGCCCAAGAGGACTAAAAATAAAAACTTATAAGTATTGTTATTGTAAAATTTAAAAATTCACTTTCCAGATAAAAACCAGAGAAAAAGAAAGTAAACAGCAAACAAAGTTCGAAGCGAAAAATGAGCCCAACTGCCAGCACCCCCTTGAGCGTCGCGATAACCTGCGCCCGCACAGGGATCCTCAGCGAATCAGTGGCGGAAGCGATACTCCATCGTATTTGTGACAAGATCATCATCGAATCAGTGTCTTCTGATTCGGACAAACCCAGGCCAAACTTCAGTGGCCAGCCGCTGTACGCCAATGGTGTCCTCAAACTGTGGTGTGCCAATGACCAATCTTTAAACTGGTTAAAAGAAACGGTCTCAGGCCTAAATGCCTATACAGCCCTAGTAGTCAAGAGCCAGATGGAGATACAATATCAAGTACGCTGTCAATTCAAGATTCCAGTTAAGCAGATCGAGGACTTCTATATGAATAACTACGTTAAGGAAGTTCTGTCCTTCCAAAATCCCTGGATCGACGTTACGAGGTGGTACTTTCCTAAACTGAAAAAAGCTGACAATGATTGTTTCACAGTGATGCTGTCGGTCCCTGATGAGCAAATTCCGACTCTGATAAGAAAGGGTTGCCGTCTCTCAATTGGTTTGACGACGGTTTTCGTTAAGTTTGAGGGTCCGGACGGCAAATTTAATGCCGACGTCCCTAAGGGATGGGACCCCGACACGGAAACAATTGTAAGATCGTAGAGGTTTCAACCACCAATCACCGTTCCTTTCGTAAAGTGAGCAAGTTGTTGATTTGCATGACATGTTGGTAAACACCACAACTTCGCATCTGCTTAATTCAAATATTAATTAGTTTTGTGTCAATCTATGTTCAAAATTTAATGTTTTCACATTATCATATAAAATTTAAATAAATTGATTGGACCAATGTTATATTTTTTTACCATTTATTTCCTTAACTTAATGACAGTCTGATGTACTGTACTTAAAGCTATCTTCGTTAGGTCTATATTAAGATAATGATAGAGATGGATATAAAGATAAAGATAATTTATTTGCCATAGCATGTGTTTACATACGTTATGCATGCAAGTTGTTTATTTATTACTTGTGGTACATACATTTTTGCCTATCGAGGCGTACTAATATAAATTTTACAAAATTGTTCATATTAATTAAATCGATCTAAAGAACATTGGAATATAATTTAAAAAAAAAACAATAAATTGATAGTAAGTTAATGAATCATAAAAATATTATAAAAAATCAAGTTAAATAAAAATAACTCAAAAAAATGTCGGAGAGCAATAATCAAATCATAATATGTCATAGAAAATTGTGGCTAGTAAAATAAAATAATGTCAAAAGAACACAATAAAATCATAAAATGTCTTGCAAAATCAAGATTAATAAAATAAAATAATGTCAAAAAATACAATCATCATAAAATAATGTCAAAGTAAAATACAATAAATTCATAAAATGTCTTGCACAATCAAGATTAATAAAATCAAATGATGTCGACATAGTACAGTAAAATGTCAGAAAAATCAATGAAATATACTATAATGCTGTCAGGTACAAACTAAACAAAAACAATATTATCATTCAAGAAGTCACATATATTGTAATAAGATTTGTCTGTTAATAAATCTCGCATCTTTTTTTTTAAATAGGTTTGTTGGCAAAGCTTTAAATGATTGTGGTATTTTATTGTACATTTTAGGCGCCATACAAAAGACACTCTTTGACATTAAGGCTGTTTTTGACGTGTGCAAGCAAAGTTAGCTATTGTCACGTCTATTATTGGGGAGGGTGTCAGCTAGTCGTGGGAAAAGTTTTAGATTTGAAGAAGGAGCTTTTCCTGATCTCTTAAAAAAAGCTCTTATAAAACCTATCAATAAAAAAAAAACACTGATCCGAATAATTACCGCCCTATTGCCCTCTTACCGACAGCTTCTAAAATATTAAAAAAAGCCATGTGTAATCGAGTATATGCGTTTTGTGAAAAATATCATATATTTAACGACTGTCAAAATGGTTTCCGGAAAAAACCGTTCCAGTACCTTGGCCGTTTACAAATATATTCAGAAAGCCCTTGATATTATTAACGATAAAAAATACGCGATAGGACTTCTGCTGGATATGACTAAAGCATATGATAAAGTACAATTTGAAATATTATTAAATAAACTATATAGTATAGGACTCCGTGGCTAATGTTGTGACTGGTTTGTATCTTATTTGAAACATAGGGAACAAACAGTTGAAATCGAACATTACAACAACATCAATAATGAAATAGAATTAATCAGATCTGAAACAAGAATACCACCCCACCATAACCCTCTAGAAAAATTGCATGAGTTTATATATGTATGCAGGGGCGGATCCATAAAAGGGCTTTTAGAGCTACAGCCCAGGGCCCCGTGAATATAAAGGGCCCCACCCTAGTCCCAAATAAAAGACCTAATGGACAATACTGCATCCAGGCTCAAATTATTTTAAAACTTAAGAAAAACAACGCTGCGTAATTATTAAAATTAATATGGCCAGTCACTTCATTACTGTAACGTACAAGTTCTACTAAAACAGAATACTAACCCTCAGTTTCCCAGCTTAAAATTATCGGAGAATTAATGTGACAAATTGTCAAGCACGCGTTATTTGCTGTGATTGGCTGTTGAAAATTCATTCAACCAATCACAGCAGATAACGCGTGCTTGACAATTTGTCACATTAATTCTTCGATAATTTTAAGCTGGGAAACTGGGGGTAAGTGCAAATTAATGGTGATTACCAGAGCCCCGAGGGTCATAGGACCTCCATACAATGTTGGCAGTGTCAGCAAACGGCACAAAATTGTTATTAAAAGTCATAGGGTCCAGAGAGACCCGGCCTTGGGCCTCCCAGTCGTCCAAAGGAGTTTATAATAATACGTTTGGTTAATATTTCCACTACCATGGCAAATATTTGTCATCCATACACTAAGATAAAAATTAGAAAAAATAAGGTTGGCCACACTCTTTCGCCACAACCTACACCTCGCTTTTAGGTGATCATTGTCGAAAGACGGAAGAAAATCAGTTTATTTTTTTTGATAAAATCAGGTAGTAATTTAATATTAAGTTAGTTTAGGCCTTTTAGTTTAGGGTTTAGTGGTAGGCCCCCCAAGTAGTACTAGCCCAGGGCCCCGCAAATTCACGGTCCGTCCCTGCATTGTATGTCATGTAAAAGACAAAATCCGTACATGGCGTGAATAGGTTGATAAGTCGACTTACATCTCATATTAAAATTATTCAATATTGTCATTGGGTTAAGGTTACATTTTAAATGCACGTCGTCTTTACTACTTATTCACCCAATGTACGGAAATAATGGACTAAGCGTGCCCTATTTTATCATCAAATAAATTAATCCGATTCTTCACCTCTTCGTTCCGTCGGGTCGTAAGATGCAACGATGCGGCCGTTCTCAACGGTAACCACTCGCTGACTGAACTTTATCTCAGGCATCATATTAAAAACACTCGTACTTTCAACAGCTCTCTGATATAAGTCACTTTCTCTTGTAAGATACTCTCCCTCTTTAGGTATCATCCACCACTTCTGTATTTCATCATGGTACCTAAGAAATATCGCTTCTGATTTCTTTTTTGGATTGTTTAACTTTTCTTGTTCAGCTTGATGTTTCTCTATTGCCTCAATAATTTTTTTCTCGACGTCTTTCTCATCACCTTGACTTGTATAAAACACGAGTTTACTGAAAAAATCTTTCACTATAAGTTCATCGTAATCGCTTCTGTCTAATGATAGCTTCGGGAATACTTTGGCTCTCATATCAAATTTATAATTATGAAAATTTTGTATTTTGCTTTTCAATAATGTTTGAAATCTTTTTGCTACGCTTCCTAGTGATTCACAGTTATCACGGAACTTGAATAACTTGGAGGTGTCATCAAAAACGATTATATTACCGACAGCGGACGCTATACCACCGTTAAGACGAAGAAAACCATCTTCCATAGATTCATCTATAATTAATTTTTCTCCTTCTGTTTTTTTTATCAAATCCATAAGTTTTTTACACAAATGATCCAATCTTTTGCCGATTTTCGCGTCATCGCCTCTGATTGCTAGATCTTTATTGCCGAATGTAGTCGGTACTTTAAACTCTAGTGAATGCTTCAGGCATTCTCTCACAGCCAATTCAACAGCTTCATCTTTGACTTGCTTGTTATTGTGGTTGATTTCTTCCAACTTAACTTTATATTGATGTGGTAACATTTTATCACGGAACTCGAGGATGCCATGCTTAAATGCTATAATGCTTCCTTTTATCAGTTTACTAAGATTTTTACTATCATCAGATACTGATAGGAATCTTGTCAATAAGCTTTGTGTTTCATTTGTTACATCGATCTTCCGTCTTTCGAGAATCTCTGAGCAGAATGCATCTTTGAAATCCTGAATACATTTTTGTGATTGAGTAAAGAAGTCAGCTCTTAAGCTAGCTATTCGATGTCCCTCAGGTAAAATGTCAGTGATGTCAAAGACTTCTTGCGCTAATAAAAAATGGTATTGTAGAACTAGCTCATCATTCATTATTTGGCTTTTAGCATCATCCAGTAAGTACCTGGCCATCCTTTGAGCCAGCGTGACGAGTTTTTCTTCCAAAACTTGATGACATAAAAGGTCCATGTCTTCGTCAGTGTACGATGGTTGCGAGCCAGGGTTGCCTGTACTAATAAGATTGTTTAAATATGAGACCACGCTACCTTCACAGGGTTTACCACTGCCGTCATCTTTAGCTGTTGTGTACATGATGAAAACACAATCTGTTTCGCTAAAATTCTCTTTAAACAGTACATCATCATTTCCAGGTTGGAATCTGCGTTTGATTCTCAAATAACTGTCGAAGCAGTTGGCCAGATCTCTTTTATTATTAAGCGTTAAGAGTCTGTCATTCTCTCGATGTTTCGCTTGTATGAACACGATAACTGGCTTCTCAAATCCCTTTAGTTTGGCCCTCATACAGATGTCGTCAAACATACCAATGCCATCGACGTTTGTTGCTAAGCAGAACTCTTTGATAATCTCATCATGTAGTGCTTTGAAATATATGAGGCCGAGTAGCTTGGTCTCATATAGCTGGCCACGTATCCCTGATGTACCAGCACGCTTTTGATACGTATAAATCTGCCTTTTTCCCTTCTTTCCTTCATTTTTACCTTGCTTGTTCACTTGACTAGTCGACTGTACAGTGGATTGAGACATTGTCACAAAAAGCCACTTGTGTGTCTTCTTCAATCGTCACTTTGTCGACATTCCTCTTCTTTTCAAGTTGTTAATCTGTAAATAAATTAAATAATTTTATTGTTTTATTCCTCATCTGTTCGCTCTTGACCTCAATCTCACCCGATGGACGATGGATGAGATCTACGATGGAGAGAACGAGACCAGAAGATGCTTGATTATAATCATTGCAATGCCATAAATAATTACTATGAGAGGTGAAGGTACCTAGTACAGTAGGCAGCACGTCACTGGTAACAATAGTGTTCCTAGCTCTCAGTTATAGGACTGAGCGTAGCACGGAGTTTCAATAAAATGCTAGGCTAACTTGCACTGGTTTGGTTACCACTGACGAACGAGTTAGTTTACACATAAATTTAACTAGTATTTAAAGTCATGATATAGGGGGCCAGCATAAACACTACAATCAAGCCAAACACAGGGCTGCTACTTTTTCTTCATCATCGTGGTATCGATGATTACAAAATTGAATTATTATAATTAATTTACTATAATCAAAGTCGAAGAAGTATCGAAGTTGTAGACGAATAGGCCTACCTGGGACAAACGGTCCAGTTGGGTAGGTCTAACTTCGAGAAACAGGTCAACCGTCGAATCCGACTCGGCTAGGTAGCGTTCGGGAAGTAGCGTGGTATCTTCTCGTCCAATTTACCGCAGTGCCTCAAGACAAAAGTCTATGACCAGTGTGTGTTGCCAGTGATCGCCTATGGGAACGAGACGTGGTTGCTCACAATGGGCCTTATCAGAAAACTTAAAGTCACCCAAAGGGCAATGGAGAGGGCTATGCTCGGCGTTTCCTTGCGTGATCACGTCAGAAATGAGGATATCCGCAGGAGAACCAAAGTTACCAAGATAGCCGGAAGAATTGCCAAACTTAAGCGGCAGTGGGCAGGACACATTGCTCGCAGAATGGATGGCCAATGGGGCTGACATGTTCTAGAATGGCGACCGCGAACCGGAAAACGATACGTTAGAAGGCCCACTAGGTGGGCCGATGACCTGTGAAGGTTGCGGGAAGGCGCTGGATGCGAGACGCACGGGATCGGTCAATGTGGCGACGTTTGGGGGAAGCCTATGTCCAGCAGTGGACGTCTTTTGGCTAAAATTAATGAATTAATGAACTATTGTCATGGTTTTTAAATACTAGTAGCGCTATCTATCGGCAGTTCTATAAAAGGTGGTTTTTTTAAGTGGGCGTGGATGGGCAAATCCGACACTATGGGGATAAGCGAAAAACACTCAAAGGAACCTCGGGCCCTATTTAGTAACATTCCTAGCGAGGAATCGATCACGTTGATTTTCAAAAAAACACCCCTCGTTTGTAATATAACACCATCTGCTAATGTTGCTAATAAGGATTAAATGGAAAGTAATGACACACTGCAAACTTGAGGTACAACCTCATTTTATTTTAATAAAAGTACTTTTTATTTTTCTTCCGGGGAATGTAAAAACGAAATCTACAAAGTCACGAAACATACACACATACACACACACATACATACATACTTATACATGAAACGATCTTTGGAGAATATTTTTAACAGAATCAAGTAGATTATATTTTCTATGTCATGTATAAAAGACTCTCAACACATTCTTAAAGTTTCTAAATTTACATAACACAAAGCTGTTCCAGTTGATATCCCAATAAAAATATGAACAGAACTAGTTTAAAAAAGTGCGGCAAAACCTGCGTAAACGTAAATTTAAAAGTAACAAAAAACAAAACGAAAAGTTTAAAAACATAAACATGAATACTTCAAATACCTACAAGTAATCTCAAAAACATGCCTACATGATTCATGTAACATGAACATGAATTGGTTGTGTACGACACGAATTCTTGCGTAGCCCGGTTTACTTTTCTTAGCGTGTACAAGCGGCCTTGGTTTGCCCGTGTGCCAAATAATCGATAATAATATTAGAAGGATACAAGCACTCACCTAAGTAATAGATATAAATAACAGTATCAAACTATTATCGTTGTGTTGTGGCGGCCTACGTGCACCAGATAAATAATGATAACATAACATAAACTAAACAATAGTGATGTCATTCGGTACCTATCTTTTAGCAAATAAGTAATAATAATAAGTAATCGAGACCTGTGACTAGAATCGATCGATTGAGAAGTATCATCGATATTTTTTCAAAAAAGATTGAAATAAAGAAGAAATCCACATTTTTAGGGTTTTTCGTACCCAAAGACGGGACCCTATTACTAAG
Source organism: Orthosia gothica (assembly GCA_949775005.1). Classification (NCBI taxonomy): domain Eukaryota; kingdom Metazoa; phylum Arthropoda; class Insecta; order Lepidoptera; family Noctuidae; genus Orthosia; species Orthosia gothica. The sequence goes on along the minus strand of OX459061.1, from coordinate 8,370,078 downwards.
ACTTCGCGGTCTATCGGTCTGTCTGTCTGTATGTCACCAGGCTGTATTTCATGAACCGTTCTAGCAAGACAGTTGAAATTTTCACAGATAATCTATTTCTGTTGCCGCTATAACAACAAACAATGAAAACAGAATAAAATAAATATTTAATTGGTGGTCCCATACAAGTAACGTGTTTTTTTTTTGCCGTTTTTGCGATAGTGGTACGGAACCCTTTGTGCGCGAGTCCTACTCGTACTAGGCCGGTTTTTTTAAAGGTAACTAGCGTCCGCCAGCGGCTTCGCCCTCGTGTATTATACATATAAACCTTCCTCTTTGTTGATCACTCTATCTTTTAAAAAATAATTGCGTCAAAATCTGTTGCGTAGTTTTAAAGATCTAAGCATACATAGTGACAGACAGACAGCAGGCAGCAACTTTGGTTTATACTATGTAAGGATGACGACAGTTCATGAAGGAAGTAAGTCATTTTACAGATTTACAAATGGCGTTTGATAGTTACATATAGACATACGCGGTTAATAGGGATGCTTGCTGGGTAGAAAAATGACAATTACATTTAGTCCGTCAGTGAGATCATCAAATAATAATAAAGGTCCAATATGGACCCTAATTTTTTTTTGGTTTTACAAATAAATAAAAACCGGCCAAGTGCGAGTCGGACTCGCGCACGAAGGGTTCCGTACCATTATCGCAAAAAACGGCAAAAAAATCACGTTTGTTGTATGGGAGCCCCACTTAAATATTTATTTTACTCTGTTTTTAGTATTTGTTGTTATAGGGGGAACAGAAATATATCATCTGTAAAAATTTCAACTGTCTAGCTATCACGGTTCATGAGATACGGCCTGGTGACAGACAGAAAGACAGACAGACAGACGGACCGCGGAGTCTCAGTAATAGGTTTTTATCCTTTGGGTACGGAACCCTAAAAATTGACAAAGATAAAGCGCATCATAGTTCAGGAGTGGGGGCTTGTGACGTCACTATGTCAGTATAAAGTGTAGCACACCGTGACGTCACACAATAATTCAACGCACTGTATCATCGTAATTTTTTGGTTACGTGTCAAAAGAAAAAATACGAGTCCAATATTTTTATGTTATCTACCTGACGGACTAAATAGATATTGTTTTGTCAACTACCCTATTGGTCCCGACTGTCATTTTAAGTTCTTGGCCCGTCGTTACGGAAAGTAAGAAGCCCAAGATCTGACGCCGATCTTGCCAAGTGGTACTGTGTTACCCAGTTACTGGGTTGTAGAGGTCAGATAGGCAGTCGCTTCATGTAAAACACACAGGTACTCAGCTAAATCCGGTTATACTGAAACCGACCCCTACAAAGTTGGGAAAAGGCTAGGCAAACTGACTTCAGTACAAAAATATCAGTGCTGCCCTGGCTCTTGTACTAGGAAATTCTATATCACAAGAGCCAATGGTACTGATATAAACCTTAACTTTATGCCACAAGTAAAATTTCAAAATTTTAAAAACCCCCGATACATTTATCTTGCGAAAACACCCCGATTCAAACAGTAAAACACCCATAACTTTTGAACAGCTGAACCGATTTTATTCAAACGTAGCTAAGAACACTCTCGACAAAAAATACTTTCAAACAAAAAAAACTAAATCAAAATCGGTTCATCCGATTAGGCGCTATGATGCCACAGACAGACACACAGATACACAGCAACACACGTGAAACTTATAACACCTCTCTTTTTCCGGCGGGGGTAAAAATTATGCCTGGTGCCTGAAAGAAAGACAGAAAAAAATTAAAAAAAATATTAGGCACATTACAAATTTGCGGAATGACCAAAAAGTATAAACTTACTAATGTCAAACGTTACCTATGTTATATATTATCTGTTGGTCTGGGACAGCACTAACGGGTGGTTACGTCATGTCTCGGCTAATCATACTACACAGGGAAGGTGAACCCATGGCACACGACAAAATACTTCGGGCGTGTCAATATAAGATTAATTTGCATCTAAGTAATTTGCGAGAACAGAAATCAACACTTAATTTTGTTTAAACAAACATAAAACTGTAATCGTTAGGAATTGCGGTTTTCAAATAAACAGATCATAACGCTCGTAATCCCCGAAAGGTAAGGCGGAGTAGGGATGGGCAAAAAATATCGATATATCAAAATATCGATATTTTTCCATACAATTATCGATATATATCATAGAAATTTTTAATCACGATATATCAATATTCGATATTTATATCAGAATATTCGTATCAATTTCGATATTATTTTAACACAACTTTGGTCTCGTGTTTAATGTATAATGATACTCCTTGCATGCTACTCGCGCATCGTTAACTCTATCGCTCGAGCATTAATAAAAAATACTGTTTTCTTTATGTCTATTCTTTTTTACGAATTTTAAATGCTTTGGGAATATGTATGAAATCTCTTGAGCAAAAAATTTGCAAAGTATCGATACGATATATATCGATATATTTTATCCATTTGCCCATCCCTAAGGCGGAGGTAACCTATAGTACTGTTCGGTCAATAAAACTACACCTGGCGCTGTGACGTCATTGTGATTGCGCACGAAGGGAACGAGGGCGCCGCGAGGGTAGACGGGAGGGGGCGAGCATTCCAACTAGGTGCACAGTTATTTGACCGTGTATAACACTCTCTTATGTAATAGGGAACGAGACTATTGCCAAATTAAAAGTTTTTTAATAGCATCTAGTTTTTTTCTGTCCATTAAATGTACCTATATATCCAGACATGTGGAAGATTGTAATTAGCAAGTTTCCGTACGAATTAATATTACATTTGTCATTAGTCTGTAAGCTTTATTTAAAATAAATGAATCACCAAGTTAAGATTAAAATAGAATAGAATATATTTTATTGTACACCAAATTAGTTAATACTATATTTAATTTTTTTAATTAAATTAAAGGTTCACCATCCCTGATCTAGAAGCATGCTCGCGCGCAACTTGAAGGGGAATTCCCATTCCAAAAACTTGTCAGCGTATAGTTAGTGTTACCAGCACCTTAATTGCGTTATAGACTAAATCACCATTCCTAATCCATTGCTACGTATAATGTCACACGTCCGGAATTGGTCCGGCCGGACCACGGATTTGTGGGCGGAGTTAGTCCGGCCGGACCATATCCGAGCGTGTGTAGAGTGGTCCGCCGGACATTATTATTATTAATTGAGTCCGTCTCGGTCCACACAAGCGTGTATAAGCGAGAAAGGATTTGTGGGCGGAGTTATTCCGGCCGGACCAAATCCGGACGTGTGTTAGCACTATAAAAATCCGTATACTCGATAGCGTTAAACTCACAATGTTGAATTGTCAGAATGAAAGAGTGCGATCGATTCCATGAGTTTATTATGTTACAGGCTGCACTCTGCAAATAAAACTGGAAAGCTGAACAAGCCAGCACGTTTCACCGGATTTCAGGGTACTGGGTTAAAAATGGTTTGGTGCACACTGACATTGATTTTTATAACTTGATTTTTGAATTTTAATGAATTTGACTGGTCAACCCGGATCACAAGTATAAATGTGATCAGTTTTTGAATGACATATTTTTGTCTACATTTGTTAGTTTATGTGTTATCTGTAAAAACATTTATATCTGTAAATGAATAAAACAAATAAATTAAAAAATGTATAATAAATAAAAAATAAAACGGAATGAAATGTTGCCAGTGTTAAAAAATGTTTTAAAACTAAGTATGTATCTCCTTATCAAGGCGTAGTGCTACATATACATACTCATTGATCAAGGTTACATGACGCTCACCTCTCGGGCGAGTTTATTATTGTTATCTATGCTTTATAACCTAAACAGGTACAAAAATAGATTCAGTATACATCACAGAACATATATACCCTAAGCCGGGCATCATAATAATATGTTATATGATAAAACCATTGATAATCCCGTACAGTTGAACCTTAGTAGTTTTATAGTGCTTTTAAAATAGTTCCGGTGTATAGGCGGACCTAACTGTCCGATAAAGGTGTCTCTTGAAAACAAATGGACAGTAAGTACACACTGCTCTAAATAGTCTAACAAATTCGCTGCCTGCGTCTGTCGACGTCATTTCTATTTCTCTGCTAACTTCTTCTAAACCATGCAAGTGATTTTGATCACTGAGGTAATTATATGTATCAACCATTGAGGTAATATTGTACTACGCACGTATCAACAACCAGAATTGATTGACAAAATCTATATTAACGCGGGTGAAACTGCGAGTAACATTGTTATGATAACAAGTTGCAACATTGCAAAATATTACAGATTCTACATTTTGCAATGTTGATTTTCGATTCTAAATAGCATTTTCAGTCTGCATCTGGTCCAAATCCGCTTTCATTAAATAAGTGTATATTATATTGCAGATCTTCAAACTTGTAGAAGAACAAAAAGGTGTACAACAAACTCATTTCTCCGAAGATAAGACACATAAAGAGGACCAGACAAAATGGTTTGCGGACAACGCTGTAACTGGTAAAGCTCCTATTTTCATAAAACCACGAACTGCTTGAGGATAGCACATCGACATCATCATCAGCCTACAGCAGCCCACTGCTGGAAACAGGCCTCTCTAATCGCATGCCGTCTTCGATGAGTCTCATTCGGCTGAAGCCAGCCACCCTGCGGATCGTCGCTCCATCTAACCTGAGAGCGTTCTAATTTACGTTATCTTATCGTTCTCATGGTAAAAATATCAGTAAGTGAGCAAGGTGGCAGCGGGGTTCTCTGTCCCTGGTACAGCTTACCTACATGTTTACATCTCCACTCCTGAAGGTTAGATTATGTAGATTGTTATAAATCAGACTTGAACCAGTCAGCCACGGCATATTAGTGTAAATTACGTAAAAAAAACTAAGTATCTTGGTTAATTATTTAATGCCATATGCAGCAATCCAGATCTTCAAGGTTAAGTAACGCTTGCAAAGGTCAGTCCGTGTACGGGTGAATTTTTTTTACATAAAAAGCCCTTGCGTGCCTCGAGAAATACAACAACCCGTCTGTCTAATTACAGACTACCCAGTGAGTGGATAGTTACGTTGTCATCCCATATTAAACACTAGTATTCTACTGTATCTGGTTAAATTGGAAGATAAATCATATTTCAAATCCAAATGTACAAAAAACGTGAAGGAACCTCCGGCATTCGCGGACAACTGTATGAGACGAAATTAATAAGTCTCATACATTACCGAACTAAATTTGACGACGATATCAAAGACTATACTTTAGCTAGCAATGTCTCTGACATTGGAACTTTCGATGATATCTGTATTAGAGCCACAGTTAAGGTTAAAGGTGAAAACAAACCAGTAGCAGTGTTCATACAAGCGAAGCATAGAGAAGGAAACAACGTTCAACTTACGCTTAACAGGAAACGTGATTTGGCTAAATGGTTTTCTAGCTACCTAAGCATACGCCGCTTGTTCAAACCAGATAACAAAGATGTCCTGTTTAAAGGCAATTTTCAAGAACTAGAATGTCTCTTCATAATGTACACTACTGCCAAAGCCGATCTTAATACTAAGCAGTTTAAAAGCGATTTTGCTGATAAATTAAACAGTTGGATAGGTACAGGTGATGAAGGCTTGCAACCATGTCATAAGGAAGAAGATATTGTGTTTTTATACGAAATTATCATGAAGGAACAATTCTCTGCGCTTGCAGTGCAACTGGCAAAGTTTCTTACTGATTATGCCAAAGATAATAAGGAAAACGAAAATAATGATGATTCTATTATGCCAATGCATGACGAGCTGATGTTACAGTACCATGTAATTTTGGTTCAAAAAGTGCTGGACGTTTCTGAGATCAAATGTAAAAATGAAAAAGACGAGCATAGAGTCGCAAGTTTTCAAAACGACTTCTTTACCAACAACGATAAATTCATAATACTATTCAAAGAGAAGCTCTTTATTGAAATGCTAAAAAAACGGAAATTGAAAGAAGCGAAACTCAATACTTTATTGTCCAAACTATTTACTAAACCGCTGGATACCGCGGTGCTTAGTAGTCTGATCGGAAATGTTGTCATGTTTAATGACAAAAGGTTGAAATTAGAGTTTGTCAGTGAATCGATGTCTGAAGATTTGAGACAACAACTTGAAAAGGTTTATGTTCTACAGTCACAAGTAAATGAAGCCATAGAATTAGGGGCGAAAGATATGTTAATAAAACGGAATTTTAAAGTACCAACTGTCTTTGGAAATGTAGATTTGACAATAAGAGGTAAAGAAGACATCTTCGAACCTTCAGTGTTTATTGCATCTGTAATAGATAATTTGAAAAATAAATTGGTAAGTTTAATCAAAGCGTCACCATCTGAAAATATCATAGTTATAGATGAATCGATAGGAAAAGAATTTCTGAACTTAAACGCCGGTTTAGCTGGCACAATTGGTAATATTCTAGTTTCCGATGAAAACCCTAAATATATGAAATTCACAGATAAAGATGTTTCAGGACACCTAGCTTCAAGGCTGTACTCTGAAGTGCAGTCTGTAATTCCAAATTTGCACGATTATAAGTTTCATGTTAAAGTCAAAACGTTTCCAAAACTTAGATTTGACTGTGAAGATGATGAGAATTTAGAAATGTTAAAAGATCAAGTCTCTCTTTTAGCCGAACATATGGGTCAATTTCTGTGTAAAGAAGATGATTCCTTATTGCCCATGAACGATATCTTGTCACGCTACCATGTCCTTGTGGCGCTAAAAGCTATCAAAGTTTCAGAGATTCAATTTGAAGACGACGAACACCGACTTGCAAGCTTTAGGCACGAGTTTTTTGAAAGCGATGAAGAGTTTGTTATTTTATTCAAAAGAGCGCTTTACAAAGAGATACTCAAAATAAGAAAGTTAGACAAATACAACATTGATTTAGCAGCGAAAGAATTTTTAACATCACGTCAGTTTAAAGTTTCGGCTGCATTTGGCAATAAAGATATAACAATAAAAAATAAGAAGAGTAAAATCGAGAGAAGATTGGATCATCTGAAGTCGGAAATCTCTAAATTAATCACCAAATCAGGTACCGATAAAATCGTCACCATAGATGAGTCCCTGGGGGACGGACTTCTAAAACTTAACGGAGGAATCGCTGGCATTCTTGGAAACTTATTAATTGCCGAAGAAAACACAAAACTGATGAAGTTCACAGATAACTGGGAGTCACTAGGAGAACTTTCTAAAAGGCTATTCATGAAAATGAAAAGCGGAACAAAGAATTTGCACGAATACAGGTTTGATGTGAAAGTCAAAAAGTTTCCGAAACTGACACTTAAAAGAGACGAAGATGACGAGAAGTTAGTGAAAGATTTTATGAAGAAACTTCTTTTTTTCACTAGTCAGGCGGATGAACAGAACGTAGAAAAGTGTCTTAAAGAGGAAATAGAAGACCAACAGTGTCTTAAGGTGTATAACGTCCGAGTTACAGTTGATGCAGTTTTTCAACAATATCATAAGTTAATACAAACATGGTGGATGCTTAAAGAAGCGTCATATCTAACAAAAAAAAGCAAATATTATGAAGATGCTTTAGCACTGATAGTAGATAAACCTGTAATGTCAATCATAAGTCTTATTTATCTGACAAAAATAAAAAACAATTTAGAATACACATTCAACGAAAAAGCTTTGAGTCACTTAAAATTGGAAGATCAACCTTCTGCTACAATTTTTGTAACAGAGAGCAGCGCACTTACAGTTGCAAAAATGGTGCAATCATTAAAAAGATCTGACCATTTTGTGTTTAACTTAGAATATATTTTAGATCTACCAGCAAAAGATTATAAAACCGTCACAATAGAATTGACAAAAACAAATGAAAATCAACTAATCATTCTTGTGTGCAATATCATAAACAGAAATTGGATTAAAAAGTTAAAAGACATCGCAAAACTACTTGAAAAGAAACGGATAATCTTTGTTATAAAGGAGACTTTATTGGAAACAATACAAACTTATTTTGTACTAGCAAATAATGTAGTAATCGATGAAAAATGCAGTTTGATTCAGATGAGTAAAATATCACAAAAGAATATTTTAGAGAATGCCAAAGTTACATTTCAAGACGTGGAATTGAGCTTAGACTCTATCATAGACGAACATTCCATGGGTTTTGTTGAAGGAGAGGTGTTATATACAGCCATGAACAATGAACCGATCAATCTAGGCGAAACAAACAGTAGTTCAGATTACGAAAAAGTTAAACATTTGTACATCAACAGGCGCGTTAGTTGGCGACCGGTTTCAACGGGATTGGTAACCATCGCACGTTTTATATCTAAAACTGAGTACGTATTAACACTAAATGACATACCCGATGACGGCGACGTGGCATTAGTAACAGCTACACCCGGTATGGGCAAGTCAACTTTACTTACTCACTTGTCACTGAAAACTAAAGAACTCAAACCAACAGTGTGGATAGTAAGAATCAATTTGTTGATTCACTCTGAAAAGTTTAGCAGGTGGCAAGAAAATAAAACAGACATCAGTTATTTGGAGAGTTTAAAGTTTTTTTGTGAAGTTTTGACTGAAAAGCAGAGGAGAAACAATGATCTGTTGATGGAACTGGAAGAATCAAACGGTATAGTAACTCTAAAATCTTGTACCGGAGATCAATGGACGGATTTCGAACTAAAAATGTTCTTAGACTATTACAATAGAAAAGAAATAATTTTCTTATTTGATGGCTTCGATGAAATCTGTCCGACGTACATGGATGAAGTATTAACTTTACTTACAACAGTCGGAAATCATCCTCAGAAACATAAAATGTGGATCACAACTAGACCGTATGACAAAGTTATATCAAGATTGGAGGAAAAATTTGGAAACTCATGTAAAATAGAATATTTTAGTGACATGGAAGAAAATGTATATTTGGCGAAGTTTTGGAAATCCAATATTAAGTTAAATCACCTGACCAAAAAACAGTGCGATAATTTATGCACTTTTAAGGAATTTATGACCACCGAATATATTTTTGAAAATGTAGAAAATCAAGGCGCTTATCAGCATCTTTTCCTTACCATTTGTTTTAATTTTCTAGCTCACTTGAGGGAAGAAGTTAACGCCTGTCCGATTGTAACATTGGTTGTTAAAACTTGTGACAAACTTTATAGCAACATTGATTATCGGGACAGGTACTATGTTGAAAACTTTAGCACTCCATTACATCTTTACCTGTTCGCTGATTACTTTCAAAATCGAATAAAAGACGAAAGCGTCATACCTAACCGATGGAGTTTAAATATCAATACCTATACGGTTTACGAATCATTCATAGAAACAATACTTAAAAGACGCTTTCAAGAGAAAAACAAAATTGATTTGTGCAATCCTGACAATAAAAACATTTATGAAAACGTTCGAGTTGAATTTCTTGCTAAACATAAAAAAATAGGAGCTTACGCTGTTTTCAAACCGAATTCAGACAAGATTTTTAGTGGGAAAGAACTGAAAGCAATTATAGATACCATAGACAAGATTGAAGCAGGTACGGAAAAATCAGGTTTCGTTCATAGTGTAGAAAGTGGTATACCGAATTTTATACACAGAACATTCGCTGAATACTTCGCCGCCCAATATATCTGCGATTTACTGAAGGCAGAAAATAGAGAAGATAAGCTAAAATTGGCATGGGATTTCATTTTGAATGTAGTGTTTGAATTCTATAGGGACATTCGCGACATTCTATGTTATATGATTCAATCTGATCTGCGCGCTATCGTTAAAGACCATGAGCAAATCATTTTTGATTTGCTATTAGAAAAAGGCAAAGAAGTCTTTACTTTTTACGCAGATGACTTTAGAAAGTATCCGTATTTAAACATCAAATCTTCATTGCTAGAAGCTATAGACGATGAGGTTGAACGCTTTATGTCCAGAATGTTCAATTTAATAAGAGCAATCACTGGCATTGTTGGAAACTTATTAAGTACCGACAATAAAACTAATCTGAAGATTACAGATAACTGGGAGTCACTAGAGGAACTATCAAAAAGGCTGTTCATAAAATTGCAAACCGGAATTAATAAAAAAAATAACAAGTTCGATGCGAAAGTCAAAAAGGGTCCGAATTTTTCATTTAAAAGAGATGTGGAGAATTCAGCTAAATATATACTGAAGCAACTTATATTTTCCAAGAACCAGGCGGATAATACGGGCATAAAGAAGTTTTTGAATAACGAAATAGTTGATCATCAGTGTGCCAAGATGGATAAAAACAGAGTTACAGTCTACACGGTCATTCTTCAATATCTCGACTTAATAAAAAGGTGGTGGATGGTGTCACATGCTACAACACATAAAAGCAAAAGACATTTTGAACGTTTTCGAAGACGAAGGAATAAGATACCCCACTTGATTTCCCACTTTGGGACAGCACCAATTTTCCCTGGATACAAAACTAACAAAAAAGCTTTAAGTTGCTTAAAATTGAAAGCTTCAACCTTCACCTACAATTTTCTTTACAGAAAACACAGCGCCCGTTGTTGAAGAAATCCTCCAATCATCAAATTATTTTATTAACCGTTTTGTAGTTAATTTAGATCTTATTTTTACTTTGGCAACAAGTCGCTACAACGACTACTTCAAAGACTTGACAGAAACAAAGACACGTCAACTATTAATAATTGTTTGCAATAACTTAGAGAGAGCATTTGAAAACAGCAAACATTTGGAACTTATGGCAAAACTTCTCGAAAGCAAACGAACTATCTTTGTAATAAATGAGACTTTGGTGAAAACAATACAGTCTTATTTTTTACAAGCAAAAAAAGAATGTAGCTTGATTCAGATGAGTGAAAAATCACATAAGTCTATATTAGAAAGTGCTAAAGTCATGTTAGAAGATTTAGAAATGTGCTTAGACTCGATCATAGACGAACAAGAAGAAGGGGAAGGAGAAGTGTTAAATACTACTCCTAACTAATATTATAAATGCGAAAGTAACTAATATTACACTCAGATTTACGTTTATAATGTATTTACCTATATATCAACAACCAGAATTGATTGATAAAACCTTTAGCCTAATGCAAGTGTAGCTGAAGGCAAAAGCAAGTGACAAACTAGAGACTTTAAATCACTAAATGGAAATGAATGAATGAACAGTATGAATCTTAGATAACTAATGTAGGTATAATAATGTTAGATGCCTGTACTAGGATATTCTTGTATCACGGAGCTAATTGAACATGATAATCGTCGATCTAAAGAATTTAAAAAATATGTAAGATAAGAAGTCTTCAAAATAGTGGCAAGATTATAATAAAGTACTTTGTAAATAAATCCTTATTTACTTAAACATCATAAACCAAAGTACTAGGCTAAATAAAGTCATTGAGAGTCAAACGCGGAACAAATAATAACTAAATTACGAAAAATTAAAACATTTGTACATCGACAGAGATGTTAATCACCGCATAATATATTATTATCTGCGATTTACTGAAAACAGAAACTAGAGAAGATAAGCAAAAATCTATACGAGATTTTATTTTGAATGTTGTGTTAGAACTTACGACTTGCTTATTAGAACAAAGCAAAGAGTTAGAATTCAGAAAATATCTGAATTTATATGTTACAGTTAAAATCAGTTTTTAGATAGAACGCGTGTTAGAACTTGTTTTTACTTAATGCCTTTGTTAAAGTCAAAACTAGAATTTAGGTATTGATTTTCAGATTAAACAAGTTTTAACTAGAGAAAACCAGTTCTAACGAAAAACGGGTTTTAACTGTGACATATACAATCATAAGTCACTACTTAAAGCTTTGGAAGATGACGTAACAAGCTTTATGTCAATATTATTCAGTTTAAAAGAGGGATTAATAAAACTTTATCTACTATATTTATTTTAGAAAGGAATTCAAAGGATAATTCTCAGGTGTAGCTGGATTAAGTGGTCTCACCGAGGTGGTCCATCCCGGCCCTTATTACTTGACAACCGTGTAGATTTCATCGACTTCCAGAACCGGTTAGTGGATGGGTGACCACCCGTTACATACAGCCGTTATGCCGTTGATGTTGACAGTCGTTACGTATAGTCAAAAACCAGAATATCTGACACCAGTTTTGCCAAAGGCTACCGTGTCATCCAGTTGCTGGGTTGTGGAGATACTCCATGTGAAATACTAGAAGATAGCCAGCTGCTTCCAGTTGGAATTGAAGCCAATCCCAACACAGTTGGGAACAGGCTAGACAGTTTGATTCAGTAGTAGTAAGTTGGTCAAGTCAAAGCCGTTGGCTGTACTTTATAGAATTTATTAATCGCTTGACGCTAATGATTTCGAAAGGAAGGATACGCCCATCTGAACATTTTATAGAAACCTTCTTATTACAAGTAAAAATAGCGCCATCTATGATAACTCATAGGAACTAAGTGAGTGCCGCGTTGCATAGGTCGTGGACGTAACCTTGTACGCGCGTACACGTTTTAATTTTTCGGTTTTTAGCACACTCAGTATAATTAAGTAAATTGCATTGCGTTATAGGTAGGTACATAACGATCGATGATATTTTACAGGTCGCAATGAAAACTATTATAATCTACATTTTTGACGGCATCAGCTTTCTCAGTTTGCGAGAAGAAAATAAAACAACATTTCAAAATATTTTAATAACAAAATTTTCAGTTTCAGTTAGGTATGGTTTCTAAGCTTCTTATTTTTTGTACTCTTTTTGTTTTACCCTTATTGAATATAAAAAATATTAGATACGAAAATTCAAAATTACTTTCACTAAACAAATAAAAATTACGTCTGTACAAGGTTACTTCGTTCACATCACGCGTTCAGTAGCGGCCACACAATGGCCGCCATTGTGGAATTCGGTAGTAATATATTTATCACATAAAAATGTGTTTATTTAATAACTCAATGATAACAAAAGTAATGTAAGGTTACTTACCGATCGATGATACGATATCCCATGTTTCTTTTTAACCGTAATTTTTGCAGCCTTTTACCACACAACTAGGCATTATTATGACAAGAAAATATTCGCTCACTCAAGCTCACGTCAACTTAGTCGCGTTGGCCCTAAACTGCAATGTTTAGGGCCAGCGCGCTGGTGCCATTTAGTCGCCCGGTTGGTCTCACAGATTACTGATATGTAGCTAGCTAGTTGTCCTGGACCTGGACCTTACGCAAGTAATATATATGTCAATGCTTGACGCTTTTTCAGTTTTCACGTCTAAAGTTATTTTTTATTAAAATATGATTTGAGAAGTTGTGAAGATTCAATAACACTCTAAAGGCGGGTACAGACTGCTGCAACGCAACATGCAATGCAACACGAAACGAGCATTGCATCAGTGTAGACGCGGGGCGCGCACAACGTGCGCACGAACCGCGCATGTACCTACTCACATCTGTTTCCGAGATGCGCGCGAACGGCAGGCTTATTACGTATGAAACAGCAATTAACAATATTTGCGCAGATATTGTACAATCATCGCGCGAATATCGCTTTACGTCAAAAAATTGGAAGGCATATTTTTGCGAAATAATTGCTCTTCAATCGCGAATCCGCATTATATATGAGCTATAGCCACACCATAATAATTTTACGACAGCACTGCTAACAATAAAATTCTATTAACTGAAATGTGCATTTATCGCAAGGTGATCGCGTTAATTTCGTATTACGTATGGTTTTTGACAGCAGAGCGACAGCGATCGGCGAGCAAATGTAGCTGTCAAATTGCGATTACTTTTCCCTTGTTGTTGGTCGATTGCCAATCGCTCGCTGATGGCTGAGTAGGTACAGAAGTTTTTGAGTTTATGGCGGCTTTTTTCGTATGTTATTTTGGGGCTACTTTAATTATCCGCAAATTAGAATAATAATATAAGAATAAATATTGAAATAACAAATTCCTAGTGAATATTGTAAATGTAAATGACAAATTGGTGTTGTTTTGAGTCTCTAATGTCTACGCAACTGGACTATTTGTTGAATCATTGAAACAGAAGTGATCACGGTAAAGTTGAGGATTTTTTTATATACATTATAAAAAAATCCTGTGTTGGTCACCTCAGCGAAGCTTATATGTTTACTATTATAAATACTTACAAACACATGAGAATGTGATAAGTCCGCAATAAGTATCTTCTATTATATTTTTTTTAAAATGTCTAAATTAAATTTGAAAAATCTTTTTTACGTTTCATAGCTCAAATACGAGATAATGTAGTCACTAAGTGATGTTCTAATGCGTTATCGATTCAATTTTTAAAACAATCGACAATTCGAAGAAACTTTAATTGATTTTACATATTGACATACATGTAAATAAAATGCAAATATCAAATTTTCACTGCCATATTTACTTTACACAAATTCTTTACATCTGCGAATATTAATTTATCGGAATATTGAAGCTAAATAGTAATCAAATTGACTATTGTAAAAAAACAGCCACCACGAAGTGTTGCTCTTTCATATGCTGGTTAATTCATCAAACGTTACATTTTATAAATCATCGGACAGGTAAAATAGCTTCTGTTAAAAGTGACTGTCAAAAAAAAAGACTTGACTTAAAGGCCTCAGTAGCCAGGTCACTAAATTGATCGCGCAATAATTGTACAATTATTGCTACTTGCTGTTCCTTACGTAATAAGCCCGCGGATCGCTCAGTCTGCAAAAGAACACGTCTTGTTCCATGTTCGCGCGCGTCTAGCCGTACACACCACATAACCTGTCCACACTGACGCTCCGCGCATACTGCGCGCCTCTTTGTGTTCGGGGAAAAAACCGACAAATTTCGGGTCGCTACGCGCAAGAGTTGCAACAATCTGTTCGTGCGCGTAGTAGACGCGGTTCGTGCGCGCAAGGCGTCTACACTATGGGAATTCTGTTACTTTACATGATACATTGCAGCAATGTGGACGTCAAATTCTTGCATTGCATGTTGCATTACATGTTACATTGCACCAATGTGTACCCGGCTTAAGAAAGTGCTACTGAACTGTATAAAAGTGCAAATTGACACTATTCTTAGTCATAACATTATACAATATAAATAAAAGTTAGAGTTAACTTGCGTATTAGTCTATTAAGGCTAGATTGTAATTTATTATTATGAACCTTAGTTTGTATTAATACAGAAAAAAAATTGTTTATAAATAAAATGTTGTTTTTTAAAAGATTTTTACGTTTGTTTTATTTTGCACTGTTTTTGCATTAGAATGTGTTTGAATGTCCGTCTCGTCATCTATATTTTTTTTTTGTTTTTTCACAGTCTGTTTAGGTACACTATTACATTCGTACATTCTGCCAAACTGTAAAACAGTTGTCGGCAGTTTCTCTCGTATCACAATATATTACAAATTATGTTAAACAACAACTTAAATAATTATGCTAAGTAGGCAAACTAAGACATCCCACTTTACCTGTTCAGAGACACATGTCATAGCCTAAAAAAAAAATTTTCATGCTTTTATTTGAACTTTGTCGTTGTGATGAAAATCTTTCTAGTACAAATAGTCTCTGAGCTAAGCTGCAGACGAACGGACGGAGGAACAGACGGACATGGCGAAACTAAAAGGGTTCCTTGTTGACTACGGATTCCTAAAAATAAAACGCACGAACCGATTTCAAAGGTTTTGCATTCGTTGGAAAGGTCTCGGTGAGGTTTATAGGTAGGGTAGGGTAGGGTAGGGTAGTGTAGTGTTGGGTCGGGTAGGTTAGGGTAGGGTAGGGCAGGGTAGGGTAGGGTAGGGTAGGGTAGGGTAGGGTAGTGTAGGATAGGGTAGGGTAGGGTAGTGTAGGGTAGGGTAGTGTAGGGTAGGGTAGGGTAGTGTAGGGTAGGGTAGGGTAGTGTAGGGTAGGGTAGGGTAGTGTAGGGTAGGGTAGGGTAGTGTAGGGTAGGGTAGGGTAGTGTAGGGTAGGGTAGGGTAGTGTAGGGTAGGGTAGGGTAGTGTAGGGTCGGGTAGGGTAGGGTAGTGTAGGGTAGGATAGGGTAGATAAATGTTTGGTCTTTTTATGGCAAAACAAAGTTTGCCGGGTCAGCTAGTATTGTATAAACACGTTCTTCTATTTTTTTGGTCATATGACACAATAAAACCGACTTCAAAAAAAGAAGGAGGTTCTCAACTCGTCGAAATCTTTTTTTTTAATGTAGGTACCTATATTCCCCGATTACTGCAAGACGCCTGGACCAATTTCAAAAATTCTTCTTTTGTTTGAAAGGGTAGGTACAGTTACTTCCTAGTTGGTCCCATAGTCATCAGGTCAGGATCTGATGATGGAATCCTAGAGAAAAATAGGGAACTCCTCAAATATTATAGGCAAACATATAGCGATTTTGGTATTTTCATGAACAATGTAATCATTTGCACTCAGAAAGTATCATTTAGTGAAGTGGAACTGATGAAGAAGACCACAGATGGTCACTAGAACTCCTAAATGCTAAGTATGTCACGGGCATACGATATCTCGAATAGTAAACCGACTATAATGAAGCAAATACTTATAAATAAATAGTGCTGATGAAAATGAGACCATCGTACTGATCTGATGATGAAGCCGGAAGGTAGGCACTGGAACTCTAAAATAAAACAATGTACCCTAGTCGTGTTTGGGCTTATTGGAATCGCCATGAGATGTACTTTGGCCATAAATTATAATCATGTTAATTGGAGGTACCTAACTACCTAAACTAAAAAGAGGAAAATAAAAACTTATTAACAAAAAATCAAACCGACTTCCAGAACAAAAAACTACAAAGCAAAAAATAATTTTCTTTTCCGAAGTCGGTGTCGAAAAACGGAAAACAATGGGTACAATATACACCGACATCGGAAAATAAATTTATATTTTGCGTTGTAGTTTTTTCAAATTCAATCTTTATTTGCTCAAACGTGAGTACAGTACACACAACAAATTGCCAATATGTAAGAGATGTAAGAAAAATATTAATAATACAGAGTGTCATGTTTGCCTTAAATAATGGCATGCAAATATTAATAATAGAATAAAGAGTACATACAATTCAAATCAAAATTAATCATTCAGAATGTCATAACATACTTAGTCAAGTTAATAAAAACAAAAACCAATAAAGTGCATATTATTTTAAAATTATCCTTCTAGATTGTCAGTATAATTAAAAAAGTCGAAATATTAAATGTCAAAATTATTTAAAAATGTCGTACTAATGTTAATAACAATAATGTAAATTATAATAATTAACGTTCTCGAACGTCAGAACAAAAATATTAAAAATTTAAAAATGTCAACTTAAAACTTAGACTTAAAACAATAAATCAAATCCAAATTAGAAATTATTTTTGTTCTGGAAGTCGGTTTGATTTTTTGTTAAAAAGTTTTTTAATACTAACCCCGAGTTTCCCAGCTTAAAATTATCGGAGAATTAATGTGACAAATTGTCAAAGACGCGTTATCTGCTGTGATTGGTTGAATGAATTTTCTACAGCCAATCACAGCAGATAACGCGTGTTTGACAATTTGTCACATTAATTCTCCGATAATTTTGAGCTGGGAAACTGAGGGTAAGTAGTTTTCATCTGGCAAGCCTTATAAGTTAAAGACTCTTGGCATTACTGCAATGTCGAACAACTCGCTGGTTGTGTTGGTACCAGCAGCATAGGTTTTGATCCTGGGAATCGAACTTGAGTCGGGCCAAGAATCTTAGCTACAAGACTACTACACCGGATCATCGAGTGATCTAATATGCCCTGTGGTAACTCTATGGTATGCAGGAGACTGAACTTCATAGGCTAAATTAATAAATATTAGGTACGAACCGACTTGGCCAGCTTCTGTTAAAACCTGAACTTCTCATTGTCTAAATTAAACAATCTCATCCAAAATCATCATCTGCCTAGCCTTTTTCCCAATTATTGTTGGGGTCGGCTTCCAGTCTAACCGGATTCAGCTGAGTACCAATGTTTTACAGGGAGCGACTGCCTATCTGACCTCCACAACCCAGTATCTGGGTAACACGATACCTCTTGGTAAGACTGGTGTCAGATCTCAAGCTTCTGATTACTCGTAAAGACTGTCAAAGATCTTCAAATGACAGCCGGGACCAACGGCTTAACGTGCTTGCCGAGGCACGGAGGAAACTCGATATGTTGAAATGGTCACCCATCCACGGACCGACTTCGTCAAGCGTTGCTTAACCTTGAAGATCGACCCGTGCGGCTGTTATTGTTTAGCCACGAGCTCCTCAATCTCATCCAAAATAAGGTCATATATAAAGCGAAACTCATAAAAATGATCTCACTTATTGAGAGAAGGTCTGTTTTAGTATTGGGCATAACTGTATTTAACAGCAACTGTATCTGTTGGGATTTGAACCCAACACTCGCGGCCAGCGCGCACCATCTGCACTTGGCACAATCGCGCGCGGCCCACGCGGCTTCGATGTGTGGGTGAGCGGCGCGACATCAACGCAGCGCAGCGCGGGTCGAGGAACACTCGCTACCACGGACTCCACTGCGTCAGTCGACACCTCTTTCTAAAATCGAAAATGTTTGTACGGTACAGATTTAATGTAATTTGAAAATAACGGCTTTAAAACCAACCGCCCTTTTTATACAGTCCACTCATCTCTTCATCCACAAGCTAACAGCACAGAATATATACACACAGCACATAACAGTATCTATTCGTTTAAACTTCATGTAAAGCTTTGGAACATAGATGGGTTTAGGGTTGCCGTCTCTAAAATCTGCCAACCAGGACAAGGAGCGAGAAAACCCCGGATGTGTTACCCAGTTACTGGGTTGTGGAGGTCAGATAGGCAGTCGCTCCATGTAAAACACTGGTACTCAGCTGAATCCGGTAAGACTGGAAGCCGACCCCAACATAATTGGGAAAAGACTAGGCAGATGGTGACGAATCGTCAAAACTGGCAATCTTCACGTTTAAGTTCTTTAGATGATCTCCGACCAATTTAGTGATGTGACCAATTCAGTATTGAACGCGGCTTTAATTTCGCTTCCTAGAGTGTCACGTAGTTCGTTTAGAGATAGACCACACTCAACCGTTACGTCATCAGACAGCCTACGCTTGGACCTTTTCCTGCGACGTGCAACCATTCCAGTTTTGGCTTCAGCACTAGACTCTGGTTCCGCGTGCACAGGGCTGGTAGATTCATCGTCAGAGCCCGACTTAGTATCGCTTAATTACTGTTTGCAAAATAAACAATGATGTCTAAAATCTCGATGAACACGTAGTTGGAACGATTGTGTCGCTGAATGTGGGTAGTTCTGCAGCCTAATTGTGTAAGTAAATTCGGCAAAGGAAACAATCTGGTTCTTTCCCAAAAACTCACACATACACAAAAAAGTTGAATAAAGATTCAACATTTTTTTTGTGTATGTGTGAGTTTTTGGGAAAGAACCAGATTGTTTCCTTTGCCGAATTTACTTACACAATTAGGCTGCTGACGTTGGTACCGCGAGCGAGCCACGCACGCCTTTATAGTACTTGCTTTTTGCTCTTAGCAGTGACAATCCGCTACATTCGAAATGTAGTCACTATGATTTCGCACTTTTTGCGATGTTCTTCTTAATTGTTTTTGTTTATTTTAGTTTCGTAAGGGCTAGACAACAATAGTGGATGCAAGCACTGAGTTAAGTTGGAGTTTCTTTGATAATTGCATTGTTGAACTACTAAACTATCCCTGTGTGGTGGCCGTTTTTGAATTTCCTTTTTCTTGTGGTATTTATTTCCGCCCGAAGATGCGATAAAATTAGTGTTGAAATATGGTACTTTCGACGCTAATAACTTTCAAATAAGTTTTTTTTTTACTTTTTGTTTCCTTAAGGGGCTAGATATTGATGAGACAAATTGATATCATTTTTTATTTTAAACGTACATCGTCAAACAGTGGAGTAATCCGTGGACTGCGTTTGTATGGAAGAATGATCGACTATTGTAACCTTAATCAACCATATTTGGAAAATACTCACAACAATAAAAAAGTAGTAAATAAACTCGCGTTAAAAGCAAAAAAAAACTGTGAAATTTGATGTTTTTAAGATCTCACTCCTACCACCGCACCGTTTTTTTTTTGCGTTTGAATTTAACGCGGCCCTGGCTCAAGCAACTGAAGGAACACCGGTGGGTTTTAGTAAGTAAAAGTCTTGACACGCTCTACATCTTCACCCATCATCATCAGAGAAGTCATTGAATGATTAGGCAACGCAAAAAAAAATGGGGTACTAGTTGAATACCTCACTCTACAACTACACTACTTGTACAAATCTACACCAACGCCCCTAGCGGCGAATTCTATTCAAACCTTTATTTTATTTATTCAAACCTTTTAACCTAGCCGTTACTAAGGAGTATGCTTTAGAAAGATACGGTTTTACTGCACTAAAGCGGTTGTAGGTTAAGGTGGTGTTGTGCGGGAGCGGTGTTAGAGCCCTCGTGTAAGTATTTGAAAGGTAATGATATTTTAGAATAGCATTCGAATACGCGTAGGTATGCATTTTGTTTAGTTTGCTTGAGAGGCAACGCTGCTAGCTGAATAAAAGTAAATGAACAGCCCCTTGTTATGTACTTTGAACGTACGCATACTAATGCAAGGTATTAATTTGAATTCATGACATTGTCTAAGGTATTAATTTGAATTTATGTCATTGCATAACGTATTAATTTGAATTTATGACATTGTATAACATATTCAGTTGCATTTATGACATTGTATAGTGTATTAATTTTGAATTTATGACATTGTGTAATTTTAAAGACAATTTTGCATGTTTTAATTGGTGCACAGTGGGCTGTGCATTCACTTGACATCTGGCAATGTATGATTATGTATACTTACAGAACACGTCTTTTAATAAAGA
Source organism: Orthosia gothica (assembly GCA_949775005.1). Taxonomy (NCBI): domain Eukaryota; kingdom Metazoa; phylum Arthropoda; class Insecta; order Lepidoptera; family Noctuidae; genus Orthosia; species Orthosia gothica. The sequence goes on along the minus strand of OX459061.1, from coordinate 8,349,210 downwards.
CAATATTTTTATTCTGTTTTGTAGGTAGGTAAATAAAACAAAATTCACTGTTTCATCATTTTAAATCTATTAGCAATAGTTTTCAGCCGTTCTTCATTAGTCTTTTTTCGTTTTTTTTGCGAGTGCGACCCATACAAAGCCCTCCTCTGCGAACGCTTCACAAGATTGATTTCAAAGAACAGTTGTCCACATTTTTGACATTCATACCTTTTGCCTATTGTATTAATAGTTTCTATACACTCATAGTTCTTTGACGATGTATTTTTACAAAACGAGAAGCACATATCACATAAATTTAGAATTTTCGAGTCGACAGATTTTTTTTCTTCATTGTTTTCCTCGAATAATAGTTTGTAATACTCAGTGTCTTGTAGGTGACTTTTTTCAATTATTTCTTTATGGAACGTTAGGTAGTGATGTCGCAAATCATTTCGACCGCCGACGAGGTATTTGTTGCATATGACACATAGGCTGACTTGACTATTTTTAATTGTAATGTGTGATGATTCGTGTACGATTGCGTCGTATCTGAAAAATAAAGAAATGTTATTAAATAAAAACCCATTCAATCTCTTTTTTAACCACTTGTCCAAAAAGGAGGAAGTTCTATGTTCTACTGTTTTGTGTAATTTGGTTTTGTGCCAAATAAATAAATTATTGAAAAATATAAATTACTGCATGTATTTCTTTTATGTATGTTCACCGGTTTTGCCGAAAATTTAAGACCAATTGTAAAAAAAAATGTGTTTGTAAGGGTACTTTTCCGAGATGGCCCCATATCTATAGTAATAATAGATATATAAAGAGGTAAAGTTTGTGAGGTTGTAGGTGGTAACCTCTAGATCTACTCATACAAATATTTGTTCCGTGCGGGAATCGAACCCGCGACACGCAGCGCAGCAGTCAAACGCTCGATAACTGTTCAAAGTTAGGGAGTAGACCCCGAGACACATAACCAGTCTGGTCGCTGTATCCTCCCTTTTCAATGGAGGTTTGCGGGCACACCCTGTTTATACCTCCAAAAATTATTATTGAATGAATAACTTCATCCTCATTTCAGCCCAGACGTCCACTGCTGAACATAGGCCTCCCCCAAGCGTCGCCACATTGTCCGGTCCCGTGCGTCCCGCATCCAGCGGCCTCCCGCCACCCTCACCAGGTTATCGGTCCACCTAATGGGAGGCCTTCCAACGCTTCGTCATCCCGAAAAGAAGATTTGATTTTTTTGCCCACTCCGTTATTCTTTTCTGATTAATTTCGTTGCGGGATCCAAGTAGAGAATACAATCGGAATCCGGATCCTTTTCTGGTCCCGAAAATCCCGGACTGTACTTAGCTAATCGCGGGATTATCGGGATTGCCTCAAACAAGTCTAATTTGTATTCCGTAGTCCGAAGTTTTTTTTTCATTTGAGTCAATTAGAAACCACATAGTCTAATCCCAGGATAGTCCCGGGATCCCGGGATTACGCATCAAATATCCCGTAATCCCGGGAATTAAAAACATGCTCGGGATTGTATTCTCTAGATCCAAGACAGATAAATTCATTCTCCGGGACTTCGTCGAGCTTCATTGCCTCGGCGCTTTTCTGGTGGTCGCCACTGTTGATTCTGTCTTTCAGGAGTTGCAGTGGTTTGGGAATAGTGCGGTGGGATTGTCCCAATCCCAAAAAGAAGGGTACTAGGTATTATTAAGAGGTAACGGGGCCCCTTCCATGTGCTGATCACCGGGGTGATTTTAGTGAGGTTAAAATACCATATTCCCTAGTCTTTTCCCCCAAAAGTCCAGGCGCCTTTTGAAGGTTTCCCCCCGACAAAAAAAAGGTATCATTAAAATCCTTACCTAACAGGAAACCCCTTCCCACATTTCTTGCATCGATAAACTCCTGGTTTGACTAATTCGTCATAATGGACACTTTTTCCACTGAACTCATCATTTTCACCGTTCATCCAGGGTGTATCAAATACTTCCAAGTTAACTTTACAATCGGTGGTCAGATCACATAGCAGTTGGTTACAGTCTAGGAAGATTATATCATCCTCTTCAAATACAATGCGGTTTTTTATTGGTTCTATTTTATTCTCATTCTCATTCTTTTTTGTACCGATTGTTATAATGTTTGGTGAGACGACTCTTGAAGTTTGCGTGTCTAATTCCTGAAACAAAAAAATAATGTTAAAAGCCATTTGATGGGGGAAGCTTTTGCCCAGAAGTGGGACGAAATAGGCTAAAAAACGGGCCAAGTGCGAGTCGGACTCGCGCACGAAGGGTTCCGTACCATTACCGCAAAAAATGGCAGAAAATCACGTTTGTTGTATGGGAGCCCCAGTTAAATTATGATATTCTGTTTTTAGTAAAAATATATCATCTGTGAAAATTTCAAACGTCCAGCTATCACGGTTCATGAGATACAGCCTGACGACAGACAGACAGACAGAGAAACGCGGAGTCTTAGTAATAGGGTTCCATTTTTACCCTTTGGGTACGGAACCCTAATTAAAAAAAATACGACGTTATGACCTCGTCTCTCGAGTTTGCGGTGGAGGGTTAAAATCCTTGCCAATGTTACCAATGTGACTTTTTCAGTTCATAAAGTGTTATCTAATGGAGATGTTCGATTTTGGGCCATCACTATGTACACTACGTAGATAAATAGGAAAAAAATAGAGGAATACCATAAAAATACTAACAAATTAATTTGAAGAAGGGTACATGCGTAAAAAATGATCATTTGATCAATTTTTTTACTACGATAACCCTATTTTTAGGGCAGCCATGACAGTTGTGTTTGACATGACGTTCGACGACTTTGACAGTTTTAGGAAGTGACGTCTGAGTCATTCTTTGCTTTGGCTTTATATTGGATATGTTTCGGCGTTTTTAGTGGTTGTTTTAGTTTTGCAACTCATTTTGCTACTACGGATATTGATTGATTGTTTCTCTGTTGCAATTGAAATCGTGTTGTTTTTTTAACGCAGATTTTACGATGACACGTCAATCAAATATCGTTGTCAAAATGACATTTTTCGCATACTACTGATCTGATCCACCATGTTTAATAGATGTTGTGTTGCTCTACTTGATAAAGTTAATTTAAGTTTACATTGAAATGAAGTGAAATTAAAGAAAATTAACGATTAAAAACGGTTACTATAAAATATAGCAATATTTACATTAAGTGTACATAGACCTGGCCCAGGCTCCATACATTTCTGGAACATCTCCTTTATCGTGGACATAGCTGATAACGGTGAAGGAAAATATCGTGAGGGGACCAGAATTTATAGTTTACTAGCTGTACCCGCGGCTTCGCTCCCGTGAACTGCCTACCCTACCCTACCTACCCTACGATACGTACCCTACCCTACCTTCCCTACGCCACCAGCGTCTGCAATATTTTCATGGTATTAAATCCCTAGTTTTTTTTAAATTTATTATCGAAAAGTACAAGTAAGTCAAACAAGGCGGCAATGTTTAAGTACATTAAAATGTACACGGTTGGCGCATTGATTGAGCGATCGGCTGCTGATTGAACAAATATTTGTATGGCCTACAGATAGTTGTTTCGGTTTGGTCGTTTGTGTATGTGAGTTTGTAATTGCACTAGCGTAACGGCAACGTTTCGGCAACAGTCTCAGTTTCGGCCGAAACCGAAACTTTCTTACAAGGATCATGTTTTGGAGGGAATAATAAAGAAAAAAATATTGTAATTAAATAAGAATTTGTAATTTGTATGATGAAGATTATACTATATTAAAAAGTATATTTGTTTTATTATTTAAAAGAATTATCAGAGGAAGATTTTAAGAAGATTATTTTTTTCTTATCCTTACATTATTTATTTACCATTTAATTTTAAAATAATGGTAATTTATGCAAGATTAATTGGAGTCTTTATTTTTTATCTTTAAATAACATAGCTATGCAGTCTTCGACATTTTTTGATGTTTACTACAGGTATCGGCACGGATTAAGAATGCTTGGCGAAAGTGGTGGGGTGATTTGCGCATATGTACAGTCACGCATAAAATTACTAAGAGCGATTTGAACTAATTATTTGTTTGTACGCAGTTTAAATTTTGTGAATAATAGATACGTATTTAAATAGTTAATTTTTAAGTTTTAAGTTTTTCTGCAATGAAATATTCGCTCCTGTTGTCGCATTTTTCACCAGTTTTAAATCATCATCTCTTCATCATCTCTTTCATTTTTTATAAAACAATTCACATCGTAAATCATTTTTCGTGCTTGCCTCGTTATCGTCGCTTGTTGTGACAAATGAACACTTTTTCTTTCTTTCTTCTATCTTTATCACTTTTTTTTCGGCATCTTTAATCGGCAACGAAAATAATGAAATTATGAAACACAATATCGCGCAACTGTACCTAGGGGACATGAGACGTGTGAGCGCGGCGAGACGGGGGAAGGACGACTGATTGACCAATAAGACGCCGGCGCCGGCCGCTTCCCCCCTTGCAAACCCCGCCCCCCGCCGCTCAGACCCAAAAATCGACTTCTGCGCATTCAAGATCAGCGCTCTAAATTCGCGCCGAGACCTGTACCTACTCTTATGCTATATCACATAATAAAACTTACCGAATTCAAAATAAATCACTCGAAAACTCACAACAGACAAAACGAACTGCAAACACAAGCCAGTCCCGACATGATTAGACACGTGGACGCGGCAAAATGTCTTCGTCGCTTACTCGCTTGGATGGAATTTAACGCGCCGAACATGACCGATCACAGCGCGAGAATTCCGGAATGCAGTTTCGGCTTCGGTCGTAGTTTCGGCAGGTTTAATCTATTCTATATTTATTGACGGCACAAAGTACGTTCGACCACTACGAACAAAGTGTCATTTTGCACACACAGTTTGACATTACGGTTTTACAGGGAATATTGGGCAATATTGGACAAAGATCAGTCGCGGCTGTCATGAGTGCTTTGTGCGGGCGTTTGTCACGTCATTCATACATTAAGTACTGTAACGAGGTTGGTTGCATTGGATGGGTTACCTTTATTATTTGTTACAGACCGAATTTACTTTTTGTTTTAAATTCTTTCTTTCAATAATTTTTAATTCTATAAAGGTCATTAAATCTTTCAAGATGACAAATTAGAAATTCATTATCTAGAATTATAATAAATTATTTTAAGTCCATAGACGAAATTGGGAACTTATCTTAATAATAAGGTTCAAGTCATACATCTTACAAATATGTTTCCTCCGACTGCACAGCATAATTTTCTTATTGTTTAAGATCATATTTGGTTTTTTGATTTTATTAGGTACCTGTTGTTTCACATTTATATTTTTGTCGAGCTTGGTGCTTTTCACAATTTAATGTTTGAAGTGGTATCATTATTACACTATTTCTACGTCTTGTTACTCTCCAATCTTCGTCTTATTTGGCGTAATATTAAATGTTTCGTTATATTAAATGGATATTTGATGCCCTGTTTACCCTCTAAGGTATGTAAGCATGATATGATGTATGTTTAGACGAATCGATGTATTTATGTTTGTAACTTAAACAACCTACTCTTTCTTTAAATTCGGAATCAATATAGTAGCCAACCCTAGTGAATCTGTCAAGTTTAGCTGTCAATTTTCTAAACGGCGGGAGTGGCCCTTCTAACTTACTATTTTGTGTTGATGGTAAGCGATTACGTGGTCGATGGTGAAGCACGCTTGCCTAGAAGTAACCTATTAACTCATGATCTTCATAAAATCAAAATAGTTTTTTTTTAAATAAACCTTAGAGGTATTTTTGAATTGCCATACAAAAAAAATAAAAATATGACACTAGTTGCAAATTCGCAAGCGTCAGGTCTCAATGGAGAAGAATTACCGATTCGTCAGCGTAGAATGCTGAGGGCCTTGACTACCCTGTTTTCTTTTATTGATAAACCCACTTCTCCTTCTTATCTGACTTCACATGTCCAATTCCTTTGTTCTGCCCATAGTAAAAATCTTCGCTCCGCCAATAATCGTCTTCTACAATGTCCCTCGCACCGCTCTGGGTTTATCCATTCCTCCTTCTTTGTCCAGGCGATTTCCCTTTGGAATGCGCTCCCTCAGAACATCAGGATGGCAACCAGTCGGTTGTCTTTCAAATTGAAGGCACGCGAGCACATTCGCAAGAAGTTTGCAGAATCAACACAGAGTTAATTTGTTGGATTCGGTCTCCCATTAACATTATTTTTATGTATGTATGTATCTAAGTATGTATTTATATATATATTAAATTGTTTTAGTTATATTTCTTTTCTCTATTTGCTTTTTCATTAAGTTGCACCTGCCATATTTTATCTCTGCACCACCCTAAGGTCGACTGGTAGAAAATGTCCAAGGCATTAAGTCCGCCTTTGCACTTGTGCATAAAGTTTTATAAATAAATAAATAAATTTGCAAGAAACTCCACGGACACTCTTCCATCAGTTTCAATTACAAGTTTTTGGTTACATAATTCTTGTTGAAAAAAAACACATATATGTGAGAACGATGTAAAAAGACGTGCACGTAAAAACGTCTAGAGTAACAAACAATTTTAACAAAAAAATGTAATACCAGGCCGAGGCAGCTAAGTTATGACCAAACCCAACTGATGGCGCCCGATCACGAATATGACGCATGGATCGGCACCACTCAGCTCAACAATCATGGTTAATACACCGAGGTTGTATCTATCGGGTAACACAAACTCCGGCAGGGAATTTAACTCCTTAGTTGTACGCACAATGAAAGTATTTCCAAAACGTTTAGTGCGTATGGGTGGAAAAAAAGGAAAAAGTACAGACCTTCATACTACAGCTGTCATTTATTAGTGGTTCTTGAGCTGCCACTACCTCTGGATGCTTCCTCACGTTATGTGTCCTTAATTCATGCTGATTTGCAAAGCTATGAAGACAGTTTGGGCAATGGAAGACTGTCTGGTTGATCAGCGGTATTATAATATGGCTTATATTATGGATTAGACTGGAATATCTGGAAACGAGAACATTTTACATTAGACTGTTGATCGTCTGCGTCAAATTAGTAAAACTTAAATCAAAACACTAAAAGCGCAAAATAACTTCCGTTTCGGCATGTGTCTTTGGTGCCTTTTATTTATATAATTTTGTGACACCGACTTCCGAATCGAAAGTTATTTTGAGCTTTTTAATGTTTTGCTTTAAAGTCGGTTTATTTTTTTATGAAAATGTTTTTATTTCCCTCTTTTTAGTTTTGGCACACAAACACCAAAATTTGAGCAAGTTCTTGTGTGAGGTACCTAAAGGATTGACAAAATACCCATAATAATTCAATTTACACATTCGTGCAACAGCACGAATATCGTTACGTATATCGTATTATTGTTATGGTGAATAATTGGGTCCGATTCGTTTTATTCAATTATTTTATTATTAATATTATTTTTTATTTCTGTATTGTTCATTAGACATAACTGAATTATTATGACATTATAAATTAAAACATTACTGACTTATGAATTTGAATTTATGATATTGTTTAACTTATTAGTTTCGATTTTATGGCATTGTAATAACTTTTTAGTTTTGAATTTATGACATTTTATAACTTATTAGTTTTGAATTTATATTGTATTGATTGTATAACGTATAACTTAAATTTATGACATTTAATAGGGTATTATTTTGACATTGTATAAAGTATTGATTTGAATTTATAACATTGTATAGGGGATTTATTTATGGGATTTAGAAAGGTATTAATTTGCATTCATGGGATTGTATAGGGTAATAATTTTGAATATATTACATTGCATAGGTGATTAATTGGAATTTATGACATTGTGTAATTTTAATGATAATTTTGCATGCCTAAATTGGTGCAACACAGTGGACTGCGCATTCACTTGATATCTGGAAATGTATGAATATGTACTGTGTTGAGCAATAAATATATTTGAATTTGAACAGAGAATAACTTTTAAATAGCAATTCTAAAGGCTAAAAAGAAAGTCGCCTAGAGAATTATAGGGAATACCTTATACACATAGGACACAATCCACTGGACTCACTGCCTTCTAAGACAAATGATATATTCCTTACCTTGTGCTAGAAGTTCGCAAAAAGCAGTACAGATTGCAAGAAAACTATACAAAAAGGAACCGGTCAAGTGCGAGTCGAAATCGTGCGCCGAGGGTTCCGTACCTACCCATTATACTGCCATAATAAAATTGGTATCATTTTTATTGGTGGCTGTTTTAAAGATATGTGCCCATATCTTTAAAACAGTACACACACTTTAATTTAAATTTTCGCGAAAACTTGTAAGTACCAAATTAACCTTAAATTTCATTTTATTTTTTATATTTTGGTATGTTCCCTTTATTTGAAATCTCCTTCTTTCAAATCCTTTATTGCAAATCTTGTGATTCTAGGTCAACGGGAACTGCCATATAGGTTTAAAACCTATAGGGTAGGGTATATATACTTCCCGTTGACGTAGAATTATCAATTTTGGTTAAAAGCAAGGTACGCAAGCAAGCAGCACAAGTAAAGGGAAAATTCCGAGAAATAAAAAAAGTTGAAAATTAAGGTAAATTTTGGTACTTACAAGTTTTCGCGAAAATCTAAATTTGTTTACATCTTTTTATTGTGTTGATTCAGGACCTTGATTTTTATACACCCAATAGGGACTATAGACCTCAGTATCTGGTATAAATTTCAACTTGCTAGGTCCACCCGTTCCTGAGAAAATCGGTGGTGGCACACATGCAGACAGCCAAGAATGTGATCTTATACGGGTTCCTTTTTTTACCTTTTGAGGTACGGAACCCTAAAAAATAATTATATAGCTATATAAAAAAAACTTTTATTACACAATTCGCATTGCTTGCCAGGCCACAATATATTTGATATCTCACCTATTATTAGAGATTCTGTCACAGAATTCACATGCTTGAATACTATTCTTAAGGAGACTTTCATAAGCATTTGGGTCTCCCGTGCATCGGTTTGATTTGACAATCTTCAGCGGGACGTTGTCTTCATCACTACTTTCGCAGTTTAATTTGACAATCTTCAGCGGAGCATTGTCTTGATCACTATTTTCGCGGTTTAATTTGCCAATCTTCAGCGGGGCATTGTCTTCATCACTACTTTCGCAGTTTAATTTGCCAATCTTCAGCGGGGCGTTGTCTTCATCACTACTTTCGCGGTTTAATTTGCCAATCTTCAGCGGGGCGTTGTCTTCATCACTACTTTCGCGGTTTAATTTGACAATCTTCAGCGGGACGTTGTCTTCATCACTACTTTCGCTACTAATACTAATTGTTTTGTTTCTCATTATTCCTGAAAAAAAAAAATCTATCTGTATTAAAAAATAAAATAGAATAGATTATTATTTGCTTGTCAATGTCATGGTGACCCGGCTGAGACTTCACCTCTCATACTTTAGGTTTTGGGTTCAAATCTCAACATCATATCATGTAACAATGTGACTTTTCAATTCATATGACTACTTTATATATTTTTTTTTTATTCCTTATAGGCTTGCCTAGAAGTAACCTATTCATTCTTGACTTAAAGACCCCTAGATTGTAGCTATAAGTTTCACTGTTTTATTCTTTTATTTGTGAATGGCTCCCGTTAGAACCACCATCTTACCTGATGTTTATCTTAGAGAGGAAATCTGGACTTCTAGTTAATATACCAGTTAACTCATCAATCCGCATTGAGCAAGGGTGGTGATGAACGCTTGTGCCTTCTCTATATGAAAAGAGCCCTTTGCCCTGCAGTGGGACAGCAACAGACGAGTCTTATTTTATAAGTTGTTTAAAAAATCATATATTTAGAATGCTATTCAGTTATTTTTAGCTGAAACAAGCGAACCACCCTTGTTTTTGCTGGGTTAATTTTATTCACATACCTTCCATGTTTATCACTCTTTTTAAATAGTGGAAACCACAAAATCTGATCAGTAGTTCAGAAGAACTCAGCCGAGAAACAGATGGAGGCAGACAATGACTTTGTTTTATACTATTTAGTAATGAGATACCAACTACCCGGCAAAATAAATGTGCACTTGGCACTGTCACGTCACACTGACATTCTGTTTCTCCCTGTGTGTACATTTTATTTTGACCGTGTTGTAGTACAACCCAGGATAGACCATTCTAGCATCAAAGAAATTGAGAACAGGGCAAGAAGATGAAGAATAGGGATGAGACCTACAGCAGTGTAATGATGTTTAAAAGTATTACTGTAAGTTATGAGTAACATTAAAAGGATAGGATAGATGGACCCTTTTTTCTACATTTAACAACTCCCATTTGGTCCGTTGTATGTGCAGGACTACTCTCTTTGAGAGGGAATGGGCCATAACCCCAACACGTGACCCCAGTGCAGGTAGCTGGATGTCACGTGTCTTCGAAGTTCTGGTTCTAAAATATTTCCGGTTTCCTCAAGGTGTTTTCCTTCACCGTTTTTAGAGCAGTAGTGATGAAATAATTTATACAAAACTAGCTGTTCTCCATGGCCCTGTGGGATGCCACAGGACCCGTTTTCAGGATTAAAAAGTAGTAGCAGGAATAATGTAGATTCCTATTGTTGAAAGAATTTTTAAAATCGGTCCAGTAGTTTCGGAGCCTATTCGGTACAAACAAACAAACAAAAAAATCTTTCTTTATAATATTAGTATAGATAAAGTGCGTCCCTTGGTTCGAACCCACACTCTACAACTTGAAAGTCACAGCTGTTACCACTGAGCAGCCACTGCTAAAGAATATAAAAGTGGCTAAATGCGAATGTGTCAATGATTAAAGGTAGGTATGTCATGGCTAAATGCGAGCTTATCAATAATAAAAAGAAGTATGTCAGGGACGTTTTTATAACATCAAATTCTATATTATAACCAATGATTTTCAAAACATTCTACGTAAGTGATGGAAGCCTGACTTAAACCAAGGAACATTGAACTTCACTTTCACTACATATTACAAAAACAAAGTCCTCCGCTGCTTCTGTCTGTTTGTGATAAAACTCAAAAACCACTGAACGAATTTTCATGCAGTTTTCACCAATTAGGCAGTGCTTCATGAGGAAGCTTATAATTAGTTAATGTTTTGTGTATTGCCCACACCCACGCGGGCGAAACCGCTGGCAATAGTAAGTTAACTATAAATCCAAGAAAATGTACACTTACAAAGTGGCATTAATAAATCCAATACAATGGTTCGTCCCAAGTTTGTCTTGTGAGATTTATTCTTACGTGATAACTGTTCATCAATGCATCATCATTTTAGCCGAAAGACGTCCACTGCTGGACATAGGCCTCCCCGAAGTCGCCACACTGACCGATCCTGTGCATTTCGCATCCACCGGATGCATGAAATGCAATGTAATTTTTAGAAATCTATGAAAATAATCAGAAAAAGGCGTTACCGTTTTCTATTTACCTTTTTTGAAACCGTAACCTCAAAATAACGAATTGTCATTAATAATTAAATAACAAAAAAACACTTAACAGCAATTATATACAGACTACATTAATTATAAATAATTGTGAGAAATTCGTATTATTACTATCATAATGGGTAAATTATTATATTTTCACGTCACAGACGTAGCTTCATGTTTTTTTTTCTATTTTCCAATCCAAGTTTTTTTCTAGAATAATGACAGCAGAGTTTATGACAGTTTCTACTCTACTACCAAAGAGAAGAGTACTACGTTTAGTTTCTACAAAATTCGTTAAAATTCTACGAATTTCGTCCACGGGCCCGGGCTGGCCGCCTGGCCACACAGTTTCTTATTTCGTATATTTTACAAATTGAAATATACCCCGGCATTTGTTTCTTTTCGAACAACTCGTTTGGGTCGAAAAAATCTATTGAACTTAACCTACATATAACGTTTAAGCTAGTCTTACCAAAACTACTTTATTATAATTTTCATTTTGTAGCTTTCTTCCAAAACGAACCTTACAGCAATACTATCATATACGTAGTATCTCTAAGTACCTAGTCTGTCACAGTCTGTGACTATCATATCATTTGACAATGACAGTCCAGTAACTGTTTGTCACGTCACAACAAAACGAAAATAGGAATTTCAATATTTAGTTAATAATCTTATTTGACTCTTGGAAGTCTTATTTGCCCCATACGTACGTGTAAAAAAATTAAACTGAAATGGTAAGTCTAGACAAAATAATAATTTGCTATGATATTCTGTCCAAATCTTGATGTACTTTAATCAAAAATTTATCGGCGAATCAAGTTTTGTGTTTTTATTCAATAAAAATATATTTTTATGTGTTTTTAGGATTTGAAAACATTTGGGGAGGATAATTTCGATCCTAAACAATGGATTAACAAAGCATGGAGCTCTAGTGGCAATCAGGAAAAAGAGGTACTTAAACAAATCCTAGTTGAAATTCGTGAATGTCGCTATGGCATTTGTGGATTCACGTACCCACGAGTACGAGTGAGTGCACTAACGCCGGATTCACAAAGCCTACACTGTCCCACTGCTGGGAAAAGACCACCCACAAATAATATAATATAATAACATATTCTTTTCCTTAGCAATCTATAACCGGCGCTTGTAGTAGGCGTCTCGCTGCCTATCCTCAGGCACCCACTGTGTAGTGACTATTTCCGTGATATTTGACGTGACTGTGTGGGTAGAAATACCCAATAACACTTTTACTTGATAATCTGGTTGATGGGGACCATCACGGCACACTGCTCACTTAATAAACACTTCCACACAATAGGCATAATGGACAGTCCTCTGTGCAGGGCATGTATGGAAGCTGAGGAAACCGTTGTGCACATTCTCTTTGAATAGGTGTAACCCAGATAAGAACACAAACCGTCGGGTCGCCCAGATCTTACACAGAAGTTCTGAGGAAACCAGGAGGTCTAATTAACTTCTGGAGGGAGGGGGGCTGGCTGGAACCAGCAAACAGCCGCCATGGCCCACAATGGTCCACCCAAAGCACTAAGTAACATACTAACATAGAAGATGATTTATTACTTGTAAATTTTAATTTATGTGACGTTCAAAAGTGCCGTTTATTGGCCTAACTAGCTGTTGCCCGCGACTTCGTCTGCGAAGCATTAGTAATTCGAATAGCTTATTTTGTTTATTGCAGCATAATATTGTGGGTTTTCCATACAAACTTCTACCTCTCTTTCCACCCCCTTAGTAAGATTTCCGGGATAAAAACTATGCGATGTCCTGCCCAGCGTCTCAAAATATCTCCGAACCAAATTGCATCTAAATCGGTTCAACGGTTTAAGTGTGAAAAGGTGGACAGAGAGACAGACAGAGTCACTTTCACATTTATAATATCAACTCCGTCCGTGACTTCATTCGTGTGATGGCAACCAAAAATAAGCTGCTATTAAACCTGAGACAAACGGTCCAGTTCGGTAGTTCCAAATCGATGTAGAGGTCCCCATCCTAGTTCCCCATTTATACAAATAAATGTCTCCCTTTTAACCCTTTAAAAAGTTGAATTTCCAAAAACCCCTCCTAAGTGCTCCCCAACGTCATAAAAAGAAGCTATGTGCACTAAAAGTATTCAAAAATCTTTACCACCCCGAAGTCGTATTTTAAGGGTAGTTTCGAAAAACGAATTATTGAAAACCTTTATTATTCATTTAGGATGGTATTTATGTAAAATTTATTGTTTATTCACCCAAGAAATCAGATTCTTCAAAAAAATTAACATCCCCTAAGTCGTCTTTTGGGGGTAGTTTCAAAAAATAATAAGACCAACCTTTATTATTCATTTAGGTTAGTATTTTAGTGGCAAGTTTATTGACCCAAGAAATCAGATTTTCAAAAACACTGTAATACCTCCTAAATCGTCTTATGGGGGTAGTTGCAAAAAACTAATAATGACAACCTTTATTGTTTATTTAGGATGGTATTTATGCCAAGTTTCAAGTTTATTCACCCAAGAAATCAGATTCGTCAAAAAAATTAACATACCCTAAATCGTCTTTTGGGGGTAGTTTCAAAAAAATAATAAAAGCAACCTTTATTATTCATTTAGGTTAGTATTTGTGGCAAGTTTATTGACCCAAGAAACCAGATTTTTCAAAAAAACTGTAATACCTCCTAAATCGTCTTTTGGGGGTAGTTGCAAAAAACTAATAATGAAAACCTTTATTGTTTATTTAGGATGGTATTTATGACAAGTTTCAAGTTTATTCACCCAAGAAATCAGATTCTTCAAAAAAACTAACATCCCCTAAATCTTCTTTTGGGGGTAGTTGCAAAAAACTAATAATGACAACCTTTATTGTTTATTTAGGATGGTATTTATGTCAAGTTTCATGTTTATTCACCCAAGAAATCAGATTCGTCAAAAAAATTAACATACCCTAAATCGTCTTTTGGGGGTAGTTTAAAAAAATAATAACAGCAACCTTTATTATTCATTTAGGTTAGTATTTGTGGCAAGTTTATACCCAAGAAACCAGATTTTTCAAAAACACTGTAATACCTCCTAAATCGTCTTTTGGGGGTAGTTGCAAAAAACTAATAATGACAACCTTTATTGTTTATTTAGGATGGTATTTATGCCAAGTTTCAAGTTTATTCACCCAAGAAATCAGATTCTTCAAAAAAAATAACATCCCCTTCATCTTCTTTTGGGGGTAGTTGCAAAAAAACTAATAATGACAACCTTTATTGTTTATTTAGGTTAGTATTTGTGGCAAGTTTATTGACTCAAGAAACCAGATTTTCAAAAACACTAATACCTCCTAAATCGTCTTTTGGGGGTAGTTACAAAAAATAATAATAGCGACCTTTATTGTTTATTTAGGTTAGTATTTGTGGCAAGTTTATTGACCCAAGAAACCAGATTTTCAAAAACACTGTAATACCTCCTAAATCGTCTTTTGGGGGTAGTTGCAAAAAACTAATAATGACAACCTTTATTGTTTATTTAGGATGTTTATGCCAAGTTTCAAGTTTATTCACCCAAGAAATCAGATTCTTCAAAAAAAATAACATCCCCTAAATCTTCTTTTGGGGGTAGTTGCAAAAACTAATAATGCCAACCTTTATTGTTTATTTAGGTCAGTATTTGTGGCAAGTTTATTGACCCAAGAAACCAGATTTTCAAAAACACTGTAATACCTCGTAAATCGTCTTTTGGGGGTAGTTGCAAAAAACTAATAATGACAACCTTTATTGTTTATTTAGGATGTTTATGCCAAGTTTCAAGTTTATTCACCCAAGAAATCAGATTCTTCAAAAAAAATAACATCCCCTAAATCTTCTTTTGGGGGTAGTTGCAAAAACTAATAATGCCAACCTTTATTGTTTATTTAGGTCAGTATTTGTGGCAAGTTTATTGACCCAAGAAACCAGATTTTCAAAAACACTGTAATACCTCGTAAATCGTCTTTTGGGGGTAGTTGCAAAAAACTAATAATGACAACCTTTATTGTTTATTTAGGATGTTTATGCCAAGTTTCAAGTTTATTCACCCAAGAAATCAGATTCTTCAAAAAAAATAACATCCCCTAAATCTTCTTTTTGGGGTAGTTGCAAAAACTAATAATGCCAACCTTTATTGTTTATTTAGGTCAGTATTTGTGGCAAGTTTATTGACCCAAGAAACCAGATTTTCAAAAACACTGTAATACCTTGTAAATCGTCTTTTGGGGGTAGTTGCAAAAAACTAATAATGACAACCTTTATTGTTTATTTAGGATGGTATTTATGCCAAGTTTCAAGTTTATTCACCCAAGAAATCAGATTCTTCAAAAAAACTAACATCCCCTAAATCTTCTTTTGGGGGTAGTTTCGAAAAACTAACAATGAAAGTCTTTATTGTTTATTTAGATTAGTATTTATGTCAAGTTTCAAGTTTATTAACTGAAGTAATGAGATTCTTCAAAAAAACTTTAACACCTCTAAATCATCTTTTGGGGGTAGTTTCAAAAAATTATAATAGCAACCTTTATTATTCATTTAGGTTAGTATTTGTGGCAAGTTTCAAGTTTTTTACCCAAGAAATCAGATTTTCCATACAAATTTCAACAACCCCTAAATCATTATTTGGGGGTAGTTTCGAAAAACTAATAATGTCAATCTTTATATTTTTTTTAGAATAGAGGAAAGGCAGCATATTTGGAATACTGGTTTGTTTTTTGGAGATAAATTGAAAGAGAAACGGGACAGGCCAACAAAAATGCACTAAACTGTTAGGAAATTATCTTACTTTAATAATATAAAACAATCAAACAAAACATAAACCAGAAACCTTATCAAAATTTGTATCAAATTAAAAAACTCCAAAATCGTGATTTCACTTATGGTGCAGTTAATTTGGAATATAGTATTCCAAATTATATTCATTTATTCTTTAGTAATTTTTCACAGTTTTTATGAATAATTAGTTTTTCTTAAAAACTTATATATTCTTTTAATATTTTTGAAGCGTTTCTCAGACTTTGCTATTGACTCTTTTTAAACAAAATAAAAATAAAGCTTAGTTATACGCCAGTCGACGCATATTATCCATTCTTGTCATCCCATAAAATTTATTCTCCATAGTTAATATGTACCCACCAGCAGGTTATCAATATTTACACATAAAACAGGTCTTCTACCAATAAGTTTATCTGTTATCAATTCTATAAGGGAGTTTTAATCATTAACAAATCGAAATAGTGTTGACCTGGGAACATTGAAATTTTTAGCTGCCTTTAACTATCCTATTCTCTTTTTACGAACAGCGACAATAGCAGCAGACCTTTCCTCCTTCTCCCACCTCTTTCTCTTCTTGTATTTCTGGGATATATAGTTATTTTTTTAAAACAGAAGAATTAATATCAACATATAAAAATCAGCATATAATTTGGAATATTCCAAATTATGTTCCCTTTCGGTATTCCAAATTAACAACATGTCATCCTAACCTAAAATTCCATTTGATATTTTTAATTCTAGAAATATTCACAAAATCAAAGTAAAATCATAAACTAACAAGGTCACTAAGCAATTTAAATAACTACAATAAAGATTTTACGTATCTTAATAAATGATTATCAATGATTGAATTTATACTGAAAAAGATTTGAAAGTTGACGTCACGTTCCTGTGTGGCTGGCAGCCGGAATGTCAAGATGGCGCCCTCTGTTTGACACTCGTTTGCTTCATGTGTCTGATGAGGTTATATTTACGTAAAAAAAACACAGATGGCGTTTATAATAATATAGATATCTAAGTATTCCAAATTACCTGCAGTATTCCAAATATGCTGCCTTTCCTCTACTATTTGTGCTAAGTTTCAAGAATTTCGGTCGAAGGAATTAGATTTTTCATACAAACTTTCAATCCCCTTTTTACCCCCTTAGGGGTGTAATTTCCAAAAATCCTTAGTGCACACTTACGTCACTTGAGGAACCTTTCTGCCAAATTTCATGCTTCTAGGCTTAGCAGTTTTGGCTGTGCGTTGATTGATCAGTCAGTCAGTCACCTTTCGCTTTTATATAGTTGGCCTAATTGAATAAATATATTTGACTTTGATCTGGTTAAGGCTGCGGCATTCCACTGGATGCGAGACGCACAGGACCAATCGATTTGGCGACACTTGGGTTAGGCCTATGTCCAGCAGTGGACATCTTTCGGTTAATATGATGATGATAATGCCAATATTTTTTGCCCCCTAAAAAGAACACATCCTCGTTGTTTAAAAAGAGAAAAAATATGAATAATATATTTGGGTTGAAAAATTCCAACCCTCAACCTTGTAAGAGTCATTAAGTTTTTATGGTAGGATTTTAATTTGTGGCGGTAACATAAAATTTTAGTCAAATAACGAATCGTCCCAAATCAATAAACCCTGGATATCTACGACACCCCATTTTTATTGATTTAACAATAGCTTATTTTTGCGGGCGGATTGCTAGTTTATATCTATACCAATATTATAAAGAGGAATAGGCTCCGAAACTACTGGACCAATTTTAAACCTTCTTCTTTCACCTATGGAAAGCTACATTATTCCCGAGTAACATAGGCTATAATTTTGACGGGAGCGAAGCCGCGGGGTTCAACTACTAATTTATAAGAGATGCTTCCTTTACAGATATTTGTGGCCAACACAGTCTCACGATTGCAGCTGTACATGAAACAGCTGACAAACTCTTTGGATGAGACCACTACACAGGTATGTTATGAGATCTTAATCAATCATTATATCTTTGTAGCCTTTCACCAACTGGGGGCCATCCATTAATCACGTCTTAGAGGTTTCCCCCTTGGTGATACGTGGTGAGGTTTAAGACTAAGCAGTCAAGTCGATTTTGTTTCTGACTGTCGGTTAACATTCTCGGCACCCATCTTGCGGAGACTTTTCTCATATTCAAAGATTGTTTCAATATGGATTGAATACTTCCATATGAAATGCCCGTTTCTTGAATTAAGTATCGGATGGTAACTCTTCGATCGCTCAATACAATTTTCTCGACTTTCGCAACATTTTCTTGGGTGACTGACGTCGATGGACGGCCGCAACGATGTTCGTCTTCCGTGCTCGTTCTCCCTACTCGAAATTGAGAAGCCCACCTTGCGACAGTGGAATACGGCGGAGCAGACTCACCTAATGTTGCCTCCAAATCGCAATGAATCTCTTGCGTCTTTAACTTTTCTAAACAGAGGTATTTAATAACGGCTTGCACTTCGTTTTTCTCCATTTTCGAGAACACGTTCGACACGAAGCAAACAAATGACTACATTCAGAAAAAACCAAAGAGAATTGAAGATTTTTTCTTTATTAATATTACAAATGTGTATCTGAGCTATGCCTGCCAGTATTTTTTTATTTTTCTTACCAAGGAGTATGTCGTTCTCACTACTTATTGATCCCTCCTAGTACATATATATTTTTGGCTTGGTCTATTTAGTAGCTTTTATTTGATACGCAAAAAACACATAAAAACGAAAATAATTTTTTTGTCATCCCCTTTTTTTGGGGGAGGGGGTCACCATATAAAAAAAGCCTATGTCACTTAATGCCACTCCTACAATTGAGACGAATCCAACGACACCTCATATGTCATAATCCGTCAAGCCGTTTGGGCTGTAGACCGTGATATTGAAATGGACATACATACATACGCTAGAAAAACATTACCTTCCCGCAGTTGGGTTTTAACCTACATAAAAAAATTAGTAGCCCGCCGATATCGGGAACGAATAGAAGCTTGGGCCAAAGAGTGGAACCTCCTACCATGTACAAAATTACCGTATTATTATTATTCCTTCATTCCAGATAGTGAGTTCCATACCCAGAATCCTGCAAGACGCGTCAGCTCTTCAGCTGGAAGGTGCCATGCTGCAGCAGAAGCTATTGTCTCTTGAGCAGAAAGTCCAAAGCGTGGAGGAGCAAACCGGTCACTCTATAGAGAGTCTCCAGAAGATTGATCAACTTAAAAGCCGGTTGGAGGTGAGAAAAAACTACTATTAAATCAAATAGTCTCTAAATAAGAATAAAATAAAAAAGGTGTATCCTCCGACTGCACAGCATGATTTTCGTCTTGTTTACGGCCTTTTTAGTTCGCTTTTTAAGCAGTCGGGTTTTTTTGATTTTTATCATTAACTTTTTAGTATTATTTTTTTTGAAATTTTAACATTTTAGTGTTATATATTTTTGAAATCACCTCTTAAAACCATTTATTTTGATACCCACGAGGGGTTTAAATTTGGTCCCCCACAATATGACGTCCAAAAGCTGCCATTTTTCTTTTTCCAATTTTAATGTAGCCAGTGACACTCGCAAGTAAGAATCTTTAAAATCGGCCAATGCGTTTGGTCTCTAGAACGCTATATAGGAACAAACATACATACACACATTGACTGATAAACACATTACCCTGCTTCGGCAGTCGGGTAAAAAGAACAATCGACCAATCACATGGCGAGATGAAAGACGCGATGTCGATTTCCATCTAAGTGATTGGTCGATTGTCCATATATTCATTACGCAGTAAGACTGCTGGTTAAAGCTTCAGGAATCAGGCGGATGCGAGACACACTGGACCGATCAGTGTGGCGACGCTTGGGGGAGGCATATGTCCAACAGTGGACATCTTTCGGCTGAAATTATTATGATAATTATGACCTATCGTACTACAAGAGACATATCTCACAGAACGCAGCATCAGCTTTACGTGAAGCCGACAAATGGGCAGCGCTTGCCTCTTCGCTAGAAGACATCTTGGAGTCAGGTGTACCAACACAAGGAGAGAAGCTAGCTGAACTGGCAGAACAAGTCTCTGCTATGACGGCCAGCCTTGAGGTAAGATCGTATCTTGTAAACTTATGCTATCCTGGTAACCAAGGGAGGAGGGGCAGGTAGGGGCAGTTACCCCCCCCCCTCCACTAGCGATTAAAAATAAGTGGCCAAATGGAAAGAAATCATAGTCCTAAGTCATCCTAAACCCAACCCAACAAATCTAGCCATTAGTTGATGTCCTAAAAGAATACTAAAAGCGATGAAAATTTTGAGCGTTCTACCAAAATCAATCGTTAAGCAGCCTCAGGAGACTAAAAACCTGGTTAAGAAGTACTATGGGGGTAAATCGCCTCAATGGTCTGGCCATGATGAATGTGCACAGAAAAGTTATTAATGAAAACTTATAAGAATTACATAATTAAGTGGTCGAGAATTTTACTCAAAACCCCCGATGATTGAGATGATTGTTCTTATAACAATCGCCGTAGGCTCGTACTACCAGTTAAAACTGCATATGCTTTTTACTGTACCGTATTTAAAATTCATACTTTTTCCCATCCTCCATATATCTACTTGCCTCCCCCCCTGGTCCATCAGCTGGCGACGCCCTTGGTAACAGTTTGATGTAATTTAATGTTATTTGATTCAATTTAATTTAATCTAATCTGGTCTGATCTGATCTAATTTAATCTAATCTGATTTGTTCTGATCTGATCTGTTCTGGTCTGATCTAATTCAATTCAAATGAATTGGATGAACGGACATGAGTAAATATTATGCGCATTGCGAAATTATGGAACTCTGCCAGCATGTAATCGTCACTCACCACCACCTATGACGTCGTTTTCAAAGTTAGATAATCGTCAACTATTTCGCTCCATCTTTGATCTTATCAATAGCTTAGAACTATTGATAAGAGCTGGAGTACATTACACATTCTGCTTTCAGAAGTGGGGTGTCTTTTTTAAAATTTAATATTTGCTCGCGCTTGACCCCCATCTCACCTGATAATAAGCGATGATGTTGTCGACGGTGAAGCACGCTTGCCTAGAAATAACCTATTCACTCTTGACTTAAAGACCCCTCGATTGTAGCTATCGTTTTCAAATTAAAAAAGTGTTTTTTATTATGATTTTTATACCATCAGGCAAGATTGAGGCAAAGAGCGGGCTTATCAGGAATAGATCGGTATGTCCAGCAATGGATGTCGTTCAGCTGAAAAGATGATAAAGATTCCGCTGACAATTTTTTTTATACTTGCACTACACTAAGAATTTCGCCTGTATCGTGGAAGCGTTTACAAACATTTAACCGCCAGATCCAAAACAATTATCTGTAGGCCATACAAGTATATTTTCCGTGCGAGAATCGAACCCGCGACACGCAGTGCAGCAGCCAATCGCTCAACCACTGCTCCAACCGTGTCGACCTTCCATCTGACCTCAATAACCCACTAACTGGGTGACGCAGACACTTAAAAACTAAATGTTCTCCAGGTACTAAGCGACGCTCCTGACTATGAAAACAAACGTTTGCAGCTCGAAACTCTTTATAATAGACTTGAGGCAGCCATAAGCCCACCGCTTATAGAAGCTCTCACTCAGATGGATGCTGGTAAGGAATCTTTATATCGAATCTTTTATGACTCTGCATTCAAATAAGAATTAATTTTATTTTAGACTAGCTGTCCCCCGCTCCTTAGCCTATCTACCTACCTACCAACCTACCTATGTCTCTACCCTACCTACTCTACTCTACCTACTTACTCTACCCTACTCTACCTACTTACCTTACCCACCTACCTGCCCACCTGCCCTACCTACCTATCTACCCTACTCTATCTTCTACCTATCCACCTAGCCTATCTACCCTACCCTACTTACTCAACCCGACCACAAAGTACGTAAGCGGCGGCGCGCCGCAGACAGGGGGGCCACTACGAACAAAGTGTCATTTTGCACACGCACTTTTGACATTGCGGTTTTACAGGGAATATTGGGCAATATTGGACCGAGCTCAGTCGCGGCTGTCATGAGTGCGTTTGTCACGTCATTCATACATTATGTACTGTAACGAGGTTGGTTGCATTGGATGGGTTACCAGAATTGACTTTTTTGTTTTTAATTCTTTCTTTCAATAATTTTTAAGTTCATGGTCATTAAATCTTTCAAGATGACAAATTAGAAATTCATTATCTAGGATTATAATAAATTATTTTAAGTCCATAGTCGAAATTGGGAACTTGCCATAATAATAAGGTTCAAGCCATACAGCTTACAAATATGTTTCCTCCGACTGCACAGCATAATTTTCTTATTGTTTAAGATCCTATTTGGTTTTTTGGTTTTATTAGGTACCTGTTATTTCACATTTATATTTTTGTCGAGCTTGGTGCTTTTCACAATTTAATGTTTGAAGTGGTATCATTATTACACTATTTCTACGTCTTGTTACTCTCCAATCTTCGTCGTATTTGTCGTAATATTAAATGTTTCGTTATATTAAATGGATATTTCACAGTCGTGCCAGGCATACAGCAAAGCTATCTCCAAACTAGTTCAATCCAGTCCAACCCTTTCCACTTTCACTTATGCGGCACTAAATTTCCCTACACTATATTGTTATCATACTCCTTTGCTGCTAGATTATGGATAAAGTGGACTTGTCGGACGAAATAGACGAAACACTAACATTATCTTGCCGCATTATTGATAAACCAGAGCTGTGTGGGGAATTGTTGGTTGTCCATGACTTTAAGGTGCTGACGTGTAACATAAGAAGCCTACAGAAAAACTTTACTGAATTGGTAACGGTGCTACACCGAATCAACTCGCAATTCGATGTTATAGTGTTAACAGAATGCTGGTTAAACGATAACTCCATTGTTAATCAGCTACCGGGATATAACTGTTTCCACACACGTAAAGTTATAATCAATAAAAGTGGCGGCGTAACCATTTACGTGAGGGATACTTGGACGGTTTCCGTTAGTGAGCCGGAGTTTGATGATGCCAACTGTCTTGTGACTAAAATCAACAAGGATATTACACTGCTAGGGATATATCGCTCTCCTTCATTTCGTAGCATCGACAGATTCCTGAACTCATTAGATACCTCTTTGACCAATCTGAACGACTGTCCTTGCGTTATTGTGACGGGTGACATGAATATAGACCTTCTCGATAATACCCCCAATGCCACTCATATTGCCTATCAGTGTTTGTTGTCGGAACACGGACTGCTTCCTACTATTACCGAAGCGACCAGAGGGAGTACTTGCTTGGACCATGCTTTTATCAAATCTAAAGGCACAAGCCCAACACAGGGATTTGTCTGCAAGTCGTCGATCACAGACCATGACCTTGTAATCTTATGCACGAACCAAGTAAAAGTTGGCAACTCACCGCGCAACAGAATTATGCAGAAAATAGATTACTCTAAGATTGCTGATGATATTGGCAGAGTCGATTGGACTGATGTTATGACCAAAACCGAAGTGGGCGAGGCCGTGCTACTGTTCAATAAAATCATATCAGACACCATAAAACGGCACACGGATAAAATCAAAATTAGTCGTTCCAAGTTTAACTTAAAACAGTGGGTGACCCCTGGTCTGATTCGGTGCATGCGCCATCGTGATTCGTTGCATGCTCAAGTAAAAATGCAACCACTAAACCTAGAGCTGAAACGAGCATACACGCGATATAGAAACTTTTGTAATAACATCCTTCACAAACGCAAGGCAGAGCATGAGAGAAAAGAGTTAGAGAATCACAGTGGCCAACCAAAAAAACTCTGGCGGGTCATCAAAGACAATTGCGAATTCCCAGGAAAAAAAAATGACAATCTGGAACTACTAAACGCTGGCGCAGATAGCGCATCATCAATCAATAACTGCAACAGTCACTTCGTCTCAGTAGGTAAGCGCTTGGCACATACAATTTTAAACAAACTTCAGACTACGGAGAGCAAACTCTGCAGTGAAGCTTCTCTCGAGAGCCGTTCCAATAACTCTCTTTTCTTACATCCAACCGATAGCCGAGAAATAAGCAGTCTGATCTCTGATTTAAAAGACGACAGCACACCAGGGTCAGACGGGATCCGTCCATTACTTCTTAAGCATATTAAACCTTTTATACTAGAGCCTTTAACGCACATCTGTAACCTGAGTATGTCGACGGGTACTTTTCCTGACCCTTGGAAGATCGCGGCTGTAACGCCGATTCACAAAAAAGGTGCTAAAAACTGTCCGGACAACTACAGACCCATCTCTCTGCTATGTGTCACGTCAAAGATCTTGGAGAAACTCGTAAACAACCGCCTCATCAGTTTTCTGGAAAAACACGGCCTACTTTCCGGACGCCAATATGGCTTTAGACGTGGGAGGTCCACAGAGCAGGCTGTGGGGCTTTTGACTGACACTGTCTCCTCAAGAATCGATCAGGGGCTACGGTCAATTGGGGTCTTCCTTGACCTGGCCAAGGCATTTGACACAGTATCTATTTCAATGTTACTTAAAAAGTTAGAATGTCTTGGCGTAAGAGGCACTGCCCGGGAATGGTTTAGTAGCTACTTGTCCGACAGGCAGCAGTATGTTGCTATCGGAGATAGTGTCAGCGAAAGCCTGCCAGTCGTTTTTGGGGTGCCGCAGGGCAGTGTTCTGGGCCCGACATTATTCACCGTGTACATGGATGACATACTCAGGCTAAACATCCCACAGTCAGAGATGATATGTTACGCAGATGACACAGCGGTCCTATTCTACGGTGATACATGGATGGATACCATGGATGCTGCAGAGGATGGCATGCGCACCATAAGTGACTGGCTTGACAAAAACTTACTCACCCTAAACGTTGAAAAAACGAATTTCATGACGTTCCACATCAGTCGTTCTAGCCGTCCGGACATAAACAAAATAAAAATCCACAGCATCCACTGTCATGCCAATAACTGTTCCTGCCATTTCATAGATAAAGTCAAAACTACCAAGTACTTGGGTATTGTGATCGACCAAAATTTGTCCTTTAGAGAGCATATCTCCATGCTCTCAAAAAGAATCCGCAAATTTGTCTACGTCATAAAGTCCCTGCGGGCCAGTGCCCCGAAAGACTTAAACAGAAAGGTCTACCTAGCCCTGTGTCAATCGCTGTTACAGTACTGTGCAGGCATCTGGGGTAGCGCGGCTAAGTCTTATTTGCTAGAACTTGAACGTGCTCAACGAGCTGTTCTAAAAGTCATGCTTGGCAAACCGCGGCGCTACTCAACTGACATGCTCTACAGAGAAGCGGGTGTCCTGGGCGTCCGACAATTGTATATACTGAAGTCCCTTCTAGGTCTGGTCACCGTGTTGGGGAGACAATTTACTTACACCCAAAGAGGAAGGGTCGGAGCTGACAGACTGGCAATCCCAAGTGTAAGAACAACTTTTGCCACTCGATTCGGCCTCTTTCTCCCGATAAGAGTCTTTAATCTAATTAATAAATCCACTCTATCGGTCCCCGGAAACACTTTTGAAGCCAAGCCTATATTGAAGAGATGGCTTCAAGAGCTGACGTATGAAGATACTGAATTGGTTTTATGCCCGATGAGGTGACCAGCACCTGGACACATACCCTCACCAAGACTGCACATATCCCTGTCCTGCCCGTGTCCAACATTCTCTCACGCTCACACACCATAACTCTACACTCTCTCCTCATCCTTCCACTTACTCCTATGTTTGACTGATTGATGCTTACTCATCTTTTTTTTTATTTTTTTTTATTATTGATTTGTTGATCACTAATTGATATTGTTGATCCCTACTTATTGACTTTTGATGTTAATCTATCTATGAAATTTATAAAATCATAAACTTAATTTCAATTAATATTAGTTAATCTGATTCTAATATTTTTTTTTTTATTTTCTTAAGATGCATATTGTATTTGACTAATGTTATTCATTTCATTATAACCATTATTGTAATTATTGGTTTTGCCTGCTATTATTATTTTCTTTTATTATTATTTCAATTAATTTAAATTTTGTTTTTAATATCCAATTAATATCTTTGTGCTGTGTAACATTGAACACTCCATCTGCCTACTCTCAATCTCTGGGCCTCCAAGATACAGGCTGTGCCTAGTTTGGGGCCCATTGCCACTTCAATTTTGTTACAAGTTTATCATAATCATCTCGTTGTGCAAAATTTTTCTTTGTTGTAACTTGTGTGTGTGTCAATAAATAAATTATTAAATTTGATGCCCTGTTTACCCTCTAAGGCATGTAAGCATGATATGATGTATGTTTAGACGAATCGATGTATTTATGTTTGTAACTTATACAACCTACTGTTTTTTTTTATTAAATTCGCAATCAACATAGTAGCAACCCTAGTGAATCTGTCAAGTTTAGCTGTCAATTTTCTAAACGGCGGGAGTGGCCCTTCTGTATACTTACTATTTTGTGACCCGACCATACACAAACAAATTTTTTTTTTCATAATTATAGTAGCCTATGTCCTTTCTCAGGATGCCATCTATCTCCTTGACAAATTTCAGTGAATTACGTTCCGTGGTTTAGGCATGAAAAGGTAACAGACCAACAGACAGACAGTTACTTTCGAATCCGAAAGGACCTTAAATAAAAGATTTAATGTAATTTAATAATATTAGTATAGATTTAAGTGACAGCATAGGAGACACTGTAAAAACCTTTTTTTATGGTTTGTTCACATTTTTTTTCCCCAGCGAATAGAGTATTGGTTCTGCCCGCGAATTCGTTAGAAAAGAAACAAATAAAAAGTAAATTGGAATAAAAAAAACAGTCCAGCACCGCGTACCGCATACCGCAACGTTGTGCAATCCGATCAAGAGGCCGAAGCTTAAGCTGTCTTTACATATCTAAGCTTTTTTTTAATAACTATTAATATTTTTTCTTAGATCGTACCTCAACATACGTGTCGCTATTCAGCGGTATGGGGCGAACAGTGTCCGTATGTCGTTGTTGGAGGCGTGCGGCGGCCGCACGACTAGCATCTGCCTGGAGACGACTGGACACACACACGCTGTCTGCTCTAACCAGGCTATTGGCTAGCGAAGCCGGGAGGCAGGTTAGTGCATTCAATCCACCTGCAGCTACAAGCAATCCTGCATCTCAATCAATCAACCATAAAAAACGTTTTAACAAAAAAAACAAACCGACTTCCAAAAAAAAATTCTTTAAATTCTTTTCCGAAGTCGGTATCGAAACACGTAAAACAATAGGTACCAAAGACACCGACTTCGGAAAAGAAAGTTATTTTTCAGTTTGCAGTGTTTTTTTTTTTGAAGTCGGTTTGTTTTTTTATTAAAAAGTTTTTATCTATCTCTTTTTAGTTTTTATAGGTACCTCCAATTGCCATAAAAATCATATATAGCCAGAGTACATCTCATGACGATGCCAATAAGCCCAAACACGACTAGGATAAATTGTTTTATTTCGGAGTTCCAGTGCCTACCTGCCGGCTTCATCATCAGATCAGTTCGATGGTACCATTTTCATCAGTACTATTTCTTTATAGGTATTTGCTTCATCATAGTCGTTTGACTATTCGAGATATCTAATACCCGTGACATGCTTAGCATTAAGGTGTTCCATTGGCCATCTGTGGTCTTCTTCACCAGTTCCACTTCTACAAGTGATTCTTTCTAAGTGTAAATTATTGCATTGTTGATGAAAATACCAAAATCGCTATATGTATGTATGCCTATAATATTTGAGGAGTTCCCTCGATTTCTCCAAGATCCCACCATCAGATTCTGACCTGATGACTATGGGACCAACTAGGAAGTATAACCCTTTCAAATAAAAGAAGAGTTTTCTAAATCGATGCAGGCGTCTCCTTTTTTGAAGTCGGTTAAAAAGATAAACTATTCCAAAAGGCAATGACAAAAAGTATTTTTTGGGCAAATGACCACCTCTTCTTCTACTTACCAAAGTTTTAAGTCGGAACGCATAGAGGAAAAAACAGACAATTATTTTTTATAAATATAGGTATGCAATTTTTACCTATGTAGAAATGAATAATATTATTTTAGGTACATACTTTTATTTTCAGATTTTACACCATAATGTAATGTTGGTAAAGTTAAATTTCCCTTGCAGGTTGATTGGTTGACAAATGTATTGAAATCGGAGACTCCTCTAGCAGAATTGATCAGGCTCTACACAGACTTGCTTCTCTCCTTAGAACCTGCACCTACTAAGGTAACACAAACATTTTACAAAAATGTTTTCTATTCTCTTCTATTTTATTCTGTTCTACCACGGAGTCTCATTGCTAAGAAAGAAAATTTGGTTCAAATAAATCTCACTAGATGGCGCGACATGTACACACAATTCAATAGAATTGTGTGTAAAATTAACATTTTCTGGAATTTAACATAAAAATTGTATGTTCTTGTTTAATCAACTCTCCTAAGTACAAAATTATGGAATATTGGTCTCTTAATTCACATTTCAAAGATTATTTGAACGGTTATTTGATTATTTCATTTAAAATTGATGGCAATAGATGGCGCATTTTTAAATTTCTGAGGCATTCAACTCGATTGTTAAAATTTGCATTGTAACATTCATTCATTTCAACACGTTTCCTTTTACTTGCAAGTCTCTGCTAACACCATCTATTGCCGTGAAACGGGATCGAACGCGATTGACGTTCTTACAAAAATAACAAGATTAATCAGATGACAAACGCTAGTTATGTCGGCACGGTTTCTTTGTATCTGTATGCTAGTATTATATTATCTGTGTTTCTACTATATGCTACTCTGTTCTGTTCTATTCTATTCTATTATTTTCTACTCTGCGCTACTCTGATCTGTTCTATTCTGTTCTTTTCTATTATATTCTATTATGTTATACTCTTTACTACTCTGTTCTGTTCTGATCTGTTCTATTCTATTCTATTATTTTCTGTTCTGTTCTATTTGATTTGAACACACATGCATTCCTTTAAAGCTTATAAATGTTTTCCTACAAGCAGTGTGCCCAATGGGGTTGCCCAATTACGAACTTCACATACATACATGCATGTGATGTCCACGCGACTCCGCTCCCCTCAACTGGCTACCTACCTACCACCCTACCTTACCTACCCTACATACATGAATTTTGCGTAATTTTAACCGCTTACGCAGCGGACGTAACGGAAGCTATAAAAAAAGGAATATATTTTACCGTTTTTGAAATATTTTTCATTCATGCTCCGCTCCTATTGGTCGTAGCG
This sequence comes from Orthosia gothica, assembly GCA_949775005.1. Classification (NCBI taxonomy): domain Eukaryota; kingdom Metazoa; phylum Arthropoda; class Insecta; order Lepidoptera; family Noctuidae; genus Orthosia; species Orthosia gothica. The sequence continues at coordinate 8,319,707 of OX459061.1, read as the reverse complement.
TGATGTTATATAGCCTATAACCTTCCTCGATAAATCGGTAAACTCGGTATGTTGAAATGGTCACCCATCCACGGACCGACCTCGTCAAGCGTTGCTTAACCTTGATGATCGACCAGTACGGCTGTTATTATTTAGCCACGAGCTAGTAAATCAATGAAACTATTAATATTATTTTTCTCAAAATTGCAGGTAGTCTCAGCAAATCTGAAGCTGTGTTCTTCACCAGATGAAGGCATATTATTACTAACAGATTTGAGGACTGACATTGAAGAGTTTGTCACATGCATTCAAGGTGTCATCGATGCCCCTAGACAGAATAAAGGTGAGTTAATCAGATACAGCTGGTTAAGCAACGCTTGCCGAGGTCGCTCCGTGGATGGGTGATGTGGAAAGTACTTTAAGAGGACATGCGGCTGCAGACATCCGACTAACGTCAATCCTAAGTAAAAAGTCGTAATTCGAGGTTTTGGTCTCGCCTATTTCTTCCACCAATATTGGACCAATTTTAAAGATATTCCATAAACTGAAAAATAAAGATATATACCGTGCCCCTATGTTTTCCTTTTTTATGATACATTATTTTTAGCACGAGCAACGAAAAAAAAATGTTTTAAGGTTTTAGATATGCACATGCATACTGCGCTACCACGGGGAGATAGCCCAGTTATGTGGGACTCCCAACCCACTAAAACTCCACGGTGACCTCCTGTGCTGCTTATGGCGGGAACACGGGTACGCGATAGCACTCACCGCGAACTCGCCGCGGCTGTCCGTCACCGGACACCAGCAAAAGGGTGCCAGATGACCCCGTGTATGGCACCCTTGGTCCCCTTGTGACGGGTCAAGGTCAATGGCCCCGCCACCTACCATTTTTCGGACGCACGGCGCGATATCTTATGAGTATGGGAGGCCCCGTAGTGGCCCGCCTCAATTGCGTTGTCGCCGCATCCTACTAGTTGGCCGCTACGTCGTCGGCTTATCGGCAAAACATGCCCTGACGAGCGGCCCTTTCTCGGGTTCCTCTTCGCTTCACCGTGGGTGACCAAGTCTCTTTCTCTCTTTTTCGTTTCGATGGTACATTTGATCAAACTGTTTGAGCCCAGTAGGTGGCCGTTTATTGCAGCGTCAGATGCATTATATAGGTCATCCAAGGTGCAAGTGAATGGACAGTAGGGACACTCCAGTAAGTGGGGCATGGTCTGTACAGGAGCACCGCACTCGCACCCAGCGTGCAATGGACCAATAAGCCCCCATTTTGCCAAATTATATTTGCAGCGGCCTACCTGGGTGCGCAACCGATTCAGTGCCTTCCACACGGGCCACTACAGTTCATGGCCGAGGGGAAGATGCTCCTTGGGCTTAATGAAGTCATGAGGTGGTGGGTACTTCTCTAACCACAGTTTGCTCCTCTCCCTAGACGGCCTGTCCTGGATCGCCCGTGTGGTTCGCAGGAAGCTCTTTCGACTTTTTAGTCTACCCCGAGTTGTTAAGTGGTCGTATAGGGGATGTTGGGCATCGGATTTCTGGTTCTTCTTTTCCATCGCGCATGCGACATCCCTTCGTACAGCAGGGCATTGTCTACTTGCATTTAGGGCGGTGTCTACTTGCTTTTCGTGGGCGGATCGGTGCCATACTGGGCACGCAAACTCGCCAGCAGAGAAACAAATAGACATGCCGGTTGTGCGAAGAATATCGAAGAATAGAATTGTCCCCCAATTGGTGGAAATAAGACGAGCACAGTTACTGAGCCCCCTTGCCTCGACAATGCGGGAACCCACCGCGGGGAGGTCAACAGTGGCCTAGTGTACAAATTTGACAACTATAAATGAAAAAAATAAACATATAAATAATAAATGATTTTATTTCTGTAAGTTGGTTTGTACAAACACTTTTACATGTCGATAATATTTTTTAAAACTAGATGAGGTCGGCGTTTCCTATCTGACTACTCTGAGAAGAAAGGCCGAAACAAACTCAGAGGTCACAGTCTATTTTAAAGTCCTGACAAAATCTTTTTTAGATCATGTGAAGACCATGTAGACAGATATCTGAAATGGTCTTTTGAGGAAAGAACCAGCCAGATTGAGTGGACCTGTCCAGTCAGTGCACGTATTTGTCAATAACCGAGCAGCTCAACTCAGAATTTAAGGAGACATAGACGCACAACATATATCTTTACTAGCTGACCCGGCAAACTTTGTTTTGCCATAAAAAGACCAAACATTTATCTACCCTACCCTACCCTATACTACCCTACCCTACCCTACCCTACCCTACCCTAACCTACCCTACACTACCCTACACTACCCTACCCTACCCTACCCTACCCTACCCTACACTACCCTACCCTAACCTACCCTACCCGACCCTACACTACCCTACACTACCCTACCCTACCCTACACTACTCACCCTACCCTACCCTACCCTACCCTGGCCGAAAACAGCCTAAAAATGGATAGGCTGAAAGAGGCGCTACAAACTAGCCGAGATCAGATGGTCTCGTATGCTAGCATAGCGGCAAGTCAGCCATCCTACCAGGTTCCGAAACAGACCACACTACACTCCATCGTAGTGTCGGCCAAGGATGAGAAGCAAACCGGGGAGCAAGTCCTGGACCGACTTCGGAAGGTCGTAAATGCCAAGGAAGGGGGTATAGCGGTAGAGAAAGTGAGGAAAGCGAAAGATAGGAGAGTAATTGTGGGCTGTAGTACAGAGGAGGATAGGGAAAAGTTAAAGGAAAAGATTAGGAGGGCACCCGAGCTGGAAGCCCAGAACATAAAAAACAAAAACCCACAGGTTGTGTTGCGTGGCGTAATGCAGTACAACACAAACGAGGATATACTAAAGGCACTCAAAAACCAAAACGCCGCCATCTTTCGAGATCTGAAAGATGAGCAGGCGAAAATGGAAATAATCTACAGAAAGCGAGCCAGGAACCCGCACATGTGTCACGCAGTGATGAGGGTTGCCACAGAAGTTTGGCGGCGCATGCTCGAGGTTGGGTCGGTGCATGTGGAGTTTCAGCGGGTGACGGTCGAGGACCAATCCCCGCTTGTCCAGTGCTCGCTCTGCCTCGGGTATGGGCATAGTCGACGCCTTTGCACGGAGTCTGTGCCAAAGTGCAGCCACTGTGGCGGTCCCCACATGAGGACGGAGTGCGCGGACTGGGCCGCTGGCCTACCTCCAAAGTGCTGTAATTGTGTGCGCGCGAAGACTGACAGCACAGACCATCAAGCTTTCAGCTCGGAGTGCGTAGTTAGGAAAAGGTGGGATGCAATAGCTCGATCTGTTATAGCGTATTGCTAAGGGCAACACGGAGACTCCTGCCCAACAAATCGCAAGACCATACCGTGTGGCCCAAGCAAACCTACAACGTAAGGACCTGGCAACGACCGAACTCTTTTTAGAGGCCAGTAAAAGGAAGATCGCATGGGCGCTTATCCAGGAGCCGTACGTGGGAGGGGCGCGAGGTATGAAGAGCTACCGAGGTTCGCGAATCTACCAGTGCGAGGTTGACGGAAGTGGGAGGGTAAAGGCGGCAATTGCCGTCTTTGACGATGACTTGGATGTCATTCCCTACCCGAAACTCACCACAAACAACATCGTTGTGGTGGCGATCCGGACCAAAGCCTGGGAAATCGCAGTAGTTTCTTACTACTTCGAGCCAGACCAACCCATAGGGCCATACCTGGACCAGTTGACCCGGATCAAATCGGAAGTGGCCACCGGTAGATTGCTTATAGGCGGCGACGCTAACGCTAAGAGTCCTTGGTGGGGCAGCATCGTCGAAGACTCCAAGGGCGAGGAAATGTCCGGAACCCTGGAGGACTTAGAGCTTCAGGTGCTGAACACTGGTGACGCTCCCACATTTGACACTGTCCGAGGTGGTCGAGTGTATACAAGCCACGTGGACGTCACGGCATGCTCGCTCGACCTTTTTGACCTGGTGGACGGCTGGCGGGTCGACACAGGAGCAACATCCTCAGACCATAACACAATATTTTTCGAAATTAAAGTTAAAAGGGATAAAGGGGTAAATATCACCAGGACGACCAGAAAATTTAACACAAGAAAGGCGGACTGGGATACATTTAAAGATAAATTAGGGGAAATTTAAATTGAAAATAATATAAATTTGAATAGTATAAGGGGAATAAATAGTAAAGTAGATTTAGAAGAATTAATTGTAAATTACAGAGATAGTATTTTAAAAGCATGTGAAGATTCTATTCCCAAGACTAGTATTAAAAGTAAAATCACTTGTCCGTGGTGGTCCGAGGAGCTCACTGCGAAGAAGAAGAAGTTTACCAGACTGAAGAACCGCATCCGCAATGCCGCGCCGGTCCGGCGAGCGATGGTCGTAGACGAGTACCTGAAGGCCAAAGAAGAATACGAGATGCTAGCGAAGAGCGCCCAATTCGCCAGTTGGAAGGAGTTCTGCAGGAAACAGGATCGGGAAGGGGTCTGGGAGGGAATCTTCAGGGTGATTGGTAGGACCGCCAGAAGACAGGAGGAACTGACCCTACGCAGCGATGGTGTATTCCTCAACCCAAGTGAATCGGCCGCCCTACTCGCAGATACGTTCTACCCCGAAGGCAGAGTAGACCAGGATAACGCTGACCACAGGCGAATTAGAGAAGCAGCCAGTCGAGTAAATGAGTGGGTTCATGATGAATATCATGACCCACCATTTACCGCGCTGGAGCTGAAGACCGCCGTGGCAGGTTTCAATCCCAAAAAGGCACCAGGAGGGGATGGACTGACGTCTGATATCTGCAGTCGAGCGATCCACCAGGACCTGGATGCGTTCCTTGCCCTCTACAATAAGTGCCTTGAATTGGCACACTTCCCCAACATCTGGAAGGAGGCCACAGTCGTGGTTCTCAGAAAGCTGGGCAAGGACGATTACCTAAACCCCAAGGCATACAGACCAATAGGTCTACTGCCGGTTCTGGGGAAGGTCCTGGAGAGGATGATAGTAGCGCGTTTAAAATGGCAGCTTGAACCGCGGTTTAGTACTCGCCAGTTTGGCTTTATGCCCCAGAGAAGCACTGAGGACGCCCTCTATACGCTAGTGAAGCACGTACAGGACAAGTTGAGGCTGAAGAAGCTAATTGTCCTGGTGTCGCTGGCCTAGCATAGAGGGGGCCTTCGATAGTGCTTGGTGGCCAGCCATCAAGGTCAGACTGGCTGAGGAAAAGTGCCCGGTTAACATAAGAAGGCTGCTAGATAGCTATCTCGACAGTAGGAAAGTCAAGGTTCGTTACGCTGGGGAGGAATGCACGCGAGTGACTAGCAAGGGCTATGTTCAAGGGTCAATAGGTGGTCCCATCCTGTGGAATCTCATTCTAGACCCACTATTGCAGGAATTGGAACAGCGCGGGATCTTCGGGCAGGCGTTCGCCGATGATATCGTCTTGGTTCTGGATGGGGACTCAGCGACTGAAGTTTCAACATCTGCCAATGCAGCCCTCGCCCATGTTCAGAGTTGGGGCGTCAGAAACAAGCTGAGGTTCGCACCGCACAAAACCTGTGCGATGGTCGTAACCAACAAGCGCAAGTATGATACCCCAAGGCTGAGCATGGCCGGGGTCGACATTGGTATGGTTAAGAAGATGAAGCTGTTGGGTCTAACCATAGACGAGAAGCTCACCTTCAACGAGCACACCGCGAACGTCTGCAGGAGGGCAGCTAACATTTATAAACAGCTGTCCCGCGCCGCTAAAGTGAGTTGGGGATTGGACGCACAGATCATTCACACAATCTACACTGCTATGATTGAGCCCATAATAACGTACGCGGCCGCAGCCTGGGCTCCCGCTACGAAGAAGCTGGGAATACGGAAGAAGCTAGGCTCGGTCCAAAGAGGATTCGTCCAGAAGATCTGTAAATCTTACCGTACTGTCTCCCTGAACTCGGCACTGGTACTGTCCGGAATACTACCTCTAGATCTGCGCATACAGGAGGCAGCCGCCCTGTATGAAGCGAGGAGAGGGCCATCCCGGTTTGTACCAGGAGATAGGGAGATAGAAGGTGCGGTAGGGTTTGCAGAGGCTCCTCATCCAGCTACACAAATGCCCCTGGAGTTCATGTGCCTGGCAGACCAACAGTTGCTAGACAGCAACAATGTGCAGGCGGTGCGAATCTTCACCGACGGCAGCAAGATTGAGGGGAAGGTCGGAGCCGCATTATCCATTTGGGATAGTGAAGGCGAAGTCCGGAACCTCAAACTTAGCTTAGCCGCGTACTGCACAGTCTACCAGGCGGAATTCCTGGCCATCTGCAAAGCAACGGACGTGATCCTCACGCGGCAAGAGACGAGCTATGGTTTGTACAGTGACTCAATGTCAGCATTGCAGACGCTTGCAAGCCATGGCTCTCTCCATCCCCTGGCGGTTCACGCGCGTGCCAATTTGGCTAAAGCCGTGGGCCAGAGCAAAGCTGTGTCTTTGTTCTGGATCAAGGCCCACGCGGGCCAGCCGGGGAATGAGCGAGCGGACGAGTTGGCAAAGAGGGCAGCATTGTCGTTACGGAGGAAGCCGGACTACGACCGGTGTCCGGTGTCATTTATCAAGCGACAGATCCGTTTGGAATCGCTTGATGAATGGAACCGAAGATATGTGTCGGGCGAGACGGCCTCTGTGACGAAAATGTTTCTTCCGGATGCCATAGCGGCTTTCCGTATTGTAAAACAGGTGCGGCCCACAGGCGTTCTCACGCAGGTTTTGACGGGGCACGGCGGGTTCTCTGAATACTTGAATCGCTTCAAGTGTAAGGAGAGCCCATCGTGCGTCTGCGATCCAGGCGTGGCAGAGACTGTCCAGCACATACTTGTAGATTGCCCGTTATTTATCAGGGAACGCTACCAACTCGAATGTGAGCTGGACAGGCGACTGACGAAGGAGAGCCTGCATGGGCTCATGACTAAGCAACACAGGGAAAAGTTCCTAGTGTACTGTGTTAATGTGGCCTCCACCGTCATTGCACGAAACCGAAGCTGAAGTGGCACTATGCTTCACCAGTATTATAAGAATATTTTGTAAGAAGCATAGAATAGCACGCACAAAACTGCAATGACGAACTGTGCACTGGGGTAGTACCTAAGAAAACAGATTGTCTGTATGGTAAAAGCACTGTTGTGCTTCTCATCCCTAAGTGTAAGGCTTTATTTATATTGTGATTTTCCCTATGATAAGCACTTCTGTACCTTATCTGTGATCTGCAGCACTTTTTGCATATTTTACTGTGATCAACAGCACTTTTTATTTTATTTTATTTGAAACCTTGTATATTTAGCACTTTTGTCTTTTGACCTCACACTAAATAAATAAAGTTGCCTTTTAAGTATTTAAACAAAGTGGGAGTCCCACCCACTGTATACAAGATGACGTATGCAAGAAAAACCCTGGTATGAAGAATGAAAGTACGAGAAGCATGAAAGAGGAATGGAATAAAAGAATTTGCACAGAATAGGCGCCAACTTTGTTGAGCGGGATTAGTATTAAAAAAACCCTACCCTACCCTAACCTACCCGACCCTACACTACCCTACAATACTCTACCCTACACTACCATACCCTACCCTACACTACCCTACCCTAACCTATATAGCCTATGTCCTTTCCCAGGTCTCAAACTATCTTCATACCAACTTTCATCTAAATCGGTGCAGCGGTTTAAGCGTGAAAAGGTAACAGACAGACAGACAGAGTTACTTTCACATTTATAATATTAGTATGGATTAGTATGGATTAATAAAGTTATGGAATATCTTTTAAATGTGTTCAATACTGGAGGAGGAAATAGGCGAGAGCCAAACCTCAAATTATAAGGTTTTACAAATTCAGTCGAAGCTCTCTGCCCGGATTTCCTCTTAAGGTTAGTCGAAAATTCTTCCATACAAACGTAGTTTAACGAGTACTCCACTGTTTGACGATGTACGTTCAAAATAAAAAAAAAATATAATTTTGTCTTATCATTATGTGGGGTATGAAAACAAAAAAGTAAAAAAAGTTAATTTAAAAATCCGCTTGCAGCCGTTTTGCAATTTTCGTTCTTCTTATGGTATTTATTTCCGCCCAAATATGCGTTAAAATTAGTGTTGAAATATGGAACTTTCGCGCTGACGCGACGCTCATAACTTTCAAATATATTATTTTTTTACATTTTTGTTGCCATACAGGACTAGATAATGATGAGACAAATTGATATAATTTTTTATTTTGAACGTACATCGTCAAGCAGTGGAGTAATCTCTAGACTACGTTTGTATGGAAGAATTTTCGACTAGTGTAACCGATAAAATTTTGCATGCACATTTAGTTAGGATGACAATGCATGGTTAGCTAAATGACGTCATTCTAAATCCAATATGGCGGACGGGCCAATATGGCGGACTAGTTATTTTTTGTGCACTGCCATGATATGGGTATCAAATGAAAGGGTTTGCTGAGAAGAATACGAAAAAATATTTTTAATTTAATTGAACTTGTTTCTATTACAGAAGTTCTACTGCCGGCGACTATTCGCGAGTTCGGTCGGGCAGCGTATGCTCCTTTGAGAGAGTTGTTGCCGAAATACACCGAGTTGCAGACACAACTGTTACTCGAAAACCTTAATGATCCGCAGTTAAATCAGGTATTTATTAATGTAAATATAGTAAATTTCGTGTCGAGCATAAAAAGTCGAGATTTTAACACGGGCAAGTGTTAAAATAAAGCCTTTTATGCGAGACAGGAACGATTCTTTTTGCACTACCTGATGAGCTTACTTAATTAAATGCAAATAAGTTCCAACAACAATTTATTAGAAACGTTCAGACTAAAAACCACAGACTATATACAAAAATGAACGCGCGCTTTTTCGAGACGTAACAGGTTCAGTATCATTCTGCCAGTTACATAATGATATCGAACTCCATACAAAAGTTATTTCGTAACTGTTATTATGTAATTTTGTATTTTATGATTTTGTGTCTAAATGTTCATATTTCGAAACGAATTTCTTAGGCAATGTGTTACACAATAGACAAGGTACTGGAAAAATAATAATAATACCATCCCGTTACTGTCCTGCTCCTGGACAATGTCTTCTTCTCATACAGAGAAGGGTCGAGCATTTATATCCACGCTTGCTCCAGCAGTGGTTGCCCAGCGGTAACGGCCGCGACTTACAAGGTTTAATTTGTGTAAATTATTTCATCACCACTGCTCTCAAAACGGTGGAGGAAAACATCGTGAGGAAACCGGCATGTCCTAGAACCAAAAATTCGAAGACGTGACATACAGCAACCCGCACTGGGCCCGCGTGGTGGATTACGGCCCATTCCCTCTAACAGAGAGGAGGCCTGTGTCCCAGCAGTGGGAACATTAATAGGCTGATGATGTGATGTGAATCACTTGCTCATAACATATACACAAACCTTCCTCGTATATCGCTCTTAAACTAGACTGCTACCAACAGTGCAAATGCAAACTAAACTTTAAGCCTTAAGCATTAAAGTTCATTTTCAAATTGTTGCAGGAAGATCTTCTAGAACTTTCTAGAGCTATCCTGACGGTATCAGAGCGATGTGAGGGCTGGTTGTCAGCTGCGCACAGCAGAGCTAAGAAGATAGCGGGGGACGCACTTTACGTCTTCTATATGCCGGCTGTCGAGGTGAGTTGCTTCTGTCGCCGCAAGGATAGGTGATGCGTTTAGTCGCTGCGATTAGTCGCAAGATTAGATGTCGCAAATAGTAGGTACCAAGATTAGTTGCTGAGATAGGAAGCCGGATTAGTCGTTGCAAATAGTCGCTGCGATTAGTCGCAATAAGTTGCAAGATTAGTCGCAAGAGTTGCAGGAGGATCTTCTAGAACTGTCCAGAGCTATCTTGACGGTATCAGAGCGATGTGAGAGCTAAGAAAATAGCGGTGGACGCACTCTACGTCCTCCATATCCGGCTGTTGAGGTAAGTGCGACTAATCGCAACGACTTATCGCATCGACTAATCTTGAAATTAATCACAATTACTAATCGTACAGACTATTTACTGCGACTAATTACAGCGACTAGTCGCAATGAATAATTTAACAAATAATCGCAGCAAGAAACTTCCAAAAAATCACAGCGACTAATCGCGCCGACTGATCTTAAAAGTAATCGAGGTAAATAAGAGTATACGATTATACGCAGCGACTAATGGCACCGACTTGTCGTAGCGGCTAGTCGCAGTGACTTATCTTGTGACCAATTTCTGCGACTCATTGCAACGACTAGTCGCACAGACTAATCCTTGCGACTAATTGCAAAGACTAGAAAAAACATTAAAAAAAAACTCACTGCCGAAGATTTTTTTACATTTAGTTTTTTTTTTTTGCAATACTTTTTTATTTTCTTCCAGAATTTCACCTCGTCCCTATCAAATCTTATATCGGCACACAGTCGACGCATAGAGTCAGCGTTCCTATCTTCGGTAACAGCCGGCCACATCACCGGCGTGCTGTCCACCAGCTTCCCCGCCTCGCTCATGCTGCAGACTGCTGCTTCTAACATCTTGAAGACCTTGGCTGAACAGAAGGATACGGAAGGTAGGTAGACCAACATAGCCTCAACGTTCAGACCAGTCGAAGCGATGGGTCAAATTTGTAGGATATTAAAAAGAAAAAGATATTATACCTAGCTAGCTATTGCCCGTGACTTCGTCTGCGTTAAATGCAGCTTTTATTTATTTATTTTTTTATTTTCCCACAGGAAATATGAATTTTTCATCAATGTTTTTTTCTAATAGTTCTGATAATACCCTAGCTTGTTATACCTTGTTGGATAGCTAATGAACTGTAGATTTTACTTTTATTTTATTTTACCAAAGGGTAAAAACGGGGCCCTATTACTAAGACTTTGCGGTCCGTCTGTCTGTCTGTCTGTCACCAGGCTGTATCTCATGAATCGAGCTAGTCAGTTGAAGTTTTCACAGATTATGTATTTCTGTTGCCGCTATAACAAAAAATACTAAAATCATATTAAAATAAAAATTTAAGTCGAACTCCCATACAACAAACGTGATTTTTGCCGTTTTTGCGATAATGGTACAAAACTCTTCGTGCGCGAGTCCGACTCGCACTTGGCTGGTTTTATTATTATTTATCAACCGTCTACTACGGCCCAGTTGTTTCAGATAACTTCATTTTTTGTGTTGAAAATAATAAAGCAACTTATATACTACACAAAAATCGCAAACAAAAATAAATTAGAGGCATAATTCCCAAAAAATAGGCCAATAGTAATAAATAAAAAACCTACTTAGTACATTATCTTGAAAACGGTTAAGTTTGGTGTACGGAGTTTCATACTCAAATCACTCAGTAATTATGGAGGGTCCAGGTCGACTTAACCTGTGGCCCTGTATAATCAGCTATCTACCAGTAAAAGTCCCGTCAAAATCGTTCCAGCCGTTGGAGAAGTAACCTATTCAGTCTTGACTTAAAAACCCCAAGGTTGTAGCTATCGGGAAACAGACTCTGGCAGGGAATTCGACTCTTCAGCTGCGTATTCAATGGAATGCGAGCATCATTTTCTTTTTACCCGACTGCCGAAGGAGGGTAACGTGTTTATCAGTCTATGTATGTATGTAAGTATGTATGTATATATGTTCCTATATGGCGTTCCAGAGACCAAACGCGTTGGCCGATTTTGATCATTCATACGTCAATCGATTCGTCTTAACCCTGCGAGTGTCATAGGCTACATTAAAATTGGACATTAGAAGAATGGCGGCTTTTGGCTCTATATTATGGGGGACCAAATTTTTATTTTCTTCCAAACCCATCGTGTGGGGTATCAATAAAGGGTTTTAAGAGGCGATTTCAAAAATATATAATACTTATATGTTTAAATGTATCTAATTCGAAAAAAAACTAACTAAAAGTTATAAATAAAAAAAAAAAATTAAAAAAATCAAAAAGCCCGACTGCTTCAAACCCGAACTAAAAAGTCGTAAACAAGAAAAAAATCATGCTGTGCAGGCGGAGGATACACCAGATTTTGGTCAGCCAGCCCGCGAATATGTATCCTCTGACTGCACAGCATGATTTTTTCCTTGTTTACGACTTTTTAGTTCGGTTTTTTTGTATGTCGTTTTGAAACAAATTGATACGTTGTCTTTCTTTCTATCTTGATAGGAATGTGTGCATTACGCGGTGGAGATAGGGGTCAATATGCTATGTCATTTTGACCCCTATCTGTCAGGCCTTTCCCTATATGTTTGAATCGGCTTCCAGTCTAAGCGGATTCATCTGAGGACCAGTATTTTACCTGGAGCGACTGCTTATCTGACCGCCACAACCCAGTAACTGGGTAACATGAATTTCAATGCACTCTTAAGCGCACTGTAAACGATCAAATTTGTTTGATAAATTTCACAGGTATGTCAAATTATGTGATAGGGAGCAGCTGTGTTTGACGCGTTTGTCAAACAGTCTACGTGTTTGTTGCGTTGGGCGAAAATCTTGATTGATGACATGTTTGATTAAAGTTTGTCAAACACGTCCAGATCTAAAAGTTTGTCAAACCGAATGTACGGGCAGGATAACAAATTTGTTTGATCTTTGGTGTGATTTTAAGCTATTGTTTGATTAAAATTTGAAGTTTGACATACAAATTTGTCAAGCCAATATGATCGTTTACAGAACGCTTTTAAGCAAAGCGGGTTGGTGATTTTACACTTATTCATACCACGGGTCCCAGCGCTAAGAAAGATAATTTGGTTCAAATAAATCTCACTAGATGGCGCGATATGCATCGATTTGTTATTGAATTGTGTGTGAAATTAACATTGTCTGGCATTGAACATAAAAATTGTATGTTCTTGTTTAATCAACTCTCCTAAGCACAACATTATGGCATATTGAGCTCTTAAGGTTGAACTAGTCGACCGCACGAACTATTTTGTGCGCGGGGTTAAAATGAATGCTATCTTATCTGACAACTCGTGCGAAAGAAATATATACTGTGATGAGCAGTAAGAAGCTAGTTCGCGTACGAATTAGCACTTTTGCAAATTTGTATCGAAATGGATGATGATTTAGGAAGAAAACGAGCACGCGAAATTTTGTAAACAGACCTTTGGGAGTCTAGATATCATGAAAAAACTGAACATTATTTGCATCGTTGAATTACTAATCTATCCCTGTATGGAGGCCGTTTTGCATTTTTCCTTCTTCTCATGGTATTTATTTCCGCCCACAGAAGCGTTAAAATTAGTGTTGAAAAATGGAACTTTCGACGCTCATAACTTTCAGATATATTATTTTTTTACATTTTTGTTTCCATACAGGACTAGATATTGATGAAACAAATTGATATCATTTTTTATTTTGAACATACAACGTCAAACAGTGGAGTAATCTCTAGACTACGTTTGTATGGAAGAATTTTCGACTAGTGTATCCTTAATTCTCGTTTCAAAGATTATTTGAACGGATAATTTAATATTGATGCCAATAGATGGCGCGATTTTAAATTTCTGAGGCATTCCATTCCATTGTTTAAATTTGTATTGTTACACATTTTGGTGCAATGAAACTGTAAAAACGTGCAAAAATATACTATAAAACAAATGTAGCTGCATTTAAAGAAAAATTTTCACGAACCGAGTAAACCCTTCTACTTATAAGTCGCTGCTAACACCATCTATCGCCGTGGTACAGAACCGAACGCGATTGATGTACAAAAAATAATCAGATAATCAGACGAAAACTAGTTACGTCGGCATGGTTTCTTTTTATGGGATCAGGAGGCATCTGTATGCTAGTATTATATTATCTGTGTCCATACTAATATTATGAATAAGAATTTAATTTTACTTTCAGAATCAAAAGACCCAGACGCCCTGCACGATCTGCCTACCCTGCTTCTAGAAGCCGACGTGAGACAGCGCCTCTCGGCCTTCAGGACGGAGCCCCCGGCCTCCGCTGCCGTCCTGCGGCGCACTAAGGAGCAGCTCAGAAGCTTAGCCAGAGCTATATTGAGGAACCCCATTGATGTTCAGTTAGGTAAGACTATGCAAATAATATCTACAAGGTCAGATGGATGGTTTGGTCACACGCTCTAGAAAGATTCCGAATACATTCATAAACAGGTCACGGAGTGGAAACCTCAAGGGAAAAGGGAGCTTGGCCGTCCCCGACAAACCTGGTGACGCACGGCTGAAGCACGGTAAAGATATCTAACAGTATTCTATCTTCATACAAACGGTCGGAACGAGAGTCATACCTACGCGCGTCGAGTTCAGCCAACACTCGATACACTACTGTCACGAACCGTGTGATGGTTTTGTAAGCAGTAAGCGTGCGATTTATGAATATTTTATTGAAATACGTACAAGTACTTACTTATTATGGCAGAGAGTAATTATAGACTATATTGTGCTGTTTTTGGTTGCTTGATTTCTTCTATAACACACCCAGAGATAACATTTTTAAATTACCTGAAACCTCCGAAAGGCAAGACTATAAAAAAAAGAACCTAACCTACCAGTACTTAATTTGTTTCTTTTTTTAATAGGTAGGTATTTCGCTTTTTCCACTGTGTAAAATACCTAGATTATTAAATAAATTAGTGGATAGGGTGATAAAGTGACGCACGAGTGAGCTACCTACGCTCGGGTTGAAAAAAACTAGTAGGTAGTTTCCTATAATAGGCTAGGCTATCTATTTACCTATGTACTTAGCTACTTAATATATTATTGAATAAGACGAAATATCATTATGAGCTTATGAGAGTTATAAATGGTAGGTACCTACCTAGTAAGATTTAAAACAAGTATGATAAAAAAATAATATTTACCTGAGATTAGAGAAAATAATCTGCGATATTTACAATCACAAAACTAACGGATGTTTACATGACGCGCGCTTGTAGGCACTTATTTCAAGGACAGTGCCGAGTCACAATAGTGTTAGATATCTTTACCGTGGCTGAAGGCGACGATAGGGCTAGGCTTCCCGAGGCCCTCCTAGATTGGGTAGCAGTATATGCAAAGCACCCAATGGCCTACCAATGGGCGGGCCCAGGCGCTCTAAATGCTCTTCGAAGCCCAAGCGTCCAGGGTTAGGCCAAGTTGCCAACTGCCACTAATGAGCTAAGTGGCTACCTGCTTCTCGGCAGTTAATGTAACATTTTTTGAGGCCACATCTGTATTCCCAGCTAGCAGCTCTTGCCTCTTGAAAGCTGGATGGTATCGTCGAAGGTGTCCACAGCAGTGGAGTGTTTTGTAATAAAAAGTAGACGCGATTTAGTGTAGTGTTTGAATGTGTGATTTACTTTGTCTTTTAACCCCCGCCGGAAAAAGAGGGGTTGTTATAAGTTCGACGTGTGTTGCTGTGTATCTGTGTGTCTGTCTGTGGCATCATAGCGCCTAAATGGATGAACCGATTTTCATTTAGTTTTGTTTTGTTTCAAAGGTGATTTTGTCGAGAGTGTTCTTAGCTATGTTTGAATAAAATCAGTTCAGCCGCTCAAAAGTTATGGGCGTTTTACTGTTTGAATCGGGGTGTTTCCGCCATAATTACGTGTTCAATAGATTGCTAATCGAAGCGTATCTAATATGTACTAGATAAATTATGTAGCATGAACTAAAAATGTGTCGGGGGTTTTTCAATTTTTAAATTTTACTTGTTGGCAATTTGATACCTATCCAGACCATACATTTTCAGTTAAGTTAAAGTATTATTCTGATTTCCTATTATATTTGGCTCCTCAGTTTTGGAAATTTCGTTACTGAGTAGCACAATTTCGTCAGCTAATTTCGAAATTAAAATTTCCGAAACTGCATGCCCTAAGCGACGAGTATTGGAATGAGATAGGATAGGATATCTGGACCCCCTTTTACGCACGTGAGAGGGAACGGGCCGTGATCCACCACGCGGGCCCATCAGTGCGGGTTGGTGGATGTCACATGTCTTTGAATTTTTGATTCTAGGACATGCCGGTTTAATCAGGATGTTTTCCTTCACCGAAAAAGAAAAAAATAAACGTCAAGAAGTTATGCCACAAGTCAAGAAAATATCTCACGCCGCCGTGCTAGCATTTAAGACAAAATGAGTTTATCGCCCAAACTATGATTAGAAGTGTGACTCAAGCCATGCACAGTAGGCCGTGCTCGCCGGGCAGCCACAAGAAAGGCAGGTTGCGCCTTTAAAATATGTCACATGTTTGTCCCGTGCTAGCATTTAAGACAAATTGTAAGACATGACATTATTTATCATGTCTTGTCACAAATGTCTTGGGTACGCCCATGCTCGCTAGGCTGCTCATCGGAATAACATGACTTCCAGCCTCTAAAGGAGTCGATTCTAACCATGGAGTTTCTTGCCTGTTCTTCTCCATAGGAAACGATCAACCCGAACTGTGCACCTTTTTTCGACGTTTTATAAGTGCCCATGTAGGCCTATAAGAAATAATAAAAAAATGATTTTGAAAGGATGATTTCCTTGATAAAAAATAGCTTATGTCCTTTCCCGGGGCTCAATTTATATCCATAACAAATTTCATCTAAATCGTTTAAGCGCTTTAAGCGTGAAAAAGTAACAGACAGACTGACAGAGTTACTTTCGCATATAAAATACTAGCGGACGCCTCGCGGTTTCACCCTCGTAGTGACCGTTCCGGTGAGAATACAGAGATAAAAAGTAGTCTATGTCACCCGAGGATAGTGTAGCTTTCAAACAGTGAAATAATTTTTGAAATCGGTCCAGTAGTTTTTAATTTTATTTGTTACATACAAAAATACAAATCTTTCCTCTTTATAAGATAGTAGGATTAAATATGTATGTATTTTTTTTTTTTATTTACAGAGAAAATACCTCAATTGTCCGTTTGGAACAACAACGACGCGTTATCCACGGATTTGCCGGACTTCGCTCTGTCACCACAAGAGTATATTACTGAGGTTAGTATTTCTCTTCATCATTTCAGCCGAAAGACGTCCACTGCTGGAAATAGGCCTCTCCCAAGCGTCGCCACATTCAGCGGATCCCCACAACCTTCACCAGGTCATCGGCCACCTAGTGGGAGGCCTTACAACGCTACGTCTTCCGGTTTCGGAAGGCAATTAAGAAATGTTAGGGTCTCAAAGATTATTGAATGGATCATTTAAAAATGTTTCCAATTGATGGCGCGGTTTAAAATTTCTGAGGCATCAACTCAATTTTTTTAAATTTGTTTTGTAACACATTTTGGTACAATGAAACTGTAAAAACGTGCAAAAAAAACTATAAAACAAATCGACGCTGTATTCAAAAAAAATGTATTCACGAACCGAGTAAACCCTTTTTAGGGTTCCGTACCCAAAGGGTAAAAAAGGGACCCTATTACTATGACTCCGCGATCCATCTGTCTGTCTGTCTGTCCGTCTGTCACCAGGCTGTATCACATGAACCGTGAGAGCTAGACAGTTGAAATTTTCACAGATGATGTATTTCTGTTGCCGCTATAACAAAAAATACTAAAAACAGCATAAAATAAATATTTAAGAGGGGTGCACATACAATAAACGTAATCTTTTTGCCGTTTTATGCGATAATGGTACGGAACCCTTAGTGCGCGAGTCCGACTTTTTCACTTTTTCACTTGCAAGTCGCTGCTAACACCATCTATATCCGTGGAACGGCACCGAACGCAATCTATGTTCTTAGAAAAATAATCAGTTTGAAAAACGCTAGTTACGTCGGCGCGGTTTCTTTGTTTGGAATTAGGCATCTGTATGCTAGTATTATATTATCTATATTTGTTACAGATTGGACAGTATCTGATGACACTTCCACAGCATCTTGAGATGCATCTCTCCGAGAAACAAGCTCCATTACAGTTTTTATCAGAAGTAAGTAAACTACAATCTCGTTTTAACCGTTTCTAAGCTTTAAGTCAAACGCAGAAGGTCTCTTTTTGCTTGTCACCGATTTTGATTTAATGAAAGCTCGCCTTCAATTGCAAAGTCAAAGTCAAAACTTTAATTTCAATTAGGCCATTACGCGGCACTTTTGAATGTCAAAAATTTAAAGTAAAAATAATAATAATTGATTCTACTGTCCATTCGCAAAGGTAGATTATTATGGAGAAGAACGCACAAGAAACTCCACACTTACTCTTTTAAAAATAATAGTGGTTTTTGCAACGGTCATATAATAGGAGTTATGAAAACACGAGTGTGGGTGATAATAGTATCACACGAGTGTATTTTATCTTAACTCATACAGTTGAAATAAAACAAAAGTGGAAACGGAAAAAAAATGTGGTATGGCGGGAAATTTAGATTCTCATTGCGCATGACTACGCAGCGCGCCCATCCATAGACAATGACACTATTTTTCTACATTAATTCAATGAGCCCATACGCGCCAATAAATTAAAAAGTAAAAGCGTGCTATAAAAATTAAAAGTTATTTTATGATGTAGTTGTTTGAAAATGGAAGGAAAATGTTGAACTGTAATAGGTTTTTTTTAATTTTCCACGTAAAAGGTAGGTGTTTAAATAATATTTTTTGAATTCATATTTGGAAAATTACGTTGTGATAAAATGATAAAATGTTCTACAATATTTACATACATACAATATTTTATATACGTAAGAACAACGCATCCAGAATAACAATACTATACAAACATACATAAGTGTACATGCGGCTTAAAGTTGCCCTAGCCGACGGCACGAACTGTTTCTTGCGCGGGGTTAAAATGCATGCTATCTCATCCGACAACACGTGCGAAAGAGATAGATGCTGTGATGAGCAGTAAGAAGCTAGTTCGCGTACGAATTAGCACTTTTGCAAATTTGTATCGAATTGGATGATTTAGGACGAGAACGAGCGCGCGAAATTTTATAAACATTCCTTTGGGAATATGGTTATCATGAAAAAATACTAAATGTATCTGTTCAAAATAAAATTATTTGCTTTGTTGAACTACTAATCTATCCCTGTATGGTGACTGTTTTGCAATTTTCCTTCTTCTTATGGTATTTATTGTCGCCCAAAGATGCGTTAAAATTAGTGTTGAAATATGGAACTTTCGACGCTCATAACTTTCAAATACGTATTTTTTTCTGTACCGGGCTAGATAATGATGAGACAAATCGATATAATTCTTTATTTTGAACGTACATCGTCAAACAGTAGAGTAATCGCCAGACTACGTTTGTATGGAAGAATGATCGACTAGTGCAACCTTGAAAACATAATTTCGATTTTGATTTATTTTTTATTCCTACAGGTGTAATTTTATGTGTGTTATTTTCAGGTGTGCACACATACCTGTGAAGTGTATGCTGAAAAAATCCTTAATATAAGAAATATGGATGCTCTGGGGACCAAACGATGTCTCAATGATATTGGTAAGATTAACTATTATTATTTTTCATATTTTAGTTTTTTATTTTCATTTTATTATAGACTAGCTTCTACATGCGGCTTCGCCCGCGAGAAAATTATCCCGAGGGAACATATTCCTGGGATAAATAACCTTCGTGCTATTCCTGACTATAATCTATCTCTGTGCCAAATTTCATCCAGATTCGTCCAGCCGTTTGAGCGTGAATAAGTAACAAACATACAAACACACACACACACTCACAAACTTCCCCAGGTTTTCTCTCCATGTTATCCTTCAAAAACCGGCCAAGTGCGAGTCGGACTCGCGCACGAAGGGTTCCGTACCATTTTCGTAAAAAACGGCAAAAAAATGACGTTTGTTGTATGGAAGCCCCCCTTAAATATTTATTTTATTTTGTTTTTAGTATTTGTTGTTGTAGCGGCAACAGATATACATCACCTGTGAAAATTTCAACTGTCTAGCTATCACGGTTCATGACATACAGCCTGGTGACAGACAGACAGACAGACAGACAGACAGACAGACGGACCGCGGAGTCTCAGTAATAGGGTTCCGTTTTTACCCTTTGGGTACGGAACCCTAAAAAGTACAAATGAAATGAATTTGCCGGACTTGACCCACTCAAGCACGAGAACCGACGACTTAAACAGTCTTATCAACTTAGCAAAGTACTTAAAATTGTATTTTCCTCTATTTCCAGTATATCTATCAAGCGTGGTCGAAGACCTAGGCAGCAGTATCACTCCATCTTTGAGGAGTTTGGAGAAGTCTCTGCGAGCTGCCACTCCAAGCCAGACCAGTGAATGAAGAAGTTACCATCTGCCTTGCATCTTCCCGTCCGTTAGGGTCAGCTTCCAGTACAACCGGTCATCATCATTTCTGTCATTGACCAAGTGATTAATCAGGGAACTATGTATAATATGTATCAAATCGGATAATGTTATGAATACTGATTCAAACTTCTATATTTATCACTTTGTCTGGTCATTATGAATATTGTGTCGTAACGGTTGGGCAATTCGATAAGTATAGTTAATGATTTAGTCCCAAGAGCGAGCGAAGCGAACTCGTGTACTTAGGGCACCCTGATACGGATAGGTTAGGGTCGAAAGTGATGACGGGAGCTGAAGTGAGCGAGCAAAGCGAGTAGACTAGCACTCAGTACTTGAAGGTTTGGACTAAAGAACTAATGTGCACACTAGTAGGGTTGAATGTGTAAATAAAACAACTACATAAACTGTATGCTGATCTATAGCTGGTTATCTATATTTGCTTTTTTTTTTTTTTTTTTTTTTTTTTTTAAGTGGCGTCTCGCAGATTCAATCAAAGTGATTGGCTACTGCTTAACCGGACTGACCTACGGAGACTAATCTATATTATAGCCTCCAGCAAGGCACAAATAAGTTCTAAACCTTCTATATTTGCTTGTAATGTTAAGACCCTATACCATATTACAAAACAATCTCACTTACGACTTCTATTTCGAAGACAACGCCATCTATCGAGCTGAAACTTAAACTTTGCTAATTTCTTGGTATGCTTGATCATGGTATAATAACATTCTCCGTATACTTCGCCTGGTATGTTCTTCCCAGGATGGCCTAAGACTACGTCACGATAAGTGTTACCATTGATTGTCCTTTTTAGAAAATTTTGGTTCTTTCTCATGTAGTTAATGAAAATAAAATAAATTACTAACTAGAATAACTATTTAGTAACTCATGTGATTCATCTATTTATTGTTAAATTTATTTGTATATTGAATTATTAGTTCATAAATGCTTTGTTAAGATAAAAATGCATTTTGCTCGGGTATTTCAATAACACACAGTGGCAACACATCGAATTGACAAGTGTCATACTGACAACTAGCGATTTCATCGCTATTGTCGTGTAGCTCACACCTATAGCGTTGTTTCGCTCGGTGAGAAAAATACTGTGTTTGCCAAACATTTGTGATGAACCCGTGAACTTTAAAAGATACACAAGAAAAATTGTAAAAAGTTCCGTAAACTGTAAAAACAGCAGTATAAAAGGCGGTGTAATATTTTTTTCTTTTCCCAATGAAGAGACGCTATCATAAGCGTGGCTTCAATATTGTAACTAACTTCACCTGAAGTAACTGGTATGTGCCTTTCATTAATTTATATACGCGTTGTAAATTCCATAATTTAAGGCATAGTTGTGTCAATATATACGTCTTTACGCCCGAACTTAACCTAACGTAATTCGTTTTTGACTTATTTTAGTCAAGTCAAGGTTTTTTGGGGTTTTGTTCCGAACTAAATAAAATACTAAAATGCAATCAATTAAACGAAAGCAAATTAAATAAATACAAAAAGTATCAAATCAAAAGTATCATTAAGAATTATAAAACATTTGTACTTATTGTATTATTTTTATCTTTTTCCCCACTAAAAAAGTTTGAGAACCGCAACGCAATTGATGACGTAGTCTTAGGCCAATCACGTGACCCAGCTGTCACGGGAAGAGATTACCATGTCTTGTTCTACCATGGTGTAAATAAAACAACCTCATATACCGTATGCTTAACTATATTTGCTAAAAATGTTAAGACCCTATACCATATTACAAAACAATCTCACTTGCGACTTCTATTTCGAAGACAACGCCATCTATCGAGCTGAAACTTAAACTTTGCTAATTTCTTGGTATGCTTGATTTGACAGCAGGTTCTACTTTGACAGTCCCAAACAGCGAGCTTACTCAGCTCCCGTCATCTCCTTTATGTCAGGTTAATTTAGACCCTACAGACAGAAATAGCACAAACATAATTATATTATCCGGGCCAATAAGTGATGAGCATTATTCAGAGTGGAGTGAAGCGAAGAGTGGAGGTTAATTTAATTATTTCAATTTTTTTTTATCATATTGCCTACACATATTGGGGATTTTTCAAATTGATCGGGCATTATGAATAATGCTCTTTTAAGCAGTTAGTCCATCACATAATCCACTTTGCCACTCTATGCCATGAAAAAAATGTACTACGTGGAAGTCTTAGATATATTATTATTTAATCCAAAATATTTTAATGTTGTATAAATTTAATACAAATGAATAAACAATTTTTTAAAATGTTATTTTATTGTTTTTTTTTTCAATAGTCCGCACTGTCCTATTTTATTAACGGTTTACAGCATTTTCCCTTTAATTGTGTTTCAGTACACTCATTACTCAATAGTGACGTCACAAGCCCCCACTCCCGAACTTTGATGCGCTTTATCTTTGTCTTAATTTATAGATTTTATGAGACAAATATAACCGGTCCAATATTATTTGATAATCTCACTGACGGACTAAATACTCGTAGAATTATAATATTTCTTCCCAGGAAACATCTGTATTGCTCCTCAGATGTATTGATGTAAAAAAACAAATGAAGGGAAGACAAAAGAAGGATTCTGTGCCCATAAATAACACGGTTAAAATTAACTGTGCACCTGACGCTGTAACTATTTTTTACTATATATAGGCTTGCGCTTGACCACTATCTCACCTGATGGTAAGCGATGATGTGATCGACGGTGAAGCACGCTTGCCTAGAAAAAACCTATTCACTCTTGACTTAAAGACCTCTAGATTGTAGCTATCGGGAAACACAGACTCCGGCAGGGCATTCCATTCCTTAGCTGTACGCATAATAAAAGTATTCCCAAAACGTTTAGTGCGTATGGGTGGGATGTCTACCATGTACCTATCGATGACGCATCGCCGTACGTCTGGTTGTCCGTTGATGGAACGGTCTGGGCGGGATTAAATCTTGCAATTCCATCGCACACTCCTCGAAATGTAACCGATAAAAAACCGACAAGCTGGCAACTCGGCGACGATGTTCAAGGCTCTGGAGATTTGACTTGACCAGTGTCTCATTGCCGATGAGTTTCTTGCAGCGGGTAGGAGGGAGAGGGCGAGCTATAAACAGTTAATTTGACCGTATATTACCGTCTAAAATACGAGTACTTATCATCCATACTAACATTATAAATGCGAAAGTAACTCTGCCTGTTACCTTTTGACGCTTAAACAGCTGAACCGATTTAGATGAAATTTGGTATGGAGATAGTTTGAGGCCCGGGGAGGTCATAGGATAGTTTCTATCCCGGAAATCATCCTTAAGGGGGTGGAAGTTAGTATGGAAAACTTACAATATTATTGCGCGATATAAGAAAATAGTCTACTTATTCGAAGTATTAATGCTACGCAGACGAAGTCGCGGGCAACAGCTAGTAATTATTATGACATATGAGGTATCGTTGAAGCGTCTTGACCGTCCGCTGGAAATATTATGTGACATCACGCTGAATTCAATGTGGCGCCCTCTAGAAGACAAAGTCTTGAATAAAAAATTATGAAGGTCGGCACCAGGCAGTACAAACTTAGAACATTTTACCATGGAAGTAGGGAAAATAATGATACCAAATTGAAAGAGTAATCTAATGTAGGAACAGGTCCTTCTCTTAATGCCTTTTTTAATTTTGACGTATTATAAAATCAATAGTTTCTTGTTTGTTTCGATAGATGTCGCTTGATGACGCTAACCGACTAAATTGAAAATAGGTTTCAATACACTATAGCTTCATTGAGCAAGTGACCATTTTGTTTTTATATCATTAAACTCCATCAAGAGAATGCAAAATGTTGCCATTAATGAAATAAATATTCTGTTTAGGAGTTTATTAAATTCCACGTGGATTAAATAAACTACCAAACTTTTAAAGCTAATACGAAATACGCGTAATCTACATAATGAAGTCTTATAATAAATTTTAGAAAATAAATCATTACTATTGTCATATGTAAATGATATTCTCGAACCTGTAATAAACATACAACGTTCGTATAGTAGTTGTTTTTTAGTAACTTTTTGCTGGCAGCAATAAAGTAAGCTGTCTGTCAAAGTCAAACAATCAATGACATTCCGTTTGTCATTAGTGCCGGTTTGTTTTTGTTGAATTTGTTGATATTTTTCAACAATTTACAATCTATTCGCCGAACCTCCGTAATTTATCGAGTTGAGCCTCTGCTCCTCGGGCTTACGTCGAGTCTAGTGCTTCTCCGTGAATTCGTTGAGTTGAGCCCTGCTTCTCCGATTAACGTTGAGTGTTTTCACTAGTATTGTTCGAGACAGACTCTTTTAAGACTTGGAAGTGCTCTTGAGTGACTTTACCATGTCTAGTAAACGTTGTTGCGTTCCTCTGTGTCCGGAAATTGAAGGTACCTATCCCGACAGTTATATATCGGACACTAAAACAGTATCTACCTAAGAGGTAGGTATCTCATCATCTTCCTGTTCTTATCCCATGTTACTTGAGGTCGGCGCAACACGTTTTAACTAACTAACAACTGTATTGTTTTATTACAGTACTGTTTTGGTGTCCGGTGGTAACGAATTTTGTGTTTGAGTATGTAGGTATATTGTCGAACAGAAACATAAAAGTACGTTATTGACATAAAATTATGTTCATTGAAAATGGTTTCAACATTAAATTAATGTGATTCTATGTCATATGGGTCACAAATTGGTCTTGTGTGAATGTCATATTTACCTATTATAGGTACTCATATTTAAGAAATTGAATTGTAACAGATTTGCAATTTACTAATACTAATAAAACCTTTTTTTGCAGATTCCCAGATAGTACTTCATTGGTTTCCAAAACCTGAAATGGACATTGCCCGTTTTCGAGCATGGGTTCATGCCATTGGTGGAGAGATTTTGAGTCTGAGTAATGAAAATATTTATAAACTTCGTCGAGTATGTCATGCTCATTTTGAAGAGAAATATTGTTGCCTTAACAACAGAATTTCTAACATAGCGGTCCCAACATTACTTATGCCAGGTATGTGTACTATGTAGCTATATAATTAGCTATATAATGTTGATTTATCCAGCCATACATTATTTGAAATTATAGTATAATTATATTAAATAGTAAAATAGTATATTTATTTGCTAGGAAGGAATCCTTTTATTTATAATATAACCAATATGTAGCTTTTTGATCAGTGACTTGGTCTGCATCCACAGTAACCGAAATTCACATGGACCAAGTAGCAGGCAAAAGCTAGTATAATTTGTCATTTTGGTTATGTTTAGAAAGTTTCATCAGAATCGGCCTGCTCATTTTCAAGAAATTTGTATAGAAGGATGTTTTCATGTAGATGTTATTTATAAAACTTTTTGTGTTTGTTCCGCTCTGTTACCAAACAGTTTGTTACAAAGTATATATTGATCTTATTAAAGTTTCCTTATCTTTGTTGTTCCAGGACTATCCATATCAAAATTTACCCACTCTGGTAGAATACCATTCAGGGAAGTTGTAAATGTACCATCTACATCAAAAGGTTAGTTCACTAAAACTCTTAGTCTGAGGTTGATTAATGTTACCTAGCATATGTTTTGGCTTAATATATTTAATATGTCTCTATCTGAAATAATGCTCAGCCAAAGCACACACAATCCTAAGGATCCATAAATAAAAAAAATATTATAGATCCTTAGGGTATATTTCTACGTATGCGGAGACAAGCCTAAACAATTAATAGGATTTCAATCTCTTGACCACTTAGCAATCCCAAGAGTTGAATTAACACATTTCTGTCTTAGTCTGTCAGTGAAAATGCTTCAAAGTAGCCTGACAAAATAAACTGGCTAGCAAAATCTTACCTACCTATCCTTCCTTTTACTAATATTGTTTTATTATGAACATGATATCCTGCTATGCTATGAGCTGATTTAAGCGGCATACGGGGCAAATTTAGTTTTCACCCATGCATGTCACCTTTGATGTGTAGTGTATTTGAATATTATGGTCTTGGAGCAGATGAGCATAATTTATCTTTTATACATATTGACTGAAAGAAAGAAAGAAAAATATTTATTTGTGACCCGCACAGGAGACAGTAGAAATAAGCATACAATTAAACAATGGGCGCACGTTTGGCGCAGTGGTTGAGCGATTGACTGCTGCGCTGCGTGTCGCGGGTTCGATACCCTTACGGAACAAATATTTGTATAACCTACAGATAGTTGTTCCGGCTCTGGGTGTTGTGTATGTGAGTTTATATGTTTGTAAACGCACCCACGATACAAGAAGAAATTCTTAGTGTGGGGCAATGTTTTAAAAAAAAAATAAACAATAATAAAATAAAAACCCTGTGCGAGACCAAAAAGGCTCCTATCTACATTGCAAGCAACAGCAACACAAATTCACCATAATAATGCCTCTATTATTCTAATTTCAGGACCACTATCTCTACCAGAATCCCGGCCACCTTTAAAAGAAAATAAAAAACCATCACAAGGTTGGTGCATATATTTAAATCTTTTACTATTGCTAGTTTCCTAATTTCAACTTCAATTGAAATTCTGCTTAATAATATTGTTATACTGGTGTTTTTCCTTTATATCAGTTGTAGTTAGTTCTACTGTACGTTTTTAGCATCTGCAAATAAACTTAATTATATCATTTGTATTCCAGCCACTGTCAAACTAGATGCAACTGTTGAAAATCTTGGAATGCAAGAATGTAGATCGCAAGATAAATATGGTGAGTGACATTTACTTACATTTTAAAGACAGAAATCTTAAAATATAAAGCTAGAGTTCATGGTCTGTAGAGTGCATGATAAGTGTGTCCCACAGACAGACACTCGCTGATCTATGTACTCTATCATTGTTAATTTTGTCATTGCAAAA
The DNA here is from genome assembly GCA_949775005.1 of Orthosia gothica. NCBI lineage: Eukaryota > Metazoa > Arthropoda > Insecta > Lepidoptera > Noctuidae > Orthosia > Orthosia gothica. The sequence goes on along the minus strand of OX459061.1, from coordinate 8,292,618 downwards.
TTACCACTCTGTTATTGTTCCTCTGCAGCGCAAAGGCCTCTTCTAATATGTTAATGCTCTTGGCATTAATCACTACACTTGCTCAATGAGGATTGGCGATTTCAGACATAATATATTAAATATAAGTCCAGGTTTCTTCACAATGTTTTCCTTTACCGTATGTCAGTTATGTCCAAGATAAACTTAGAAAGTACATAAAGAATTTGAAAAACTTACTATGGTACTGAACACTCGAATAATTCAGGCTGTTTTTGTTCTTGTTAGAAGCGAAGGTACAACTCCATATTCAACTTTTCTCTATATCTCATAGTTTTCGTTTTGGCATTGCAATTTTTTTATAATTATGCTTGTAATTATTTATCTAAAATGAATATTGTGTAATGTTCCAGATGCTGTTACACTTACACCTACCTTACCCATCCTACCTGTACCTGCACATGACAGTTGTAAAACTGACCATATTGGTATGTATTAATCTGTTACATGGCATTATTTATGATCAAGTATACATTTTTGGAAAGTACTTCAGACACAAATAATCCTTTTAATATAATAATAATAATGTTCTTAAGCAATTTTACATGCCTAATTTTCCTTATTTTCTGATTGCCTAATTTTATTTGCAGGTTCAAACACTACTAAAAAAGTAGTGAAAAATATAAAAATGACAAAGAATGAGCATAATTTATACCAAAAATTGGTTTCAACTAGAATTAAGTTGTCAAAATGCCGAAACAGAGTGCAGAAGCAATCAATGCAATTAAAAGCAGCCAAGAAATTCATGAAGAGTAGCAATTTTATAGCTACTGTAAACAATTTGCCAAGTGCTGCTAAAGTGTTAACTGTGTTACAGTTCAGAGAACACAAAAAGAAAGAAAAAGGTAGAAGATTTACGACTGAAGAAAAAATATTAGCTTTGGCAATGCTGAAACAAAGTCCTAAAGGCTATCGCTTTTTGCGAAGAATGTTAGTTTTGCCTTCTCAGCAAGTACTGACAACATTTTTGAACCAAGCCAATATAAAGCCTGGTATTAACTCAACTGTATTTGCTCAACTCAAACAAAGAGCCAATAAAATGAAGCCAGCGGACAAACTCTGCGTTTTAATGTTTGACGAAATGTCGCTGAAAGCCAATGTTACTTATAACGAACGGAAAGATTTGGTGATAGGTTTTGTGAATAATGGACGCGAGACAAAACCAGAATTTGCAGACCATGCACAAGTTTTTATGGTAAGGGGTCTCATACGAAAATATAAACAACCTGTTGCTTATACATTTGCACAGTCGGCTACTAAAGGCCCAGAGCTGGCTGTGCAAATTAAAACTATTATTGAGAACCTTCAAGAAACTGGCTTCAATGTAGTGGCTACAGTATGTGACCAAGGCACTAATAATAGGCAAGCCTTGAATCTTCTTTTAAATGAAACCAGGGGGCATATGCTGAGAAGTGGACAAGAAGTCAAAGAAGAAACTAATATAATAATAATTAATAACAAGAAAATTGTTCCACTTTATGATCCCCCGCATTTGTTAAAAGGTATACGTAACAATCTTTTAGAGAAGAATTTAAGGTATACCACTGATAATAAAGAGAAGACAGCTAAGTGGGATCACATCAAACAACTGCACCAAGAAAATCCCGCATATAAAGGAATCAGATTGATGCCCAAGCTGTCAGATAACCACGTTGATCCAACCCGGACAAAAATGAAGGTCAAATTTGCCAGCCAAGTGTTCAGTAGAACTGTTTCATCTACTATGGGATACCTTGCAGGTAAGATCGAGAATATGACGATTTTGTTTTAAAGATCAGCTAGGCTATTAGGTTGTCCTCAAATTGAATGGCTTTCTTAAATCATAATTTTCTGTGTGTATTTTGAAAACCATGGAATTTAAATAATTCAAATCTAACTTGAGCAGTGGTGGCCCAGTGGTATCGGCCGCGACTTACAATGTGTAGGTCATGGGTTCGAGCCCAGACAGGCGCTTTACTTTGTGTAAATTATTTCTTCACCACGGCTCTTAAAACGGTGAAGGAAAACATCGTGAGGAAACCAGCATGTCCTAGAACCAAAAATTTGAAAGACTTGTGACATTCGCAGGATATTTGCTCGTTTAATGTGTTTTAAGAATTTGAAGGAACTTTCCTATTGTAAATAATGATAAAATTGATAAATTAAAGCACCAAATCACAAATAAATACTGTAATTATGATTATCTGGGTATAAAACCGTTATAAAATAAATGTCAACTACTGCTTTCTTTTATGGGGCAGTCGCATAGTACCAGACATACATTTAATATTTCAATTCAATTCATCACAATCATAATGTTTTTTTAAAAACCATTGGAAGAGTCCGTGTATGATGTGGGCCTCTGGGGTCGGTCTTGTATATTTAATTTTCAAATACTTTTCTCTCCAATTTAAGTTAGGCCTTAAGCTATTGTGTAGTGGGCGAGGCTAAAATCCTCAGATGTCGATTGTCAACTGCAGCCTAATTTTGTAAGTGAATTCGGCAAAGGAAACAATCTGTTTCTTTCCCAAAATCGACTTTTTGTTTTGCGAAAAGTCGTTTTTGGGAAAGAAACAGATTGTTTCCTTTGCCGAATTCACTAACACAATTAGGCTGCTGTTCTACTTCATTCCGTTAATTCTATAGTTCAAAGAATTTAATACTGATCGTACATACGTATACCGCGCCCCACAATACCCAAATTGTATTTTATTTACTAAACTAAAGGCATAGCAAGTAAGTGTTTAAACTTTTGTGTGGTGGCAGAGATTATTATTACGAATATGGTGGCACAAAATTATAAACTTAAATTCAATATTTCGCATATCGCAAAATAAAAATACAATTACCTGTGCAGCATAATACTTAGTTGTTAGTTAGGACTTTTGTTGTAAGGTATAACTAATCCCTCCATGCATACAGGAAATGATTTGAAAAACTTAAAAGTTTTATTTACAGAGTTACAAGCCATTTTCAGTTTTCCATTATTCCACAGTACCTATCTGTTAGCATTTTGACTAATATAAAGTTTAGATAAAACTAATAAAGAAACAGTAAATTAATAAAATTAAAATTTTATATTATTATTATAACACGAAATTTTAGGAAATAACTACTTCATACCTATTGCATAACTGTAAACAGTTAGCATTTTTGTACATAGCAATGAATTCACATAAGGTATTCACCCAGCAAAAATAAAAAAACTTTTGAATTATCGAAGGGCATATTTTTCTGGCTATTGGACTACTATGCAACCATGTATTTCAAAGCATAATTATGTACATTTACATGTAATAATTATGTATAATAATAATAGATGTAAAATGAGTTTGACTAAACAATCAATGCAATGGATAACAACCAGGAATTTAGGAGTGTAATTGTATTACTATTAATTATTTTTAACATAGCCAATAATATTGACGTACATATAAATATTGTACACCCCATGGGTATGTTACAGTGATACAAAAATACTGATTGTAAGATCTGCCTTTTCACCTGTGACAAACAAAAAAATAATGAATTTGAATACAATTTCATACCCATAAGTTGTACATTATGTGCACAAAAATCTTACAAAGTAATCTGAAATCTGATATTTAATTATTATTATTTTACAGATAACAGAATTCTCCCAGCGGAATGCAAGGATACTGCAGATGTCCTGCTTTTTTTTGACAATCTTTTTGATTCCGTCAATGGCAGCTTTACAAAAAACAGGTTTTCAAAACCTCTCCTGGGACCTGTAACACCCCATTCAAAACACCACGAATTTTGGACAGAAGCAAAAAAAGTTTTAAAATCCATGAAATTTATAACGGGTAAAGACAAAATTGCTAGTGTACCTAGTATTAATAATTGGGTATGGACACTGGAAGGCATAGAGGCTCTAGTTAAAATATTAGCTATTGAGCATAATATTACGTCTCTATGGATGCGGCACCTAAACCAAGACCCAATCGAGAATTTCTTTGGGGCCATAAGAAGCCATGGGTGCCGCAACACAAATCCAACGCCAGAAAGATTTGAGTCAGCGTTGACAACGTTATTGGTCAATAGCCTGTCCAGTATCCATGCCCCTGGAGCAAATTGTGAAGAAGACCAATGTAATGCACTCCATGCCCTCGTCGTTACGAAGACTTGTGAAGCTGCGACGACTGGTGAAATCTCTTTAGATATTGTTAATGAGATTACCCTTACGCCTCTAGAGGAGAAAAGTCAGCCTCAAATAATGGGGCCCCTACAATATGTTTCGGGATATTTTTTAAAAAAATCCAAAAATAAAATATTTAGGTCCTGCGAAATTTGTAAGGGTAATCTCTATAGCGAAATTGAGAATGATTTTATCCAAAGCAGAGAATATGCCAATCGTCGTTGGCTTTCCAGCCCTAGCCCAGATTTTGTTAAATGCATTTCAAACATGCAAGATATTATAAATAAAATAATAAATGAAAATTTAGAAAGAAATGTCGTCAGGGAATACACAAAAACAATTATTTTATTGTTTCTAGATTTTAATTTTATAACATGCTCAGTCCACAAAGAGAAGTTAATAGATTTTTTAGTTAATTTGGTATGTAGATTTTTTATATTTACATACTGTAAAAATATAAATAAAATATTAACTGGAAAAAAGGATATCGACAGTGACGAGGACGTACTGCAGTGCAAAGCAAAAAAGTATTTTAAACGATGCTATAAGAGAAAAAATAAATAATATTACGTAATACGCAATATTATTTATTTTTCCTTAGTAATAACATTTGCGAAAAATAAATGATTATGATTAGAATATTGTGGGTTTTATTTTGTGTTATTTTCTGCAGCCTTATAATCCCTTAATTTATTCATAAAAAGTAAAAAACAGGCTGGGAACTGAAATGACAGTACCAGTAGACGTATAGATCTGATTATATACATAGCAGGTAAGTTGAAAATTTATAGTTACAGATGGCGCTACCAATCGCTTTCCGTCTGAACCCATCGAGTAAAGCCTCTATACCTATATAAAAAAGTACTCTGTGGTCGGCACCTTCATAATTTATACCTGTTGACTACCTGCAGCCTAATTGTGTAACTGAATTCGGCAAAGGAAACAATCCGGAACCTTCCCAAAAACACACACATATAAACTCTGAAAACGAAGCAAGTTGCTTCTTTCCCATAATTGATTTTGACGTAGAATTGATTGGTTAGTTGAATGAAAGCGGCAGAATCGAGAGAAAACTTCACTCAATTCTAATTGTATAATGCAAATGTCATATAATTGACAAGCGTTATCTTGTTTCGTCGCTGTCATTGATGCACACACACATTGATCATTCAATGTGTCCAATAATTTTTGGCGCCTAGGATAATAGGATTTGTCGTTGCACTTATTTTTATGATTTACTCGTATTCGTCTCTAAATTAACACGTAAAAGTGTAAGTCAACATCTTGATTGATTGTGAAAGTGATTTAGTGTGCAATTAATCCGTGTGTAAATTTGTAAAAGTGGCCCCGACGGGCTACGCTCTTATTTCCTTCGGTCTGCCTAGTGTTCTGTGCGATTGGTTTTGAGGGATCGGTCCATCCAAATGATTATCAATGGAATGGATTATCAATTTTACATACCGCCGAAATACTCGAGAGCTCCAAGTAAGTAGCGTGAAGTTAACCTCACTTTTAGTTATCTTCTAATTAGATTTTATTGTTTTTTCAGCATTCACAATGTCACGAGGTTATTTGGTGCATCTCGGAGAAGAGGAGCTCCTCAAAGCAATGCTTAAAATAAAGTAAACCGTAGTCTTTTGAGTAGTGCCAGCAACCCTCTCGATTTGCCACACCACAATAACTTCGTGGCTAACTTTAGGATCACCAAACTTCAATTCTTGAAGCTTTATGAGGAAGTGTTTCCACTTCTAACTCTCTTCTTTCTTCTGCAGTTCGCCCTCAGCTTAAGGTAACTTTTAAACCTCTAAGTACATATTGTTAAGTTTAATCTTTACAAAGTGTGTTAGACATAGGCTGGCAAAGTTAAATTATTTATTTCTAATAAACCGTTTTTGCATTATCAACCTGCCAGTCAATTAGTCACAAAGTTGAAGCTAGTTTTTCAAAACCTAGGTAATGTATGTGGGGCAGAAACTCAATGGCCAGTAAAACCCAGTTACTTATAAAAAAACCAAGCACAATATTGGTGCATGTGGAAAATGGTCCATAAATAATTGCTTAAAGAAATAATATGTTTGTGCAGGTTTTAGCAGCAGCTGCTTTTATGCTTATCAAAAAACTATTGGTGTATATTACCATCTGGGGCTATCACAAACAACCGTACATGATTGTCTGTGCGAGGTAAATGCTACTTAAATTCTTTTGTATTTAAACCCTAAGTTTCTGACATAATGTTCTTTTTGTTTTAGGTTACTGAAGCTCTCAACAGCATTGAGATTCTTCGAAAATATATTAGTTTTTCTATGACACAGGAAGAGAAGGGTTCTGTAAAAAGGAAGTGAGTATGAAATGAAATAACAATGAAAACAAGTGGAATACCTATATATCTATACCAATATTAAAAAGAGAAAAGATTTTCTGTTTGTTTGTACCAAATAGGCTCGGAAGCTACTGGACCGATTTAAAAAATTCTTTCACCAATAGAAAGCTACATTATTTCTGAAAGATATAGGCTATTTTTTAATCTCGAAAAACGGGTCTTGTGGGTGGCCCACAGGAGCGAAGCCGCTGGGAACAACTAGTATTAATATAAAGTCATAAACATCTATGACTATTATTTACCATTGTTTTACACAAAAATGATGAGAATCAGCATTTATGTAATGCAAATTTACTTATAGTGTTTGATTTTATTATGTATTAAATAAATACATAATACCTAATCCTAATTATTTGATTTCAGATTTATGGATATGTTTCAATTGCCCGGTGTGTTGGGTTGCATTGATGGAACCCATATTGCTGTAATCCGACCTCATGAAAATGAGGAAGCTTATTTCTACAGAAAGCTTTATCAGTTTTAATGTATTCATTGTAAGTAGGTATATTTCTTTCTTTTACTAATTTTTTGTTGTAATTAAGTTGTGACTAAGTTTTTGTAATTAATTATATCCTTCTGATAATTTGAACATGAACAGAGACTTGATTATTAAAAGTTTAACCAGTGTTATAAGTATGTATATTAATTAAAAAAAATACCCGCACTACTAGAACATACATAGGTACTATTTGTATAGTATATATGGCAGGATATTTGATGAGATTTAATTGTTTGTTTAACTTTTAGATTTGTGATGCCGAACTACACATTCAATATAATGATGCGTCATTCTGGGGTGACTCCCATATTTGGAAACAGTATCCTGTCCAAAATTTCATGCAGAACTTACATGATGAAGACGAAGTATGCTGGCTAATAGGTAACCAAAATTATTTATTGAAAAATATATTATATTTTTGTTGTAGGTAATTAAACAAGATTGCCTATACTGACTTATTTTTTCAGGAGACTCCGGATACGCGTAAAGATCTTAAGATCTTCAAAAATCCATGTTGACACTCGCAATGTGGTCGAGCGCTGCATTGGAGTTTGAGTCGCTGGCGATGTTTACTAGCTCACAGGGTAATACATTATTCTCCAATTACAGCGATTGTGACCAGCCAGTCCATGTACAAAAAGGTTCTTCAACAATCTTTTCACAATAGTGTGCTGGTGCCTTTACTTATGTATGGAAGTGAAAGTTAGTTGTGCAAGACTGCATAGGTATTTACAAATTTTCCTGCTTGCCCACCAAAAAAGACATGAAAGTAGAATAAATGCTGAGGAAATGCGTGTTTTAATGATAGACGAGGAATGATGTAATAAGACATGTTGTGGTTTAAAGAAGATATAGTGAGAGACATTGAAGAACATGCTTAGATGGTGAACACCCATGCTGGTAAGAGGATTGAATGTAAGGAGACTAATAATAGGTATTTACTAGGCAGATTTGTGTACTCATGACTGGCGTGCGTGTATGACTGGATGTATGAACGTAAATTAAGCAAAAGGAGCATGTAATTTGATACTTGCAATATTTTTTAAGTAAACAGGATCACAGTTAAATAGATTGCGGAATGGGCTTACCGGGGAAACCTTGTTAAAAAAAAAGCCAAGTACACTATCTCACAGGAGATGTGGAAACGTGTGCATATCAACTAAACTAAACAATTACTATAACTACAACAATTTTTCATATTCTTGATTTTAATCAGTTGTAAATAAATACATTATCACTATTTTTTGTTGTATTATTGTCTGTTCCTACCCATTTTATACATACACTTAGCTAGCTGCTGACAGCTTATAGGTCACTAACGACACATCAAAAATTCCAAAAAACTTTTTTACAAAAAAAATCTACCGACTTCCAAATAACAAAACTACAAAGTGAAAAATAACTTTATTTTTGGAAGTCGGTGTCTTTGGTGGGTACCAATTATTTTGACTTCCAAAAATAAAGTTATTTTTCACTTTAGAGTTTTTTCACTTTTAAGTCGGTAATATTTTTTTTATTTTTCACTTTTTTGTTGTACCTCTCTAATAGGCAAGTAGTTACGTAAGGTACCTATGATGCTAGAATAGATTACCCGAATATCATGAAACTGAACATAACCGGCGAAATGAAAGTGCACCAAGGTGAACTGTACACATCTGCGTACCCCTTTAGAGCGTACTTGCGTGATTTTATGTTATGAAATGGTATAAACAATGAACAAACATGCCATTGCAGCAATCCCGAGAGATTTGTCGTTATTTATTGATGAGTTCTGTTGTAAATCTCCGAAGTTCTTCATCAGATCTTCACCAAATAAGAATGGGACTAATTTTGGAATATACTCTTTCAAACAAAAAAAGAATTTTCAAAATCGGTCTACAATTATGGAGGATACATATTCGCGGGCTGGCGGACCAAAATCTGGTGTATCCTCCGCCTGCACAGCATGATTTTTTCCTTGTTTACGACTTTTTAGTTCGCTTTTGAAGCAGTCGGGTTTTTTGATTTTTTGAATTAAGTTTCTTTATTTATAACTTTTTAGAACTAAGTGTTATATATTTTTGAAATCACCTCTTAAAACCCTTTATTTTGATACCCCACACGATGGGTTTGGAAGAAAATAATAATTTGGGCCACCACAATATGGCACCCAAAATCCGCCATTTTTCTATTATCCAATTTTAATGTTGCCTATGACACTCGCAGGGTTAAGACGCATCGATTGACGTATGAACCATCAAAATCTGCCAACGCGTTTGGTCTCTGGAACGCCACATAGGAACAAACATACATACATAGACTGATAAACACATTACCCTCCTTCGGCAGTCGGGTAAAAAGGAATTTTCAAAATCGGTCTACAATTGAAAGAGATATCGGTGAACATACATAAAAAAAAACATACAAGAAGTCGAACATGAACTTCCTCCTTTTTTGGTAAGTCGGTTAAAATAGGAAATAATTTATTAACCTAAGAAATAAGTGACAACATAGAAAATAACAAAGGACAATAGATTGAGGGCAGATTTTTCAATCGTCAGATCCGAGGAATTAAAATGGGAATTTGACAGCACAGCTTTTGCATTGAAAATAACTTTTTCAACGCAAAAGCTGTTTGTTGCATTGAACTACTGCTGATATTTATTCTTCAGGTAAACACGGTTATCGGAACATTCAAAATTCTATTAATACGGAAGGTCCGAAGTTTATAAATAGTTATCCATTATCAAATAAAAACCAATGTATTCTGAAAATATAATATTTATTCAAATAGTCAGATGTCATACATGAAATAATTTATCCATCAAAGACAAAACAATGTCACCTATTAATAGCTAATTTAACAAAAGTCTAGAAGGAACATCAAGGGCGGATTTAAGGTGTGCGTTTCGACGGCGCGGCCATAGCGTTTTTTTAAAAAAAAACTATGCCAAGATAATGTAAAAATTTGTAAAAGATGATTCCCAAAACCATAAAGTCAAAGTTATGGTTGAAAAGTTTTAAGGGTTTGAACGTGGCCGCGCCATTGAAACGCGGCGAACCGCGCGGCCACGGAGATCTTTAAAACTAAGCGTTGCAGAGATCTGAAATTTAGGTACATACATAAACTCACGCCTTTTTCCCATGGGGGTAGGCAGAAACTACAGAACGCCACCTGTTACGATCCTTACATACTTCTTTTGCTTCACACACATTCATACATCTAGTCATACACACACGCCGGTTATGGGTACTGCGCACTTGGCCTTTCTGAAGAACATCACATATAAGGTCTATTTAGGTACATAACAGAATGAATTTGTAAAAATATAGAAAAAAATCCTAGCTTTATATTTTAGGAGCTGTAACACTAAAACTCCATGGCCGCGCCATTGAAACGGTGAAATCACGTTATCACCGATATCTCGCTCTCGCTCGAAAATATACCTAGGATTTTTTTCTATATTTTTACATGTTTTGACAAATTCAAATCTATGTAGTACAAAAAACTTCAGACCTCTTGCGATTATTTTTCAGCGAGATATCGGCGATAACGTGATTTCACCGTTTCAATGGCGCGGCCATGGAGTTTTAGTGTTACAGCTCCTAAAATATAAACCTAGGATTTTTTTCTATATTTTTTTTTTTTTTACAAATTCATTCTGTTATGTACCTAAATTTCAGGTCTCTGCAACGCTTAGTTTTAAAGATCTCCGTGGCCGCGCGGTTCGACGCGTTCAATGGCGCGGCCACGTTCAAACCCTTAAAACTTTTTAACCATTTTTTTTGTCAAATTTATGGTTTTGGGAATCATCTTTTACAAAAAAAACGCCGTGGCCGCGCCATCGAAACGCACACGATTTAAGAGGAGGGGCACTTGGGCACGTGTCCCTCCCCCAGACGGTATTTGTGTGTACTGTGGAGATTCCATCACAGTTCATACGTAGAAGCAAATCCAATTATCAGAGTTGTTAAAATATATGAATAAAATAACAGAAAGAACATGAGTGAAACTCTTGTCTATTTAAGGCTGGAATTGCGAATTTTGTTCGTTGTATCCCTTTCACGCACTTGCAAATGAAAGATGATAAGCCGAGTTTGCGAGAGCGGTACGGTCGGGGGAAAGCGTGGGTCGTGGCGGAGCGCCGATTAAGGCTAGCTTTTCTAGGTATTTAACGCGCCACTGTTACCGTGAAGCGAGCGGCGCGCTCGCGTGTGCGTAAAGCCGACAAAACTGTCACAGCAAAGGTAAGGTAGGTAGTGAAGGCTCATTTTCTATTGCTTTTAAAGGGTAATAAAATATGAGAGTTACAATGCGTAGTAAATAAATAATAACTTATACTGTATACCTATAATTTAATAAAAAGGCCCTAAGTCGTATTTTATTCAATTATTTGACTATGTAATTATTTATGTTTTTGAAAACATAAACGGAAGGACTAAATAGACACATTCATGCAAAAAAAAATATTTCTACTGTTATTGAATCAAAATGACACCGATCGAAATTGCCAAACTTTTCGTCATGAGTGTCATTTTCATGGTTTTCGGGGTAGCTTTTTACAAATCTTAAAAAATATTTTTTATATAAAAAGAAAGTCGTGTTAGTTACACTATTTATAACTCAAGAACGACTGAATCGATTTGGCTGAAAATTGGTGGGGAAGCAGCTTAGAACCAGGAAAAGGACATAGTAGGGTAGGGTACAGTAGGGTAGATGAATGTTTGGTGTTTTATGGCAAAACAAAGTTAGCCGAGTCAGCTAGTATATATAAATATCTGCCTAGCCTTTTCCCAACTATATTGGGTCGGCTTCCAGTCTTACCGAATTCAGCTGAGTACCAGTGTTTTACATGGAGCGACTGCCTATCTGACCTCCACAACGCAGAAACTGGGTAACACGATACCCCTTGGCAAGAACTGGTGTCAGATCACAAGCTCCTGACTACCCGTAACGACTGTCAAAGATCTTCAAATGACAGCCGGAACCAACGGCTTATTGTGCTTTCCGAGGCACGGACCGACCTCGTCATGCTTTGCTTAACCTTGATGATCGACCAGTGCGGTTGTTATTATTTACCCACGAGCTCCAATACAAGATGGAGCCGGCCGAAATGTTTGATACTTCATGGGTGTCATTTTCATAGTTTTCGAGGTTGGTATTTGTGAATATGTGGTCAAAATGAAAATATAATATGGCGCCAACCGAAATTTCTGAAACTTTAGTCATGGGTGTCATTTTCAGAGTTTTTGGGGTAACTAAATGCTAATATGGGGTCAAAATGAAAATCTAAGATAGTGCCGACCGAAATTTTTGAAACTTTCGCGTCATGGGTGTCGATTTCATGGTTTTCTGGGTGGCTAATTGTAAATATGGGATCAAAATGAAAACATAAAATGGCGCCGAACAAAAACATCCATGACGAAAATTTCATAAAGCTCGGTCGGCGACATCATGGAATTACATTTGGACCCAAAATTCGTATCTAGCAACCCCAAAAACCATTAAAATTACACCCATGACGAAATTTTCAGAAATCTCGGTTAGCGCCATCTTGTATTTTCATTTTGACCTCATATTCACAATTACCTACCCTGAAAACTATGAAAATGACACCCATGACGAAAGTTTCAAAAATGTCAGCAGGCGCCATCTTAGAATTTTATTTTGACCACAAATTCGCATTTAGAGACCCAAAAACCCTGAAAATGACACCCATGACTAAATTTTCAGAAATTTCGGTCGGCGCTATCTTATATTTTCATTTTGACCACATATTCACAATTACCCACCTTGAAAACTATGAAAATGACACCCATGACGAAAGTTTCAAAAATTTCGGTCAGCGCCATCTTGTATTTTCAATTTGACCACATATTTACAATTGCCTACCCCGAAAACTATGAAAATGACACCCATAACGAAAGTTTCAAAATTTTCGGTAGGCGGCATCTTGGAATTTTATTTTGACCACAAATTCGCATTAAGCGACCCTGAAAAACAAGAAAATGACACCCATGAAGAAAGTATCAAAAATTTCGGCCGGCTCATCTTGTATTTTCATTTTGTCCTCATATTTGTAAAATGCTACCCCAAAAACCATGAAAATGACACTCATGACGAAAAGTTTGGCAATTTCGATCGGTGTCATTTTGATTCAATAACAGTAGAATTTTTTTTTGCATGAATGTGTCTATTTAGTCCGTCTGTTTATGTTTTCAAAAACATAAATAATTATTTAGATAGTCAAAAATTGTATGAAATACGACTTGGGGCATTTTTATTAACTTTTAAAAGCAATAGCTAATTAAGCCTTCTCTACACACCTTTGCTGTGAGTTTTGTCGGTATAACGCACACGCGAGCGCGCCGCTCGCTTCGCGGTAACAGTGGCGCGTTAAATACCTACAACAGCTAGCCAATCGGCGCTCCGCCCCGACCCGCGCTTTCCCTCGACCGTACCGCTCGTGCAAACGCTGATTATCATCTTTCAATTTGCAAGTGCGTATCTATCTTCTATCTATATCTATAAAAGCGAAAGGTGACTGACTGACTGATCAATCAACGCACAGCCAAAACTGCTAATCCTAGAAGCATGAAATTTGGCAGAAAGATTCCTCAAGTGACGTAAGTGTGCACTAAGAACGGATTTTTGGAAATTCCACCCCTAAGGGGGTAAAAAGGGGGTTGAAAGTTAGTATGAAAAATCTAATTCTTGAAACTTAGCACAAATAGTATTCTAAGAAAATGATAAAGATTGGCACTATTAGTTTTTCGAAACTACCCCCAAATGATGATTTAGGGGGTGTTGAAGTTTGTTTGGAAAAATCTGATTTCTTGGGTCAATATACTTGAATCTTGCCACGAATACTAACCTAAATGAATAATAAAGGTTGCTACTATTATTTTTTTAAACTACCCCTAAAAGAAGGTTTAGGGGTGTTAAAGTTTTTTTGAAGAATCTTATTACTTTAGTTAAAAAACTTGAAATTTGACATAAATACAAATCTAAATAAACAAAAAGGCTTTCATGATTGGTTTTTCGAAACTACCCCCAAAAGCTCATTTAGAGGATGTTTATTTTTTTGAGGAATCTGATTTCTTTGGTGAATAAACATGAAACTTGACATAAATACCATCATAAATAAACAATCAAGGTAGTCATTATTAGTTTTTTGCAACAACCCCCGAAAGATGATTTAGGGGATGTTAATTTTTTTTGAAGAATCTGATTTCTTGGGTGAATAAACATGAAACTTGACATAAATACCATCATAAATAATTAATCAAGGTTGTCATTATTAGTTTTTTGCAACTACCCCCAAAAGACGATTAAGGGGTGTTAAAGTTTTTTTGAAGAATCTTATTACTTCAGTTAATAAACTTGAAATATGACATAAATACCATCATAAATAAACAATCAAGGTTTTCATTATCTGTTTTTTGCAACTACCCCCAATAGATGATTTAGGGGATGTTAATTTTTTAAAGAATCTGATTTCTTGGGTGAATAAACATGAAAATTTACATAAATACCATCCTAACTAAACAATCAAGGTTGTCATTATTAGTTTTTTGCAACTACCCCCAAAAGATGATTTAGTGTATGTTATTTTTTTTGAAGAATCTGATTTCTTAGGTGAATAAACATGAAACTTGACATAAATTGCCAGATTGCCTACTGCGATAAGACCGCCCATTGTACACTTGTATATGTGAATGTTTGTCCTGTGTGTTTTTTGTGTGGTGTGCAATAAAGTATATAATAAATAAATAAACAACCAAGGTTGTCATTATTAGTTTTTTGCAATTACCCCCAAAAGATGATTTAGGGGATGTTATTTTTTTTGGAATCTGATTTCTTGGGTGAATAAACTTGAAACTTGCCGCAAATACTAACCTAAATGAATAATAATGGTTGCTATTATTATTGTTTGAAACTACCCTCAAAAGACGATTTAGGGGAGTATTTTTTTTTAAGGAATCTTATTAATTCAGTTAATAAACTTGAAACTTGACACAAATACCAATCCTAATAAACAATAACGGCTTTCATTGTTAGTTTTTCAAAACTACCCCCAAAAGATGATTTAGGCGATGTTTATTTTTTTTAAGAATCTGATTTCTTGGATGAATAAACATGAAACTTGACATAAATACCATCCTAAATAAACAATCAAGGTTGTCATTATTAGTTTTTTGCAACTACCCCCAAAAGACGATTTAGGAGGTATTAGTGTTTTTGATAAATCGGGACTTGGGTGAATAAACTTGAAACTTGCCACAAATACTAACCTGAATGAATAATAAAGGTTGCTATTATTATTTTTTGAAACTACCCCCAAAAAACGATTTAGAGATGTTAAAGTTTTTTTGAAGAATCTTATTACTTCAGTTAATAAACTTGAAACTTGACATAAATACCAATCGAAATAAACAATAAAGGCTTTCGTTGTAAGTTTTTCGAAACTACCCACAAAAGATGATTTAGGGGATGTTTTTTTTTTAGAATCTGATTTCTTGGGTCAATAAACATGAATATTGACATATATACCATTTTTACCAACCTTAATAAACAATAAAGGTTATCATTATTAGTTTTCCGAAACCACCCTAAACAAAAATATTTCGGGGTGGTAAAGATTTTTGATTACTTTCACTGCACATATCTCATAACATAATGAACAATCTCATTTCGTGGAGATAATTAAATAATCAAAATTTACATAATACGTTTTTTAAAACTACCTCCCCCCTGATAGGGTTAAGTGATGTTAGTTTTTTTAGGCATCTTAATGAGGAATCTAACTAACATTAACAAAAAATTAAAAAGAGAAAAAGGGTATATTAAGTTTTAAGGGGTGGATTTTACTTTGTAGCGATAACCTAAAATGTATTATTCTTTAAGTCAAATAACGAATCGTCACAAACCTATAAACCGTAGAACTTAACGAAACCACATTTTTATTTGGTTTAATAACAGCTTATTTTTGGTTGCCATCAAACGAACGAAGTCGCGGGCGGAGTTAATATTATAAATGTGAAAGTAACTCTGTCTGTCTCTCTGTCTACCTTTTCACGCTTAAACCGCTGAACCGATTTAGATGCAATTTGGTTCGGAGATATTTTGAGACCCTGCGCAGGACATAGGACAGTTTTTATCCCGGCAATCATACTTAAGGGGGTTTGTATGGAAAACCTACAATATTATGCCGCGATATAAAAAATAAGCTATTTAAATTATTACTGCTTCGCAGACGAAGTCGCGGGCAACAGCTAGTATAGAATATAGACCAGGGTCGATAATTTTTAAAACCAAAAAAAATAATAGTGGATGAAACCCATTAGAAAAGGAGGGGAATATTATAAAAATAAAAGGAAAAATAATTTACGGGCGATCTGAGGTCGGGAAGGGGATGGGGGTGAGTTTTTAAGGGTAAAAAACGGGTTTTCTCGAATTCCGGCAAAACTAAAAGTCTTATCGAAAAAACTCAAATAGCAAAGTTGTAGGTAATAAAAAGATCTAAAACGTTTGTATTTACACTTTTTTCACATAACCTCAAAATTTATGTGAAAAATCCAAAAAACCAAGTTCTTGGTTTTTTATTTTTATCTTTTACAAATTTTTTTTTTTTTAACGAGATTTGGTGAAAACTTACCTTTTTATGTCCCAAATACGCTGTAATTTATTTGATTAAAAATATTTATTTGTTCACCTTATTTTGAATTAATATCGAAAAAACACCCTAATTTTCAATCGAAAATTCACCCGTCAAAATATCAGCTTTTTTTAAAAAGTTGGTATGGTTTCTGTTCGTTGAAATCTCTACTTTTTGATGGTGTATAAAAAATATACATTACTATGATACATATAATTTAATTTAAAAACGAAATAACAGGTAATAAGGCCCAGACCCTCCTAGTCCCTTCCCTACTTCTCTATAAAATACCTTTTGATGGGCTAAAATTTTCCGTAGGTCACTCAGGTATATCAGTTATCTTAAAATAGCAATAAATAGTCATCTACGCATATAATTTAAAGAAGATTCTACAATTTACTCAAAATATTGTAGATGTCTTAATAAATATTACCTTTATTTTTTGCATTTTCTGAGAAAATTTACAATATTAATGAATATTTTTTTACACCATCGGAAAGTAGAGATTTCAACGAACAGAAACCATTCCAACTTTTTAAAAAAAACTGATATTTTGACGGGTGAATTTTCGATTGAAAATTAGGGTGTTTTTTCGATATTAATTCAAAATAAGGTGAAAAAATAAATATTTTTAATCAAATAAATTACAGCGTATTTGGGACATAAAAAGGTAAGTTTTCACCAAATCTCGTTAAAAAAAAAAAAAAAATTGTAAAAGATAAAAATAAAAAACCAAAGCTTGGTTTTTTGGATTTTTCACATAAATTTTGTGGTTATGTGAAAAAAGTGTAAATACAAAAGTTTTAGATCTTTTTATTACCTACAACTTTGCTATTTGAGTTTTTTCGATAAGACTTTTAGTTTTGCCGGCAATCGAGAAAACCCGTTTTTACCCTTAAAAACCCACCCCCATCCCCTTCCCGACCTCAGATCGCCCGTAAATTATTTTTCCTTTTATTTTTATAATATTTCCCTCCTTTTCCAATGGGTTTCATCCTACTATTATTTTTTTTCACTTTTTATTATTTTTAAAGGCTTCTACCCTGGTCTAATAGTTATAAATATTTAATTGACAGATATGAGTCGAGTAATTATCATTTCAATAATATCTTAAAAAGCACCCCACGCTTTATTTTTTTTATTCTGTGTGAATTATATAAATATTATTAATTTATATTTATTGAAATTTTTAACACTATTCTTAATTTAAATTTATTTTCTATTTTTTAGTTCGGTTTTCTATAAAAAGCGTGTTTTTTAGTTTTTTTTAAACTATTATTTATTTTCTACTTTTTAGTTTGTTTTTTTTTAATTCTAATCGACAATTTCACCGAATGCGAATGGCTAATAAATTCAGTGTCGCTTAGTTATAATTAATAAAAAACGAAAACTACAAGACTGTATATCTATATATCCATGTAAAATAACATGGTTTTTCCTAGGCAAGCGTGCTTCACCGTCGACCACATCATCGCTTACCATCAGGTGAGATAGTGGTCAAGCGCAAGCCTATGAACGATAAAAAAAAATAAAAAAAAAAAATATCTATATCTAGAAATATTATGTACATTTATTCTACCAGGGGCGCTTGTGCCTACCTTCCTTATAGTCTATACCAATATTATAAAGAGGAAAGATTTTTTTGTTTGTATGTTTGTTTGTACCGAATAGGCTCTGAAACTACGGGACCGATTTCAAAAATTCTTTCACCATTAGAAAGCTACATTATTCCTGAGTGACATAGGCTATTTTTTAATCCCGAAAATGGAGAAAGCGGGAGCGAAGCCGCGGGGAACTGCTAGTAGGATATATATTAAAGCTGTTTTTTCGGCAACTAATTTTGAACAACTTATTTTTTTTTTTTTCAAATTAGTGCATTGTCATCGGTCCTCGATAAATCTAAAAAGTTTGAAGAAAATCTTGATCGTGAAAAAAAAACGAAAAGTGGATCAAAATCGCGCCAAAAGAAGTCGGTTACAAACATACATACAGGTGAAGCTAATATAAAGCGTGTAAAAATTCGCTATTTCAGACAGAAATAGACAAGAGTTGCACTCATGTTCTTTCTGTTATTTTATTTCATATATTTTAACAACTCTTTTTTCATAATCATCCAGAAAAATAAGAAAATTATAAAAAAACATCGTTATAGAAGTCCTTTTCAGTTTTTTTATCGAGCGACGGTTTCGATATCATGTTTTGAATCTCAGAAATAAAAAGTATATATATTTTTTTTTTTGCATTTAAACTACCACTATTTGTTTATTTAATAATGAATCAAAGAGATGTAAAAGTGAGACTACCTGCCCTTAAAGTTAGTCGCAACAGGATGACAGAAGAGCCTTAAAATGCATATAAGAGGCTTTAATGCATATCCATCAAGACGTTGCAAAAATTGACGTTAATGAAGTGCTGGACATCTTTAGCAGGAAACATAAAAGAAAACTGTCTTTATTAAACATTTAATTTGTCTATTGTTTTGACACCCTCAGAAACCTTCCTATACATTGAACTTGTAGAAATAAAAATGTTTTTTTTTGCCCGCCCGCCCTTTGTGCCCCTCCCAGAAAAAAAACCTGGATCCGCCCTTGTCATACATGGTAAAGTATAATTCTCATAATCAAATACAAAACATGTTAAAAGCCAATAAGTCAAATATGTCCAAAATCAACGATTCCTAAATAGGAATATTGATTTTTGAAAAATCTAATAAAGCAGTTTTAGTTAAATAAAAATCGCGCCCAAGTCTCTACTCTCCCTGCGCCTCTGTTGAGGACTAGCGATAAACATTCAAGTATTTTGTTAGTCCTCAAGAGACATTGCAGGGCCTTAACAGAATTCAGCATATGGCTGTGGTCAGGCAGAGCATACAATAATTTTTACTCAAATCTACACTATATTAATATAGGCCCTATATTATTATAGTGTGGCCCTATATATTCAAACATAGGGGAAAGATTTGAATGTTTGAAATGGATGAACTCAAAATCTACTTCACCGATTTAAAAAGAGTCAAAGGGTCTTTAAGTCAAGAGTGAATAGGTTACTTCTAGGCAAGCGTGCTTCACTATCAACCACATCATCAGTCGATATAGTGGCCAAAAGCATCCTGCTGCATCCTCAGAACATTCTGCTGAATCCTGTTAAGGCCCTGCAGGGCTTCTGCAGTCATCTGCTTGTGTCCATCCGAGGAGGGGCCATCTGATTGTCTGAAAACATAATTTAATTTGGATTCTTAGATATTTTGAAATACAAAACATAATTATGTATCAATGGATTCTAAAGTTTTAGTCATATTTAAGTTTTTCAAAACAAATAGATAATACATACATGGTCTCCTCGCCCTCGGCACGGACGCACACGCACCATGAGTTCCTTAAAAATTAAATAAAACAAATGTTTAATCGTCCAATAAGAATAATCAAAGTCAAATATTTAAATGCTTATTACAGGTTATTACAAATAATAGCCGATAGATACACTGTGTTTTAACCTTATATAATAAACTAATATAGCGTATATTATTTCTACATATAACAAAAAACTGTAGTTTGGTCTATTGGTCTCACTGGTTAAGTCCTAAGGGAATAATTCCATGTCAATTTTTAATTCTATTTATTATAATGTACAGATGTCACTAAATGATATCCATCAATAAAATAAAATAAAATGAGTGTCATGCTATGTCATTCAAAACAAGTATTAAAGAATATACTTTATTGTACACCATAAAAGTTACACATCTATTTTATAAGGAAAACTTAATTATACGGGTACAAAGGCAGTCTTATCACTGACAGCGATATATACCAGACAACCAATATCTATTTGCCCTCTATATATTTTGCCTTCTAATAACAGAAACAAATAAAATCATTGTACCTTTTGCAACATTCCAATACTATTATAAGTTAAATAAAATATTTAAGACATGACAAGCATTATTAAATTAGATAAGTCAAATGATATAGCAAAAACATAAACAAATCATTGTAGTTTTGACATACAGTAGAGTCCGTTTATTATGACATCGAAAGGAAATTGACAAACACGTCATAATATGCGGACGTCATACAAAGCGTTTTGTGAAAAAGACACTTTTTTATGTAAATATGTACTTAAGTATTTACAAATTTTCCCGCCACAATGTTTTGTCGAACACTAAAACAACTGATCCAGCTTGCAGAACAATTGAAGTCAAGAATAACAAAACGCGTGGCAAAAACATTTGTCTTTTCATGTAGCATAGGGCCGCTGACAGGTATTCCTTTGTTTCTTATGATAAAATGGGTCATAATAAGCGACATATCATCAAGGGAAGTCATTGTATCCGACTTTTTTATAAAGAATTTTATATGAAAACCAAACTTCGTAGTGTAATTACGTCATAATAATCGGTTGGTCAATATAAGCGGAGTCATAATAAACGGATTCTACTGTAATTTATAGTGACCACCCACCACTAAGGGTTTAAATATGCACTTCTTTGGATGAACTTTAAATTACAACAATGACATGACGGGCAGATTTTATGGGCAATTTAGGTATAGCTTGACATGTCGTCATCACTTCACAACATTACAACTAATTTCATGTAATAATTACACCTACTTTAAGCCACTCCTTCCCTGTTTTAGAGCAGCCGAGCCCCACGCTGTTGAAGCGGGCTGCGAGCTCTTCCTATTTGACGAGGTTTGCCAGCTTTTCCTTGGGACCTTCGTTCGTCTCCGATCCCCTGGCGTTCAGATATTTTAGGATTAGCAGGCATAACTGAAGAAAAAAACAACAGAACTTAAGTAAAAGCAACAAACGTAATACTCTCTTCTAGAGTAGGGTTCTGTTATACTTATCTTACCTTACAGAAAGAAATTGTTAGCTAGGTAATTAGGTACTCACTTAATTTCAGCACAAAGTTTTTTTCCTCCTAACTGCCGGTATGTTTGTAAGGCTAGTTTAATTTAAACCTAACTATTAACATGTAATTTTGTTTTGTTATTAGTCATAAGATTACTACTAACTAAGTTACTTTATAGAAACCTTACATTATTTCAAACAGTGTTGACTGTTGCCGTATGAAATAAATAATACACACACAAGTCACTACATAAATTAAAAAACTATGATTTGCTTTAATTGTAAAAGAATATGTAATTACTCATATTTAATCATTGAGATAGGAAATATATTTAGTATGTCTATGTATTTAATAATAATATGAATAATTGAATACGCAAGGTCGCAGAAACGGCAGAAAACTTATTTATCATAGATTAAAAATCACTACCTAGAACCACTGAATAAATGCGTTTAATTACACGTATTAAGTCACGGCGTATAGCGTAGCGTACCGTTAAAATATTTTTTTTTCAGTTTTTGGGAACCATTGTACATTTTTAATTAAAAGCATTGGAAGGCCATTAGTTGTAAGTAAAACAAAATTAAATTATGTCATAATTATTTGGAAATAAATCATTCGAGTTTGAAGAAACATAACGCAGTAGATGACCTGCCACTCAAACTAGCTACATATTAGTAATCTGTGAGAGTTTTTGGCGGGATTTTTTCGAGGGAAGTTCAGCGGCTGTTAATATTATTTGCAAATTGATTCCTAGTGGATATTGTGATATAAAATTGGTGTAGTTTTGTGTCTCAACTGTCTACGCAACTGGACAATATGTGAAATCATTGACAGAAGCGAGCTCAGGATAGTGGAGCGGAGAATTTTATTGTAGTATTGACTACCTCCGCAAAGCTTACTGGGAAGGCTGACTCGATACAATTTGCTGCCAAATACTCCAAAAACCATTAGAATCTGTTACACCCGTATTCTAATGCATACTAAAGAATGTTAAAATTGCACTGAAGACGAGGCGGTATGGTCCAAGACCTTAGCCTGCCCGAAAGGGCGAACAAAAAGAAAAAAAAAAAAAAAAATAGTAATCTGTGAAATGAAAGAAATCAAATGGTTTCCGCACAAATTAGTTTCGCAATTCGAACAAAGTTGTTTGTATGTGTGTGTTTTTTGGGAAGGTTCCGGATTGTTTCCTTTGCCGAATTCAGTTACACAATTAGGCCGCTGTTGTTCTATATCTGTTGACTTGTTGGGTATAAAATGAAAGGGCTTTCAGTTCATCCAAAGGTTGTCTGGTAGATATCGCTGGCTGATAAGATCGCCTTTGTACCCGTACTATTAAGTTTTTCATGTAAAAGGGATGTGTAACTTTTATGGTGTACAATAAAGTATATTCTATTATTAATTAGCGGCTTTCAAAAATATAAATATTACTAGCTTTTGCTTGCATTCACGCGATAATTGAGTTGGTCCTTCGAGCCGGATCAATGTTAGCCTGTGGGTGAAATTTGTGGACTGTTTTCTTTAGGCGAATTTTTTATTGACGTTAATTACAAATCAATCCCGGACAAACAAATGAGATTTAGAAAGATAGGTTTCGAATGTCGCGGTGGAGTCCGTGGTAGCGAGTGTTCCTTGACCCGCGCTGCGCTGCGTTGATGTCGCGCTGCTCACCCACACATCTACGCCGCGTGGGCCGCGCGAGTGTGTGCCATGTGCAGACGGCGTGCGCTGGCCGCAAGTGTTGGGTTCAAAGCCCAACACTTACGCTATTAGGCTGCTGGGAGGCGAATCCGGGACTTCACGCTCAGCAGTCGCACTTAAGATATCGAATAGGTTTTTTAGGCAATAAGAAATAAAACGCCTCAAATTAGTTCATATACCCACATTTTTAATAAATTATAGTCCAACACGTTAGCACTGCGCTTATGTCTCCAAAGCTTGGCAAGTTAACCAAGATCTTATATTGTCATCTCATACGACAAGGTACTTAAAAACATTGCTATTTAATTATAATGATGTGAACGTTTGTCAGTCCCATTGAGAGTTATAAGATAAAATAACTTATTAAAAAACAGTTTTGAAGATATGTTCTTCATAGCTTGTCTATGGCAAATACAGATAATAAAAAAAAAATTGGCTTTTATTCAGCTACGGCAACACCACTCGACATTTATGTTCAACAAATAAAACTATATGATACAGATACCTACACAAAAAAGTACGTACCTAATTACTTATAGTGCATTATAGTAGCCCTAGACCCCGCAATAGAATAATCGATAAAGTGGAATCAGGTTTCCTTATCATATCTGTTACCTACATTATGAGTGCAATTAAGTAGTTAACAAATACAATTTAGGTATATTTTAATTGTTGATAGGCTCGCGTTTAAAACACCCCCCAGTTTCCCAGCTCAAAATTATCGGAGAATTAATGTGACAAATTGTCAAGCACGCGTTATCAGCTGTGATTGGTTGAATGAATTTTCAACAGCCAATCACAGCAGTTAACGCGTGCTTGACAATTTGACACATTAATTCTCCGATAATTTTGAGCTGGGAAACTGAAGGTTAATGTTAAAAAAGAGATGTAAAAGCTTTTAGAACTATTACAAACTACTTGCCCGCTCCGGCTTTGTACGGTAGGTACTAATGAAGAATATAAAACATTTTTTAGTTTCGTACAAATCTTGTCCTGACAGTTCAAACACAACAAAAATAGTATGAGCCAAATAGTTGCAGCCGTGCTAAAGTGACGCGCAAGTAGATGTCGAACTTATGGCCCTCCCCTCGTAATTTGCCATTTCTGTCTTACCTTATCAATTAAATGTCAAACGACAAAAAATGGCTACTAGCTCTCAATGGAACTGCGCCCTAAGTAGGATGAAGATGATGTTATAGACCTGGCCAAATCTCTAATGTTTAGATTTATATTGATATGTTGTCAAGTTCCAAAGTGGCACTGACATTAAGCCAAGTGTCACTATGACGTTTAACCAAGTTTTACTTTGACATTTAGCCAAGTTTTGAAAGTTTGATGAAAATATGCACGAAAATTTAAGCAAAGTTCGGTTATGTCAAATGAGAACAAGCGCAGTATTTTTTTTTTTATAAATTTAAACTTATATCTAAGTTAATGATTTAGACATTCAGGGCAGGACTAGATATGTTATATCTAAATAACACAATTAACAATAACTTTAATTAAAATAACAATTACAAAAATAACGTAACGATTTTGAAACTCTCAACCTCAATAATGAAAATCATAATATTATGGGACATTATAGACCAGAGGAAAATTTATGACCACAAAAAATATATTTAATATTTATATATATAAGTAGCTTTGAAATTTGTAACAAAAACACTTAAGTATACAATTACATGAATTGTGTGTCTACGGTAATGGCCGCATTAGTGAGATTGTGTGTGTGAATATGTTTATAGTGTAAGACGTACCTAGTAAAGATTGAGAACTCCGTAAACAAATCAAATTATTAACGATGAACAATTTTCATAAAAAAAACAATATGCATATATATAGCTTAACACACATCTAACAAATATATTATATTTGAAATACCTACTTAACATACTTAAAGTTATATTAAAAATCTAAAAGCAGAAAATATCACTAATCTATCACATTTAAGGGTTATATAATATAATATAATATTAGCGAAATTGCGACAGAATTCCACTTTCTATTATATTCGGGTCATGTGCGATATGTCAATATTTGATTAAGAAAGGACACATGAATATACACATTTAATATTAATAGTCCTACTGTCTGAATTTCGATCTTTCGATCTCAGTGGAGACCTTACAACAAGGGAGGCGTAAACACAGATGCAGCATCGAGAAGCAGATGTCGTAGAGGCATTACTCGGGCTAGCGAAGTCCCTGGTCAGGAAACCCCACAAAAATAACACCTAACAAATTCCCAGTCAAACGCCCAATCCAGCAAAACCCGAACCAACACCCAGTAAAGTAAGTAAATGTAGATACATATAGACCAATATAGGAGCCATAGAGAAGCTCGTGGCTAAATAATATCTAACAGCCGCACGGGTCGATCTTCAAGGTTAAGCAATGCTTACCGAGGTCGGTCCTTAGATGGGTGACCATTTTAACATACCCAGTTTCCTCCGTGCATCGGAAAGCACGTTAAGCCGTTGGTCTCGGCTGTCATTTGAAGATCCTTAACAGTCGTTACGGGTAGTCAGAAGCTTGAGATCTAACACCTTGCCGTCTTGCCAAGGGGTATGGCGTTACCCAGTCACTGGGTTGTGGAAGTCAGATAGGCAGTCGCTTCATGTAAAACACTGGTACTCAGCTGAATCCGGTAAGTATGGAAGCCGACCCCAACAAAAATTGGGAAATGGCTAGGCAGATGATAATAAAGACCAATATTTTAGCTCTGGTGTAACCGCCACTTGCACGTGGAGTTGCCCACAGCAAACCATGTTTAAAAATAATAAAGGCACGGACGCCATGCCTGTGGAATAATTGTAAGGAAGGTACACTGTTTTAGTCGGTAGCCACCTAAATGAGTCCGATGTTAGGCAGGCGTCCGTCAAGACCGGAGTGAAATTATTTATAGGATCAACGTCTTTACGTAAGTCATCAACATCATCAACGCCATCATCAGCCCTTAATTTTCTCACTGATGGGACACAAGACTCCTCTCTGTGAGAGAGGGAATAGGCCTTAATCAACCACGCGAGCCCAGTGCGGGATCGTGGATGTCACATGTCCTAGAAGTTTTTAGGACAAGTCGGTTTCTTCACGATGTTTTCCTTCACCGTTTTTAAAGCAGCGGTGATGAAATAATTTACACGAAGTGATTCACCTGCCTGGGTTTGAAATCACGATCTGCGCCACGTAAGTCGAGGCCGTTACTATTGGGTGACCACTGCTCGCCGAGTATGCACAAGTATTTATTTATTTTGCTGCTTTCCGAAGCGTGGTTTGTTAGTTGTCTCTCTCCAATGCGAGGACGAACGAACAAATGAAGACCTACAGTTAAAAATATTATAATTAATATCTACATCTATATTAAAAAACAGTAACATATTATTTGGCTTTCTATAAATTTACTTTATGACAAAATACCTATTCTAAATGTGTTTATATCCTACATCTCTTTATATTTTTTCCAATCGGATAAAGTTGGATATTTTGTCACACATCGCACATTCCCCGAATAATGTATATCATTTATGACATTAAAATATGTATATGTAATAATATGTATATTAAATGTTATATAAATATAATATTGTTTGTTATTTTACAATTTTTTCCAAATTATTACTACAATACACTTTCAGCTCAAGGCTCTTGTACTAACACTAAGTTATTTTGTTTTATTATACATTATATATACCTACGACAAAATTTTATTTTTCAAAGTTGTATTGTAAATAAAATACTAACGATTATTCAATGTAAGAGATAATATATGCAACGATTTATTAAATTTACCTACGAGTAAAATTATTATTAAAATGTACATTTTTGTGGTCCTAGACATAATAGAAAATGATCGTCACACGAATATCAGCAGCAATCAGTTTTTATTTGAATTATGACCAAACAGATTAACGGTAATAATGACTCGGTGCCTACAAAATATGTGTTATTTTAAATCATATCGTTAAATAAATAATACAAACGGCTTGGCTATTACCGATTTCTTGTCATTTTTTTGTATGCTTTCCCTTTTAATGTCACCTATGCGTGATAGTGGGCCCACATTTTTTTTCAATGTAGGTAGGTACTTGACTATGCTTAAAAACGAACGCGAGAAATTGCTAGTTCGTGCGATGTTCGCTTTCTATTAAGACTATCGACAAAATAACTTCAAAAAGAAACAACACTACAAGTCTAATTAATTACAATTAAACATTAAAAACAGATAAAACCTATTTACTAATAACGATGACGGTAATTCATTTGTCAGTTCATTAAATACGACAACTGATTAAAATACACAATTCTGTTACAGGACCCAAACCCAGCTATTGCAATTTTTTTGTAAAACATCATCGAATATGAATGAGTGTAATACTACATTAGATTAATAAATATTTCCTAAAAATACCTACATCAACGTATTAATTCTACTTAACTCTACGGATTTTTATTTTTCTATTAGGTATTACTACAAATTACTCCTACAACTAATGAGTAAATATATAAATATATTCGTTGAATACGTGATATATAAAATTTGAATATTTTATGACAATGAGCATAGATGAATAGATTTTGAATAAGATGCAATGCTTTTAGCGTATATAAATATGTGAAGATATATAAGTTACATATATTCATACGCATAAATTTATATAACATGTACGCATTTAAACATCTAACACTGGAAGATTACGTGATTATATATTTCAATTTTGTTATGAATAATATACTAACGATGATTTTATTAACTCTGCTTATTTTAATTTTATGGAATCAAGAGTAATATTTATTTAAAGAAAGGTTAACCCCCAGTTTCCCAGCTCAAAATTATTGGAGAATTAATGTGACAAATTGTCAAGTACGCGTTATCTGCTGTGATTGGTTGAATGAATTTTGAACAGCCAATCACAGCAGTTAACACGTGCTTGACAATTTGTCACATTCACCGCCAGTTTCCCAGCTCAAAATTATCGGAGAATTAATGTGACAAATTGTCAAGCACGCGTTATCTACTGTGATTGGCTGTTGAAAATTCATTCAACCAATCACAGCAGATAACGCGTGCTTGACAAATTGTCACATTAATTCTCCGATAATTTTAAGCTGGGAAACTGGCGGTAATTCTCCAATAATTTTGAGCTGGGAAACTGGGGGTTAGTTTATTAAGAAAAATGAATGAAATGGACATTTTTCAACACTTTCGACAAACAAAACGCGCAGCCATACACGTTTTGCTTTTAACGTGGCTCCGAGAAAATTAAAGAACTTATTAAGACCCTAAGGAGACAGTAACCAGTAACTGTGTGGTGGAGGTTAGATTGCCAGTATAGTAAAATACTGGTATTATAATATAATACAGCTGTGCATCGGGTTAAACTGGAAGCCATCCCCAACATAGATGGTAAAAGTCGGGCAGATGACGATTAAGATCGTTGAAACGTTTGCAATTTCTATTTAGGATTTAATAGATAAAATATTGAAATAAAAAATTAAGGGATTCAATATAAGTTTTTAAGCTGACATGATCACAATCATTATTCTCGTGATGATGGCGCTTGTAACAGTGCCGAAGTATCGAGCTCTCAACCAAATGCAAAATATACATGGTAAATATCCCGAAACAAATATTAATTCTAATGGATGGCCTATTGTCACCATATCTGAATATGGTGACAATAGGCTATCACCTACAGTATTTTTTAAATTTATAAAGTTACTTTTTGAATGAGACACAAATGAAGAAATTTGTCCATCGAATTCAATAGTAAGATTTAGACACAAACAGTTTTAATTGGATATTCTACTTCGAAATTGGATATATATTAGTTTAAGCTTCTAATAAGCAACGTTTAAAGAATTTAAATATATTAGAATACATAGTTTTATATATATTGTGTGAATAATATTTTATATATTATTGCAATGAGTTGCATTATTGCTTATAATGCCAATGTTCCTACAAAGTTACCACGATAATTTTAAAATAAAAACCGATGTATTATTTTCATATCTTAATCATGATTTGGGTAAAGAATTGGTTAGTTAATAAAATATTTTATACAGAAACAGTTTGAAATCTTCATGTTTTATAAATGCATTAAATTACATATTATATATTTCTAATATTCATACACTTACCGACCATATTATATTTACAATCATTCATATTCGCAATATTCACATGAATAATAAATTATTGATACACAAGCTTAAATTATTATACTTATTGTGTATACCAAATTTTGTTTATTGCTTCGATATATTCATATTTAAAAAATTCGAAGCACTATATTTAATTTCTACTCAAACATTATTAGTAAGTAACTGTATTCAAGATTTTTTGAATAACCGACCAGTATATAAAATAGCAAAGTTAAAATTAATGTGTTGTTGAGATGACCGCAAATAGAGAATCTGAAATATTTTTTGATGAAGTTCCATCTCCACTTATAATTGTTTATAAACGCCGGTTATTCATAAAACACGAACAATGTATGTACATTAAATATATTTAAGCATAAATATGTGATAAATATTGTCATTTAAATTATTATTGCATTATTTACAATATATTTTTAAGCTCATATTAAAAATGATAAAAAGCCTACGTCCTTTTGGTCCATTACCCAATAAAAAAATGTTGCCATGTTGTATATATCCTTGACATGTTTTATTATTTTCTGATAATTAAAAAAAATATTTAGAAACTTACAAAATAGCAAATTCGAACGTAATAATCTCGAATGGAATGGAATCACACTACACATTTAAAAATGTTTACCCAATGCAAAATATAATCATTTATTGTCTATAAATATTGTGTAAATATTTAAGTTTAAAAATGTACAATGAAAAATATTGTCAAAGTCACCTTTGCGAAACTAATGTATATGAAAATTTTATATATTCATACATATGCATGTTATAAATATGAATGATTAAGCCGTATATTATGAATGTATATTATATTATTATTTGAACGCAATTATGCCATTTATATATTTTTATAAGTCAAAAAAGTTGTTAGAATAAGTCCAGTTATAAATCTATTTTGGTTAAAAATTAATATAAAATTATGAATTATACGTAGTTTAACTTTAAAATTTTAATGGTTTTTGATAGTGCGTTCTATATTATAAACACTGGATATTTTGTTGAGTTTATATAAAATCTTTTAATACGATTAAAATAATATGTATTCACTTAGCTAAAGATTACACCCTGATATATTAGTATGATATATAATTTTACTACGATATATTTTTATACGTTAAGTTTGAAGTTATCTTTATAATAACTTTATTTTGGCTTAGATGTCATTAAGCGATATATTTAAGAAATCACCATACATTCGGCTAATTTTATTGTGTAGTCGTATATATTTTGATTTAAATTTTAACGTTTTTTTGTCCTTATAACATTCTCGTATAAATATACAGGTACATATATATATATATTTATACATACAAACCATTATTATACACAAAATATACACACATTTATATTCAACAGGTCACAGAGCAAAAATTGGTCAGAAGAGTACAGAGAAATATCTAAATAGATTGTATATGGATAGACATAAAATATAATCTAATATAATATATGTATATTAGATATGATTTAAATATACATTTTTGGGCAATAATCTACAGTATACATATAAATATTATATTCCTTAAACGTCTTAAACTGACTCCAAGGACGTCTTATGCAAACCCCATTTTAAAACAAAACTCCCAAATATTTAAAATGGCGGATGTCATTTGCGGGAACAAGATGGCGGCAAGTGGCGATTCTACTCTTCCTCTTCGTTTTGATAGCTCACGTAACGGACTGAAGATTTTTCACTCACTATGAGGCTCTGAAAAGATAAATAAATAAATATTAGATTGTTCGAACAAAATAAACTCGTGGTTTAGAATAAATAATTGCCACACGGTGAGTTTTGGTGATGTTCTTTAGAAAGGCCAGGTTCGCAGTACTTATAACCGGCGTGTATGACTTGATGTATGAACGTTAGAGTGAAAATGCATTGGCAAGCGGCTTGCTTAGTGCCTAGACTAACGAGTCGCCTGACGAGTAGCGAAATAGAATCAACTCACTAAAATGTTCGAAAAATTCTCTTTGAATGCACAGAGGTCACCCAGATAAGAACACAAACCCTCGGGTCGCCCAGAACTTACACGGACGTTCTGAGAAAACCAGGAGCCCTAATTAGCTTCTGGAGGGAGGTGGGCTGGCTGGAATAATCCACCCAACGGCCGCCATTGCCCACGCACAATGGTCCAGCTGAAGGACTAAGTGCGGAAACCAAACCCCATATCATACAACATGTTCGAAAAATGTGAAACCAAAGGAGTATATAAGGATCTTATCAGATGTCGTTCTGTAGTTTCTGCCTGGGAAAAAGGTGTGGGTTTATATATGTAATTACCTGTTTCTCATTGGTAGCTGGTGGTGACCTCAGGAACAGC
This sequence comes from Orthosia gothica, assembly GCA_949775005.1. Taxonomy (NCBI): domain Eukaryota; kingdom Metazoa; phylum Arthropoda; class Insecta; order Lepidoptera; family Noctuidae; genus Orthosia; species Orthosia gothica. Next base: position 8,260,892 of record OX459061.1, on the reverse strand, counting down.
AGGCAAGGTGCGTAGGCGAAGTTGAGGACTGCAATGATGACGAGCATCCATTCAAAGCCAATGCTGTTCATCAAGGCGCCTGAGAGTGCCGGTCCTGGGGAGATCACGAGGCTAGGGTTAACTTTATTATTTATTATATACTTTATTGTACACCACTTAATAATTACAGGACAAACATTTACAACATATATTTTCGCTGAGATCAGCCTGTGGATGGGGAAGATCGCCATCCAAAGGCCGACCTCGGCATAGCGAGTTTCGTCCGTGCTTCGGAAAGCACGCTAAGCCTTATGTCTGAGCTGTAATTGAAGATATTTGACAGTCGTTAAGTGTAGTGATAAATAAAGGGATATTATAAATTGCGTATCAAATAAATAATCGCCTATCAATACATACTCATCATTTATATTCTTATTTACATCTAATAACTTACTTCACTACAAATAAACTAAATGTTTAACAAAACTCAAACTGCAGATAAAACGAAATTATACATCAATATAACATTACTTTTTTCCTCTTATTGCAATACTGTTAAATTTATTTTTGTACAAAAATACTACTTATATAGCATAAATACTGACTGCACAGCAAATTTTCCATATTTCATAGTCTATTTTAGTTGATCTACGAATAAATTATGGTCAAAGAATCAGTCCAAGAGCGAGCGAAGCGAGCTCGGGAACTTAGGGCACCCCGACAAGGACAGGTTAGGTTCGAACGAGATGACGGGAGCTGAAGTGAGCGAGCAAAGCGAGCGAACTCAGCTCCCGTCATCTCGTTCGTGTTAGGTTACTTTTGACCCTGCAGACAGAAATAGGAGCCCCGCGCAGCGGGGCTACGTCGTCTTATTCGAAAAATCGCTGTACGCTGCGAAAATAAATTGTAGTGTGGTTACTGATATTTTAAGTTGAATATTTTGCTGTGCGATCAGTAATTTTGATGGGAATTCGGAATCTTATTGCGTAGAAAAAGGATATTATTTGATTTGCGTTTAAATACTACCCATAAATAAATAACGCGAGCCAATAATAAAACAGAAACTCACCAACAGCATATCCAAGGCAGAAAGCCGTGTCTCCAATGGCATACACGGAGCCGTAGACGGCTGCATGTCGGATGTCCACCAGAAAGCCGAGCTCGGGCATCATGGAAGAGTCTACCATGCCGATAGCGAATCCGAGGCCAGCGTTGGGGATGATCAGGTGCTCCAGTTTTCGGGCCATTGGGATCTGGAGGATACAAAGTGTTTTGTGATTTTTCCACGTAGGTGTCCCCTTTCTTCTGCCACACTTCTGATTACTTTGTGAAAAAGGGGAATCTACCTTTTGGCATACAGTTTTAAAGCATAATATTGTTTGCCATAACGTTATCGCATAACTTTATTAGCATAATAACACTGTGGCACAATAATACTTTGGCATAATGCAAAGGTTAGCATAACTTTCGTTTGGTCTAATTTGTTTTGGCTTAATTTGGAGTTGGATAAATTTAAAGCAGAAGACCGGAGAATACAACCTGCCCCTCTGTGTGAGTTTTATACATTTGTGACTTACCAGAATAAGGCATAAGCCAATGATGATTAATCCAGAGCAAGCTGCCAACCAGCGCCCCATCTTGTGGCCCAGAGGACCGAATAGGTTGGTGCCTGCAACCAAAATATTATAATCAGCCTTTTCATGGTCCCACTGCTGGGAAATAGTGCTCCTCTCTGTGAGAGAGGGAATAGGCCCATTACGGGTTGGTGGACGTCACATATCTCCGAATGTTTGGTTCTAGGACATGCCGGTTTCCTCACGATGTTTCCCTTCACCGTTTTTAGAGCAGTAGTGATAAAATAATGTACACAAAGTAAAGCACCTGTGTGGGCTTAATGAACACTGAGGCACCACTACTCAACCAAACTATAGTTGAATATAATGGGGTTTTTATAACAACCACTTGGTACTCTCTGAAGGTGTCGTCATAAAGTTCCTGATCTCTACAGCATTTATTAGCCTTTAATATACCCAGCACTGCGGGGCCTCTGTTTAAGAAGGAGTTGCTGTAGGTATACCATGGCATTTGAGGATAGAAGGAGGTCGGCATTGGACTAGAAACGCGACGACCTCAAAGCTAGACCACCAACAGCTACTATTTATCACGTAGTCAACGGTGTTCGGACGTGTCCGCTTTGTGCTCGGAGTTTTTCGGGCAAGGGTGGATATGCAAGTCACATGAGAGCACATAACAGAGCAGCAAATCTGAGCTCTCAACCACATTGAGCAGCCAATGATTGCGGTCGCTGTGGCCGAAACCGGCTGGATAGCATCATCATGTCTTTTAATGTTTTATTTCTAGGACATGCTGGTTTTGGTTTCGGTTGTCTTATGATGTCAAAGTCAAAGTCAAAGTCAAAGTCAAATGTGTTTATTTCAAGTAGGCCATTATGTGGCACTTTTGAACGTTAAAATTTACATTTAATAAAAATTGATTCTACCGTGCATTCGGAAATGTAGGTTGTTATGGAGAAGAACGCACAAGAAACTCCATACTTACTCTTTTAAAGAAAAGTTTTATGATGTTTACTATTACCGTTTTGCGAGCAGTGTTGATGTAATAAATTACACTTTATGCGCCTACCGGTGTTCCGACCCACGAGTTTTTATTTTTTTTATCTTGGTAAACACTCTTAGTGCACCTGGACATTTGGAGAAAATAACAGGGAATGTGAGACTATTTACCGCACTAAAACCACACTATTTGTTATCATCAGCACATGGAACGTGACCTATTAAAAGACCACCCCGGAATCTCCTCTGTGCAACGCCTTTTAGAGCACATACCCGGGAAGACTGAAACAGCGTCTCCACCACGATCACTGTGCCACCATTTCGAACCTACGATTAAGTAAGTCTTGGCCACCACTTCGACTGAGTCGAGCGCCTCCAATCAACTCTTCCTCAAACTGATTTCGAATATGGGCCCTTAGACCATAGGGTCTTGCTTACCAATCAGATAACAGATGCTGGCCGGTAGAAAGGCGACCCCCTGCTGCCACCGTCGAGCCTCCATGGTATCAGCCATCCAGATCGGAAGGCTTGGCTCCAGCATTGCAATGCCTACGTTGGCAAAGGTTATGGCTCCTGAAAATCAAAATAATGAACATTATCACCAAACTTCAAGTTCATTGGTCAATGGGCAGTTAAAAATTCTTCGGAACAAAATTTGTAGACATTGGTGGCTTCTCATTCCTTTGTTTTCTAATATTTTTTACATCGTCGTTACGTTTACAAACATTCAAACACACATACAAAAACAGCGAAACTCAGAAAAATTATCTGTGGGTCAAACAAATATTTGTCCCGTGCGGGAATCGTATACACGATACGCGACGCAGCAGTGAATCGCTCAGCCACTGCGCCAACCGTACCGTCGAATAGTTGTGAGGAGGCTTGACACAAGATGATGGAATACAAACCTGCAGCGATAAGGATGTAAGGGTCGCAGACGAGAGCCTTCAAGGAAGGAGGCTCCGTCTCCTGGCGAACTACTCCAGGTTGCAGGATCATCAGCTGAAGTACTGGGGACAAACAAGACTGTGTTACTGACGAATACAAGAGGCTCTTCACTCAAATCAAATCATTTATTTCTTTGCAAACATGGGTACCTAATTGATACATAGATGTTACGACGCGTTAATACCAGCATGTAATTAACCCACTGCATGGCAAGGTCCTCTTCTCTACAGAGAAGGCACGAGCATTAAGGTTGCTCTAGTCGACGGCACGAACTATTTTGTGCGCGGGGTTAAAATTTATGCTATCTAAATCGACAACACGTGCGAAAGAGATAGATGCTGTGATGAGCAGTAAGAAGCTAGTTCGCGTACGAATTAGCACTTTGGCAATTTTGTAGCGAAATGGATGATGATTTAGGAAGAAAACGAGCGCGTGAAATTTTATAAACAGACCTTTGGAAGTATGGATATCATGAAAAAACTACTAAATGTATATTTTCATTGTTGAACTACTCTGTAGGGTGGCTGTTTTGCAGTTTTCCTTCTTCTTATGGTATTTATTCCCACCCAAAGATGCGTTAAAATTAGTGTTGAATTAAGGAACTTTCGACACTCATAACATCATTTTTATTTTTTTCAAAGTCAAAGTCAAAGCCATTTATTTTTACTTTTTTGTTTCCATACAGGGCTAGATAATGATGAGACATATTGATATAAATTTTTATTTTGAACGTACATCGTCAAACAGGAGTAAGATGCTTGTGGCTAAATAATAACAGCCGCACGGGTCGATCTTCAAGGTTAAGCAACGCTTGACGAGGTCTGTCCGTGGATGGGTGACCATTTCAACATACCGAGTTTCCTTCGTGCCTCGGAAAGCACGTTAAGCCGTTGGTCCCGGCTGTCATTTGAAGATCTTTGAAGTCGTTACGGGTAGTCAGACGCCAGACTACGTTTGTATGGCAGAATGAACGACTAGTGCAACCTTAATCTTCACGCTTGCTCAAGGCGGGTTGGCGATTTCAAACTCATACAAACTATAACTCCAGGTTTCCTCACGATATGGATTTTAAAATCTAATCTATCGTAAACCTTAATGAAAAATGAAAAAAACATCCCAAAAGAACAATATACTGGGATAAAAATCCTGACACTCTAACTTTAGCACGGCAGCGTCTATCTGCTAATTCGTATCACAGCTAACAATGGAAGCGATGCGCATATTATCCGCCCACTCAAGCAAAAAGTAGGAAATGAATTATTGCGGTTATTGTTTAAAATGAGCGAGAATCTTGTTACTTGCCTTGGATTACGGTATATGGAATGTACACTTTACTCGGAGTACCTTGTAGGTAAATAATAAAAGAAGGACAGATCGATCTTCAAGGTTAAGCGTCGCTTGACGATGTCGGTCTGTGGATGGGTGAACATTTTCACAAACGGACAGAGACGGTAAACTTAGTGATAGTTGGATAATCTTTCAATAAGATTAAAATAGCGTGCGATTTATACGAGTAATTACAATCGGGGCAACTATACCCATATTTTTTTTTTTTTTTTGTTGCCGGGTGGAATATCTTCATTGGATATGCTCCACCCTGGGGGGGGGGGCGGAGGGATCTGTCAGACTCGTACTGACTAAAATTCACCCTGGTGTTCCATCTCACACCTACGCCCTTCCTACGGTTCACGGGAACAATGATACCGCCGCAACCCCCGGCTAGTGCTGGCCCGCATCTGCGCGCCTCGATATCGGGTTTTGTGTGGGGAGTGAGATGTTAGACTCCCCCCGCGACGCCAAATTGTGAACGGTGAACGGTATTTCTGTTTTGAATGCCAATAAACTAATTTTTCTTTCCAAAGAGGGGCGCGCGTGGAACACAACGCGCCGCCACCTCGGGTCCTGATGTGTGGGGGGTGACGGACGTGGGTAACTATACCCTTGGGGCAACTATACCCCTGGGGCAACTATCCTGGTTTTACCTTACATACCGGGACTCCGTCCCTCGGAAAGCATCTTAAGCTGTTGGACCCGGCTGCCATTTTTATTTTTATTGTCAGAAGAAAATAAATCTGGCACCAGTCGCGCCAAAGTGGTTTCATATTACCCAGTTAACAGCTCGGGAAGAGCAGGTTTTGTGCTCGAGGCGAAAATTCTCGAGTAATTTGTGTTTAGTCGAGACGGGAAAATGAACTCAGCGCCTCGAGAACTCAAGAAATCCGTGCGGCAGGGAAGTAAAAAAAAAATATTTACAAAAAAATACAACCGAGTTCAAAAAGTAGGAGGTTCTCAATCTGACGAGTAGTTTTTGAGTTATTCTTAATAATGCGTACTTTCATCGTAATATAAAGTAACTACTAAAAATAAAAATATAAAAAAACCTTTTAACAAAAAAAAAACCGGTTTCCAAAAAAAAAAAGTACTTCAATGCGAAAAATAACTCTATTTTCAGAAGTCGGCGAAAAACGAAAAAAAAAAAAAAAAAACAACTTTCGAAAAGAACGTTATTTTTCGCTTGTTTTGGAAGTCTGTTTAATTGTTTATGTTAAGCTAGTTTAATTATTGAAGGAACTCACATCCATCTCCAAGTGCCAAAGCCGACAGCATCAGGAACGGGGCAGTCTTCCCAACGAACTCGTACATGAGGCCTCCGAAGGGTGGACCAATCAGGACGCCGAGAGCCAGACCTCCGAGTGCTATTCCCATAGCGTTCCCACGCTCCTGTGGATCAAATTTTACGTTAGCTCCTACTATATCATGGGATCCTGGTACTTTACATTATTTTGCTGCTTATAAAGACCCGAAAAAAATACCCGGCCAAGTGCGCGTCGGGTTCGCGCACTAAGGGTTCCGTACCATTATCGCAAAAAAACACGTTTGTTGTATGGGAGCCCCACTTAAATATTTATTCTATTCTGTTTTTAGTATTTGTTGTTATAACATCATCTGTGAAAATTTCAACTGTCTAGCTATAGTACATAGTTCATGAGAAACAGCCTGGTGACAGACAGACAGACAGACGGACAGTGGTGTATTGGTAATAGTGTCTCGTTTTCACTCTTTTGGGTACGGAATCCTAAAAAGAAAAAAATATGAAAAATATTTTTGAAAATACAAAAATAATTAAAATTCTTCGTAAATTGTCACCTACTATAAAACGAGCAATATTTGTGTAAAACGTTCATGAAAACAGCTATAACCATTTCGATAAAACTTGCAATATAGAGGTTTTCGGGGGCAAAAAATCGATATAGCTTAGGTCTCATAACTAGAAAAATCTTTTCCTCAAAAAATAAATATACTCTATTTTCACCCGATCAGAGATTGATCGCACAGGTACTGATAATTTAACTACCAGGACCACAATCTTTCAAATAAGTATTTCTGAGCTTGCTTTAAGACGACGACTAACACCAACGACCTTGAGGGAAAAAAACGCGCACTTGTTTCACACCCGCGCGACCCAAAATTTAGTAGTTTTTTGTACTTTCCTTATTATTCTGTGACTTTAAAAAAAAGCTTCAGATCAAAATGTAGATAATTAAATTGTCTTTGATATGGTGTCGATTTCATTAAAATACGCTCAGCGGTTTTGGTGTGATTGTCGTGTTTTTGTCCGTTTTAGACATAACTTTACAAATTAATTACACTATGTTATACGAATGAAACTCAAAATTTGCTCAGATGAAATTATTAAGAAAATGGTCTATTATAACATATATTTTTTCCAATTAATTACGACTAGCCGTTTAGACGTGATTCTCGTTTAAAAATTAGCTACTCAAGGGAATCGGCGCCTTCGGCCGATAGTTTTAGTTTGGGTTCCGGTTTGGTTTCGGGCTTTTAATCAGAGTGAGGAAATACGCATTACAACGATTCGGTATTGGCTGATAAAAAAGGTTTGATGGACGGCGAAGCCAAAAGGAAGGGTTATGATTTTATTGCAGTCTATGTATATTTGTATTTACGTATGTTCGTCCGTAGCGTCTAAACCATTCATCCGAATTTGATGGATAAGGTGTCAATCGATTCGTTATTAAGGCCCGGGTATAATAGGCTAAAAAGAAAAAAATACCGTAGTCGGGCAGTTTTAAACTTTTTGCTTATTGTATTGTTTACAGAACAGAAAAAAACGCCTTTAACGCCTTCTTCAGTCTTTCTCTGTTCTGTGGTATTGTTGATGGGCTTGCACTTGACCACTATCTCCACTTATGGTAAGCAATAATGTTGTCGACGATGAAGCACGTTTGCCTAGAAATAACCTATTCACACTTGACTTAAAGACCCTCAGGTTGAGGCTATCGGGAAACTCACTCCGGCAGGGAATAACCCCAACCATATTTTGAGGTACAAAATAGATGTATCTAGGTGAAATCCTTACCTTGTCGTCAGGATACCGTTCAGCCAGCATGCCCATGCCTGAGACAGAGGAGCACGAAGAGCCGATGCCTTGAAGAGCTCGAGCAATGAACAACACCGAATATGAACGACCGAAGGCAAATACTGGGGAAAAAAATATCGGTTAAGCTACATTGATCACTCAGGAAGACGTTATTACGTTGGAAGGCCTCCCACTGGGTGGACCGATGAGTTGGTGAAGTTTTCAGAGGTCTAATGGATGCGAGACGCACGGGACCGGTCAATATGGCAACATTTGGGGGAGACCTATGTCCAGCAGTGGACGTCTTTCGACTGAAATAATGATGGTCTTTTAACCGACTTTTTCCCTCCATGTTCGCTCACTCTCATAGTCCAATGGGCGTATGTAGGACCAACAGCACAACGTGCTTTCTGAGGCACGAGGTATTCGCACTGACACTTCCAAAAAGTAAGTTATAGTCTATGCAATAAGGTTAAAATATAATTACTTATACTTACTCAAGGTAGACAGAAACATCAGAATGAAGCCGGTAAACATTGGGACGCTGTAGCCAATCCTGAAACGAAATATGTGTGTATAGGATGATATAGAAAGTAAGAAAGAAAAAACCGGCCAAGTGCGAGTCGGACTCGCGCACGAAGGGTTCCGTACTTGGTAAATTGCGGTTTACGATTTATGATTTATTAAAAAAAAACTACTTACTAGATCTCGTTCAAATCAATTTTCGGTGAAAGTTTACATAGTAATGTACATCATATATTTTTTTTAGTTTTATCATTCTCTTATTTTAGAAGTTACAGGGGACACACACACATTTTACCACATTGGAAGTGTCTCTCGCGTAAACTATTCAGTTTAGAAAAAAAATATATTAGAAACCTCAATATCATGTTTGAAGACCTATCCATAGATACCCCACACGTATGGGTTTGATGTTTTTTTTTTTTAATTTCAGTTTCAAGTATGGGGACCCCCAAAATTTATTGTTTTTTTTTTCTATTTTAGTGTGAAAATCTTAATGCGGTTCACAGAATACATCTACTTACCAAGTTTCAACAGCATAGTTCTTATAGTTTCGGAAAAAAGTGGCTGTGACATACGGACGGACAGACAGACAGACAGACAGACATGACGAATCTATAAGGGTTCCGTTTTATGCCATTTGGCTACGGAACCCTAAAAAGTGTTTATTGGTCACAAAACGACATAAACCCTTAACAATAAAGTAGTAGTAAATAGAATCATGGAAAACAAATGAGAGGGTTAGCTCAGAGAGCTATAAATAATATTCAGAAATTACTTTTATACTTGTATTGATTCAACAACGTGCCTGTCTTCAGGCGGCTTGTACCGAAGTTACAACCAAAGCTGAACAAAAACATCTTGAAATATTTTATACTAAAATTAAGTTAGTAAAGACGAGAAATAAATAAAATAATAATATCATATACTATACTACCATATCTACAATTTCTCGTACCATACCACCATATATTTTCTGCTATTTATCTTAAAGTATCAGTGAAACAGTTTGAGTCCGATGTTGCATCGGACTCAAAATGTTTTTCCCAAGATCAGGGCAAGATCGACATGCGTCTGAGTGTGCTACATCCACAGAAGTTAAATTGCTTTCGGGACGATTCCACACAATTGTACCTACACCCCATTTGAGATAACATTAAACATTTGAATAATCCCATTTCACAGCCCGTTGAACCGATTTTGACTTCTATTGCGTTGGTGAAATGACAAATGGCAGCTGTATCACACAGTTAGTTTTGGTAACACGTTTATACTTTTATGCCATCCTTATATTTACGGGATAGAACTCAAAATCAGTTGAACGGAATGTAAAAAGGGATTGTAAAAAATTCTAATGTTATTTCAAATGGAGTATAGTATTACAAATAAAAAGTTTCTATGTTCGCAATTCAATCACGTAGAAACAGCGGATTTGGATGAAATGTTGCACACAGATAGTCCATAACCTGGATTAACACATATGATAATTTTCATCGCGGTATAATGATCCATTAGGATAATAAAACACTTTTCACGTGGGTTAAGCTTTGACAGTTATAGGCAAACAGAACTTACTTTTGTGTGAGTGGTCCGATGAATGGATTGGCGAGCAGTTGAACTAAAACCTTGCTGGCGAACGTGACGCCAACTCAACTCCTGATGCCTTTCCTCCCGTTGGGCTAAATATGTTCTAGTATCTTACTTGTGTGTGAGAGGTGCCAAGAATGGATTGGCAAGCAATTTGACCAAAGCCTTGCTAACGAACACGACGCCAACTGCCACGGTCTCATGGATCAACTTATGAAGCCTTTCCTCATGTTAGATTAAATTTGTTCTAGAATCTTACTTGTGTGTGAGTGGTCCCAATAATGGTATGGCGAGCAATTAGACCAAAGCCTTGCTAGCGAATATGACGCCAACTGCCATGGTCTCATGGATCAACTCCTGATGTCTTGCCCCACTTTGGAATAAATATGTTCTATTATAGTATCTTACTTGTTTGGGGATTGGCGAGCAATTGGACCCAAGCCTTACAATTGGACCCGCTAATTGCCGCGGTCTCATGGATCAACTACTGATAACTTTCATTACGTAGGAATAAATTTATGTTCTAGTATCTTACTTTTGTGTGAGTGGTCGCACGAACGGATTGGCAAGCAGTTGAACTAAAGCCTTGCTAGCGAACATGACGCCAATTGCCACAGTCTCAATGATCAACTCCTGATGTCTTGTCCTACTTTAGACTAAATATGTTCTGGTATCTTACTTGTCTGTGAGTGGTCCGACGAAGGGATTGGCGAGCAGTTGAACAAAAGCCTTGCTGGCGAACATGACGCCAACTGCCAGGGTCTCATGGATCAACTACTGATAACTTGTCTTACGTAGGACTACATTTATGTTCTAGTATCTAACTTGTGTGTCAGTGGTCCGACGAAGGGATTGGCGAGCAGTTGAACAAAAGCCTTGCTGGCGAACATGAAGCCAACAGCCACCGTCTCACGGATCAACTACTGATAACTTTTCTCACGTAGGACTAAATTTATGTTCTAGTTTCTTACTTGTGTGTGAGTGGTCCGACGAAGGGATTGGCGAGCAGTTGAACAAAAGCCTTGCTGGCGAACATGACGCCAACTGCCACGGTCTCATGGATCAACTCCTGATGCCTTTCCTCACGCTGGACCGTCAGATTCACTGCAACAAAAAGCAAACATGACGACTTTTCCAACAAGTTTTTTTTTTTTATTCTAAAACTAGCGCATTAAACTCACTATTTAAGCTTGCTTTATCATCTGCCTAAATTAACACAGCTAAAAGAACAAGACACCAATACTTACGAGTCTGCGTCTCGTTCTGTACAAGGCCGGTGTTATTGACTTGCAGGCAGGGGCAGTACGGAGTTGGTGATGGTGGTGGCAGGGTGATGTCTTCAAGGGTCATGGAGAGTGGCGCATCAGGATGACGAATGTCGTAGAGGAACTCCGGTATGATTGGCACTGCAAGAGAAAATATTATTTTAAATACTGTAACGAGGTTGAATAGGAGGAGGAGAATTGAGGAGCTCGTGGCTAAATAATTACAGCCGCACGGGTCGATCTTCCAGGTTAAGCATCGCTTGACGAGGTCAGTCCGTGGATGGGTGACCATTTCAACATAACGTGTTTCCTCCGTGCCTCGGAAAGCACGTTAAGCCGTTGGTCCCGGCTGTCATTTGAAGATCTTTGACAGTCGTTACGAGTAGTAGGAAGCTTGAGATCTGACACCAGTCTAGCCAAGGGGTACCGTGTTACCGAGTTACTGGGTTGTGGAGGTCAGATAGGCAGTCGCTACACTAGTACTTAGCTGAATCCGGTTAGACTGGAAGCCGACCCCAATATAGTTGGGAAAAGGCTAAGCAGATGATCATGAACGAGGTTGAATAGGTTGCGTACCTTTTATTTAGTGAAAGTTACACTTTTTAAGTCTTAGGCTCTAGACAGACGGCCTGCATTTCAACAGCAAATTTGCAGTTTGAATGCAGTTAGTACGACTGCAATAAAACTGCAAACCAATTGCAGTCCGATTGCAATTGTCGTTGGAACTGCACGCCAACTGGAGTACAGTTGAAATGCAGTTCGTCTGTCTAGAGCCTTACAGCCAAACACTTTACACGTGCTGCCTGTGGGTTGACTACACGCTGGTTACATACAACGCGTGCGTGTTCAATACAACAACGTGTTTAGGGTTTTGCTGAGGCTACAAAGTTTTTGCAGTGCGTCGACTATGTTCGCAGAAGCGCACACTGATAGCTTTCATGCTCTAATAAGGAAACAATGTGCGTCGCTGCTGAGTCGTGTTAGATCCAGCAACATACTCAGCGTGTCCGTCGACAGGTGGGACCCTCCACTGCTGCGTCACTGGATACGCTTGCACACTGCCTCGTGATCAGTTACCTACTTCTTGAGTGTCACTGGTATTTTATTGTTTGTATAAGTATTTATGTTGTGTGTTGTTGCTGGCTGACAGAACTTTAAAGAGCCATTCGTATTTAGAATGATTTGATTGTCAACAATAGTCAGGATGTGCTTACGACACTGGCATCTCATTGATCGGGAGTAAACTAAGCTCTATATGTGATCTAGCGCTGCATGTTTTTTACTGTTTTTTACCCGACTGCCGAAGTAGGGTAATGTATTTATCAGTCTATGTATGTATGTATGCGTGTATGTTTGTTCCTATATGGCGTTCTAGAAACCAAACGCGTTGGCCGATTTTGACGATTCTTACGTCAATTTATTCGACTTAACCCTGCGAGTGTCACTGGCTACATTAAAATTGCAAAATAGAAAAATGGCGGATTTTGGGCGCCATATTGTGGGGGCCAAAATTTTTTTTTTTCTTCATAACCCATCGTGTGGGGTATCAAAATAAAGGGTTTTAAAAGGTAATTACAAAAATATATTACACTTATATGTTTAAATGTACGTAGATATAAAAAAAAAAAACTAAAGTTGTAAATAAAAAAAAATTAAAAATAACAAAAAACCCGACTGCTTAGAAAGCCAACTAAAATGACGTAAACAAGAACAAAATCATGCTGTGCAGTCGGAGGATACATCTGGTTTTGGTCAGCCAGCTAGATCATATGTAGGTATCCTCCGACTGCTCAGCATGATTTTGTTCTTGTTTACCTACGTCTTTTTAGTTGGCTTTTTTAAGTAGTCGGGTTTTTTGTTATTTTTTTTTCGTTTTGATTAAAAGAAAACATATATAGCGAACTTTAGTTCTAACTCACCAGCATTTGAACATTTTTTTTTCATGAATGTTCTTGTCTATCGGTAGAATATAATTTATGTCAATATTTTCACTTCAATAACCATGGAACTCATAAATCCCAAGCGTATAAAATCAGCATGAACCACCAGCCGATCGGCATTCCAAATTTCAAAAGCCCTTTGCTCCGTCAAGGGCCCCCGAAACGACAGTTAATTCCGAATATGACGCGGTCGGCTCTCGTCGGAAACTGACGAACTTTGCCGAAGCACTTGTGGGGTTAATAGGTCGGACTGGAGTAGCTAGGGCTATAGATTTAATGAGGATTTTAATGAAGGATATTTTAGGAATAAAGGTAAGTTAAACTTAGAAGTTAAAAGGAAATTTTGATCTTTCTATTTTTGGCTGCGATTGTGATGTTCAAGGGTGATATACCTCTGACCTACAAGGGCGAGTCATCAAATCTACTTTTCTATGTGCAATTTATTCCGTCAATCACAAAACGGTAAACGAAATCATTCTTTTAATAAAATGTTGCCCACACTAGGAATTTCTTCCTGTATCGTGAGTGCGTTTACAAACATTTTAACTCATATACACAATACACCCAGATCCAGAACAACTATCTGTAAACCATACAAATATTTGTTCCGGGCGGGCATCAAACCCGCGACACGCAGCTCAGCAGCCGATCACTCAACCACTACGCCAACCATGTTGTCACAATGTGTGATATCTACCGGCCAGAATTAGGCCGTTAAATAGATTATAGCCCACACCCTCTAACTGAGAGAAGGCCTGTGCCCAGCAGTGGGAAAATTAATAGATATCAAAAGAAAGAAAAGAAAGAAAGAAAAATATTTATTTGTGACCCGCACAGGAGACACGAGAAAATAAGCACACACTTAAACAATATTAAAATAAAAAACCCTGTGCGAGACCAAAAAGGCTCCTATCTCAGCATGTGCAGCGATATCCAAAAAGGTAATAACGCTGCGCTGATATTCTGATAGGGCCTACTGTTGATGCCACGGACACACTTACAAAAATCTACAAGTCATATCAAATCTACAGTCTGTATAATAAACCCGAGCTGCAGCCCAAAAGGCAATTTCCAACTATTTAACAAAGTTAAACGCTACCCCGAAGCAAAAGGGTGAAAACTCGACGAAATATGATTTGAAATGCGACTACGAGGACCCTGTCTTAATTAGTGAGGGGACAGCGACAATTTGTCTATGTCGAAAATTTATATCGAGAGAGGAGACGACTCATTGGTGTCAAAAAATTCGTCCACATCGTTGTCAATGAGAAAAGTGCTCACTGGTCATGTGAACATATACGGTCGGGCTTCAAAATCAAAATCATTTTTTTTATTTCATATAGGCCTACATGGGCACTTATAAAACGTCGACAAAAGGTGCACGGTTCGGGTTGGTCGTTTCCTATGGAGAAGAACCGGCAAGAAACTCCATCGTTTTATATACAGAGTGAGTTTTTTTTAAGTGGGCGTGGATGGCCAAATCCGAAACTATGATGAATAGCGAAAAACACTCAAAGGAGTCATGAACTCGATTTTGAAGAAAACTAAAACTGCATAAATAGATTTTTTAAATATCAATATTCCTAATCAGGAACCGAAAGCGGACATTTTGAAAAAAAAAACATTATTATTACACCATTCGATAGTTTCGCTAATAAGGATCAAATTCTGGGCAGTAATGACATTAGGCAAACGGCAGATTTTTTTTTTCTTCTCTTTTTGTCAAAAAAATTTACTCGCATACTGTTCCGTTGTTGTTGAATTAGGTAATTTACCTATGTCTGCAATATTTTTAAGTATGTGAGAACCATGTTCCTATTTATCAAGTGGAGGAATTTACCTTTTAGTGCTTGTAATACTGTATAACTATATGTTTATATGTAGTATAGTAGTTCTGGGTGCATCGTTCTCACGTATATGAATTTATTAATGTATGTACTATAGTTCTTTAGATAAATAATATATACAACTGAATATTTCTAATCTTATGACTAATAACAAAACAAAATTACATACAAAGGGGAGAAGGAAAAGGGCTCATTGCGCATCAAAAAATTCGTCCACATCGATGTCAATGGGAAACGTGCCCAGAACGCTGGCAGCATTGCCACGTTGAATGGCAATGCTGGTCCTCTGGCTGAAGAAAAGGCCAGCCCTCTGGTCACGTAAACAGTCGACTAACCGTTTACTTATGTCTCGAAAAACTCGGTGAGCACTCGGACCCCATCGACCTAATGTCTCATCCCCAAACGGCTCAAACATATAATTGCCAATAAAGTTGTTATATTTGCGCCGTTTGAGGTTTTCTGCACCCGCAGCAGCCGCCCCAGCACAGCCCGCCGTGCTAAGAAGATGGGATGGCGCAAGGGTATCGACACATGTTGCATCCCACACTAAAGGCCTACCCAACTTCCAAGGCATTATAGTCATCCCGTCTATATGTACTTATGTAAATATTGTAAAAAAAACTTATTTTTTTAAAAGAGTAAGAATGGAGTTTCTTGTGCGTTCTTCTCCATAACAAGCTACTTTTCCGAATGCACGGTAAAATCAATTTTTATTACTTGTAAATAATTGTTAGCGTTCAAAAGTGTCACTTAGTGGCCCAGTTGAAATAAATACATTTGTTTGACTTTGAAACTTTAGGAAAGTGCTCATTTTTAACCTTTGAGTTTTTTCCGCATTTTGCTCATTGTTTCGGATTTGGCCATCCACGCCCACTTAAAAAGCTTATCCTGTATAGTTATGTATTAGTGACTAGCCCGAAAGACGTCCACTGTTGGACATAGGCCTCCCCCAGGCGTCGCTACATTGACCGATCCCGTGCGTGTCGTATCCAGCGCCTTCCTACAACCTTAACCAGGTCATCGGTCCACCTAGTGGGTGGCCTTCCAACGTATCGTCTTCCGGTTCACGGTCGCCATTCCAGAACTTTTCGGCCCCATCGGCCATCCTCTCTGCGAGCAATGTGCCCTGCCCACTTGCCACTTAAGTTTGGCAATTTTTCGGGCTATGTCGGTAACTTTGGTTCTCCTGCGGATATCCTCATTCTGACGTGATCACGCAAGGAAACTCCGAGCGTAGCCCTCTCCATTGCCTTGTGGTAAGCTTTCTGATAAGTCCCATTGTAAGTGACCACGTCTCGGTCCCATAGGTGATCACTGGCAACACACACTGGTCACTTTTGTCTTGAGATACTGCGTTAAATTGGACGAGAAGATACCACGCAACTTCCCGAACGCCGCCCAGCCGAGTCGGATTCGACGGTTGACCATGTCGAAGTTGGCCCTACCCAACTGGACCGTTTGTCTCAGGTAGACATAATCGTCTACAACTTCGAATGTAGAGTCTCCGATCTTGATAGGAGTGGGTGTTACATGGGCATTCACCAGTATTGACAAGTAATATTAAATTAAGTACTTCATAGTACTTTAAAATCTTGTATTTAAATCATTTTTATGTCTTTAACTTTACCTATTTCCATCATAAATGCTACTAGCTAGTCAATTTAAACTCCGTTAACCGCAATTTCATCGACAATCTTGTAACGAAGCCCCAACACTACAGTCGGCTCTTTTGATGAGGCGTTTAAGTGAATTTCACTTTGATCTCGCCGACGGGGAAATTGCCCCAGCTTCCGTACTGAACCGACTTGAGAGAAGCGAGGTTGTGTGTTTGATATGGAGGATTTGATTACAGCAGTCTCTTTGTGTGATGAATTAAACTTTTAAGGAACTAAAAAGTTAAGATTTCATAAAGTAGAGTATGTAAAAAACTTTGGGCCTGTTTCGCAGTGTCTAGAACGGTATTGTCTGGCAGATTAATAGGGTAAATAAAACTTACATAGAAAAAAAAAACAAAAAATCAAACCGACTTCCAAAAGAAAACACTACAAAGCGAAAAATAACTTTCTTTTCAGAAGTCGGCGTCGAAAAACGGAAAACAATGGGTACAAAATACAATCAAAACAATTTGGAAGTCGGTTTGATTTTTTGTTAAAAAGCATTAAACTAGTTATAACGACAAGATGGAAAAAAAAAAGATTTTTTTTTAGTAACCCTTTTTTCGTATTCTTCTTAGAAAACCCTTTCATTTGGTCAGCCATCTTGGGCCATCCGCCATATTGGATTTAGAATGACGTCACTTAGCTAAGCATGCATTGTCATCCAAACTAAACGTGTATGCAAAATTTCATCTTAAGACGGTACCCTGACCAAAAAATCGGCATGCGATATGAGCATTGCTATTGGTCTAGCGGCACTGGTGGCGCATGAATTACAGTAGTGAATACGGCCTGATTTTAGAATAAAATCTTTATAAAATCGAATTTTGGTCTTTTGAAAAAAATAATTCTACAGAAATGTTCGTTATTAAATTGTCTATCCATTAGTGTTAGTAAAAAAAATAATGAATGAACACTTTACGAGGAGATACATGCTATCAGTAATTATTTCTCATTTTTATGTTTTTTTTGGAAGGAGATTAGTGAAATATATACGACATAAAAAAAAAACTAAATCTACCATTTTAGAATCAATGTTACGTAGAAATTTAATGTATTTTTATTAATTGATATTTCCTTTTAAATAACGAGTAGATAGCTCCTAAAAACAGCACGAAAAACGGCTGGCGCGGCGTTTTGCTCGGGGTACCGCCTTAATCGGAGGATGATAACTGCTTTAAAATTCAGTTGCAAGATTTGACCCGAACAAACTTACACACATACAATCCATACATACATACATTGCAAGTTAATTAAAAGCTTGTAAAAAATATGTATTTAAAAAATAAGAAGTATTTTAAGGGAAATATTTAGCGAACTTTTGTAAGTACCTGCCCTCGTTTATGGAAATGTTAAAATGTTAAAGGCTCAGGTCCTGTTGTACGATAAAATATCCAAATTTAATATAGAAATAAAAAAACTAAATTCAAAAAATCAAAAAACCCGACTGCTTCAAAAGCGAACTAAAAAGTCGTAAACAAGGCAAAAATCATGCTGTGCAGTCGGAGGATACATATTCGCGGGCTGGCTGACCAAAATATGGTGTATCCTCCGCCTGCACAGCATGAGTTTTGCCTTGTTTACGACTTTTTAGTAGGGTTTTTTGATTTTTTTAATTAAGTTTTTTTTATTTAATTTTTTTGTTGGTTTTTTTTCGTATTAGATATATTTAAACATATAAGTGTTATATATTTTTGTAATCACCTCTTAAAACCCTTCATTTTGATACCCCACACGATGGTTATGGAAGAAAAACAAATTTGGGCCCCCACAATTTGGCACACAAAATCCGCCATTTTTCTATTGTCCAATTTTAATGTAACCTATGACACTCGCAGCGATTATGTATAGTATATATATAGTCACATACATACATATACTGATAAACACATTACCCTCCTTCGGCAGTCGGGTTTAAAATAAATTTCAGTGATCCGACTTCTACCAAAAAGTATAATAACGTTACTTGAAAACATGTTTTTAGGGTTCCGTACCCAAAGGGTAATATGACACTATTATTAATCCGCGATCCGTCTGTCTGTCTGTCCGACTGTCACCAGGCTGTATCTCATGAACCGTGATAGCTAGACAGTTGAAAATTTCACCGATGATGTATTTCTGTTGCCGCTATAACAACAAATACTAAAAACAGAATAATATAAATATTTAAATGGGGCTCCCATACAACAAACGCCGTTTTTTGCGATAATGATACGGAACCCTTCGTGCGCGAGTCTGACTCGCACTCGCCGTTCTTTTTTGTTATCTGGTAGTGATTTTAGTCATACAAGCCGACCGGTTATAACTACCACACCTGGCCATTCTCAAGAACATCATAAGATGCCATAAGATCCGTTTGTGTCCTTCTAGAGTGTCTCCTCCCGGCGTTTCCATTTACGTCTGTCTTTTTTTGGGACAATCCTACCGCACTATTCCCAAACCACTGATACTCCTGAAAGGCAGAATCAACAGCGACCACCAGAAAAGCGCCGAGGCAATGAAGCTCGACGAAGTCCCGGAGAATAAATTTAACTGTCTTGGATCCAGCAAAAAAAAATCCAATGCCCTCCATATCAAGCAGGAGACAGAACAAACAAGGCCAATAGGCACAAAGGGTCGTTTACAACTGGGATAAGCCCAGTTGCCTAGCACCACAGATAAAAATTAGCATCAATAAGGGGTCCTAACATTGTGAGCTGTTATATTTGATTCCAATAATAGGTATGGCAAAAACGCTTGAACGCACGGCAATTTGTTCTAGTTTCCACAAGGTCCGTATAGTAAACAACTCCTGATGCAGCCATACATTATTCAACATAATATTGCGTTCATTCTGCCAAAGAATACACTCCCATAAGATATGATGTGCAGATTGTACATACGTCTGCCTTGTAAGCACCTTTTATTATTCACCTTCCTTTCCCACTTAACTTTGATTCTATAATACCTCTTTCTGATTCAAAATCCGAACCGCTTCCTAACCAGCCAAGCACAATCCAAGATGGTGAGAAATCCAAGATGGCGCTCACACAATCACAAGAGTGGTTTACTTCATCTGCAATTCATTAGATCGAATAATAGCCCATCTTTCTTGAGAAAAGATTTTCTGGGAAATACTAAACGAATTCACGGAGGGAGAGAGAATGAAAGATTATTTGAATGGTAAGGCAAACTTAGGTGTTTAGGATATAACAATAGATGAAGCCTAGAAAGGATTACATTGTTGTCTTTAGAGGTGTAACCAATGATATTCAAATAAACAGATATGTTATAAGCGCGCGCATTGTGAAGACTCGAATAGTAGACAATTGTATGATTTAGTCTTTAGTTTATGTCACGCATGGCGAAGAGCGATACGCTTTGTTGAAAAAAAAACAAAATTAAAAAAATGCCATCGTGTGTATTTAGAAAGTGTACCAATTATAATACCAAATTACATAAAACAGAAGGGATCTCATACCATATGTAAATACGCAATACACCTCAATTTACTAATTTATTTCAATTTTTTTTCCTAATTTTCTGATATTTGGAGGTTACAAAAAGAAAAAACATTGGTTGTCAGAATAATGTTTGTTTACATTCACACGCAAGTGACAAACACTAGCTGTCTCTTTTTTTCTTGTTTGTTTTACCAAGCCATCCCTTTCGACATTGTAGTGAAATGTCAGATGAATGAAAAGTGTGTATGTGTGCTGCCGCTGCTGCGCGGAACACTTTTTTCAATTGTTTTGTGAGTGTATAACGTATCTGTTTATTTGAATATCATTGGGTGTAACAGAATAATTGCGATTTCTTATTTGGTCCCATAGTAAAAGGTGCTCATAATGATGAGTATAATGAACTCTTTTCGTTTCTGTGTTACACTATGTTTCAGTAGAATTTTACAAACACTAAACTTCAAATTCCAGAAGTCAAGGGATAGATATTATAATCGTGTAATTTCATTAAAACAATAAGGACGTTGACGGTGTACGAAACAGCAAATTATGTTTAGTCTGCCGGTTAAATTATCAAAAAATATTGGACACGTATTTTTTGCTTTTTCAAATCAATAAAAAATCACCAAGATAAAGCGCATCAAAGTTCGGGAGTAGGGAATTAAGACGTCACTTCTATGTAAAAAGTGTACAATATCGGTACAAGGTGCCTTGGAGTCTGTGATACTCAAATAAAACGCAGTTCTTCAGAGCAAGACAATTTTAATGATAAAAACCCGAGTCCTATACACACTGCCAGGTAACAAAACAATATCGCGATCTAATTCGATCCCAACGCCATCTATCGAGCTATCAGGTAGTTTTTTAACAAATGATTGAGTATGTTTGTGGGATAGCGTGGGAATCGAATTAGTCTTGTTACTATTATTTGTACATTGAACATTCCGCCCACCAAAAGGAATATGTTCCTTTTAGAACCGCCCACCATGAACAAACTCAGCAAATACAAGAACAATGGACTGTATGATAATTACAAATAAATACTAAATAGTGGACGGCTTCATTACGTATAATTGACAGGTATGGTTCCTATCAAAATATGACAAACACAACAAAGTTTAATCTACTTGACAAGTTAGAATAACAACATACAAGTAAAACTTTATCATAACATTACCGAGTTCGCTTGAACTCCATCAAAACACAAGTAATGTTTCATAACGCACAAAATATAACACAGTATTTAAAACAATAGTGCAGCGTAAAAAAAAATACAAAAAAAAAACAAATCTTAGCACAAAATGAATGCTTTGTGAGTTATTCAGTAACAGGAAGAAAACACAATTTTGAAATTGGACGTTTAATCGTAGTGCCCTTACAACGAATAGTGACAACGCGCGTCAAGCTATCTTTACCCGGATGCAGCTGTATAATTCTACCATATAACCATTTAGCCGGAGGTAAGTTATCTTCCTTTATTAATACTACATCGTCTATTTTATAATCAGGGTTACGAATGTTCCATTTATGTCTTTGGAAGAACTGTGTTAAATATTCCTGTTTCCATCTACGCCAGAAGTGTTGCACCATACGTTGTACCAATTGCCATCTGCGTAAAGTACTAACTGTGACATGCTCATAATTGTAGTCGGGTGCCACTACTAATGGATGACCCACCAAAAAATGGCCAGGAGTTAAAGGTACAGGATCCTCTGGATCGCTACTACCTTGAGACAAGGGTCTAGAATTTAGGCATGCCTCAATTTGAGAAAGGACTGTGGACAGCTCTTCAAACGTCAAAGTAGAGTCCCCTACGATGCGCTTCAGGTGATGTGTAACGCTTTTAACTCCTGCTTCCCACAATCCACCAAAATTTGGAGCGTGGGGAGGAATAAAGTGCCATTCGGTTTGAGAGTTCGCAAGAGCAGCTGCAATGTCTTTAAACATTGAGCTCTCCTGGTTGAACAGTATCTGTAACTCCTTGGCAGCGCCTACAAAATTGGTGCCATTATCGCTCCAGATATGACGACAATGACCACGCCTGGAAACGAATCGTTTGAACGCTGCTAGGAAACCCTCAGTTGTTAAGTCTGAGACAGCCTCAATGTGTACTGCGCGCGTGGCCATACACACAAATAAGCAGATGTATCCCTTATACGACCGCTGCCCACGACCCTTAGAGACCCTCATATTAATGGGACCGGCATAATCGACCCCGGAATTGAGAAACGGCTTGCTTGGGGTCACTCTGCAAGCTGGAAGCTCTCCCATCAACTGTTGTTTTGTGGTCGCAGCATATCGAATACAGGGAACACAACGTCGTATATGAGCTCGTACAATATTTTTTATTCGACTGATCCAGTACTTGGTGCGTATAAAATTGAGTACCAGTTGCTGTCCTCCATGAAAAGTCTTTTCATGAGCGTCGTCTACAATTAACTTGGCCAAACTGGAATCATGAGGAATAACAACTGGGTGCTTTGTATCATCAAGTAGTTGAGAATAGCGCAGTCTTCCCCCAACGCGCAATATCTCACATTTATCAATAAACACATTTAATTTATATAATGGACTCGTTTTGTCTAAAGGAACTTTACTTTTCAGGGCTAAAAATTCTGCATGAAAGCATTGCTGTTGGCTTTGCCTGATACACACATCCAAGGCTTCACGAATTTCTGAAGCTGACAGGTATGCTGTAAACTTAATGTTTGCTTTACGAACTCTTGTTGACTGCAAAAACCTTTTACAGTACGCAACAACCCTCACTAAACGTGTAAGTGATGAATACCTAGATCCCCAAATGGCTTCAAATTCAGACACGAGGTTAGCAGTGTAAACTTTAACAAGTTTCTTCTCCTCATTAGTGCGTATTGCGCTGGGTCTAGTATATTCTATGTGATCATTTCTTAACCAACCTGGTCCTCGTTTCCATAGATCATCATTAAGTAGAACAGCTGAAGAAACTCCACGAGAAGCGATATCCGCTGGATTGTCTGTGGATTTAACATAAGCCCACTGTGTATTGTCTAGCAAACTAAGGATCTCGGAAGTGCGGTTGGCCACGTAAGTTTTCCAACGACTTGGATGATCATTTAACCAGGCCAAAACAACAGATGAATCTGTCCAAGCATGGATGTTAGCCTTCGAAATATTCATTACTTCAGCTACTTCGGTCAATAGTTTTGCTACTAAAACAGAACCACACAATTCCAGCCGTGGAATGGATATCTGCTTAATAGGAGCTACCTTTGTTTTTGCCGTTATTAGGTGTGAGTGTATTTGCTTGGTAGCATCGATAATGCGACAATACACCACAGCCGCATACGCTACATTCGACGCATCGCTAAATCCATGTAGCTCTATCGTAATGTCCTCATCGCTCGTGCTTATCCATCTGGGAATGTGAAAATCCACCAGTTTCTCTAATTCTGATCTGTAATATCTCCACTCTTGTGAGAGATCTGGTGGCAGTTCATCATCCCAGCCTATACCACTAATCCATAATTTTTGTATGAAGACCTTCGAGGTTATAATGCACGGCGCTATCCACCCTAACGGATCATAAAGCCGTGATATTTCTGATATGACCGTTCTTTTTGTTTCAGATGCAGCAGGAGGTGACATCTTCACAGAATAATCAAATTCGTCAGTGTTCCGGTTCCAGGTAAGTCCCAAAATCTTAGTTACCCCATCAGTTTTAATTTCTAGATCTCTACCAGAATTTTCCTTTAAGGATTCCAATAAACACATCCTATTGCTTGTCCATTTTTGCAATTGAAATCCTCCTTTCTCTAATAAACTGTTCATTTCACTATAAATTCTTTCTACTTCTGTTTCAGATTGGCAGCCAGTCATCAGATCATCCATATAAAAGTCTAACTTCACTCTTTCAGCAGCCAATGGATACATATTACCTTCATCGCATGCAACTTGCTGCAATGACTTGACAGCCAAATAAGGGGCGCATGACGTACCAAAGGTGACAGTCAGAAGTCGGAAGTCCTCTATGTCTTTGTTAGGATCCTCTCTCCAAACAATTCTTTGGAAATCCGCATCTGACCGCGCTACTTTGATTTGGCGATACATTTTTATTATATCTGCTGCCAGACAGATTGGATGTTGTCGCCATCGCATGACAATATGTCTTAAATCTGCCTGAAGAGTGGGTCCTACCATTAAGGTGTCATTTAAGGAAACCCCGTTTGTTCCCTTACATGACGCGTCATAAACCACTCTTACCTTGGTGGTCAGTTTATCTTGTCGAACCACTGCGTGATGGGGCAAATAAACTGCATCACTGTTATTTATTTCAGACTCGTCGGTGATTTTCTCTAAATGGCCCAGCAATAAATACTCCTTTATCACATCAGTATACTGTGATTTTAATTCAGGATCCCTAACCAACTTCCTTTCTAAACCTAACAATCTTTTTACAGCTATATTTTTAGAATTACCGTATTTACAAGGTGGATCTTCTGAACGAAAAGGTAATTTTACGACGTAACGCCCATCTTTCTCTCTTTTCGTTGTGTTTGCGTAAAGTTCCTCGCAAGCCCGTTCTTCAGGCGTAAGAAGCTTTTTCGTTAAAGCAGGTTCAGAATCTAGTTCCCATAAACGTTTTAACATTTCGTTCTCTTCTATTTGAGTGTGCATCGCGATCACAGTATTGTGGGAATCAAGAGACTTATCCGCTTTACTAACATGGCCTGACACAATCCAACCTAAATGCGTGTCTTGTGCAACCGGAGAGCCCGCGGGGCTCTTGATTAGACCCTCCTTTAAAATACGGCAATATGTTTCAGCTCCTAACAAAATGTCGATTTTATTAGGGCAATTGAACTTTGGGTCGGCTAGATGTATACTGTGAATTTCTGGCCAATTCTCGAGTTCAAAGATTGTATTTGGCATAACTGAGGTCAGTGAGCTTAATACATGCGCAGTTACCTTTAGGGTAAAAGAGGGATCATGCAATGATTGTATATTAATAGTAACCACATGTCTAGAGACGATATTGCCATGGCCACCTCCTATACCTGCAATAGTAGTCTTCGAGACTACTCTCTTTAAACGAAGCAATTGCGCTGCTGCCTCAGTTATAAAAGATGCTTGTGATCCTTGATCCAACAAAGCTCTCAACATGTGAGATGACCCATTTTGTGATTCGGCCTTTACTAGAGCCGTGGCTAACAAGACTTGACCCTGTGCTTGTCCATTCACAAAATGAGTTGCTATATTTGCACTGACATCATGTACTGGCTCTGAAGTACCTTCATGTGGGGTTGCAGGCACCGCTGGCGTAGTATCCCCACTGGCTCCACTTAGGTTCTTAGGATGCAACAACGAATGATGCTTCCGCTGACATATACGGCATTTTGAAAGAACACGGCAAACTTTGGAAGTGTGATTACTGCCCAAACAATTAAAACATACACCCAAAGACTTTGAAATGGCACGACGCTCGTCAGTATCTAGTTGACAAAACTTCTTACAATTGGTGAGCTTGTGACTCTCAGAACAATGTGGACATGAACCATTAATAGCACCATGCATTACTTTAGCGTGAGATGTAGAATTACTATCGGCTTTTGATTTATATTTAGGTTCAACGCATTCTAGGGCTCGAAAACGCGTCTCTAAAAACTCGCAAAACTGTTTAAAGGAGGGTAGATCGTCGGATGTTTTACTAACATGCAGTTCCCACTGCTTCCTAGATTCTACGTCCAACTTCAAGCTTACAACATAAACAACAATAACGTCCCACGAACTAACATCAATCCCAATATTGGCAAGTTCATGCAAACAATCATTTGTAACATCAAGCAAATCTTTAAGTGCCTTCGATGATTCGATTCCAATATTACGTTGGCCAAATAGTCGGTTTAAAATACATGTTGACATAAATTTCTTATTATTGAACCTATGTTGTAACATATCCCAACATTTTTTATAGTTAACATCAGTTATAGGAACATGTCTTATAAGCTGCTCTGCTTCACCTGACAGCTGAGTTTTTAAATAGTGGAGACGTTGTACGTCATCAAGTTTTTTGTTATTGTGGACTAATGATATGAACAAATCTCGAAACGACGACCACTCTGTATATTTTCCACTAAAAGTAGGTAAAACTATTTTTGGCAACCTTCCCACACTGTCAGATGAACTATCGCAAACTTCTTTATTGGAACTATTAACTTTTAATTGAGACAGAGCATTTTTTAAATCAACCTTATACATTAAATACGTTTCATAAACCTTTTCATAAATATCTTCCTGAAAGTATTGATACAATTCTTCACCTTCACATTCGCCTACTATTCCTTCGTATTTTGCAGTAAAATTCCTGAATTGGCCCTCCAACATCTCTAGACGTGCGTCCACATAGTTGTAATTTATCCGATCTTTCGGAGACTTTTTGAAGTTTATCAAGCCCTTCTCAATTTGTCCTTGGACATCCTTCAACTTTCTCAATTCCTTTTCCATGTTTTATGTCAACAGTATTTCCAATAAGTGGGACTTTTCTAAGTCCAGTGAAGAGTAATTTTTCTAAGTCCCAACAAGAGTAAATTTTCTAAGTGCTGCCAAGTGTAATTTTTCTAAGTGTTTTGAACACTTATCGCTTCGAAATCGGGCATAGATTCGATGTCTGGTCGTTTTTATCGAAACTATTCTAAGTCCCTGACCGCACTATTTTTAAATAACACTTAAATGTACTCACGGTTTTTTGTCCACTATCCACTTATGCACTTCTCTACTCACGTGATCCACAATCCTCAACACTAGGTTTGTTCACCGACTACTAGCGCCACCTAGTATCAAGTAGCGTAACTAATCCTTGCTACTTGTGTTCTTCCAATATCGCCCTTCGGCTCGTATGGACCATGTACAATATCGGTACAAGGTGCCTTGGAGTCTGTGATACTCAAATAAAACGCAGTACTTCAGAGCAAGACAATTTTAATCATAAAAACCCGAGTCCTATACACACTGCCAGGTAACAAAACAATATCGCGATCTAATTCGATCCCAACGCCATCTATCGAGCTATCAGGTAGTTTTTTAACAAATGATTGAGTATGTTTGTGGGATAGCGTGGGAATCGAATTAGTCTTGTTACTATTATTTGTACATTGAACAAAAAGTGTACCAAGGCTACGTGAAAAAATTCGTGTCCAATATTTTTTGGAAATCTAACTGACGGACTAAACATATTTTTTTTGTCATGGCATGATGACAAAAAAAATATGTTTAGTCCGTCTATTGATTCGGATTTCGAAACAAATGAATTTGCTTTCGCTTTCGAATAAAATTATCCAAGTGATATTCATATTTCAGTACCTACACATAAGCGATTTCTAGCTCTACCAAAATCATTTAAATTATTTTTATTTTATGTACCTACGGTTGGTAGCTACAGTTACCGACACTTAAGCCGTTCCAATATCTTATTAAACGGCTAAAATAAGTGTGCACCACGCTGGAATGCGACCCGCGGCGTACCGCGTTCGCCTCATAGACATAATAAGTAGTAAGGACTGGCAATACCTACAAAAAAAACGTACCTACCTAAACCTTAAAATGTCACATAAAATGGCTGCCGATTCTATGGTTGTGTCAATCACGGAACACACACACATTAATAATACAAAAAGTAAACAACCATTTGACAGCAGGACTACCACGAACACAAACACAAAATTCGTCACATAAAATGGCGAATATGGCACGTACCTACCTACAACTGTCACTACGTCATAAATAAATGTTGCCTTAATTAGCAACAACTGAAATATTATTGTCTCTTTTGTCAAATACGATTACTACATTAGAAAGAATGAAACAAAACGATGTTTCACATTCTGTATCGTATTTCACTCATATTTGTATAAGCTAATGTATGTATAGAACATCGCGGCGCCTCCATATTTTTCCTAGCTCAATGGTTCGCCTCGAGCGCCAATAGCGAAACTCGAACGTCAGAGGGCCGTGAGAGCGCCAGGTGCACAGTTCTTTTAACAGAGCAGTACTTTTAGGGACTAAAACTTACCGACGGTAGTCAGCAGCATGTTGTCAAGTAGTAGAGCGATGGCGACGATGACCAGGACTAGTTTCCTGGACTCCCTCAAGGCGGCAATCTTCGCCCGCCATCTGCTGGTAAAGCCATCTGATGCGACGCCCATGGTGATCGTTTGAAGGTTCCTGCAAGAAGGTTCTTAGTTAATAACAAGCTGTTATTCAAAAAAACACACCAATGAGGGCTACTGTTTGTGTGTCCTTTAACATAGCTGTTTAACATGTTTATTACGCACACGTAACCAAAGTTTGAAATAAAATAACTTCTAAAGCCGTAGAAGTGCAATTAAATATTAATAAAATAGCCCGCTGTTTTGCACAGCCCCTTTTTTCGGAAAAATGGTGTAAAAAGCTCCAAAATAAAGCAGTGGTTGGTAATAACCGTATCGTATATTTATTTTGGTACGTATTATATAAAAAAGATTTATATGTGTATTTTATTTAAGGAACTTATTATTAGTATTTCTTTGTTTTACTTTTTTGCTAGTCACAATTTAAACAATGCACCTGCCATGTTATCTATAGTACGAGTGCATTACAAAAGAGCTAGATAGCCTTATATATAAGGACGGTCAATGGGTTCGTACATAGTACGAACAGTCTGGCCCGATTCTACAATTAGCATACAAAAACGACCGTATTCGTTACGTCCTCGCCACCGAGGCTCGCCGCGAAGTCCTTATCAAATTCTACAAGCCAGCCCGCGATGCTGTGCATTAGTTAAAGTCTAATTAGATTATTGGAGTTTCTTGTCCGTTCTTCTCCACGTAGGCTTTTCCGAACGGATGGTAGAATCACTTTATTAGATCCGGCCTTAGCTGTCCCCCCAGCGACGCCCTGAGCCGAGGTCCGACCCCAACTGGGGTAGCCCTCAGCGTTGTCGCTTAGGTTTAGTTTTTGAAGCCTGGCCGGAGGCTAAGAGATTAGTCTCCACAGGGAAGCCCGGTTAAGCAGTAGACGGTCACTTGACCGTACTGCGAGACGCCACGTAGAAAAATAAAATAAAAAAAATGTTATCTCCTCACCACCCTTATGACCCTTATTACCCTTAAAAGTTATGGGCGTTTTACTGTTTGAATCGGGGTGTTTTCGCAAGATAAAATGTGTCGGGGGTTTCTTAAATTTTGAAATTTTACTTGTTCCAAATTGTGTTTATAGCCTACCTGGACTTGTAGCCAAGTTGACGATCTACAATCGAAAACGCTAATTAAAAAAAGACACAATGTATGGGATTGTCACAACTGAACGTTAAGTCACGTGGTCAGACCAAACATATAGAAGGCGTTAACGATTGTAGAAGAAGATTCGATACGAAATGTTTGTAACTTGGCTAGGGCAGCTGGGTACGCAATCGTTTTAAACACATAGATCCGAGAAGAAGATACTAATTACTGGCTACTTTCCTAAATATGTTTATCCTACTAAAATCAATAAATATGCCTAGCCTTTTCCCAACTATGTTGGGGTCGGCTTCCAGTCTAACCGGATTTAGCTGAGTACCAGTGTTTTACATGGAGCGACTGCCTATCCTACTATAATATTTTTTTATAAAAAAATATAGTTAAAAAAAAAGTTAAGAAAGAAAAT
Organism: Orthosia gothica; assembly: GCA_949775005.1. NCBI lineage: Eukaryota > Metazoa > Arthropoda > Insecta > Lepidoptera > Noctuidae > Orthosia > Orthosia gothica. The sequence continues at coordinate 8,231,098 of OX459061.1, read as the reverse complement.
AATTATAAATGCGAAAGTTTTTATGAACGCAGGATGTATGGATGTTTCTTACTCAACCACACCAGAATGCCTCTGAAGATCTAGATGAAATTTGGCACAGAGATAAATTATAGTCTGGATTAGAACGTTGGCCTACTACATTCAGCCAGCGGCTACGTCCGCGCGAAACTCAAAAATTATTCCAAATATACAAGGGAAAATACTCCCGGGATATATATATGTATCTTATGTAATATTCTTATGTAAAAGCTACACTACTATGAAAATTCATAAAAATCCAGTTTAGTAGTTTTTGCGCGAAAGAGTGATAAACACCCATGCATCCAAACTTTGTCATTTATAAATATTAGTAGCAGTGGCGGCGTAAGGCGTGGGCGACGTAGGCCACCGCCTACGGCCTCGCGGTACACGGGGCCTCGCGCCTCAAAAATTTTTATGCATTGCTTCAAAGCGAGAATAAAATAAGAAAAGATATAAACTAATTTTGTTGTGAAATATGTTTTTTTAGTCTAGCAATATTTGCTTACGTTGCGTAACTATTATATCGCGAGTAATCCTTGCCGCCGCCGACCAGTGCGGGGAATACCTTGTTTTATTTGTTTACTTTCTTTACCAAACAAATTCAGCCATAATCAGACACAAAATTAAGCAACAACACGGTTTTAAGTGACGAACATTATTCTTTGGCGCAATATCCCTTTAAAAATAATCACTGAATCAAGAAATCAGAAACTGTCAATATTTTAAAATATGTTAACATGATATTTTACCGATGCATAGATCATTGACCCCTATGGTGGTACCTTATACAGCATGAAGAAAATATTTAAATAAAATGTTGAATTATGTCCTGACTGCTGTCCTGATTGCATAAATATCACTGGCAGAATCATCGTCAGTACATAGAGTCATATTTTTTTTTAAATGGAATTCCATTGATTGTTTTTTGGACTGGAAGCATCCTTTGAAAGCCGATATTTAATTTATTGGTATTGTCATCTCCACCTATATATTTAAGATTTGTAATTTTTCATTAATATTGATCTAATTTGAATTTTTATGAATAAAAACTTGGCAGTGTTCATTGTTTTGTTTTATTATTTTATTAAATCCGTCTTCAGGTCGCCACAGAACAGGGCCTTGCGAAATCTGTCTTGCCCACATCAAATTTAGGTCTTGCCCCGCCACTGATTAGTAGGATGTGTTATTCTTATAAGCTATAAATTAGTGTAATATTTCATCAAAATATTTTCAGCTGTTTTTGCGTAAAAGAGTCCACACTATCCATCGATCCAAACTTTGACATTTATAATGTTAGTAGGAAGTAGTCTGATTCTGACATAAACTTATATAACTGTAAAGTTTCATCAAAATCGATTCAGTAGTTTTTGCGTGGAACAGTATCAAATATCCATACTAATAAACTTTCAGATATACTTTATGGATAAGTACGAAGTTGGTTTGCCACGGGAAACAAACGTGTACGTGGTTAAAAAGTTGCAAGCAAGACACACAAGAAGTGAGCAATGTCCTTCTCGTAACCTATGTCCTTCTCCAATATACAATTTAACTCTCTGCCAAAATTCCTCAATGTTGGTTCATCGATTTAGGAGTAACAACGTAACAGACCAGACCATGGCATGCTAAGACAGATCCCAGGGATCCAATGGTGGGTCGCGGATAAATTTGAAAGAGAGTTACCGCGGCTCTGGCGCAAGCAACTGAAGGAACACGGGTGGGTTTTAGTCAGTAAAAGTCTGACACGCCCTCCCGCTTCACCCAGAGCGGGAGAAGTCATTGGATGATTTCCCACCCAAAAAAAAAAAAAAAAAGGGATCCAATGGTGTGCTATGTGTAATCCTAAGGACAGCTTATTTTTATAAATAAATAAATATTAACAAACAGATAGACAGCTGTACTTTCGTATTTTTAATGAATAGGGATTTTTGAAATAAAAATCCAAAATACACTTTTGGTGCTAAGAGCATTAAGTTTTTTTTTTTTTTTTTGTAACAGCAGTGGTGACCGAGTGGTTAGGGCCTCGATTTACCAGTAGGTCATAGGTCATGTAGGTTGAAGGAACCCGAGCAGGCACTTTACTTTCTATAATTTATTTAATCACCACAGCTCTCAAAACGGTGATGGAAAACATCGTGAGGAAACCGGCATGACCTAGAACCAAAAATCCAAAGACTTGTGACATCCATGAACCCGTGGCCACCGGCCCGCGTGGTGGATTAAGACGGTACCCTGACTAAAAAAATCGGCATGAGATATGAGTATTCCTATTGGTCTAGCGGCACTGGTGGCGCATACAGTAGTGAATACGCCCAGATTTTAGTATAAAATCTTTATAAAATCGAATTCTGGTATTTTGAAAAAAAAAAACTACAAAAATGTTCGTTATTAAATTGTCTATCCATTAGTGTTAGTACAAAAAATAATTAATGAACACTTTACGAGGAGATGCATAATATCAATAATTATTTCTCATTTTTATAATTATTTGAAGGAGATTAGTGAAATACATACAACATTTAAAAAAAACTAAATCTACCATTTTAGAATCAATATTATGTAGAAATTTAATGTATTTTTATTAACTGATATTTATTTTTAAATAACGAGTAGATAGCTCCTAAAAACAGCACAAAAAACGGCTTGCGTGGCGTTTTGCTCGGGGTACCGCCTAAAAGCCCATTCCTACTCACAGAGAAGAGGGCTGTGTCCCAGCAGTGGACATATTAAAAGGCCGATATTGACACTTATGCTATTAAAATCCCCATTTAACAGAAATTTATCCAATTAACAATTACAAATGACGGGCACAATGGCACCGGTGACGTATTCAAGATGGCTACCGGAAGTGAGTCGACGACGCTAACGACCCGTTTCCACAAATATGGCGCCGTTTCCGGCCCGTCAACGCTTTTGTGTGAATAATTAATTTCGAATGTCTCAATGATTTTAGTTGAAGTTTTCATTTTGAAAGGATTTAAGATGAATTTGTATGATGATCTTATCTATTCACGGTTTTGACGTGAGTTTTTAATTTTTGGAGTTAGGTGGAACAGGGTGTAAAGTAACACAAACCTCTATAGAAAAGGGAGGATCCTCCGACCAGACGGGTGTTGTGTTTGGTCCGGGCAACTGCCCGACGGTTATTGTCGGTCTGTTGTTTGTGTTCAAATCGCGCCGAAAACTTTGCTTGCGCGATGCAGGATTTTGCGCGATGCAGGATTTGTGTGACGTCATGTCTAGTTAGTAAGTGGCGGCGTTGGTGCCGCTACACATTTATTTACTTTCCAAGTTTATCTTGGATATCGCTGACAACGGTGAAGGAAGACATCGTGAGGGAACCGGCATGTTTTAGAACCAAAAAAAAGCAAAAAATAATAATAAAAAATTGAACCCACCACGGTTAAAAAGTAATTAAAAAAGGATAAAATAATTTAAAAATCCCAGAATATCCGTCGGGGGCTGCCATTAAATTAACTAGTTTTGCTGTTTTATAGTAACGTGAATAACTGGAGATTTTTTAACGCTATACTTACACCCTAGTAGGGACCTTTAGAAGTTGATGATGATACTTATTTTTATTTACGACTAGCTGACCCCTGCGGCTTCGCTCCCGTCAAAATTATAGCCTATGTTACTCGGGAATAAAATAGCTTTCCATAGGTGAAAGAATTTTTAAAATCGGTCCAGCCATTTCAGAGATTAGCCGGAACAAACAGACAGACAGTCAGACAAAAATTGTAAAAAAAAATATTTTGGTGTATGTACCGTATAGTTATACATATACATGTAGTAAAAAAGAAAAAAAACGGTTTTTTCAATATTACAAACAGACACTCCAATTTTATTATATGTATATAGATGAAATTTAAGATAGTGATGGCAGTGCCCGACAGATATTCTTAGGTTTTTAAATTATTTTATCCTTTTTCAATTACTTTTTAACCGTCGTGGGTATGTTCAACATTTTTAATTTTGCTTTTTATTTTAAACTTTTTAGAGAGCATAGATATTAAATAGGATTTATATAAAATCGGACTGGTAGTTTTGGGAAAAAATAGCAACATGGATTTGCACAAACAATGTTTGCTGCAGCGCCCCTTGGTCAGTTGTCACCGTAACACCTATCTAAGAACAAGCACAAATCTAACCCGAACCCATAACTGAAAACTGCATCAAAATCGGACCAGTAGTTTTGGAGAAAAATGGCAACATGGATTTGCACAAACAATGTTTGCTGCAGCGCCCCTTATTGAGTTGTCACCGTAACGACTATCTAAGAACATGCACAAATCTAACCCGAACCCATAACTGAAAACTGCATCAAAATCGGACCAGTAGTTTTGGAGCAAAATGGCAACATGGCACAAACATCCTCTCACCCCAAACGCATATACCGTCTCCGTTCCGTCGTGGGTACAAATTCAAAGACATGGGACATCTACCAACCCGCACTGGACCCGCGTGCTGGGTTACGGCCCATGCCCTCTCGCCGAGACGACTCCTGCACGCACAACGTATCAAATGCAAGTCTAAGTGAGGAGTGGAAAAAGGAGGTCCATGTATCCTATCCTATCCCTCATTATAAGATTCTCAGTAAGCCGCCCGAAGTCTGGACATTCACCCAGAGAATGGCAATAGGTTCTGGATTACTCCCAATCCTTGCCAAACTTCTGGACCCCCCTGAAGTTGGCTTTCCGATGTGCAAGACACGAAACGGTGCTGTTTTTGTATGAGATTTACTACTGCGCAGCAATTGTAGCCAACTTCAGGGCGGCCAAGGACTATACATGGGATTTACACTTAACTAAACAAACACACCACCACTTAATATTCTTTCTTTCCTTCTTTCTTTCTTAACCATGAATAGTCAACATTTGGGTGTTTTTTACGGTTCCGTACCTCGAAAGGAAAAAATCTCCCCTTATAGGATCACTTTGTTGTCCATCCGTCCGTCTGTCTGTCTGTCAAGACCCTTTTTCTCAGGAACGCGTGGAGGTATCAAGCTGACATTTATATCAAATACTCAAGTCAACTGTCCCTTAAAGCTGTGAAAAATACAAACTTCTAAGCCAACGCAATCAGAAGATGCAGCCGTTTATGCCGCAAATTTTCGACACTCGCAAGGGAATCAAAACCTACAGGATACTTCCCGTGAACTCAGAATCTTGAAATTTGGTACGAAGCAACGTCTTATAGCACAGATAAAGGAATAATTGCGATAACCGTAAATTTTTAGTTACATCATATAATAAAAATATTTTTAATAATTTTAAACTTACTACCCCTTTCCTCATGAACGCCTAGAGGTATTAAATTGAAATTCATATCTAAAACTCAAGTCTATAATTCATTTAAGCTGAGGTTTGTACAGAACCCTCGGTGCGCGAGTCCAACTCGCACTTGACCTTTTTTTTACACCTCTGATTCTCCATTCAGAGACTACAGGCGCGATGGTTGTCAAACTCTCTTTACCGGTAACCAACAATTTAGCCTTTGATAAACTCTTGAATTTTCCTCATAATTGTGTCTGCCTTTTAGTACCGACAAAATGTTGCCAAAGCGAGCCTTTTTAAAACATTTTTGGCATATTAAACAAAAATGCGGTCACAGTAGAAACAAAGTCAAAAACTTTTCATTAATTTGTTCTCCTGAATATCACACTTCACACTTATGAAAGTGAAGTGAAAGTTTGTGAGTGTGTGTGTGTTTGTATGTTTGTTAATTCTTCACGCTCAAACGCCTTGACGGATCTGGACGAAATTTGGCACAGAGATAGATTATAGTCAGGAATAGCACATAATGATACTTTTTTTCTCGGGAATATGTTCCTTCAGGACAATTTTCGACATTCACGCGGGCGATGCCGCTGGAAAAAGCTAGTTTTTAACCGACTTTCCAAAAAAGAGGAGGTTATCAATTCGACTGTATTTTTTTTTTATGTTTGTTACCTCAGAACTTTTTACTGGGTGGACGGATTTCGATGATTTTTTTTTATTTGAAATCTGGTGCTTGTCATGTGGTCCCATTTAAATTTCATCAAGATCTGATGAAGAACTTTGGAGATATACATCGGAACTCTTCAATAAATGACTGCAAACCACTCGGGATAGCTGCAATCGCATGTCTGTTTATTGTTTTTACCATTACATAACATAACATCACACTAGTACCTACGCTCTAAAGAGGGTACGCAGGTGTGAACAGTTAACCCTGGTATACTCTCATTCCACCGATTTTGTTTAAGTTTTATGTTATTGGGATAATCCATTCTGGCTTCACTTTGGATATTATAGGTGCCTAACCTTTAGAACTGGTCCATTATTTACCACAACTAAAAAGTAAAAAATAAAAATAAACTTTTTACAAAAAATACACCCGACTTCCAAATAAAAACACTACAAAGTGAAAAATAAATTCAATTTCGGAAGTCGGTGTCAAAAAACGAAGAAAATAAAACAGGAACACCGACTTCCGCAATTGAATTTATTTTTCACTTTGTAGTGTTTTTATTTGGAAGTCGGTTGTATTTTTGTAATAAGTTTTTTTTTACTTAAACTGCTGATCCAATTACACACATTGCTCATTGCACTTTAATTTTCGACTTTCACGCGGGCGAAACTACTGGCAGAAGCCAGTCGTAAAATAACACCTAAAGTGTAATAGGCTGTTTGTACACAATTGGTCTATCGACTATCCGTTCTGCGAGCAAAGTGACTTTCTTCAATTCATATCTTATCTTATCTTATGGAGGGGCCGAGAAGCAACTCGGACACTTCGACCCATTGGGATCTATTGTGGTCCCCTAGATAACTTACTCCTCCCCAATCGCGTTGAAAACTCTTTTCATGAGTCTTACAACGAGACTAGGAGATATGAGCCTATAGTCTTCTGGTTTAGGATATCCAACCCCTAGTAGACTCATTCGCTTACCAGCCACTGCATCGCATGTGGGTGTCGCGGTTAGACCCATCTTCATGAGCATGTCGTTGGTTCCAAAGTGCCCAGTAAAGGCCCCAAGCGGGTAGCGGATTTGCCCCCTGCTCATACTCCAGATGCATTCCCGGGCTTTGAACGTAGAGCCTAGGAATTTCTTGGAGTGTTGTAGACCAGTAGTATACAGCCAGTGTATTCGTTGTCTGTGATCTGCAAACTCCTTAAATGTGGCTTTTACGAGACACGTCGAAATGCCTACACATGGTTCTGGTACCCACAAAATCATTTGCTGAGCCCTCTCTTGCGAGTTCATCTGCCATTTCGTTACCATGGATTCCTTTGTGTCCTTCTTCAATTCATAAGTACTTTCTAAGTATATCTTGGATATCGCTGACAACGGTGAAGGGAAACATCGTGAGTAAACCTGGACCACAGATAATATAATACTAGCATACAGATGCCTCATCCCATACAAAGAAACCGTGCCGACGTAACTAGCGTTTTTCATCTGCTTAATCTTGTTATTTTTGTAAGGACATCAATCGCGTTCGATCCCGTTTCACGGCAATAGATGGTGTTAGCTGCGGCTTGCAAGTAAAAGGGTTTACTAGGTTCGTGAATATTTTTTCTTTAAATACAGTGAAGGTTCGTTTTATAGTATTTTTTTGCACGTTTTTACAGTTTTTTTTGCAACTAAAAGCGTTACAATGCAAATTTTAACAATCGAGTGGAATGCCTCAGTAATTTAAAAATGCGCCATCTACTGGGAACAATTTTAAATGATCCGTTCAAATAATCTTTGAAATGTGAATTAAGAGCCTAATATTCCATAATTTTGTACCTACTTAGGAGAGTTGATTAAACAAGAACATACAATTTTTATGTTCAATTCCAGAAAATGTTAATTTTACACACATTTTATTGTTTTTTGTGTACATGTCGCGCCATCTAGTGAGATTTATTTGAACCAAATTTTCTCTCTTAGCAATGAGACCCCGTGCCTGGACTTATAGTTAGTTTGTAAGTTTGCGCCCCGTTGGTGTAATTGCTGCAAGGCGTTCCAGTGCGAGGATCAAGATCACCACGATTGGCGAGTTCAGACTTATTTAACTATAACGTCCAGGTTCCCTCACAAAGTTTTCCTTCACCGTTGTAAGCGATGACCAAGTTAAACTTGGAAAGTAGATATGAATTTGAAAAAGTCACAATGGAAATTGCTCGGCTTTGAACCCACGACCTCAAGCATGAGAGGCCAGTTCTCAAAATAATTATACTTAAAACTAGTGAGCTTGAAATTGTCACGCAAAAAATAAGAAAATAACAAATCCGGCCGAGTGCGAGTCGGACCCGCGCACGAAGGGTTCCGTACCATTATCGCTAAAAAATCACGTTTGTTGTATGGGAGCCCCGCTTAAATATTTATTTCATTCAGTTTTAAGTATTTGTTGTTATAGCGGCAACAGAAATACATCATCTGTGCAAATTTCAACTGTGTAGCTATCACGGTTCATGAGATACAGCCTGGTGACAGACAGACAGACAGACGGACCGCGGAGTCTTAGTAATAGGGTCCCGTTTTTACCCTTTGGGTACGGAAATCTAAAAAAATAAATACGATATAGTATCAAGACTAAACAACCTACGGCCTACGCGATCGTAGCAATGTTTGCTACGCCGTAGCAATTTGTGCTACGCCGTAGCAAGCGCGTAGCGTCACAAAAGGGATTGCCCTTTCAAACCGCTTGACAAAAAAAGTATGCTTGGATGGACGGATGGAAGTTTGTTACTCAATCACGCTAGAACGGCTGAACGGATCTGGATGGAATTTGGCACAGAGATAGATTATTGTCTGGATTATAGTCTGATTTGGTTTAATCAAAATTTGTGTGTAGTTTTGTAGCAAATCAATACTTTTACTTTATTTTCTTTTTAATAGCACATAAGCTACTTTTCATCCCGGTATAATGTTCCCTGTGGATCAGAAAACAGTTTTCAGGCGGGCAAAACCGCTGACAGAATCTTGTAGAGAAAATATACTACTACTTACTTACTTACTGCTACTTTTATCAATAGTGCTAGCATTTCAAGAGTTCTTCTGCATATTTTAAGTTTATAAAACTTCATTCGTTTTGTGGAAAATAAATACTTTTCTTTCTTTTTAGTTTAGCTTAGTTACTATAAGACCTACAAAAGCAATATTTCCTTCCAATGCTTTTGTTTTTTTAATGAGTAGAAATCCTTGCCTTGTAGTGGGACAGATTGATGAAGCGAGTTAAAAAAATTACGAGAGTTTCCCCAATAGAATTGTAACGACTTTTATGACGTCACATTCGAACTAAAAACAAAAACCTGCGTCGCGCAAGCAGATTTTCCGGCGCGATTTGAACACATACAACAGTCCGTCGGTAACCCGGACCAGGGGCTCCCTAAGCACGAAGTCCGTAGTTTCGGCCTACGACCTACGGACGGATGATTGCAAATAATTAATTTCAACAAAATTTGACAGTTGTGCCTACTCCCGATGTATTTTTACCCACTATTTGCATCCGTCCGAAAAATTAAACTTAACACTTGTTTTTTTCACTCCAAAGTTTCGGCATACTTTCGGACAGGACCCGTAACTTCGTTGACGGAGATAGGGAGTAGAGCCCCTGACACAACACCCATCTGGTCGGAGGACCCTCCCTTTTCAAGGGAGGTTGTGGAACTTTGCACCATGATGTGATACGGAACACGGTGGGAATATTAATAGGCTGATGATGTCATCAGTCTATTAATGTTCCCACTGCTGGGACACAGGCCTCCTCTGTGTGAGAGGGAATGGGCCTTAATCCACCACGCGGGCCCAGTGCGGATTAGTAAATGTCACATGTCTTCGAATTTTTGTTTCTAGGACATGCCGGTTTCCTCACGATGTTTTCCTTCACCGTTTTGAGAGCAGTGGTGAAGAAATAATTTACACAAAGTAAAGCGCCTGCCTGGGCTCGAACCCTCGACCTACAACTTGTAAGTCGCGGCCGATACCACTGGGCCACCACTGCTCTCTCTGGTGTTCCGTATACTGCCACAAAAACAAAAGATGCCGATAAATGGTCAAACCTACACAAAATAGAGGTTGTCGATATTAACCTTTTTATTTAAATCAGTTAACAAAATTGTCCGATTATTATATCCAGCCACATCCAGGCTGCCTGAAAGCCATATAATATAAATAAAAGGTAAAGGTCTAGAGGTTAACCTAAATCAAACCTTAGAGCCGATTGAGCGACCCTTTTCATCTATGTCATTGGTTCTCAACCTGTGGCTCGCGGACCACACACAGGTCTGCGTAAAATTTGTGAAATTGAAAACTTTTCAACAAAAAATTACATTGTTATTATTTACGTTCTGGTTTGAAAGGAGATGTAGACAAATATTAATAATAGTATGCTTGGATGCCCAAACCGACCATGTTGAGAGAATGGATGAAATGCGACAAAAAAAAGTGGAAACGCCGAGAGGGGCCTCCCTAGAAGGATACACAGATCTTAGTGGCAATGTTCTTCAGAAAGGCCAGGTGTGCAGTATTCATAACCAGCACGTGTATGGCTAGATGTATGATCGTAAATAAAGCAAAAGAAGTTTCTAAGGATCGTAGCAGTTGGTGTTCCGTAGTTTCTGCCTACTCCCATGCGAAAAAGTGGTGATTATTTTTGAGTTGAAAAGTATGCATCGGAATACCATAATAAAACAATGTATCCTAGCTGTGTTTGGACTTATTGGAATTGTCATGAGATGCACTCGTTATTTGTGCAACAAAAAAGTGAACATATAACTTTTTTCCAAAAAATTGAAACAGTAGTACTTTGTAGTGTTTTGATTTGGAAGTCTATTGAATTATTATGGTAAAAAGTTTTTTATAGAACAAGACAGTTACTGTATACTATTTTTTACTGGACTTTGGCTCCAGCGCACAGCAAAGAAATCAAAGTGGTCCCAAGTCAATAAAAGTTTGGGAACCCCTGAACTATACCAAACCTCAGAGGGCCGTGACCCTAATGTGTTATGGATCAGCAGATAAATTATATTCGGATGAGATAATTTAATTTTTATGTGAACATTCTATTACATACCAAGACATCCTCCGTGCTTCGGAAAGCACTTTAAATTGTTAATTCTGACTGTTATTTGAAGATCTTTGAAAGTCGTTCCAGTAGTCAGAAACCTGAAAATTGTTCTCAGTCTTGCCAAGTTGTACCAATTACCTTCACAAATGGACAGTAAAATCAGAAAGTAGGATAGCGGCGCACCGAAGACAGAGACCGCCACTGCGAAAAGAGCGTCATTTTGCACGCACACATTGACATTGCGATTTTACAGGGATTCTTGGGCAATATTGGACCGAGCTCAGTCGCGGCTGTCACGAGTGCTTTGTGCGGGCGTTTGTCACGTCATTTATTACGTACTGTAACGTTGAATTGGGGGTTACCTTTATTAATTGTTATATACCGAATTTACTTTAAATTCATTAGTATTTATGAAGGATCTGGATGTCAACAACTGTTAGGCCACCTAAAGGACATAGCTCTTGTAACAGGAGACAGAGTACTTTTATTGTATGGGACATAGGGACGTGTAATTTGAAACATAAGTGTAGCTATTTACGTAAGCTGCGGCGAAACCTTTAATTCTGTGCTTGCTACTTTGTGATCATTTGTTGACAAGATCAATGAACGCTACTATTACGCCTGCAGTGGTTGCTTAAATACAACAAAAAACAGTGCCTTCTCGTTCTTCAAATGTCCAAACCGTACAGAAAGGTACGTAGTAAAACGCCAGTCTTTAGGTACTGTAGTTTATTTAAATATTTATTCTATACCTAAATAAACTACCTACTCCTTTAAAACATTCAGAATCAAGATAGTAACAACCCTAGTGAGTCTGCCAAGTTTAGGTGTCAATTTTCGAAACGGCGGGAGTGGTCCTTATGGTCCTTTCTATTTTAGGTAGAATCACTTAATTATTATTTTCATACTTTTTATTTTGACATTCAATAGTGCCGTTTACCTCGCTCGTAAGCCAGGTGACAACTTACTAAAGGTAAATTGTCACTGGCAAAGTCGAGCGTAAACGGCCGGCAGAATTCCTATACGCTGGTCAGACCAAATCCGAACCTCGTTGAACGTCAAAGCCTTAGAAGCCGTGCATGTTGCTGGGAATGGGAGCAGGTGGAGAAACATCATCCAAGATACATTTTTGAAATCATTATGTGGTCACAACCCCCAGCATTGGGGAATCGATGCAAGGAGGAGTGCCGTTTAATGACATGATAAAAATAAATGTTTTGACTTTGACTTTTTTTTTTTTATAACCTATAGGCTCGCGCTTGACCACAATCTCACCTGATGGTAAGCGATGATGTGGTCGACGGTGAAAAACGCTTGCCTAGAAATAACCTATTCACTCCTGACTTAAAGACCCCTAGATTGTTGCTATCGGGCAACACAGACTCCGGCAGGGAATTCCACTCCTTAGCTGTACGCATAATAAAAGTGTTCCCAAAACGTTTTGTGCGTATGGGTGGGATGTCTACCATGTATCGATGGCGCATCGCCGTACGTCTGGTAGTCCGATAATGGAACGGGCTAGGTGGAATTATATCGTGCAATTCCATCGCACACTCCCCGAAATGTAACCGATAAAAAACCGACAGGCTGGCAACTCGGCGACGATGTTCAAGACTCTGGAGCTTTGACTTGACCAGCGCCTCATCGCCGAACTACTACTACTACTTTAAGTATCTATCGTGTTACCCAGTTACTGGGTTTTCGAGGTCAGAAAGGCAGTCTGGAGCATTATAAATAAAGGCTAGAGGCTGACCTAAATCAAACCTCTGCGCGACCCTTTTCATCTTTATCAAACTTAAGTCGGGTTGCGACCCTAATGTATGATGGATCACGACAGAAATTACATTCGGGTGGGATATTTCTTTTTTCTATTCCTCTATTCATACAGTCAAACAAGCTATTTGTATTAAAAGCCTTACTTGCACAGCTACTTGTACAGTATGTTGTGACCACAGATATAAATCTAACTAGATGACGCGATTGATTGTACTTCGCGTGCCAAAAACGGAGTAAAGTTCCGATCAATGATCATAATCTGAGCTTTTCATTTAGCATTATCGACGCTGGAAATCTACCGAAATCTAGAAAAATGCCATATTGAGCTGTAAAGAATGTATAGATAAAGTTGGCCGAGGCATTCGAAATGTTTTCTTTCATTAGTAAGTAAATTTGTTTTTAAATTGTTTGTGAAAAACTGGAACGCTTGGTTTTCATACTGATGGAGCGACTTGCGTTATCTAGTTAGATTTATGTCTGTGGTTGTGACTGAGAAACCAGTCAACTCTCAAGTAAAAGTTATTACATCATACATCTACTTAGGACTTAATTAATACCTTTTACATAAACTCACGCCTTTTTTCTATGAGGGTAGGTAGAAACTACCGAACGCCCCCTGCTACGATCCTTAAATAACCTTTTTGTACAAAAAATGATTACGTTCACAGTAAAAAATAAAAAATAATATTGTCTGTGCAGTGAAAAAACTGAATTCATATTTTTAACCGACGAAAAAAATGGTGGTTCTTAATTCGACAAGTATATTTTTATGTATGACCACGCATAACTTTTATAGAATTGTCCGATTTCAAAAATACTTTTTTTATTGGAACGAGTATACCTCAATGTTGATGCCATTTTTTTTTTTTTTCATTCATTTTTTTTCATTAAAAATATTTTATTATTAAAAAGCGTGGGGTGCTTTTGAATATATGTTCAAAATGACTCTACTTTTACCAATATCTGTCAATAAAATATTATAACTATTGACAACAAGAACGCCAAGATTTTTACAACACTTTTTTTTTGTTTGTCGCACTATTCTTAATTTAAATTTATTGAAAATTATTTTCTACTTTTTAGTTTGGTTTTTTATTAAAGCATGTTTTTTTTTAACTAATATTATTTGTTTAAATACATAACAATCACTCTTGATTCAATCATTATTAAATTTAAGAGTTGGCAGAAACTACAAACGTCTTTCCGAAAAATAAAAAATAAATCCAAGCTTTTAAAATCGCAGTTATCTGTCAGTCCAGTTTCCTAATCTCTTAATGGCTACTTTTCTATCTCAGTTTTATCTCTGGAGAAATCAATCTCGCCACCACCCTCGTTTGATGACAGTATTAATCTTTTTTTATATAGCGTTCCGTAAAGAAACTGGGTTGTAAAAATTGTTCTGAAGGTTTTATTTTAAAAAGGGGGAACTCTTTAGTGGATCGTAGATTAGAAACTCATACAAGAATGGAGAATTTAGCTGTCCTATACATTTTGATACTTTTAATGTTTTGTATAAATGTATAAGTATGATTACTACTGTCAGTGCAGTCTGTGTGTCACTCTTTCACGCAAAAACTATTCTACTGATTTTGGTGAAACTTTACAGCAAATTTACATATAGAAAAAATAGAAAAAAATATATAATAATAAATAATAATCATTTATTTTCAAGTTACACAGACTCATTATAATAAAACATAAAAATACACAACAAAAAGAACACAAAAACACAACATATAAAGTTAGTGGGTTTTATCCCAACATTCACGCAGACAAAGCCGTCGGAAAAATCAAAGAAACAAAATTTGCTACACCAATAAATTTTTCTCCAATTTTCAGCCACCTTTTTTTTACAAATCCGATAAGACAACGTATGAAAAAGTAATGAATATTTCATTAAAAGCTTGTTAGCAAAAATTTTTAATGAATTTAATATTTTTGTATTCTCACACCCCATTTTATCTTTTGATAAATTAATTACAGATCTCCATCCCACACAAAAACGGCAAGTAAAAATATATTTCCTTTACATTTTAGGGTTCCGCAATGGAATAAAAAGACCCTTTTATAAATTTACATTCTTTCTGTATTTAATAGGTCTTTAAAACGAGTAGATTTTCTGGCGTAAAGGCATCGTTATATAAAAGGTTATTAATAAGAACATCTTAAAAGGAAATAGTCCAGGACGTTTTATTCAGAGAATTGGGGACCCAATTATGAATCTTTTTGTGTAAATGATTTGTGATTTCAATGGTGCCTATTTTTAACCGACTTCTCAAAAAGGAGGAGGTTAGACAGTATGTTTGTTCCTTTTTGTGTATGTGCACAGATTTCTCCGTTAATTGAGGACTGATTTTATCTGTCTTTGAAAGAGTACCTTCCTGAGGAGGGCCCATATAAAATTGGTGAAGATCTGATGAAGATCGTTGGAGATATACAACAAAACTCTTCTATAAATGACGGCAAAAATCTCAGATTTGCTGCAATCGAATGTGTGTGTATTGTACATTTCTGTAGAGCTTGCCAATAGTTACCAAAACTAAAAAGAGAAACCAACTTCCAAATACCAAAATCAAAATAGTTTATTTCAACTAAACCTTCAAGATACTTTTGAATTGTCAAAAAAAGATGAATCTAGTTGCACATTCGAAAGCGTCTGTAGGTCTCTATGGCGAAGAATGTGCAAGAAACTCCTAAAAACACAAAGAGAAAAATAACTTCAATTTCGCCAGTCGGTTTCAAAAAACAAAGAAACGAAACCAGAAACACTACGGTTTCACTTCGGGTTCAGCAACCAAAGAGTGCTAATGAGACCAGAAGCGATGAGGGAATGCATATTCGTTCGGGAAGCTGCTTAAATATCTGAAGGTTAATGTTAAGTGGCAGTGGGAACATTGGTCGCAGAACAGATGATCGATGGTGCCGACAAGTTCTAGAGTGGCGACCGCGAACGGGAAGTTGGAGCGTTGAAAGGCCTTTCTCTTGGTGGACCGATGACCTGATTGAGGCTGCGGGAAGACGCACAGGACCGAGTGATGTGACACTCGGGTAGGCCTATGTCGTGTTTTAGTTGAAACGATGATGATGGCTCCCGAAGTTCACGGTACCCTATTTAATGAGGGTTATCGAGTTTACATTTGCCGCTAGAAGGCGTGGTGCAGAGCTAGGCCTTTAAGATGTCAAATGTCACCGTATTTTGGCTTTTAGCGCGAGTTTATTTACTACTTTTTTGTTGTTGTGAATATTTTTTCAAAATAAGAGTTTTATGTTTTGGAAAATTTTAACCTACTTTTTGTCAAAAAAAAAAGTTAAATCAAAAAATAAAAAAAACCCGACTGCTTCAAAAGCGAACTAAAAAGTCTTAAACAAGGAAATAATCATGCTGTGCAATCGGAGGATACATATTCGCGGGCTGGCTGACCAAAATCTGGTGTATCCTCCGCCTGCACATCATGATTTTTTCCGTGTTTAAGACTTTTTAGTTCGCTTTTGAAGCAGTCGGTTTTTTTTATTTTTTGATTTAACTTTTTTTATTTATAACTTTTTAGTTAGTATTTTTTCGAATTAGATACATTTAAACATATAATTGTTATATATTTTTGAAATCACCTCTTAAAACCCTTTATTTTGATACCCCACATGATGGGTTTGGTAGAAAAAAAATCATTTGGGTCCCCACAATATGGCGCCCAAAATCCGCCATTTTTCTATTGTCTAATTTTAATGTAGCCTATGACACTCGCAGGGTTAAGACGAATCGATTGACGTATGAATCATAAAAATCGGCCAACGCGTTTGGTCTCTGGAACGCCATATAGGAACAAACATACATACATACATAGACTGATAAACACATTACCCTCCTTCGGCAGTCGGGTAAAAAGAGGCATGACGCAGTTATACCTACGTCATACTCGATGTTAAATTTATTTGAATGCGATTAAATTTATAACATCAAGCAGTTTGACTCAAACTTTGCTTCCGCGCGCGTTGTGACAAGTTTCAAAAGCTATATATTTTAAAGACCAGTGGCGCCAGTGGCGCCAACTGATGCGCACAAAAACGGTAGCCCTCATTGAAGGAGAATACAACACTTTCTGTAAATGTATATCTATCACAAGGCTTTATATTTAGCATCGCAATTGCTGTATTGTATATGTTTATCGAAACCAAGAAGAAGTTACGTTAGTAAGAGATAAGTTAAGAAGAATGCCGATGCATATAAAATATAAAAATATTTTTTTTTCCTTTCCAGTTTAATGTTTTTTTTTTATAAATTATTAATTAATATCAAAACTGGTAAGAAATAAAATTACGTAAACATATATTGGTTTTTATATATGTCGGAGATGGTTATCAATGAAGTTTGCGGGTAGTCAACATAATTTGTAATAACTTGTTTTCATTACTAATTTAAATGATTTTACTATCAATTATTGCCTAATAAATCGAATCATAATTTATTGAGTACTCGGTGTACGCATAGATTGATTTTTGGCAACTTATTTTGATAATAGTAATCGATGGTAATGTTCAAAACAATTGTTGACATGTTAATTAGATTATTCTTTGTGTTATCACCATTATTTGCTTACGACAATTATTCTTGTATTACTTGATGATTTAAGAATCTAAGTCTTATTTGATTAAGCACATTTTAGTGTTTTGTATCAGGTAAACACGTGACGTACTTCCGTACGTCATCGGACAGAGTTGTTGTGGGGGGATAGCAAGGTATAAAAGAGCTTGCATCTGTATGCAAGTTAGTCTATCTTCGGATTAGACTCAACACAGAGCTCCCCTGCTCTCGACAAAACTGTCGGTTTATTTGGTACAGCACTGCTGTATATTCACATAGCTGTATTGGCTTGCTGATGGCAAACGATACACTTTGTATTTGGGTGGCTTTGGCTGCTGTAAGAACTGTAACCTTAGGGGTTTGTTCGATTAACTGTATTGTTGTAACTATACCTTTTAACCTACTTTATCTTGTTACTTTTTATTGTTTTGTTATAGTGAAACTAGTACTGTAATTAAAAACCTTGTTATTGTTTGTAGTCTTGTTTATCCCAATAAAATGGGAACGCCAGACTCCTGAACATACATACCGCTCGGCTACCCCTGATCCTACATATATATATCGGAGGAAGGTTAATGATTAATGGTTAGGAGCGAAGAAATATCGCTTAATTCAGTTTTGTTTAGTTGGCAACATCTTGATACTGATTCGGATTTCAATTCGATTTTATTCGATTGGCAACACTTAGTTTTCTCCAGTGTCCAATGCTAGTGAAGGATTTAAATCCTAGAGGAAGGTGACACGTGACACACAATTTGGAAGGAGACGCGGGTTCGCGGGGTTGACTTGAGTAGAAAAGAACTGGAGACCGTATCGCGATTAAGTGTGATGAGTGGCATTATTGGTGCCGGTGGAGTTGCGTCTAAAAGTATCAGGCTAGTGAAAGTGATTACAAATTGGCGCGTCAACCCGCATAACCCACGATAAGCCCACAAGTTCTAGGGTATAAGGAAGGAAAGCCTCCTGTTTGCGACATATATATTTACATCCATTTCTCCGGATGATTTCACTACTAAATCCTACCATCCAACTAATATTATATGTATGTTTATTTTAACTACAATATATACATTATTATTCAATTTTACTTCAGTATTTTTAAAAAAAAAATATGCACCTGCCATGTTATCTCTCCACCACCCTTGGTTGACTGGTAGAGAATGCCTCAGGCATTAAGTCCGCCTATGTACTTGTATGTTGCATGAAGTTTTAATTATATAAATGCTAAAGTTTGTGAAGATGGATGGATTTTTGTTACACATTCCGACAAAAAAACTACAGGAAGGTTTTTTTTATGTAACTCTGGTTTGGAATAGCACATAGGGTATTTTCATCACGTCATAATGTACTTTTGGGATGATAAAACATTTTTCACGCGGGAGATGCCGCTGGCAGACGCTTTTAATTTACTAAGATATTTGGAGATGTTTCCACGCAGCAGCAGCTAGTCTATATCTATACTAATATTTTAAAGAGGAAAGATTTGTATTTTTAAAGACTTCAATAATTATTTCACCTTTGGGAAGCTACACTATCCCCGGGTGACATAGGCTACTTTTTAACCCCCGCCGGAAAAAGAATGGTGTTATAAGTTTCACGTGTGTTGCTGTGTATCTGTGTGTCTGTCTGTAGCATCATAGCGCCTAAATAGCGGATGAACCGATTTCGATTTAGTTTTTTTTTGTTTGAAAGGTAATTTTGTCGACGTTCTTACCTGTGTTTGAATAAAATCGGTTCAGCCGTTCAAAAGTTATGGGCGTTTTACTGTTTGAATCGCGGTGTTTTTGCAAGATAAATGTATCGGGGGTTTTATACATTTTGAAATTTTACTTATTATTCCTGTATTTCCACGGGAACGGGAACTACGCGGGTGAAACCGCGAGGCGTCCGCTAGCAATGAATAATCACTTAAGAGCGGACTCTAGTCAACAGGAATTTGAAAAATAGGTATTTGAAGAAACTATTGCCGTCGCGTCACCTCCAACCTCACCCCGTAAAGTGCGAAAGGGACAACTGCAGCTCAGGCTGATTTTACCTACAAAAACGACTAAAAGACGTTTCGTATTCTGCTGTTTTCTTCATGAAAACTGGTCTGATCTAAAAAATTCTTATATCAAAATTTAGAGGAAAAGTATATCTATGCTCCAATCATTTCCTTTTTTGTTAAAAACTTATAAATTTTGTCTGAAAGTCTTCTGAACATGGCGATAAAAACGGGCATTTTTTCGGATTTTTGTATTGTATATTCTTTTTGTGATTATGTTTTGGAAAAAAGGAAATGATACAGGCACGTATTAATTAGACCTAGATTTTATGGAAAAAAATCATTGCTCTAGAGGCATTATCCACGAAGAAAACAGCAGAATGTGTTTGTATGGAGAAAGTCTCACTAGAGTCCCCTCTTAATAAATTTTAATGCGAGCCGGAATTTAACATACATAACATCCCGCTTGTACTCTGCGAAGAGTTAGGCAGAGATTCACCTATAATACCCACATTTCGAATATGTATAAATAAATTTATTATACGGAACCCACGGTTAATATTAAAATTCCGTTCAGAGGCACTCAGTACTTTTCCTTCTATAAATATTTTAAAAAGATTACAGTTGTGAAAATTGTTTGCCCGAAAACTTAAGGAAAACCTGTTGTATGTTGGTTTTAGATATAAGATGTCTTTTTGAATATTTTTTCTCTTGGTGTACAATAAAGTGTAAATAAATAAATAAATAAAACCCGTGTAACTTCGTAAGGAAGGACTTATAAGCCTTTTTTTTGGTTGTAAATCATCCAATGACTTCTCACGCTCTGGGTGAAGCGGGAGGGCGTGTCAGACTTTTACTGACTAAAACCCACCCGTGTTCCTTCAGTTGCTTGTGCCAGGGCCGCGTCAACATTCTTTCAAATTTATCCGCGACAAGGATTTATAAGCCTGGAAATGCTAACCCGCATTGAGCAAGCGTGGTGATCAAAGCTCGTGCCTTCTGTGTATGAGAAGAGGCCTTTGTCCTGCAGTAGATCAAATTGCGCACAGTAGCTAGCAAGACTCATCTAATGCATGAAAGTATCTTTTGTACAGCTTCACACATCTTTTAGGCGCCCTTGAGTAGCTGATTTTAAAAAGAGAATCACGTCTAAACGGCTATGTGTATTTTTTTGGAAAAAATATATGTTACATAAGACTATATTCTAGATAATTTGATCTAAGAAAATTTCGAGTTTTATTCGTATAACATAGCGTAATAAATTTGTCAAGTTGTGTCTAAATGGACAAAAAAACGACAATCGCACCAAAACTTACATTAAAATACGCTCGGCGGGCGTATGCCTATGGTCTGACTAATATTATAAATGTGAAAGTGACTTCATTCGTTTGTTACGCTTTCATGTCTAAATCGCTGAACCAATTTCGATGAATTTTGGTACAGAGATAGAAGAGGCGAACGGCTATAGACTAGTTCTTTTTGCATAAAATTTGAAGGGAAATGGGGGGGTGATTTGCATGACAAATTACCAGGAGATCAGAATCATGAACTAAAATTTCCGAGGCTGGAATCATGAGTGGTAAAGGCTCAGAAACTATCAGGCGACCAGGATTATGGAACAGCGTTTCCAGGATTGGAAGCATGTGCAAGTATGTCACTAACTCACAAACTAACAGTTGAATAGAATCACGATGTTTTTTTTCTTTTTATTGACAACCAGGATTGATAGACAAATTCTAAGCGTCGTCGGGCATAAGCTGGTAAATATAAAAGTATTGAATCTTAAATAGAAACTTTTATATATTTGTCCAACATCAATTTTTTTGTGTTAACAAAAAAAAATCTTGTTTAAAAAAAGGAACTTTGTCTGTTTGTAGCTTTTGATTCAAGTGTATTTGTGTCATAGTTACTGTTAACTACACGGCACATGTTACTACGGCATGTCCTAGAACCAAAATATCGAAGACATGTGACATCTACCAACACGCACTGGGCCCGCGTAGTGGATTACGACCCATTCCCTGTCACAGAAAGGAGGCCTGTGTCCCAGCAGTGGGCACGTTAAAATACTGATAATGATGAGTTACTGTTAATAAAGTATGTTATAATCTACTAGCGACTCGCCCCGGCATCCACGGGACAAATTATAAATCCAAAACTTCCTCATATATCACTCTTTCTATTGTTGAAAACTGTATAAAAATCCGCTGTGTGGTTTAGAAGAATTTAGCGGAAAAACAGAAATGACGTCGACAGACGCGGACAGCGACTTTGATTTATAACAAGAATATTAAGGCGGTACCCCGAGCAAAACGCCGCGCTAGCCGTTTTTCGTGCTGTTTTTAGAAGCTATCTTTTAAATTCGTTATTTATAAAGAAATATCAAGTAATAAAAATACATTAAATTTCTACATATTATTGGTTCTAAAATGGTCGTATACTTTTTTTTAATGAGGTATATGTTTCACTAGTCTCCTTCCAACAAAACCATAAAAATGAGAAATAATATTTGATAACATGAATCCCCTCGTAAAGTGTTCATTAATTCTTTTTTGTACTAACACTAATGGATAGACCATTTATTAACGAACATTTTTGTCGCATGTTTTTTTTCAAAAGACTTAAAATCGATTTTATAAAGATTTTATTCTAACATCTGGGCGTATTCACTACTGTAATTCATGCGCCACCAGTGCCGCTAGGCCAATAGGAATGCTCATATCTCATGCTGATTTTTTGGTCAGGGTACCGCCTTAAGAAGAAATATGGGCAGAGAGCGTCGACTGAATTTCCTACGTAAAAAGCTCGAGGTTTGGCTCTCGCCTATTTCCACCTCCAATATTAGACCAATTTAAAAGATATTCTATAAACTGAAAAATTAAGATGTATAGTATGTCCCTATGTTTTCCTTTTTTCATTTATATTTATCAAATTTGTACACTAAGCCTCTGTTGACAGCGCAATTTTGAGCATTTTTTGAGGGTTTGAGCTTCTAAAGATAATGTGTCATCAAAAAGGAAAACATAAGTTAAGGAGCTCCGTAATCAAAACTATCGGATATCCGAAATAAAAAACTATCCGTAACCGTAATTGGTTTCTTTATCCGAAATTTCATATACATAACATTAATACTATATAGAGATAAAACAAAAAAATATGCCTTCTAGGACATAAATTGTAAAACGAGACGATATTTACCCGACTGGGTTATGTGTTTTAATGCAATTGTTTGCCAGATAATTAAAAAAAGAAAATTTATTTGGTAAGTGAATTGTTAAAAGATATCACTTGTTAAAACTGCTATTACTTATAATTATAATGAGACCGTAACTGTCAAATGCTTTTGTGCGTTGCTGATATGTTTTATTATAGATTTATATTTAAAGGACTTTTTCTAGATTTTAGACGATAATATTTTACATAGGCCTACTAAAAATAACAATAAATAATATTGTTACATTAATATCCTTTTTATACGAAATAATATTGACGCTTTTCAACAAAATCTCTGTCCACTACTACACAATAAATACAAAATACTCACCCTAAATATAAAACTTGAAGACACCAACCGACATTTTGGACAAACAAACTAAAATATAATTATTCTGCTATATATTTAATAAATAATAATTTGTAAAAATTAATACTAACTAGGTTTCACGTCCGCACCGCGCGAAGCTGGCGGAGCGACTGAGATGGACCCAGTGATCTCCGATGCCCGAATAGAGAAGACCAAATTATTTTGAACTCTGACTTATACTATGCTATCCCCTCTTATATAAGTCAATAGTTGACGTCAAAGGGGGGAGGGGGATCCGAGACGACTGGTAGCGTCTTATCAGCTTCTGGCGACTGCTCCATTTAAAATACCACCTTGTTTCACTGTACCTACGTCTCAATTTCCACTGTCTCGTTGAATTTTCCAACACAACTGAAGACTGCAAGGGAGTTTGAAATATATAGCTTAACAAGTAAAGTTGATATTCGTGTGAAGTCAATACAAAAGCTACAGGTTTTCGATAAGTTTCCGCTGAAAATGCGAAGAGTGTTATCGGGGAAAACGGGGTAAATGCACTTTTTGATTACGTTTTTGATTTATGGCTTTTATCTTTGAGAATATAATGGACGTTAGTGATAAAAGGCTTTAAAGAGTTCGTAACTAAGTTATAACAGCCGTTTGGACTGAGCTGGGCAAAATACATGCTTTGCTTTAATTAAAATACAAATTATAATATACTATCTCGCATATTTTAGTCGTGTATTTGAAATTTATAATACAAAGTACAGTCGATCATCAAATCATGACATTCGGACTAATAAACTTAAATTTGGTAGAAATATCCGTTTTAACACGTTGACTGCCAACCTACGAGTATACTCGTAGTACAAGATCTGGGCCCCACTGCCAACAACGATTATTCTCGTAGTTTCTCACTCAATTCTAGACAAGTGGCAGTGAAAGGAGGGCGGGGTTAAATTTTTTTTTTTTTTTTTTCCAACTACGAGTATATTTGTACCTATCACCTATCATTTTGTATGGTGGCAATGGGCATAAAAAAAAGTTACTACGAGTATACTCGTTTGGCAGCCAACGTGTTAATGAAAATGACAATTGCCAAGATACTAGACAATTTGACGTAATCGATTGCCATTTTGCTTACGAAAGCTATCGAGCGCTAATTTCTGCAGACCGCACCCTTTAACAAGTTCGCTAAATGTATTTAAGTTCATTTGTATTTTAAAGCCTTAAGTATTTCAAATACTTACTACAAAATAGTCCAGTATCAGTATTTGAAAGCACTACGCCGCAGAAGCGACTTCCATAAATAATTAATATAATAATTTATCGCAAATAATAATCAATAATATTCAATGATGATTTAATGAAAACCACAATGTGGAATACCAATTTATGTTATAGTAATACTTAATGATAATTTATAAATAATCTAAGGAAATTATGTGATAGGAAATAATAATTACTATGCTAAAATTTCTATGTATTTATGGTAGAATAAAGGCGTTTTTATTTTATTTTATTTTTATTATCAGTATTTGAAAGACGAATTACAAATTATATTTTTTTTTTTAATTAAGTAAATTATTTCATCACCACTGCTTTCAAAACGGTGAAGGAAAACATCGTGAGGAAACCGGCATGTCCGACCTAGAACCAAAAATTCGAAGACATGAGACATATACCAACCCGCACTGGGCCCGCGAGTTGGATCACGGCCCATTTCCTCCCGCAGAGAGGAGGCCTGTGTCCCAGCAGTGGGAACTTTAATAGGCCGATGATGATGATATATTAAAAAACAAAGTAACTCGCCGTCCATACGCGATGAACTCAAAAACTTCTGAACGGATTTTTATGCAGTTTTCACCTATATAAAGAGCGAGAAACGAGAAAGGTTTTTGTATATAATTTGTTACGGGAGAAGTCAGGGCGGGTCGCTAGTAATCAATAAACCACATCCCGGAATACGAATACTAAACCAATCAAACTTTCAACATAAAATTAAACAACAAAAGTGCACTTCCACACTTATACCTGTAAAGCAACGCTCGGTACTTAATTTCTTCCTCCGTCCTTGTCTAACACGTGGCAAAATGTAGCGCCGTCTCTGTCATCACTTAGAAGTCCGATCCCATGGTTTTGACGTTATATCGCTTGCCTTTCCACGTGACTTCGCTTGGGTTAATATTTTCTGCCCATAACTTTCCCAACTTCATTGGGGTCGGCTTCCAGTCTAACCGGATTCAGCTGAGTACCAGTGTTTTATAAGGAGCGACTGCCTATCTGACCTCCACAACCCAGTAACTGTGTAACACGGTACTCCTTGGCAAGACTGGTGTCAGATCTCAAGCTTCTGACTTCCCGTAACGACTGTCGAAGATCTTCAAATGACAGCCGGGACGGCTTAACGTGCTTTCCGAGGCACGGAGGAATCTCGCAATGTAGGTCACCCATCCTCGGACCGACCTCGACAAGCGTTGCTTAAGATGAAATGCGGTCGCAGACAACCAACTGAATATCCTAAGTAAAAAGTCATAATTCGAGGTTTAGTTCTTGTCTATTTCCTCCTTCAATATTGTACCAAATTTAGTGCGCACGGTTGGCGCAGTGGTTGAGCGATTGACTGCTGCGCTGCGTGTCGCGGGTTCGATTCCCGCACGGAACAAATATTCGTATGATCTACAGATAGTTGTTCCTGCTCTGGGTGTTGTGTATGTGAGTTTATATGTTTGTAAACGCACCCACGATACAGGAAGAAATTCCTAGTGTGGGGCAACGTTTTTTAAAAAAAAAGAAAAATAAAAATTTAAAAGATATTCCATAAACTGAAAAAGAAAGATATATACTGTGCCCCTATGTTTTCCTCTTTGATGATACATTATATTTAGATGCAGCTAGAACCCTAAAAAAAATGCTCAATATTGCACTGTCAACAGAGGCCTAGTGTACAAATTTGACAACTATAAATGAAAAAAGAAAAACATGGAAGCACAACATATATCTATTTTATCATTCAATTTATAGCATATCTTTTAATATTATCCACTACCGGAGGAAGAAATAGGCGAGAGCCAAACCTCGAATAATGATTATTTTACTAAGGAAATTCAGTCAGTTCAGCTCTCTGCCAGCATTTCCTCTAAACCTTGAAGATCGACCCATGCAGCTTTTATTATTTAACCACGAGGTCTTCAGTGATGTAACCTTATTATATTTTATACATACAGACAAACAAACCGACGTCATTCTACATGTACACTTCGCTCTCTCTCTCTAACACGAAGTCGGTATCTCGAGGCGACTTCATTTATTTTCTGTGGCTTTGCAACTTCACTCTATTCTTTCAAAGTCGCTAGAATCTTTTGTTCTAGTTCACTACTTACTAATACTTAGTTTTTGTTAGTGTTAAATAGGTTCTAAGTGGTTAGAAAGCTTACAACTTTTTTTAATTTCAACATAGCTTCGGCCTTGGCTTTGCCCGCGTGAAAATTCTCTTAAGGGAACTTATGACTGGGATAAAAAGTGTGTCTTGTATCCTAATTCAGGACATGGTCTACCTGTGTGCCAAGTTTCATCCAAATCTGTTCAGCGTTTAAGACGTGAAAATGTTACAAATAAACAGACAGAGTAACTTTCGCATTTATAAGATGCATATCAAGTAAGATTAATATAAGTACCTGGGCGACCGAGCTCTGCTCGGGTGAAAATAGAGAAACCGACGTTTTCTAAAAATAAAACCTAACTAGATCGATTAATCGCCCCCGAAACCTCCTGCCCGGCGAGCATGGCCTACTGTGACATCGCTTAAGTCACACTTTTAATCACAGTTTGGGCGATAAACTCATTTTGTCTTAAATGCTAGCACGGCGGCGTGAGATATTTTCTTGACTTGTGGCATAACTTCTTGACGTTTATTTTTTTCTTTTTCGGAAATTTTCCAATTTTATTGTAGTTTCGGTTTAACCTTGGCCATAAAAACCATTTATGTTCTGAGAAGCATAGCCCTACGACGCACTGTTGCCGAATTATGGGCCTCCGTATCTTATTTTATTTTGCATATTTCCAAAATGATATCTCGAAAACGGTATGTCCTAGGCCAAAAATAACCAAAATTTAGCCTCCCCCTTTGCTACTCCCATGTTAGCAGCATCCCAACATGAATTACAAGTTTTTTTTTTTTTTACATTGCTTGGTTTTCGACTCGGTCATGACAAGTTATGATAAAATATGTCATGTCTTACAATTTGTCTTAAATGCTAGCACGGCACAACCATGTGACATAATTTACAGGCGCGACTTGCTTTTCTTGTTGTTGACTTCATAGTGCGACATAATTTGAATAGACGACCAAATAAAATAATACGTAAAAAAGTATGCCGTTCATACAGCTAAAAAACTTTTTAATTTTGTTGGGAATAAATTAATATTTGACCCACGACCATAGACTTATGCACACTTTATTTTTCTTTGTTTGTTTGATTACATATTAAGTGTTTGTTAGAAAGATATATTTATTGTGAAAATTTTAATAATTACTAAAAAATATAATAGCTTGGACCAATACCGGTGGGCCCCTATTTTTTATATTTTAAATGTTTTTTGGGGATTTTATTTAAGAAACATTTAAAAATGTAGAAAGCAAGAAGAATATGGTATATAAGAAAATAATTATAAAAAAATAATCATAATTAAAATAAGAACAACAATAAAAAAAAATACAATTATGAAAAAGTAATAATATAAAATTAATTAATAATCTTGTTACATTTCAATTAATTAATAAGCATTGATCACCAATTCACCATACACACAAAATGAATTTATTGCCATTTGGTGCCGTAGTTAGAAGGCAAATATATTTTTTTCAACTATACAATTTTATCACCACCTCCGAACGAAAGTGATACATTTTTCTAAATCATCTGTCAAAATGTGACATTTGTGACAAAATGGGTGCGCCCGTATTAGCAATTAAGACCCGATGAGTCCCAAACAAACGTCAGGAAATTTTCTCACGCCGCCGGTGCTATTATTTAGGACAAAATGGCGTTATCGCCCAAACTGCGATGAAATGTGTGACTCAAGCCATGTCACAGTAGGCCGTGCTCGCCGGGCAGCAACAAGAAAGGCATGTTGCGCCTTTAAAATATGTCACATGTTTGACCTGTGCTAGCATTTAAGACAAATTGTAAGATATGACATAATTTACATGTCATGTCACAAATGTCTTGGGTACGCCCATGCTCGCTAGGCTGCATACTAAATTTAATGAAAATCATTGGAGCCGTTTCCAAGATTCAGATTATACATATACATATATATACATACAAGAATTGCTGGTTTAAATGTTTTTGATTATATAGATAGATAGATGGTGTAAAAATACAGCATAGGTTTTTTTTTTCAAAAGCATGGGAGACGTTGCCTAGCATATTGATTTTTCAAAGCTTCAATTGCAGTTTTAGTTCTCATCAAAATTGGGCCCGAAACTTCTTAGAGTCTAATCTTCTCGAAAGCTCGTGTCGAATTGAACCTCGAATTCCATTTCCAGAACAATGGGTTCGAGCGTCGAATATCCTGGAAAGTTCTCGACGCATCAAGAACGGTCTAGAATGTTCTAGAGACGTTTCTCGTGCTATCTAGAGGGCGATCGGGTTCGTCGTGGGATAGTTTCGATTTGGAAGCGTTACAGGCCGATCACAAAGTGAAATACAGCGAAACGATCAAATTGTTTAAGAAGTGATTCAGTAATAAAGAGTGAATTATTAAAGTCTGCTGTTTAAATAAATAATCCCTGAACACCAGCTCGTAACAATACTCTTAGACCAGCAATATGTATTTCTGCGCTTAGCATAATTATTACGAGGTGAGGTCCAATAGTTCTCGGAATATTTTTCATCTACGTGATTAATTATTTAATTAATATTATTAAACAGAGTAGAGTCTATGACCACTTAAAGAATTATGATTTTTGCTTAAATTAAACCGTTAACGGTAGTATTAGAGACCAGTGTGTGTTGCCAGTGATGGCATATGGCTCTGAGTCGTGGTCGCTCACAATGGGCCTCATCAGAAAGCTTACAGTCACTCAAAGGGCAATGAAGAGGGCTATGCTCGGCGTTTCCTTGCGTGATCGAATCTGAAATCTAGAGATCCGTAAGAGAACCAGAGTTACCGCCATGCGGCGGGTTCGCGGTGATTGCTAACGCGTGCCCGTGTTCCTGCCATAAGCAGCACAGGAAGACACTGTGGAGTTCTAGTGGGTTGGAGTCCCACATAATTGCGCTATCTCCCCGTGGTAGCGCAGTATGTATGAGCATTTATCTATGCTAAAAACATAAAAATAAAATAGTTACTGACATAGCCTGAAGAATTGCCAAACTTAAGTGGCAATGGGCAGGGCACATTGCTAGCAGAAAGTACGATGGAGCAGAAAGGTTCTGGAGTGGCGACTGTGAACCGGAAGACGTTGCGTTGGAAGGCCTCCCACCTGGTGTACCGATGACTTGGTGAAGGTTGCGGGGATCCGCTGGTTACGGGACACACGGGACCGGTCAATGTGGCGACGCTTGGGGGAGTCTATGTCCAGCAGTGGACGTCTTTCAGCTGATATGATGATGATGATGAGATAGATGAAATATTTGATAGTTTGTAAGTTTGTAAAATTGTTTGTAATGGATATAATCTACCTATAATTTGCCTACTGCTGGTACACATGTCTCCTCGATCTAAAAAGAACAAGATTGTAATCTACCACGCGGACACAGAGTAGGTTGGTAGGTCACAAGTCTTTGAATTTTCCGGCTTCGGTTCCCAATGTATCTGTTACCCCCTTTCCGACGCAAATGGTGCAACAGGTGGGAACCGAACTCACGACTTTTCCCCCCGCTGGTCTGCGTGTTAGTAACCGTTCTTGTGTGTTGGAAAAGAACACACCCTTTGACAGCTGAGGAGAGAAATTCACTGCCGGAGTTAGTGTTTACTGATAGCTACAACCTGAAGGTATTTAAGTCCAAAGTGAATAGGTTACTTCTAGGCAAGCGTGCTTCACCGTCGACCACATCATCGCTTACCATCAGGCGAGATATCGGTCAATGCCAGCCAACAATTCTAGAAAAAATCCTGTATTATGCACCAATAATAAAAAGTCGTTACGAGTTGTTAGAAGCTTGAGATCTGACACTAGTCTAGCCAAGGGGTACCGTGTTACCCAGTTACTGGGTTGTGGAGGTCAGATAGGCAGTCGCTCCATGTAAAACACTGGTACTCAGCTGAATCCGGTTAGACTGGAAGCCGACCCCAATATAGTTGGGCAAAGGCTAGGCAGATTCGATAAAAAAGTGTTCCTGTACCTTATAAGGATGAATTAATGAGGAAGGGAAGGGGTGAGGAAGAATCTCTGTAAAAAAATGAAAAACTGCTTAGTCAAACTGCTTAGTCAAACGCTTGAAGGTAATCATGAAATAAAGAACATTAAAAAATATGTCTATTTAAAATCAAAAAACCCAACTGCTTAAGAAGCGAGCTAAAAAGATGTAAACAAGTAGAAAATTCTGCTGTGCAGTCGAAGGTTACATATTCGCGAGCTGGCTGACCACCTGATCCTCCTACTGCACAGCATGATTTTCTACTTGTTTACATCTTTTTAGTTCGCTTCAGTTGGTTTTTTGATTTTTAAATTAACTTTTTTATTTACAACTTTTTAGATATCATTATTTTTTAAATAACTTTTGAACATCAAAGTGGTATATATTTTTGTAATCACTTCTTTAAATCCTTCATTTTGATAACCCACTCGATGGATGAAAAATTAATTGAGACCACAATATGGCGCCCAAAATCCGGCATTTTTGTTTTCTTTTAATGTCATTTATTTAACAATTTATCTAAGAACACTTTGGCGGTGAAGACGTATCTAACGATGTGTTAATTGTATAAATTTTTTAAATAATGGTTTACAAGATATGAGGTAATAAAGAATATTGCATACATACAAGATAGCGGACCTTGTAGCAACCAGAACAAATTTCCGTGCGTTCAAGCGTTTTTGCCATACCTATTATTGGAATCAAATATAACAATGTTAGGACACATTAATATTAATCCTAACTTTTATCCGTGGTGGTAACTACGCAGCAACTAGGCTTATCCCAGTTGTAAGCGACCCTTTGTGCCTATTGGCCTTGTTTGTTCTGTCTCCTGCTTGATATAGAGGGTAGTGGCAATCTATATTTTTTTCTACTCCTCCGTTATTCTTGTCTGATTAATTTTGTTGCGGGATCCAAGACAGTTAAATTCATTCTCCGGGACTTCGTCGAGCTTCATTACCTCGACGCTTTTCTGGTGGTCGCCACTGTTTATTCTGGCTTTCAGAAGTTGCAGTGGTTTGGGAATAGTGCGGTGGTGATTGGACTTTTTTAAATTCGTCTAAAAACTACGATTTAGTATCAGATAGCTTCCTCGTTGGTCTAGTGGCCGCAAATGCTACTGCTGAGCATGAGGTCCTGGGTTCGATTTCGGGAACGGACAAAGTGTTATTGTGTTTTCCACCTGGAATTTCTCAGTAATAGCCTGGAGTCTGGATTTGTGTCCAGTTGATGGCAACAGACTTGCCCCCGACTAAATATGACATAACTGCTGTTTCTTTACCTAATTAAACAAATAAATATGTCGGCATTTCTAAAGATTTCGTTCTGAAGAGAGCTATAGTTTCGAATGACTTTGACAGATGTCAACTTGACGTAACACTAAGCACTAGTTTTTGGCGCGAACAAGAGGAGACGAGACAGAAGATCTAGCAGAGGATGGCGTTTTGGATTGAGTTGTTAATTTGTGATAAAACTAGACCTATGGATAAATACAGTGAGAGTGAGCGATTGTTCGTGAGGATCAAATCTACGTGCTCGGTGGAATGACGTTTATGTTATTCTCCAATACATAACGTGATCAGTTACATTGTGACCCTACATACAAGCAAACAAGTTAGTTTGTTTAACAAATAGTGCTGTTACTGAGGGTGCCTAGAACTCACCAGAAATCTCCCGTCGTACTGCCGCGCTCCGTTGAGGATGCCGGCCGGCAGGATCACAGTGGATCAGGCAATTGCCCCAGAGAACTTAATCCACAGGCACTGATTTTGCTTATTTAGCTGGAGGATGAATTGTCCACAAGTACTTGAATTAGCACACCGTAACGCCCGGAGGTCTTTGGGAAGAAGAGCCTCTGTTTCTTTATTTTTACAGTAACGTTGCACACACGACCGCTAGCTAGCGTTCCTCTCAAAAACGGTTATGATGTAAGAGCGCGCGCTGAAAATGCGCCAATCAGATTGCAAGATGTACTTCGTTTGAAAACCAATTTGTTCCAGGCACAAATATGAAGAAAAACAATTTTGAAATAATTGTGTTGTCATTTTCCTAAATAAAGCTAGATAAAATACACCAAATCCAAATTGAAAAGGAATTGATTTTATTGAAATGGACTGTAGCGCCATCTATCCCATGGATAAATAAACTGAGAGCTATTGATCTTTCCATTATTCGATAGATGTCGGTTATTTAATGCACATACATACATAAACTCACGTCATTTTCCCATGGGGGTAGGCAGAAACTACTGAACGCCACCTGCTACGATCCTTACATACTTCTTTTGCTTCACACACATTCATACATCTAGTCATACACACACGCCGGTTATGGTTGGCCTTTCTGAAGAACATCACCTATAAGGTCTATGTATGTCTTTCTAGGGCGTCTCCTCCCGGCGTTTCCATTTACGTCTGCCTTGTAAATACCTTTCGTTAGTCGATTTTCATTCATCCTCTCAACATGGCCAAACCATCTTAACATACCCTTTTCAATTTTAGTCACTACATCTTCTTTTGAACCACAACGTTGTCTTATTACCTCATTCCTCATTCTAATTCCTTAATGCACATATTGATTTTATATATCAAGAGAATAATTGCGGTACGCAACAAGCCCGAAAGAACCCATGCAATAATGGCTTTTCCTGACAATTACTCAGTATTCCATACAAATAAATAAATAATCAAATAAATAAATCAATAAATAAATAACCGGTGAAATATGGGAGTGCTATGGTGCACCTCTTCCAACTGTTCGGAGATTACAGGCATGATATTATGTAATATCAGAAATACATTGTATTTTTATTCACATAGTTGCAGTTCCATGTTGGCATTTTCGTTTGAAATGAGCTTTACGGTAGCATTACATACAAGAATAATGAAAATATCGTTAAATGTTTTACTGGTACGCCATCTGGTGCTTTAGTATCGCACTATGTATTTATGGGCACTAAACCAAAGACCAAAGATCTTAAGTTAAAGAAATTTACTCACACACTGTTCTGTTGTTGTTGAATTAGGTAATTTACCTATGTTTGCAATATTTGTAAGTATGTGAGAACCATGTTCCTAATTGATCAAAAAATGAATTTACCTGTTAGTGCTTGTAATACTTTACACCTATAAGTGGTATAGTAGTGTTGGTCTAGTTGCAGGGTCCTCACGTCTATGAATTAATGTATGTATGTAAATATTGTAATACACTTTTTTTTCAAAGTAATTGTGGAGTTTCTTGTCCGTTCTTCTCCATAACAACTTATTTTTCCGAATGGACGGTAGAATCAAGAAAAAGACGGATGCCTTCGACATCACATTACGCTTTTAATTATAACTAGTGGCCCGCCCAGGCTTCTCCTGGGTCATAATAATGTATAGCTTTTAACTATCTGGAATAATATACCTTTCAAATGCTGAAATATTTTTTCAAATAAGTGTAGTGGTTCCAGAGATTAACCTATACGTTTGACCAAACTTTCAAAATTCTCTCTTAATAATATTGGTCAAGATAACCATCTAGAATAATGTATCTCTAAAATGGTGAATGATTTTTAAATAAGTGGTACAGGGTCCAGAGATTACCTCTACACAATAGAAATAACTCTAGAAAATTCGGGTCTCCTATAATATTTGTTAAGTAGACATTTAATGCGTGCTCCCATTGTCCTTATTATATATAACGCAATGGTATTATGACTATCCGTAACGACTGTCAAAGACCAACTGCGAGTCAGAGCTGTTTTGTAACGCAAACTACTAAATAGCTACAATAGGGCTGATTCCTGGGTAAAAAAATAATAATTATCAGGGTATTCAAAAATATTGGACCCATGTTTTTTACTTTATCAAACCAATTAGTTAGTTTATTAAGTCCGCCTATGTACTTGTATGTTGCATGAAGTTTTAAATAAATAAATAATAATAACATTTGACAACAAGTAAAATTTCACAATTTAAAAAACCCCCGACACATTTGTCTTGCGAAAACACCCCAATTCAAACAGTAAAATGCCCATAACTTTTGAAAGGCTGAACCGATTTTATTCAAACATAGCTAAGAACACTCTCGACAAAATTACCTTTCAAACAAAAAAAACTAAATTGAAATCGGTTTATCCGTTTAGGCGCTATGATGCCACAGACAGAGACACAGATACACAGCAACACACGTGAAACTTATAACACTCCTCTTTTTCCGGCGGCGGTTAAAAAATAATAATTGTCAGGGTATTCAAAAATATTGGACCCATGTTTTTTTGCTTTATCAAACCAATTAGTTAGTTAGTTTATTAAGTCCGCCTATGTACTTATATGTTGCATTAAGTTTTAAATAAATAAATAATAATAACATTTGACAAAAATAAAGTGCATCGAGTGGGAGCTTGTGACGTCACTTTTTAGGAATAAATATGACGTCACCTTTGAGTAGAAAATGTACTAAAAGGTGACTTCATGCGAAATTTCAACGCACTGAATTGTATCGTTAATATTTTTATATACGTGACCAAAGAACATGTACGTGTATATTTTTTTTATAATATACCTGGCGGGCTAAAAAATAAATTTCAGGCATCATCCCTATTTGCACTTAGTATTTTCGGCTAATGTTCGTGAATACACCGTTCAAGGTGTTGTCAGAACTAGATAATTTGGTAAATATGAAGTTCCTGCTTTGCAAAAATAATGACAAATTATCTCTTATTTTACACCTACGCATAATTTCAATGTCACCCATCAATTTCTACAACTGAAGGTCGCACGAATGATTTTGTTGAACCTGTTTTCGAAGAGAGTTAGTAAAGGTATATGGGTATATAGTCATCATCTGCCAGCCTTTTCCCAATTGTTTGTTGGGGTCGAGTTCCAGTCTTACCGGTTTCAGCTAAATACCAGTGTTTTACATGGAGCGACTGCCTATCTGACCACCACAACCCAGTAACTAGGTAACACCATACCCTTTGGCAAGACTGGTGTCAGATCTCAAGCTTCTGACTACTCGTAACGACTGTCAAAGATCTTCAAATGACATCCGGGGCCAACGGATAACGTGCTTGCCGAGGCACGGAAGAAACTCGGTATGTTGAAATGGTCACCCATCGACGGACCAACCTCTTCAAGCGTTGCTTAACCTTGAAGATCGACCCGTGCGGCTGTTAGTATTTAGCCACGAGCTCCTCATGTGGGTATATAGTACACTCACATTTATGGGCGCACACGCAGTGGGGCAAGGTAGCACAAGTTCCACATCACCTTGATAGCTATTATTATTTTTTGTTGCTATAACGCTGTAAGGATTCTCTGCGAGTCTTCGTCAGCCACTGAAATTCATACTTGTGTTAGATGAGTACAAGCTATCGGAATTCATGGCGAAGTTTCCTAACAAAAAACTTTTTTGCAAAAAAATACTAATAATACTTTCATTTGGAAGTCGGTAGTATTTTTTTGCAAAAAAGATTTTTATTTTCCCTTTTTAGTTTTACCTACCTAATAGGCAAGTTGTTTAGTAAGTACCTATTACGCCAGGACAGATTAACCGAAAAACATGAAACTTGAACATAACCGGTGAAGTTAGAGTTCTGCGTACCCCTTTCAGTATATTGGCGTGATGTTATGTTATGAAATGGTATAAACAATAAACAGACATGCGATTGAAGCAATCCCGAATGATTTGCCGTTATTTATTGAAGAGTTATGTTGTATATCTCCGAAGTTCTTCATCAGATCTTTAACAAATTAAAATGAGACCAATTTCGGAACATGTTCTTTCAAACAAAAAAAGAATTTTCAAAATCGGTCCACAATTGGCGGAGATATCGGGGAACATACATAATAAAAAAATAAAAAAATAAATACAAGAAGTCGAACATAGAACCTCCTCCTTTTTGGTAAGTCGGTTAATAAAAGGGCAAAGGAAATTTACTTACCTCATTTTGCGGTTGTTAGAGAGGACAAAGATACCACGCAAGTTTGGATAGTATTTGATGAATCCAGTAAAGCTGAAAACGGGATAACGTTAAATGATATTTAATGATAGGCCCTAAATTACAGCCAACGTTAAGGCATATTTTGTTAAAATGGATATTCTATTCTAGTTCCCTAAGTTTTTCCCCACCCATGCAAATTCTGGTTACACTCACACATTTGTCCAGATAATATGACTCATTGAGACAGGTGATGAAGAGCAGTGGTGGACCAGTGGTAACGGCCGCGACTTAAAGTTGTAAGTCGTGAGTTCGAACCCAAGCAGGCGCTTTACTTTGTAAATTATTTCATCACCACTGCTCTCAAAACGGTGAAAGAAAACATCGTGAGGAAACCGGAATGTCCTGGAACCAAACATTCGAATACACGTGACATCCACCAACCCGCACTGGGCCCGCGTGGTGGATTACGGCCCATTCTCTCTCTCAGAGAGGAGGCTTGTGTCCCAGCAGTGGGAACATTAAAATGCTGATGATAATATAAAACATCTACATCATCATATTCCAGTCCTTATCCCAGGTTACCTGAGGTCGGTGCAACACTTCTTCTTGTTATCTTCTGGCTGCTGCTTGTGTCAACTGTGTCGCGTATCATACGCTTCATTCACAGACCCTCAGGATAGGATAAATGGACTCTCTTCAAAGCACTTAGAATCACATTTGATCCGTTGTGCGTGCAGGCCCCCTCTCAGTGGGAGGGAATGAGGCGTAATCCACCACGCGGGCCCTGAGCGAGTTGGTCGACGTCACATGTCTTAGAAGTTTTAGTCCTTAGACAAGCCGGGTTCCTCACGATGTTTTCCTCCACCGTTTTGAGAGCCACCGTTTCCAGTTGGTTAAAGGCTATTCAATTATTATGATTCAGGCCAAGCCGGGGTGGGCCACTAGTACGATGATAAAATTAATGAATCTTGATTCTCATAATCCGGTCCGATTTGAAATCGGATGAAGCGCCTGTAAGCTGTAAATAGAAAATCTTCGTAAAAGATAGCGCGTAACACGATATCTATTCTGAAGTCATACTGTGGGTTAACCATATATTATGTGATTTTATTTTTTACCAGTTTTGGCGAGCAGCTTCGCTCGCGTTAATATAGATTTTGCCAATAAATTCTGGTAGTCGATCTACTTCTTCATAATTCTGATCGCCTGGTAGCTTGGTTGCTTAAACGACCGTATACGCGCAGACAAAAAAGGCAAAGTCTGAAACCGCTCTAACTATCAATTTAAGGTAATTCAAGGTGAAGTGGAGTTGGCAAGCATACATAGATACTATGTGTGTACAGCATAGTAACTACACCGAAGAGCATGGCCTAGCTTTCGTCCTGTACCGCATGCCCTGTGACCTTTACATGTAAGGACTTTATGACCGCGTCAGCCAATTGTGTAACCTTAGCTGAATACTGGGCCAAACAATAATATTTAAATGTGTATTTGCCATAGACACGCTAAAAAGACTAAGCACTACACAAATACCCTTCAAATCGGAACACAGCAACGATTAACGGCAGAAATATGTATAGTGGTAGTACTTCCACGGATGAGCTTCTTAAGGTGCCCCTAGTCAACGGCACGAACTATTTTGTGCGCGGGGTTAAAATGCATGCTGTCTCATCCGAAAACACGTGCGAAAGAGATTGACGCTCTGATGAGCAGTAAGAAGCTAGTTTTCGTACAAATAAGCACTTTTGCAAATTTGTAGCGAAATGGATGATGATTTAGGACGAAAACGAGCGCGCGAAATTTTATGAACAGACCCTTGGGAGTCTAGATATCATGAAAAAACTACTAAATGTATATTTTAAAAATTAAATTATTTGCATTGTTGAATTACTAATCTATCCCTGTATGGAGGCCGTTTTGCAATTTTCCTTCTTCTCATGGTATTTATTTCCGCCCAAAGATGCGTTAAAATTAGTGTTGAAATATGAAACTTTCGACGCTATTAACTTTCAAATATATTATTTTTTTACATTTCTGTTTCCATACAGGACTAGATAATGATGAGACAAATTGATATCATTTTTTATTTTGAACGTACATTGTCAAACAGTGGAGTAATCTCTAGACTACGTTTGTATGGAAGAATTTTCGACTAGTGTAACCTTAACAAAGATTTCTGCTACCACATACTTGATTTGGTTCATCATCATCATCAGCTTTATATTGTTCCCACTGCTGGGACACAGAGAGGGAGCAGACTATTATGTACCGTGCGGGGTGGTCGATGTCAAAAGACTTCGATTTTTTAGTTCTAAGACATGCCAGATTCCTCACGATGTTTTCCTTCACCATTTTGAGAGCAGTGGTGATGAAATTATTTACACAAAGTAAAGTGCCTGCTCACGTTCGAACCCACGACCTAAAATTCGTAAGTCGGAGCCGTAATTCGCGGCTTGTATTGGTTGGTTCACATAAAATCTTGATGGATAGTCACCCTACTCTTAAGCCGAGAGATCTGTTTCCCTCTCGCTTTAAATGTAGCGTTCTCTCTCTAACACTTAAAGTCCTTTAGGGACAGATGGACGGCCAGGAAAGGAATGGAGTGGATACATAATATTGTTAGGAATTTAATAATTATAAGTATGAAACTAAATATACTCCAAATGCAATGATAGTTTTTAATATACCTACAGTAAATCTTATATCAGTAACTAGTAAAATTACCACTATATGTTTATTTTTACTGTCCATAGGCTCGCGCTTGACTACTATTTCACCTAGTGGTAAGCGATGTGGTCGACGTTGAAGCACGCTTGCCTAGAAGAAACCTACAATTATTTCTTAAACAAGCTTTCAATTAAATAATAAAAAAAACTTAAATCAAAAAAATCTAGCAGCCGGGTTTTTAGATTTTTTTATTTAAGGCGGTACCCCGAGCAAAACGCCGCGCAAGCCGTTTTTGTGCTGTTTTTAGGAGCTATCTACTCGTTATTTAAAAATAAATATCAATTAATAAAAATACATTAAATTTCTACATAATATTGATTCTAAAATGGTAGATTTAGTTTTTTTTTTTTTAAATGTTGTATATCTTTAACTAATCTCCTTCCAAAAAAACATAAAAATGAGAAATAATTATTGATATTATGCATCTCCTCGTAAAGTGGTCATTTTTTTTTTGTACCAACACTAATGGATTTAATAACAAATATTTTTGTAGATTTTTTTTTTCAAAAGACCAAAATTCGATTTTATAAAGATTTTTTTCTAAAATCTGGGCGTATTCACTACTGTAATTCATGCGCCACCAGTGCCGCTAGACCAATAGGAATGCTCATATCTCATGCCGATTTTTTGGTCAGGGTACCGTCTTAAGTTTTTTTTCGAATTAGGTAGATACATTTAAACATATAAGTATTATATATTTTTGAAATCAGGTCCCAAAACCCTTTATTTTGATACCCCACACGATGGATTTGGAAAATAATTTGGGCCCTACAATAAGGCGCCCAAAATCCGCCATTTTTCTATTGTCCAATTTTAATCTAGCCAGTGACACACGCAGGGTTAAGACGAATCTATTGACGTATGAATCATCAAAATCGGCCAACGCGTTTGGTCTCTGAAACGCCATATAGGAACAAACATACATACATACATACATAGACTGATAATATCGCTTGTCATTACATTATCCCATCCCATGAGTCCAAACACGAAAATGTTGATGGTAATATCTTGTCTGGTTGAGGAGTTGCTTTGGCCACCTTCCGGCTCCACCATGTAACCATATTAAATCAATGTCTCCAAAGTAACAGGATGCCAGAAAGCGCTTGAAAAATGGATTACTGGTTCATACACATCACACTTAAGGTTCTCCTAGTCGACGGCACGAACTATTTTGTGCGCGAGGTTAAAGTGCATGCTGTCTCATCCGACAACACGTGCGAAAGAGATAGATGCTGTGATGAGCAGTAAGAAGCTAGTTCGCGTACGCATTAGCACTTTTGCAAATTTGTGTCGAAATGGATGATGATTTAGGACGAAAACGAGCGCGCGATATTTTATAAATAAACCTTTGGGAGTCGAGATATCATGAAAAAACGAAAATGTATATTTTCAGAATAAAATTATTTGGATTGTTGAATTACTAATCTATCCCTGTATGGAGGCCGTTTTGCAATTTTCCTTCTTCTTATGGTATTTATTTCCGCCCAAAGATGCGTTAAAATTTGTGTTGAAATATAGAACTTTCGACGCTCATAACTTTCAAAAATTTTTTTTTTACTTTTTTGTTTCCATACAGGGCAAATTGATGAGAAAAATTGATATCATTTTTAATTTTGAACGTACATCGTCAAACAGTGGAGTAATCTCTAGACTACTTTTGTATGGAAGAATTATCGACTAGTGTAACTATAAGACACCAGCAAGTAAAATCAAATAAAATATTGTAAACGCCTTACTGTAAAAGGGGAATTATAAAACGATCGAATAAAAAAAAACTTAGCGACAGATGATGAGATACTTTTAATAATTTTAGAATTTCTCTTTTTAGAATTTGAGTAAGCGAAAAATTAACTAAACTTACGACGAATATTATTTATATTAATAATAAAAGCCAGAACGAGCTTGCAAAAAGTGGGTTGTGATTAATATTCATTTCAGATAATAAAATTCTAGCCTTGCGACTAAATTACTAAGTGAGCGACTAGAAATACAGAGAGGGCAACGTCAATTTTTCCAAGAGCGAGCGAAGCGAGCTCGGGAACTTAGGTCACCCCGACACGGATAGGTTAGGTTCGAGCTGAAGTGAGCGAGCAAAGTGAGTGAACTTAGCTCCTGTCATCTCCTGCATGTTAGGTGACTTTAAACCATGCAGACAGAAAAAGGAGCCCCGCGCCACAGAATAATGCCACGCAGCGGGGCTCCGTCGAAAAACTTTTATTTTCAAGTCGCCAAGTATTGAAAAAAATGCAGGACGTAACGTTGACACTCAAAACAAGCTTCTCATTTTGTATTTTAAGTAACTCAAAATAATGTTTGTAAGTTGCTGTTCTGTTGATTACTCGTCACTCGCAGTCAGTCGCTCACTTAGTAATATTATAACGTAAATGAATTATTTTTCTCACTTAAAACTTTAATTTACAGTCATTCGTTTAAATACTACCCACTGCAAAAGCCTTGTTGTAATTATTGTATCCAATTATTTTTTTGTTTATTTTTTTATGGTATGCGTTGTGCCTAGGCACAGGACGGATATTATATATTATTCACTTTCTTTCTTCCTTTTTACCCGTTGGTCTGATTTTGATGATTCG
Source organism: Orthosia gothica (assembly GCA_949775005.1). NCBI lineage: Eukaryota > Metazoa > Arthropoda > Insecta > Lepidoptera > Noctuidae > Orthosia > Orthosia gothica. Next base: position 8,189,565 of record OX459061.1, on the reverse strand, counting down.
TACGTCAATCGATTCACCTTAACTCTGCGAGTGTCACTGGTTACATTACAATTGAAAAAAAAGAAAAATGGCGGCTTTTGGGCGCCATATTGCGGCGGTTCAAATATTTTTTTTAATTCCAATCTCGTCGTCTGGGGTATCAAAATAAAGGGTTTTAAGAAGCGATTTCAAAAATGTATAACACTTATATGTTTAAATGTACCTCGGTCGAAAAAAAAAACTAAAAAGTGTTAAATAAAAAAAACTTTCAACAAAAAATATAACCGACTTCCAAATAAAAACACTACAAAGTGAAAAATAACTCCAGTAAAAAGTTCTGGGGTAACACACAAAAAAAAATACAGTCGAATTGATAACCTCCTCCTTTTTGCGAAGTCGGTTAAAAAAAACCCCGACTGCCTGACTGAAACCAGATGTATCCTCCGACTGCACAACATGTTTTTTTCTTTTTTACGTATTTTTAGTACGCTTTTTAAGCAGTCGGGGTTCTTGATTTTTTTTTTATGTATATGTTCGACTCCATAGTTCTCCTGTACCGCCACCGCGACTGGGCGCTACACAGATATGCACTTGCGACTAATCATCGGATCTGTCCTAACTATGCGTACTTATAGATTGAATATAACATCACGACTGTTACCCGCAGGGGTTAGCAGAGGTGTGTAGATAGTGAACCTGTCGCCAACATGTAACAGAAGTATCTCTGGTTGTTAAATCTTCTTCTAAAATCTTTGCTTTAGAACTTTTCGTCCTTTTGACGAGATTGTCGTATTTGGCTTCCAATAGAAGGTACTCCTGGATTAGTTCATCTCTCGAAATATTTGACAAATGTTCACTTTGAGCATCTTCGTAAATACTTGAAAACTATTTTTAAACGACTTACCAAAAAGGAGGAGTTTCTATGTACGACATTATGTTTGTTTTCTTTTGATGTATGTTCACAGATTTATCCGTCAATTGTGGACCGATATTGAAAAATCTTTTTTTGTTTGAAAGAGTATGTTCCCAAATTGCTGAAGATCTGATGAAGAACTTCGGAGATATATAACAGAACTCTTCAATAAATAACGGCAAATCTCTCGGGATTGTTGCAATTGCATGTCTGTTTATTATTTATACCATTTCATAACATAACATCGCGCCAGTACGCTCTAAAGGGGTAGAATAGAATATACTTTATTGTACACCATAAAATTATAGACATTTACAAAAAAAACTTATATAAATGGGTACAAAGGCGGTCTTATCGCTGACAGCGATATCTACCAGACAACCTTTGGATGGACTGAAAAAATAAAACTTAGAATAAAAAGGGGGTAGTCGGTGTACTGCTATTAGAATAAAACATAAATATATACAAGATTATAATAATATAATAAATGCATAAACCTATATACAAACATACATACATAATATGTTGATGTTGATGTTCCGAGGAATTTTAACGTGATTCATATTAATGCCCAGAGTATTCCGGCCCATTTCCACGATATGCTGGCAAGTTTTGACTGTAGAAACATTCATGCTATTCTTGTATCCGAGTCATGGCTTAAACCTTGTCTCCCTTCAACTAGCTACTCGCTTCCTGGTTTCGTACTCATAAGAAACGACAGAACGGCTGGTGGTGGTGGTGGTGTTGCCATATACCTCCGTACACACATTCCCTTCTCTGTAGTCCATATGTCAGCGCAACCACCGCCATCAAATGCTGGTTAACATCTCTTTCTTGAGGTCGAACTTCACCACTCGAAATTACTTCTTGGCGTCTATTATTGTCCCTCCTTACGCATCAATTTCTTCGCATCGTTTGAAAATCTCTTAGAACATCTAGTCCCTTCTTACAGTCATAGCATAATCATGGGTGATTTTAACACTTGTCTCCTGAAAAAAGACCATCGCTCTTCTTCTCTGACTAATGTTGCAACTTCTAGCAATCTTTCCATTCTGCCGCTATGTGCTACTCACCATTTTCCAAACTGTACTCCTTCGCTTTTTGACTTGATTTTTGTCTCCTCTCCTGATCGCGTGGCTAAGCATGGCCAATGCGCAGCCGACGCCTTTTCACATCATGACCTGATTTTTCTTTCTTATAAAATTCGTCCACCTAAGGCTAAAGCCAAAATTCTCATGCAGCGCAATTTTAGTGGTATGAACGTTGACAGACTTTGCGAGGATGCCAGCAATATTGTTTGGTCTCCTCTGCTTGCCTCCACGTCGGTCGATGAGCAGGTTAATGTCTTTACTGCTAAACTCATCGAGCTTTATGATGTTCATGCACCTGTACGAGCCGTTAAAGTTAGACATTTGCCGGCGCCGTGGCTGACAGATGAGATCAAAAAGTTAATGCACAAAAAAGTTGCGGCGAAGGCCAAATATAAGCGACGACCTACTGATGCGAATAGGGACAAATATGCCTCTATCCGCAAACTCTGCAACAAGGTGTGTAGGAATGCTAATCGCCAACACATTCATAACTCTGTCCAAAACGGAGACGCATCCAAAGTTTGGAATTTTCTAAGATCATTGGGGGTCGGTAAAACGCGACAAGAGTCAATCCCTAAAGATTTAGATATCGATGCATTGAATAATCATTTCACAGCTTCGTCCAATTTCGATAGGACAGTAAAATTGAATACGTTGGATTATCTTTCATCTCTTCCGACTCCCAATTATGCTCCATTTGTTTTTAGTCAATTCACAGCATGTGATGTTAAGAAGAGCATACTATCAATTACTTCCAATGCAGTAGGAAGTGACTGTATCAGCCGTAAAATGTTACTCCCGGTGCTGGACGTTATCCTTCCTGTCATTTGCCACATCCTTAACTTTTCTGCGTCTAGCGGTGTCTTTCCATTCTCATGGAAAGATGCACAGATAATTCCTTTACCAAAAAAGTCCAATCCCACATCCTTTTCTGAATACCGTCCAATATCTGTCTTACCATTCCTTTCCAAAGTCCTAGAACGGTTAATCCATAATCAAATAAGCACTTTCCTATCCAAAAATAATCTCCTCAATCCCTTCCAATCCGGCTTCCGTCCTGGTCACAGCACCTCCACAGCTCTTCTCAACATTACGGATGATATTCGGTCAGCCATGGAAAGCAGTAATCTGACGGTCTTGGCATTGCTCGATTTCAGTAATGCTTTTAATACGGTTGATTTCGATGTTTTGCTTGGCATTCTATGCTCTCTTAATATATCTCCATCGGTGGTTGACTGGTTTCGTAGTTACCTGTTCGGGCGCCGGCAACGTATTAACATCGGAGAGAAGTTGTCTTCCTGGTGTAGTACTTCTGCCGGGGTACCACAGGGTGGCGTTTTATCCCCTTTACTTTTCGCAGTTTTCATAAACTCAATCTCCAATGAACTAATTTCTTCCTACCATCTTTATGGCTCGCATTTGCGATTGGAGTAGGAGGTATGGGCTTATGGTCAACCCTGTAAAGACGCAGGTAATTGTAGTGGGCAGTTCAAGAATGGTTTCTAGGATCGACTGGACGTGTCTTCCCCAAGTTATGTTTGACAATTCAGTTATTCCCTTCAGTGAGAAAGTTAGAAACTTGGGGATATTCATCGACAAGAACTTCTCTTGGACTGCTCAACTGCAAGAAGTCAGCCGTAAGTTGTTTTCATCTGCTGCAACTTTGAGGAGACTGCGTAATTTTCTCCCGACTGCCACTAAGATTGCGCTTGCACAATCTCTTCTTCTTCCCATCCTTGATTATGCTGATGCCAGCTATCTTGACCTTACTCAAGAACAACTCGATAAACTTGAGCGGCTTCAAAATTTTTGTATACGGTTCATATTTGGTTTGCGCAAATATGACCATGTTTCCGAATTTCGTGTAAAGCTCAAGTGGTTGCCAATTCGCCTTCGCCGGAATGCTCATATTCTTTCTCTTTTGTTTAATGTGCTCTTTACTCCTTCTACCCCTCTTTACCTCAAAGATCGTTTTCAGTTTATCTGCGATTCCCACACGAAATCTCTAAGGTCATCAGATAACTTGCGACTTAGAATGCCAATGCATTCCACAACTTTCATGGATAAATCTTTTACTGTCCAGGCTGCTCGTCTGTGGAATGCATTGCCTGACCCAATTAAACGTGCTCAGTCGTTGCCTGTATTTAAAAAACTCATCAAAGAACATTACCTATCGCTGTGATTGTGCTCTTTGTTTTTAGACATATTGTGCTATGAATGTCGTACATCATTTATTTTCATTGCTTATATATTTGTATGTATGTATTTATGTATGTATTATTTAGCATATGTATTTATTTGTGTTTCTAGAAAGTATTATTGTTTCTATATTATGTTCATTGTTGGTATTGTCGCACCAATGACAACCCCATGTCATGTCCAGGTAATATCTGTCCATTCCAGGTTGCCTGGAAGAGATCGCGGTATGCGATAAGGCCGCCCATTGTATGTTTTTAGTTTTAAGTTGCTTTTGTTCTTGTTTATTATGGTGTACAATAAAGTGTATATAAATAAATAAATAAATAAAATAATATGACATGAAACTAATAGAAAGAGAGAGAAACAAAAAAGAAAAAGGGTTAAATTGACAGAGATTAGATCTAAATAGAAAAGCGTTACAGAGAAAGGAAATGGTTTTTAACAAGGTTTTTGAAAGAAACCAGTGACTGGGCTTGTCTAACTGACAACGGCAACTCATTCCACAATCGCACAACCTGGACTGTAAACGATTTGTCGTAAAACTTAGTGGAATGGGCAGGCATCAAAAGCTTCAAATTCTCCGATGATCTCAAGTGTCTAGAATGTGTGTCATGAAGAAACTTAAAGCGTTCTTTGAGATGAGTGGGGGTTGTGAATACTGTAGAGTAATGATAAAATAAAGGCATTCCGTCGAAAGCGGATTGGCAGCCACTTGAGCTTAATTCGAAATTCGGAAACATGGTCAAATTTGCGTAAACCAAATATGCATCTGTTACAAAAGTTCTGGAGTCACTCAAGCTTATCTAGCTGCACTTCAGTTAGGTCTAAATAGCTGACATCGGCATAATCGAGGATTGGGAGAAGGAGGGATTGGGCGAGTGCAGTTTTGGTGGCAGTCGGAAGGAAATTGCGCAGTCTGCGCAAAGACCCAGCAGACGCTAACATCTTGCGGCTAACTGCCTGCAGCTGAGGACCCCACGAAAAGTCTTTGTCTACTAAAATACCCAGATCTTTCACTGAGTCGCTGTATGGAATAGCTGAGCCATCAAAGACAATCCGGGGGAGCTGCGACCAGTTAATTTTCAAGCGCAACCTAGGACTACCGACCACAATGACTTGAGTCTTCGTAGGATTTATCTTCAGACCATGAGCCAAACTCCAGTCAGAAATACTAGCCAAATCTTTATTGATCATATTAACTATCTCAGACAATTCTTCTACCGGAGCTTGAGAAAATATTTGCAGATCGTCAGCGTAGGTGGTAGGACGAGAGAAGTGCATTGGAAATAGAATTAATAAAAATAGCGAAGAGAAGAGGAGATAGAACAGCCCCCTGTAGTACACCTGCAGAAGTATTGCACCATGACGACCTTCAATGCATATACGTTGTCGGCGGCCACACAGGTAACTACGAAACCAATCAATTGCCGTTGGAGATATGTTAAGAGAGCCAAGTATGCCGAGTAAGATATCAAAATCGACGGTGTTAAAAGCATTGCTAAAGTCTAATAAGGAAAGACCCGTCAGATTTCCATTTTCCATGCCGAGTCTAATATCGTCTGTAATGCTAACAAGAGCTGTTGTAGTACTATGTCCTGGACGAAACCCGGATTGGAAAAAATTAAGGAGGTGGTTCTTGCAAAGGAACTGTTATACCTTGCTATTGTAAGTAGTATGGCTGACCGCCACCCAGACTTGCCTCGTCAGCATTTTAGTAACTTAGAAACGTCATCCTTCATTAGGTGGCACCTCAGTTCGGTCTGAGATTCGGTACGGGTCGGAAGTCCCAAAATCATTACTATTTTCTTTTATATACTAATTCCTGTACCAAGTTCGTAAAATTAATTAAACTCTGTTTCCAGCTTAAATTTAGTTTCTTTTTAAAAAGACGTTTCCGAACTCCCGTATAGCATTTGGTGGCAGCGGTGGGATACGAAAATCCCCTACCCAAATACGTCTCTGGAAACAATACCTTACCTGAAAGTGCCAGTGAATCCAAGTGATAAACCCTGATAAACCTAAACGTTTTAAGTGTTTAAAAGTAGCGCTGTGCTAAAACTAACTAACCCAATACTGTGTCGTGCAAGTGTCGGATCGTCACCCTGTCCTGTGTGTTGCACCCTGCAACCGAGACTGGGCTTCACCCTCTGTTGGCACAGAGGTCTACTACATCGGCTGTTTTGCTGGTCTACTACATCTGCTGTTCTGCTGGTCTACATCACCTGCTGTTCTGCAGTTCACCGCCAGAGAAGCGGTCACAATGATCCTGAGTATCCTCATAATGACGGCGTTCCTGTGAGTGATCTTGCTACTTCGGTTATTACTATATCCTAGGACGAATACCAGAATTAACTCAGAGCTATTTCTATCTATATAGTTCATTTGTACATTGTTCATAATACATTGTAACTGATAAAGGCCATACTGTCCGGCTACTGCATATTTTGTTTAGACTACGCGTTTCGATTACGCGTGCATAACACCTAGCCATTTGTACTAAGTAGCTTAAGGGGAAGACTATCTCTTGTAATTAATACATTTATATCTTGTTTTGCAAATTTAAATCATGACTTCCAAATCTGAAGCAAAGGAGGAAAGTTCCAGTACCTCTAAGAGTACAAAGGTAGAAATCGAAGAAAAAATAGAACTCGGTATTCTATTTAAATTCATTAAGCCATTCGATGGCTCCAGGGAAAAACTGAATTCTTTTATTGCCAATTGTCAGAGCGCTTTTAGTACAGCTACAAAATCCCAGAAACCTATTTTATTCAAATTCATCCTAAGTCAATTGATAGATAAAGCTGAAACAACATGCAGTGTCAAAGAGTTCGAATCCTTTGAACAATTCATCGAGTTCCTTAAACAACAGTTTGGGGAAAGGAAACATTATGCTCACCTACTTACTGAACTTCAGGATTGTAAGCAGAACCCTGGTGAAACAGTTATGCAATTTGCCTTAAATATAGAAACATGCTTAGCGAAACTACTTACGGAAATAAACATTTCCATTCCGACGAAAAAGAAAACGGAACTAGCAGGACGTGTAGCCGCTATACAAGATCTTGCACTTCATACTTTCATAATAGGACTCCTGCCACGGGTATCACAAGTCGTTAGATGTCGCAACCCAGATTCATTGAATTCCGCTATAAGCTGGGCAGTCGAAGAAGAAAAAATCATTTCTAGTATCTATAGAAGATCAACATCCAATAACGATAAATTCAAAAATACAAACTCTCGCCTAGACTTCCAATTGTCACGTGCTACAACTCCGCGAAATCAACCAGATCATTCAAAATCAGTAAATACCAGCGATATGGTATGCCGCTACTGCAAAAACATAGGTCACACTATTGAAAACTGTCGCAAAAGACAATACAACAATAGTAGGAATCAATCTAATGCTTCTAATTCAGACGGACGCCAACCTAACACTACACAAGCTCCAAATTTTAAGCCAACCCGCAAGGTTTTTAACATAAATCATGACAAGGAGGCATATACCGATGAAATCAACCAAAATGATTTAAATTAGTAAAATTTCCCGTCCGGTGTCGCGCGGGAAATTCGCCCTACTATATCAAAGCCGATGCCTCTATTCTATCTGAATCCTCTGAATCACGTACTAAATCCTCTGTATCCCCTGAATCATGTACTAAATCCTCTGTATCCTCTGAATCACGTACTAAATCCTCTGTATCCCCTGAATCATGTACTAAATCCTCTGTATCCTCTGAATCACATACTAAATCCTCTGTATCCCCTGAATCATGTACTAAATCCTCTGTTTCCTCTGAATCACGTGCTAAACCCTCTGTATCCACTGTTTCTGCCCAACCACTTACTAAACCTTCTAAATTATCAAATCCAAAAGCAAAATTCACCGATTCTATTCTCATTACACATCCTTCTATTTCACCTTCGGACAACTTGCCAAACCTGAAACAAAAAACAAATACAAAAATTTATAAAATAAATAAAAACTCTGAAATGAGATACTTACCTCACGTAATAATCCAAACCTCCGTTGCTGATAGACCTTTATCCTTCCTAATCGACACAGGCTCCTGCATAAGCTTGTTGAAATTAGATTCTATGTCCAAAGTCCCAACGTTAAGCGAGGATACAATAACCCTTAAAGGAATTGCCCCTGGAAATGAAACAACTTCAACTCTAGGCAGCTTCAAAATGCAAATATTCAAAAAAAACGATAAACCTTATATCCACGAATTTCATGTTGTCGAAAATATTAGTCTAAGCTTCGATGGCATCATAGGCATGACCTCCTGAAAAATCTAAGTTGTCAAATCGACTATTGTCAGGAAGCCTTACAGATAGATGACGCCTACATAAAATTAAAATTCGCTGAACCATTATATAACATTCCACCTCGCACGGAAGCTGTAATCGAATGTACAGTAAGTAATCCAAATATAAAGGAAGGTATGCTAATAGACCAACACATCTCTGCATCTTTACTAGCTGCGAATTGCATCGTTAACGTGAAAGAAAATAATCGTATAAACATTACGGTTGTCAACATCTCTGAAGAGTCCGTCATACTCCGATCTAACCTTAATTTAACACTTGAACCCCTAGACTCCGAAGCTTATTTGAACCCTCATGGTTCATTGCCTCTTACTAATTCCTCTACAAGAACTAACAAAGTTCTCAACCATCTTAGGATTTCTCACCTAAATGAAGAGGAATCCAATGCCCTATTACAAATCTGCACAGACTTTTCCGATATCTTCCATCTCCCAGACGATCAGCTCACATATACTACAGCTGCTGAACATAATATTAAAACAAGTACAGATATCCCTATCCAAACTAAATCTTATAGATTCCCTGAATGCCATAAAAAGGAAGTCGAAAATCAAATTAACAAAATGCTAGAACAAAACATAATAACACCTTCAAATTCACCATGGTCCTCACCTATTTGGGTTGTGCCCAAAAAGCTTGATGCTTCGGGACAACGAAAGTGGAGAGTCGTTATTGACTATAGGAAACTCAACGACGCTACTATCGGAGAAACATATCCTATTCCACAAATAACAGAAATTCTAGATCAATTAGGGAAAAGTCAATATTTTACAACTTTAGATTTGGCCTCAGGATTTCATCAAATACCAATATCCGAGCAAGACGCTCCTAAAACAGCCTTTTCTATACCCCAAGGGCATTTTCAATTTACAAGAATGCCATTTGGGCTAAAAAATGCCCCTTCAACCTTTCAAAAACTAATGAACACATGCCTAAGTGGGCTTCAAGGCTCACGTTGCTTTGTTTATTTAGATGACATTGTAGTATACTCCCCTGACTTACTAAGTCACATTCAAAATCTATCCGCTGTTTTCAGTAGGCTCAGGAATTATAATTTGAAGCTCCAACCAGATAAATGTGAGTTTTTATGCAAAGAAGTCGCATATCTTGGTCATCTTATCAACAAAGACGGTGTACAACCAAATCCTAGAAAAGTCAAATGTATCACTGATTTCCCAATACCAAAATGTCCAAAGGATGTAAAATCTTTTCTCGGACTCGTATCGTACTACAGACGTTTCATACCTGACTTTTCCAAACTCGCAAAACCATTAACATCCCTTCTAAAAAAAGATACACCATTCAGTTGGAAGAATGAGCAACAACTTTCTTTCGAAAATCTACAAAATAAACTAGTAACGTCACCAGTGCTAGCATATCCTGATTTTTCCAAACCCTTCATACTTACCTGCGACGCTTCTAATTTCGCTGTTTCTGCTATATTATCGCAAGGTCCGATAGGTAAAGACCGTCCAATTGCTTATGGGTCTCGTACACTCAATAAGGCTGAATGTAACTATAGTGTTACTGAAAAAGAATGTTTAGCCATTATCTTTGGAACTAAAGCCTTTCGCCCCTATCTTTATGGAAATCGGTTTTCCATAGTCACAGATCACAAACCCTTGCAATGGTTATTTAACTGCAAGGATCCTGGTTCTAGGCTAGTACGCTGGCGACTCAAACTAGAGGAATTTGACTACGATATTATATACAAGAAAGGGAAAATTAACACTAACGCTGATGCATTATCTCGATTTCCAGTTAACCCTATTCAAGGTAAACCTTCACCAACCTCTGATCCTCTTCTATTAGATCCTGACACTGAATTCGATGACCTCTTGGAGGACCCTCTTATAATTCTACCATCTCCCATTCCGTTCTCTTTCGAGAATGATGAACTATTAAATCAAGAAACAAACAACGACTCTAATACATTACAAAATCCTATACCTCAAAGTGAACCAATGCTATATCCAGATCTTATAGATCTTGGGCCGAACCTTGAAATTAGCCCTCACAGTGCTGACCTCAATCTCGATTTTGACTCATTACAAATCCCTTCGCCAAACGAGCAGTCAAATTTAAATGACGATAATTATTCTCAATTTCTAAAATCAATTTCAAATAAAGAGAATATATGCAATACAATTCTAAAAGAACACAACGAAAATCTCTTAAAGACAGCCTGTAAAATAATATTGATTCCTACATCTATAGATTTAGTTGAGTCAAATCCCTATATCTGCGAAATTCTCCTAAATTCCGGCAACCAAGACGAAATCCTTAATTCTGAAAAAGAACTATATCATTTTCTAAAAACTAAATACGACGACAAGATTGTTTACTTCATTTTCACAAAAGTTCACCACTTTGACGAATCATCTTATCCCGCTATCTATGACACTCTGAAAGAAGTAAGAAACGAAATCCTGAAGTCTGAACAAACAACAGACATTGCTATCTCTGATTTCAAAAGCCCATTTGACCATCACTCCTACACTAAAATTTACAACATCCTAACTCATATTTTTAACAATACAAAAATTCAAATCCACGTTTATCTAAATAAAACTATATACCCTACTCTAAGCGAAAGACCTAAAATCATGCGTGAGAACCATGACATTCCTACAGCTGGGCACTTAGGGTCGACACGTATGTACAATAGAATCCGGGAACAATTCTATTGGAAGGGCATGCGAAGTGATATAGAAGACTATGTCAAAAAATGCAAATTATGTCAGGAAAATAAAGCTCTGAGAAAATTAAATAAAGCTCCAATGGAGATCACTACTACATCCACAGCTCCGTTTCAGAGAGTGGCACTAGATATAGTTGGCCCCTTACCCGAATCTGGTTCCGCCAGACTATAATATATTCTTACTTTACAAGATGACCTAACTAAATATTCTATCGCCTATCCTGTACGTAGTACAACCGCTGAAGAATCTAGCGATTGTCTTATCCACTTTATATCCCTATTTGGAATTCCTAAATCTATTTTATCTGATCAAGGTACTAACTTTACGTCCGACCTTTTTAAAACTACTTGCCAATTTCTCAAAATCAAACAATTATGGTCATCACCTTATCATCCTCAGACACAGGGAGCATTAGAACGCAGTCATTCAACTCTCAAAGAATATTTAAAGTCCTTTGTAAACGAAAACCAAGATAATTGGCCCACTTATGTGTATACAGCTATGCTGACTTATAACACAACAGAACATTCAACTACGAAATTTACTCCTTACGAGTTAATATTCGGTCACAAACCCTTTATCCCTAACTCTATCTATGATAAGGAACCTAGTACAACGTATTCAGATTATATTAAAATGTTACAACATAAATTTAAATACACCAGGGAAAAAGCCCTGGAAAACATACTGAAATCCAAGGAATCTTCTAAATCCCATTACGATTCTCACACTAAAACACCACCACATTACAAGGTTGGCGATTACGTATACCTCAAAGCCCACCTGAGGCTTAAAAAGGCATTATCGCCTATCTGGAAAGGACCATACAAAATCATCAAGGTCCACGATAATAACACAGCTACGCTCCTTATCAACAGGCGTCATGTGACACATCATTTCGACCAAATGAAACCCGCGGTAGCAGGAGACTCCGTATTATTGTTAGAAATAGATTAGAGATAATTAATCATTAGCGCATAGGTATTACCTAGTAATTATAATAATTTAGCGTAGTCTAACTGATTCTATTCATTCTATTTTCAGCGCCTCGGTCAGTGCGCATCAAGACTTTATCAAGCCACTTCCTTCTAGTTCCGGCATATACTTCGATAGCCTAGGAAAACTTAAAGCAGTTAAAGGCAAACTAAATATTATTAGCCATGTAAATATTTCTGTTATAAATCCTCATCTTATCAACCTCAATGATATCCTGGGCATAGCTAGGAAAACATGTCAAAAATCAAGCAACCTTCAATGTGAAAATATACTATCCCCACTCACAGTTCGATACAACGATATCAAACGCGAGTTCGATTCTATTTCACACTTAATATCAAAACGTAGTAAACGTTCAGCATGGTTCGGAGGAATAGGCACCGTTTTCAAACATGTTTTCGGCACTTTAGACGAAGATGATGCATCAAAATACGATTCCGCGATTGAATCCATTCAAAATCACGAGAAAAAGCTCGCGGAACTTATGAAAGAAAACATCCTAATTACTACTTCTTCTCTGGAATCTTACAAACAAACGATTAATAAATTAAAAGATAACGAAGATTCGTTTAAAAAATACTTTAAGTCAACTTATATTACAATTAAATAATATCACGGGAACTTCTAGAATTCTAATATCTGAAACCAAAATGCATTCAATACTTGCTATCCTTGAAAGCTCTCTACTAGAATTGTCGTTTCAGCTTGAAGACTTAACAAATGCTATCATGTTGAGTAGTCAAAACATTCTACATCCAAACATAATAAGTCCGACGCAATTGTTCAAAGAACTCGTTGATAATGACCGGTACCTACCTAGAGATACTGGAATTCCTATAGAGTTAAGTCTAGATAATATCCACTTAATATTAAGCATATCTGATGTTGCGTGTTATTATTATAAAAACAAACTTATATTTGTTTTACAAATTCCTTTAGTTACTAATGACGAATTTAATTTGTATCATAATTTAGCGTTACCTACCCCTCATGGGTCAGATAATCCAAATACTTTTAGTTTAATTTTACCTTCTAGTTCATATATTGCTATTTCAAAAAATAAGTTAAGCTTCTGTAATCTAGACAATTTAGATGAATGTAAAACAATAAGCTCTGAGTTCTTTCTGTGTGATATACCTACGGTATTGTTGACTAGCGGAAATCCTACGTGTGAAAGCGAACTATTAACTAAAACGGTTAGTGCTATCCCCACACAATGTGAAACTAAAACAATTGTCGGCGAATTGGACATTTGGAAATCACTTATAAACAATCAGTGGATTTTCGTGCAATCTCGTCCAAGTAAAGTGTCAATGGATTGTGATAATTCCAAATTACGCGAAATCATGATATCCGGAACCGGTATATTACAAATCCCAAATCAGTGTACAGTATACACAAAAAGTGCGAGACTTATATCGTCCAAGGACGAAATTAACATAGACATCCCTATTCCTAGTTTAGACTTTAGCATTATCAATGATTCATGTTGTAAAATAGATACTAAGACTACTAGTTTAAACAATAATATATCCCCTATTTTACTACAAAACATCAACTTAGATGATCTTACTATAAATAAACAAAATAACAAGATATTTTCAGACCTTAATGAAGTTATTAACGAAGAACCTATTCTAGTAAAATACGGGACACATTACTCTATATTAACTGTGTGTATTTTAATAATAATTATGTCCTTTATAGTTTTTAAGTTATATAAGACTACTATTAAATATAGATCTAAGTTCTACGTCTGTTGTGTTAAACCGACGACCCATACCGATGACGATATCGATAACAGTAATATAAATACTGAACCTGAAGACACTTCGATTCCATTGCCTAGATTACGAGAAATTGTATAACTTCCTGAATTTCGCCTATTATCCCCGAATTTCAGTCTTTTGGGGGGGGCTGTTATACCTTGCTATTGTAAGTAGTATGGCTGACCGCCACCCAGACTTGCCTCGTCAGCATTTTAGTAACTTAGAAACGTCATCCTTCATTAGGTGACACCTCAGTTCGGTCTGAGATTCGGTACGGGTCGGAAGTCCCAAAATCATTACTATTTTCTTTTATATACTAATTCCTGTACTAAGTTCGTAAAATTAATTAAACTCTGTTTCCAGCTTAAATTTAGTTTCTTTTTAAAAAGACGTTTCCGAACTCCCGTATAACAGAACGTACTTAGTTGGTTATGGATAAGGCGTTCGAGGACTTTAGACTGAAACGGTAATATGGAGATAGGTCGGAATTCGGAGAAGGAGACAGCGATTATGCTTTTTAGGAAGGGGGGTGATTTGGGCTTCTATCCAAGAATAAAAAAATAAAGAAAAACACCGCTGGATAGGGAATGATTAAGGATATGGCAGATGACAGAAAGGATTTCGTCAAGGATAGGGAGTATCATCTTGCGACTGATGCAGTCACTACCAACAGCATTAGACGAGATAGATTCAATGCTCTTCTTAACATCACAATCGGAGAACTGATTAAAGACGAATGGTGAATAATCGGGAGTGGGAAGAGACGAAAGATATTTTAACGTTTTTGCTTTGATAGTACCATAATTGAAGCTAGAGGAAGTAGAAAAATGTTGATTAAGTAATTCAAGATCTATATCTTTAGGAATAGAATCTTGGCGCGATTTTCCCACTCCCATTGATCTAAGAAATTTTCAGACTTTAGCTGGGTCACCGTTTTCGACGGATTTATGAATGTGGCGGCGTTGAGCATCCCTACACACCACATTGCTGCGATTGCGGACTGCAACATTTTTCTCTCGAGTAAAAGAATTTGGTCTGCTTTTAAATCTTGTTTTAGCTGCTGCTTTCCTCTGCAGTAGGTCTTTTAGGTCGTCTGTCAGCCACGGCGCCGGCAGGTGCTTCATTTTTACAGGCCGAACAGGTGCATGGATGTCGTATAGCTGGAGAATCTTGGTATTCAGTATATTGACTTTGACATCAATCGACTCAGTGGCAATGACATCAGACCAGTCAATTCTGCCAGCATCCTCACGGAGGTTCTCAAGGTTCATACCACCAAAACTACGCCGGAGGAGTATCTTAGGTTTAGCCTTCGGAGGGCGAATTTTGTAGGAAAGGAATAAAAGGTCATGGTAGGAGAAGGCATCAGCTGTACATTGTCCATGCTTAGCGATATGTTGAGTAGAAGAAACAAGTATAAGATCAAGAAGTGAAGGAGTGCAGTTAGGCAAATGATGAGTGGCACCTAAGGGAAGAAGGGATAAATTGCAAGAATGTGATATAGATTGGAGGGAGGAAGACCTTGAATCCTTTTTGAGAAGACAAGTGTTGAGGTCCCCCATTATAATAGTGTGACTGTAAGAAGGAATTAAGTTAACGAGGAGACTTTCAAAAGAAGAAAAATAGTCGATACGTAAAGAGGGACAATAATAGACACCAAGCAGAATCTTCGAATGATGAAGATTGACTTCCAAGAAGAGATGCTCACCAGCGTTCGGCGGTGGTGGCTGTGATGACATATGAACAACTGTGAATGGAATGTTAGCACGGAGATATATGGCAACACCGCCACCACCGCAGCCCGTGCGATCATTTCTAATTAGTTGATATCCGGGTAGAGAGTAGGAAGTGGATGGAAGGCATGGCTTCAGCCATGATTCAGAAACAAGGATTGCATGTATGTTCTTACAGTCCAGACTCGCCAGCATGTCATGGTAATGGGCCGGAATACTTTGGGCATAAGATGGACTACATTAAGATTCCTTGGAACATCGGAGAACTGAGACTCAAGGGTATCAGCTAGAGACGGGATACTGCTAAAGCTGTCGCTGTCACTAAACGCTGAAAAAACTGCCATTATCACTATCCGCCATTATATAGTACGTAAATATAAAATAAATATAAACACAAAGAAATAAAATATGTAACGCATATAAAACACGAAACGCGATATAAAATATGGGTACGCAGATGTGTACAGTTGAACTTGGTACACTCTCATATCACCGGCTATGTTCAGTTTCATGAAATTCGGGTAATCTATTCTGGCATTATAGTTTAACTACTTGCCTATTAATTAGGCACAACTAAAAAGTGAAAAAAAACTACAAAGTAAAAAATACCTTTATTTTTGGAAGTCTTTGTCCATAACGCAAAAAAATGGTACCTACCAAAGACACCGACTTCCAAAAATAGTTATTTTTCACTTTGTAGTTTTCTTATTTGGAAGTCGGTAGTATTTTTTTGCAAAAATGTTTTTTATGTTAAATACTCCCCTTCATCTTTGGGCAGCGAGAAAAAAAATCATGAACTAGAATTGGGTGTGTTTGGATACGGTAGAGCAGTGGTGGCCCAGTGGTATCGGCCGCGACTTACAAGTTGTAGGTCGTGGGTTCGAGCCCAGGCAGGCGCTTTACTTTGTGTAAATTATTTCTTCACCACTGCTGTCAAAACGGTGAAGGAAAACATCGTGAGGAAACCGGCATGTCCTAGAACCAAAAATTCGAAGACATGTGACATCTACCATCCCGCACTGGGCCCGCGTGGTGGATTACGGCCCATTCCCTATCACAGAGAGGGGGCCTGTGTCCCAGCAGTGGGAACATTAATAGGCTGATGATGTGATGATGTGGATGTACGGTATTATTTTACTTTCCTTTCCTGTTCTGGACAATTTTTTTGTCGCCCAATGACCCCTGCCCTTTTTATACGCGTTCCTAGTTTTTTGTTTAAGTGTGTATATAGGTAGTTTTACTTTTTATACTATGAAATGTAATTTCCTCTTTATATTAAAAATGCGAGGGTTTGGGTGGATGGACGGATCGATGAATGTTTGTTTATCAATCACGCCAGAACGACTGAACGGATCTGTATGAAATTCGCCACAGAGTTAGATTACAGTTTGGAATAGCACATAGACTTTTCCACCCGGTATAATGATTCATTGGGATAAGAAAATACTTTTCACGCAGGCAAAGCCGCTGGAAGAAATCAAAATTCACAAATGACAAAAAAAAAACCGGCCAAGTGCGAGTCGGACTCGCGCACGAAGTGTTCCGAACCATTACCGCAAAAAACGGCATAAAAATCAAGTTTTTTGTAAGGGAGCCCCACTTAAATATTTAATTTATTCTGTTTTTCGTAATTGTTGTTATAGCGGCAACAGAAATACATAATCTGTGAAAATTTCAACAGTCTAGCTGTTACGGTTCATGAGATACAGCCTGGTGACAGACAGACAGACAGACAGACGGACCGCGGAGTCTTAGTAATAGGGTCCCGTTTTTACCCTTTGGGTACGGAACCCTAAAAATCGTGGAATGCAATACGTCCGCTGTGTGTGTTTTAGTTTTAAGTTTCTTTTATACACAATTTGGTTAGATCATTCTTGTTGGAAAACTACATATTATGTGAGAGCGATGTAAAAAGACGTGCACACTGTTTTATTTTAGCGAAAATAAAAAATCTTTCATACAATTATGTACAGGTTATTTATGATAGAGATAACCATGTACCTTACTTAAGAGGGGACTCTAGTGAGACTTTCTCCATACAAACACATTCTGCCCGGCGAGCATGGCCTACTGTGACATCGCTTAAGTCACACTTTTAATCACAGTTTGGGCGATAAACTCACTTTGTCTTAAATGCTAGCACGGCGGCGTGAGATATTTTCTTGACTTGTGGCATAACTTCTTGACGTTTATTTTTTTCTTTTTCGGAAATTTCCAATTTTATTGCAGTTTCGGTTTAACCTTGGCCATAAAAACCATTTATGTTCTGAGAAACATAGCCCTACGACGCACTGTTTCCGAATTATGGGCCTCCGTATCTTATTTTATTTTGCAATAAAACGCTCTATATTTCTAAAATGATATCTCGAAAACGGTATGTCCTAGGCAAAAAATAACCAAAATTTAGCCCCCCCCCTTTGCTACCCCCATGTTAGCAGCATCCCAACATGAATTATACGTTTTTTTTTTTTTTAACATTGCTTGGTTTTCGACTTGAACTACGGTCATGACAAGTTATGATAGAATATGTCATGTCTTACAATTTGTCTTAAATGCTAGCACGGGACAACCATGTGACATAGTGTGCAGTCGCGACTTGCTTTTCTTGTTGTTGACTTCATAGTGCGACATAATTTGAATAGACGACCAAATAAAATAATACGTAAAAAAGTATGCCGTTCATACAGCCAAACAACTTTTTAATTTTGTTGGGAATAAATTAATATTTGACCCACGACCATAGACTTATGCACACTTTATTTTTCTTTGTTTGTTTGATAACATATTAAAAAATATAATAGCTTGGACCAATACCGGTAGGCTCCTATTTTTTATATTTTAAATGTTTTTTGGGTATTTTATTTAAGAAACATTTCAAAATGTAGAAAGTAAGAAGAATATGGTATAAAAGAAAATAATAATAATCAAAATAAAAATAATAATTAAAAATATGAATAATATAAAATTAATTGTAGATCCTGTAACATTTCAATTAATTAATAAGCATTGATCACCACACACAAAATAAATTTATTGCCATTTGGTGCAGTAATTAGAAAGAAAATATTATTTTTTTCAACTGTACAATTTTATCACCACCTCCGAACGAAAGTGATACATTTTTCTCAATCATCTGTCAAAATGTGACATTTGTGACAAAATGGGTGCGCCCGTATTAGCTATTAAGACCCGATGAGTCCCCAATAAACGTCACGAAATTTTCTCACGCCGCCGGTACTAGTATTTAAGACAAAATGACTTTATCGCCCAAATTGCGATGAAATGTGTGATTCAAGCCATGGTACAGTAGGCCGTGCTCGCCGGGAAACAACAAAAAAGGCATGTCGCGCCTTTAAAATATGTCACATGGTTGACCCGTGCTAGCATAAATGACAAATTGTAAGACATGGACAAATTTTATCATGTCTTGTCATAAACGTCTTGGGTTTGCCATGCTCGCCTTTTCTTCGTGGATAATGCCTCTAGAGCAATGATTTTTTTCCATAAAATCTAGGTCTAATTAATACGTGCCTGTATCATTTCCTTTTTTCCAAAACATAATCACAATAAGAAATATGACAATCCAAAAATCCGAAAAAAATGCCCGTTTTTACCGCCATGTTCAGAAGACTTTCAGACAAAATTTATAAGTTTTTAACAAAAAAGGAAATGATAAGAGCATAGATATACTTTTCCTCTAAATTTTGATATAAGAATTTTTTAGATCAGACCAGTTTTCATGAAGAAAACAGAAGAATACGAAACGTCTTTTAGTCAAAGTTTTTGTAGGTAAAATCAGCCTGAGCTGCAGTTGTCCCTTTCGCACTTTACGGGGTGAGGTTGGAGGTGACGCGACGGCAATAGTTTCTTCAAATACCTATTTTTCAAATTCCTGTTGACTAGAGTCCGCTCTTAACGATGACAAAATCAACAGAAAATAGATACAAGAAAATCAATGGGCATCTAAACTTCGAACTTACTTACAAAGTACACCTTACTGGTTGCCTAGCAACGCGCGTGCTTCATCCTAGATTGAACTAATATAAAACAGAATCAGTTTAGAAGTGAATATTCTAGCTATTTCAACAGAATAAGCATTGAATAGGGTGCTAAATTAGTTATTAAGGTGGATTAAAGACCTTTTTTTTTGCGTGGAGAAATGCTCATGCATACTGCGCTACCACGGGGAGATAGCGCAGTTATGTAGGACTCAAACCCACTGAAACTCCACGGTGTCCTCCTGTGCCGCTTATGGCGGGAACACGGGCACGCGTTAGCACTCACCGCGAACCCGTCGCGGCTGTCCGTCACCGGACCCTCCTCTGGGGTGTACCCCCATCAACGGTGCACCAGAACACATCGCCCCAGGGACGAAACCAGCACATGTGCTAAGGTGCCAGACGACCCCGTGTATGGCATCCTTGATCCCCCTGTGACGGGTCTGGTCAGTGGCCCCGCCACCTAACACTTTTCGGCCTCAGGGTATAGGGATCTCCCCTGTGACCCCACCGCGTCCGCCATCAGACGGTGGCGACCCCGTCCAGGCTGCGGAAGGTAGGGAGAGCGGCGCACCGTAATACTGGCACTCCTCTCCTGCCGCAGCCTTTATTAGCCGCGATATCGTATGGGACCTGGGATGCTCCATACGACAACGCGGCCCGCCTCAGTTGCGATGTCACCTCTGCTACCAAGCGGCACCGCAACCCTGGGCCGAACCATCGTCGGCTTAATCAGCAAAAGCCCTGATGAGCGGCTCCTCCTCGGGTTCCTCTTCGCTTCACCGCTTCAACAAGCCATCACGGCTACTGAGTCCCCCCGCCTCGACAATGCGGGAACCCACCGGCGGGGTGGATTAAAGAACTGAAAGGTAGATTGGAGCAGTGGTATGCCAGTAGTAATGGTCCCGACTTATGTGTTTCATCATCTGCCTGGGTTCCAACCCATGACCTACAGACTTACACACCATAACTCTACACTCTCTCCTCATCCTTCCACTTACTCCTATGTTTGACTGATTGATGCTTACTCATCTTTTTATTGATTTGTTGATCACTAAATGATATTGTTGATCCCTACTTATTGACTTTTGATGTTAATCTATCTATGAAATTTATAAAATCATAAACTTAATTTCAATTACTATTAGTTAATCTGCTTCTAATATTTTTTTTTTTCTTAAGATGAATATTGTATTTGACTAATGTTATTAATTTCATTGTAACTATTATTGTAATTTTTGGTTTCGCCTGCTATTATTATTTTATTTTCTTTTATTATTATTTCAATTAATTTAAATTTGGTTTTTAATGTCCAAATAATAACTTTGTGCTGTGTATAGAACACTCCATCTGCCTACTCTCAATTTCTGGGCCTCCAAGATACAGGCTGTGCCTAGTTTGGGGCCCATTGCCACTTCAATTTTGTTACAAGTTTATCATAATCATCTCGTTGTGCAAAATGTTTCTTTGTTGTAACTTGTGTGTGTGTCAATAAATAAAATTATTAAAATTATTAATTAGATACTTTACTTTGTGTTAATTATTTTATCAACATTGCTCTAAAAATGAAGAAGGAAAACATCGAGAGGAAACCGGCATGTCATAGAACCAAAAATCTCTGGGCCCACGTTGTGGATTAAGGTCCATTACTTCTCCACAGGGAGGATGCCTGTGTCCCAGCGGTGGCAACATTGCAGGCTGATTATAACCTGAAACACCGGCTAATTTGATATTCTGTCAGCGACGATCACAGAACATAATAATTATAGAGGGGCGATGATTGTCATAGGTCCAAAATGGACCGGATTAACATGCATTACGGAAATGTCACTTGTAAGAATCCATCCTGCCTAGCCATTTTCCCAATTATTGTTGGGGTCGGCTTCCAGTCTTACCGGATTCAGCTGAGTATCAGTGTTTTACATGGAGCGACTGCCTATCTGACCTCCACAACCCAGTAACTGGGTAACACGATACCTCTTGGCAAGACTGGTGTCAGATTTCAGGCTTCTGACTACCCGTAACGGTTGTCAAAGATCTTTAAATGACAGCCGGGACCAACGGTTTAACATGCTTTCCGAGGCACGGAGGAAACTATGTATATGTTGAAAATGGTCACCCATCCACGGACTGACCTCGGCAAGCGTTGCTTAACCTTGAAGATCGACCCGTGCGGCTGTTATTATTTAGCCACGAGCTCCTCCACTTGTATGAATAATATTCTAAATTTTCGAGTAAAACATTTAACATTCTACCATCAATACCAAATATAATAAAATTATTGTATTTTTTTTTTATAACAAGCTGTTGTGTATTTTTCTCAACAAACCCTTTAATTTGATACCCATATCATGACAATGCCCAAAAACCTAACTAGTCCGCCATATTGGATTTAGAATGACGTCACTTAGCTAACCATGCATTGTCATCCAAACTAATCGTGTATGCAAATTTTCATTTTAATCGGTGTAGGATAACTGCTCTATATTTTTTTTTTTATAATCTATAACCACTATCTCATCTGATGTTAAGCAATGATGTAGTCTACGGTGAAGCATGCTTGCCTAGAAGAAACCCAATTATGGGTTAAACTCGCCTTTGTACATAAACTGTCCTATTGTATCTGTGTCTTTATGTTTTTTGTGTATAATAAAGAATAACCTATTCACTCTTGACTTAAAGACCCCAAGGTTGTAGCTATCAGGGAACAAAGACTTCGGAAGGGAGTTTCAATCCTTAGCTGTGCGCGCAATGAAAGTATTAGCAAATTGCTTTGTGCGTCTGGGAGGGATGTCTACCATGTACCGATGGCGCATTGCCGTACGTCTTGATGGAAATGGCTATGTGGAATCAAATTATGCTGTTCCGTCGCACACTCCCCGAAATGTAACCGATAAAAACCGACAGGCTGGCAACTCGGCGTCGATGTTCGAGACTCTGGAGCTTTGACGCGACCAGTGTATTTTGCCCGGTGGGTGGTCACAAGCCTTCTGCTGAAGCCTTCCATCAGTTAGTGTCACCTGAGGAGCAACACCCGGGGACCACGTGTAGGGAAACAACTATAGGGGTAACTCTCCTACAGACGCGGGTGACTCGGCTCCCATTCAGTTGCAAGATATACATACATATTGTACATACATTGCAACTTAAGGCGCCGACTCCCTTGAGTAGCTGATTTTAAAATGAGAATCACGTCTAAACGGCTAGTCGTAATTTATTTGAAAAATATATGTTATATTAGACCATTTTTTTAATAATTTCATTTGAGCCAATTTTGAGTTTTATTCGTATAACATAGTGTAATTAATTTGTAAAGTTATGTATAAAACGGACAAAACCACGACAATCACACCAAAACCGCTGGGAGTATTTCATGAAATCGACACCATATCTAAGACAATTTAATTATCTACATTTTGATCTGAAGCTTTTTTTTTTAAAGTCATAGAATAATAAGGAAAGTACAAAAAACTACTAAATTTCGGGTCACGCGGGTGTGAAACGAGTGCGCGTTTTGTTCCCTCAAGGTCGTTGGCGTTAGTCGTCGTCTTAAATAAAAGTTTCTAAAATAGATAAAGTCAGGAATGAAGTTCGTCATGTTAATTCTAGGCGGATGATGGCATAATCTATTCTCGTGCTACTCCCGCCGACACGAGACAATGAATACATAATTTACCAGTCCATATCGACTTAGTATTGAATTTATTTCAGCTTCAATTTGATTATACATCTAAATACTTTATCTATGGTAAATTCGACCCTTATATTTATAGCAGAACCCTTTCAATTCAAACCCAACCTTAATACCTTTACAACAGCCTCCAAAACACATTGGATATCCTCAAAATTCTTCGGAGTCAGTGAAATGTAAATTTTGGCAAAGGAAATGCGATTTTGTTTTGTAGGATAAGAGTTGAAAATTGTCTGCAGATGGTACTCAATTCATTAGGTTGAGTTATTGTGTCTATGATTTAGGATTTGAGCGGGATATTGTTGTAATTATGACCAAAAGCTGAGTCATTAAATGATACAATGAATCATAGCATCACGGAGGTTTTCACAAAAGAGGATACAGCCAAATTTTTACAGTTGATTATTCATGACATTTTCTTTATTTTCAGTTGACAAAAAATGTAAATACTTAAACACTAAACAAAACTAAACTATAATAACTTATATTAAACCTAACTACTTATACTATATACAAAAGAAAGGTGTCAAAAACCCCTCTACATCGCTGTCGTCCGAGAACATGCCCAGAAGAATGGCAGCATTGCGTCATTGAATGGCAATGCTGATTCCTTGGACATATAACAAGCCAGTCCTCTGGTAACGCACACTGTCGATCAGTCGCCGAGAAATCTCCTTAAAAAGGATACGTGGACTCTGACCCCATACCCCAAGAGTTTCGAACCCAAACGTCGCAAAACTGTAATTACTTATTATTTTACTGTATTCAGCAGCCGCAGCAGCAGCGCCAGCACATCCTGCCGTATTAAGAACATGAGATGGCCCAAGGGTGTCGTGTCGGCACAGGTTGTGTCCCACACTAGAGGCCTACCCACCTTCCACGGCACAAACGTCATGCCATCTGGTCTCTTCCCATTGTCACTTACCAAGCCGCTAGGTTTTAAGCTGGTACGCCGGCGGTGATAAGGGCTCGACGAAATATGTCGTTGATGCTGGCGTGCCGTGCTATGCGGACCACGCTCTTGCAACTAGACCGGCTGTATACTTCGGAACACAGCTCTTTCACATTGCTACGTCGGCGATATTCGCTGCAACTTCACGGCGGACTTCACTTCACTTTAGATAGCCTTTTTTAACCGACTTTCCAAAAAAGAGGAGGTTATCAATTCGACTGTATTTTTTTTATGTTTGTTGCCTCAGAACTTTTTACTGGGTAAACCGATTTCCATGTTTTTTTTTATTTGAAAGCTGGTGCTTGTCGTGTAGTCCCATTTAGTATATTAGCATATTAGTATTGTATTTCATCAAGATCTGATGAAGAGCTTTGCAGATATACATCAGAACTCTTCAATAAATGACTGCAAATCACTCGGGATAGCTGCAATCGCATGTCTGTTTATTGTTTTTACCATTACATAACAAAAAATCACACTAGTACGCTCTAAAGAGGGTACGCAAGTGTGAACAGTTAACCCTGGTATACTCTCATTCCACCTGTTTTGTTTAAGTTTCATGTTATTGGGATAATCAATGCTGGCTTCACTTTGGGAATTATAGGTACCTAACCTATAGAACTGGTCCATATTGTACCACAACTAAAAAGTTAAAAATAAAAAAAATCTTTTTACAAAAAATACAACCGACTTCCAAATAAAAACACTACAAAGTGAAAAATAAATTCAATTTCGGAAGTCGGTGTCAAAAAACGAAGAAACAAAAATAGGAACACCGACTTCCGAAATTGAATTTATTTTTCACTTTGTAGTGATTTTATTTGGAAGTCGGTTGTATTTTTTGTAAAAAGTTTTTTTTAATCCAACGCACCGCCATATTTTTGTCGCGATACGGTATATTTTCTATATACTTATTATAGTTGTTGAAGAAGATGAAACTATTATAAGAAGAGGGTGGATCTTTCATTGAATCGCCCAAACAGGCCATGGTGCCCGAGGCTGCCGACAGCTTCACCACATTGGCACCGATGTGGCAACATGAGGATAAGATATGTTGACCGATAGGTTCAAGTCTACTTTCAAAGGGGACGATTCTAGACCGTCATTCCTCTTTTCGGGTCAATAAGAATAAGAATAAATTATTAAAAAGTAAGTAAGTTCACAAAACTGTACATTAGGTGCAGTAGTTTAATTTCTAAAACAATTGTATAAATAGAGCTTATATGTAAACTATTTCTACAATATTTTATTACAACTACAAGCTTATGAAAAAAAAAAAAGAATGTCAATTTTTTGGTAGGGTCCTGCCCGATTTAGGTCTCAAACTATAGTCTTAACTATTCAGATTTTATCCGACCAGTATATAGCTACTTGGAAACCTCTGTTATTTGCTCAAGCTCTGTTACTAACTAGGCAAAATCGACAAAAATTTGATTAAATTTGGTCGCTCAGAAGCCCCAGTCCTTAAGTTGTGCTTGCAACTGTTTTTTTTTTAAATAGCGGACCCAGAAAACCTGCCAGATGTTGGCTTCAAAGCCTTGTTTGAGACGTTTTGACTCAAAATACTCAATTCAGAGAACAGGGATGTCCTTCTTTATAAGCTATCGGCTCGCGCTTGACCACTATCTCACCTGATGGTAAGCGTTGATGTGGTTGACGGTGAAGTATGCTTGCCTAGAAAGTAACCTATTCACTGTTGACTTGAGACCCCTAGATTGTAGCTATCGGGAAACACTGACTCTGGTAGAGAATTGCACTCCTTAGCTGTACGCATTATAAAAGTATTCCCAAAACGTTTAATTAGTGCGTATGGGTGGGATGTATCGATGGTGCATCGCCGTACGTCTTGTAGTCCGATGATGAAACGGGCTAGGCGGAATTAGATCATTTAATTCCACCGCCCACTCCCCGAAACACCACCACTAGGCCAACGACTTAGTGATACACTGGTTAGCCTTTTTGATACGAATGCGTATGTGGCCCGATGGCGTAGCAAACTTTGCTATGGTGTAGCAGAATATGCTACAGCGTAGCAGTTTACGCTACGGCGTAGCAGTTTACGCTACGGCGTAGCAGTTTACGCTACGTCGTAATAACCTTTGCTACGGCGTAGCAGGCTATGCTATGACTTAGCAATCTTCGCTACAGCGTAGCAGAATACGCTACGACGTAACAACCTTTGCTATGGCGTAGCAAACTTCGCTACGATGTAGCAACCCTTTGTCATACAAAATCCTGTATCGCACAAGCAGAGTTTTCGGCGAAAGTTAAACACATACAACAGTCCGGCAACACCCGTCTGGTCGAAGTATCCTCCCTTTTCTAAGGAGGCTTGCGGGACTTTACACCAAAAAATTAAGAAAAAAAAAAACGTTTCCCCACACTAGGAATTCCTTCCTGTATCGTGGGTGCGTTTACAAACATATAAACTCACATACACAACACCCAGAGCCGGAACAACTATCTGTGGGTCATACAAATATTTGTTCCGTGCGGGAATCGGACCACAAGATCACGCCTGTAGTGTCCAAATAATTATTATTATTTGACTTTGACAATCTCGGGACCTTGGGGTCCCAGTCCTTTGAAAGGCGTGCGAGGGGCCGAAGCCAACTCGCAGAGGCCCCGTTAGGCATGTATCAGTAAATGTGACACCAACCGACGATTATCCCTGTATGCACTGCGCAAGTGCACCCAAGGGCAATCCCTGGTTGGTGCAGGACTATATTGCAAAATATGGAGAAAAAATGTATTGGGCTATGGGTTTGGTAGGTTTAATGGATCGATTGCCTAAAACTATAGGAGGACTGCCAGCCTCTGCCTGACCACTGTTGAACTACACGGCTATTAAATGGTAGGGGGTGACTTGCACACTCAATTAATTATTAGAATTAGAATTATTAGATTTTTTATAAATGCCAAAATATCATAAAGACCATAGGAGGAGCTCGTGGCTAAATAATAACAGCCGCATGGGTCGATCTTCAAGGTTAAGAAACGCTTGACGAGGTCGGTCCATAGATCAAAAAGACCATTCCAACATAGCGAGTTTCCTCCGAGCCTCGGCAAGCACGTTAAGCCGTTGGTCCCGACTGTCATTAGAAGATCTTTGACAGTCGTTACGAGTAGTCAGAAGCTTGAGATCTGGCACCAGTCTTGCCAAGGGGTACCGTGTTACCCAGTTACTGGGTCGTGGAGGTCTGATAGGCAGTCGTTCCATGTAAAACACTGGTACTCAGCTGAATCCGGTGAGACTGGCAGCCAACCCCAACAAACAATTGGGAAAAGGCTAGGATGATGAGATGAAAAGATGAACAGCCAAAACAAACAATAATCTTACATCTTTTCTCTATATCAGTGGCCGTCAGCTCTGGCCGCTGGCACTGGCCGCCAGCTCTGGCCGCTAGTAGTATTAGTTTTTTAAGGAAATGTTTAAGATTTTTTGTTACGTAAGTAGGTAATATCTAACAAAACAAAAATCCTAAATTTTTCTCCATCATATTCTCCCCCTAACGGTCCGTTCTCAATAGAATTCAGGAGGCGCGAGTTATTTAATAAACCCTCCATCGTCGCGGCACGCGCGATGTGCCACCAGGAATGTTAGATCAATATCCGCACGAGCACACCCTGTACATGAATATGTATGCTGTGAATAGGTCAGCCTGTATGTGAATATGTATGGCGTTCATAATACACCCTGTATTTATTCTTAATAAAAATGTTATGAATAGAATTTTTCGAAAAACACTTTGTAAAACACTGGGTTAAATATCGGAACACTATAGATGAAATAATTTATATTTTTTTTTAAACAAGCTTTTTTTCGTATTCTTCTCAGTAAACCCTTTCTTTTGATACCCATATCATGGCAGTGCTAAAAAATAACTAGTCCATCATCTTGGGCCTGCCGCCATATTGGATTGAGAATGACGTCACTTAGCTAACCATGCATTGTCATCCAAACTAAACGTGTATGCAAAATTTCTTCTTAATCGGTGGAGGATAACTGCTTTAAAATTCAGTTGCAAGATTTGACCCGAACATATACATACATACAAAAGTTAATATAAAGCTTGTAAAAAAGGTAGAAAATCTTTGATTATTTCCTACCAATGCTATTATCTTTTATACTTTTTGTACAGGTAATATAAGAAAGTATTCGCTTAGTTATGCGAAGAAAAATTTAAATAAAGTAACTATAATATAGTGTGAAATATAGATTAAAATTGAATCCGTGGACCATCTCGTTGGCTAAAACAAAATATGAATTACCTAAAGTTACAACCCTGCCTACCCCTTCAGGGAATACAAGTTATGCTAAGTTGTCAAAACCCCTAAGCAGTGTATATAACTACCCACTAAAAATACAATCCGTGGACCATCTCGTTAGCTAAAACAAAATATGAATTACCTAAAGTTACAACCCTGCCTACCCCTTCAGGGAATACAAGTTATGCTAAGTTGTCAAAACCCCTAAGCAGTGTATATAACTACCCACTAAAAATACAATCCGTGGACCATCTCGTTAGCTAAAACAAAATATGAATTACCTAAAGTTACAACCCTGCCTACCCCTTCAGGGAATACAAGTTATGCTAAGTTGTCAAAACCCCTAAGCAGTGTATATAACTACCCACTAAAAATACAATCCGTGGACCATCTCGTTAGCTAAAACAAAATATGAATTACCTAAAGTTACAACCCTGGCTACCCCTTCAGGGAATACAAGTTATGCTAAGTTGTCAAAACCCCTAAGCAGTGTATATAACTACCCACTAAAAATACAATCCGTGGACCATCTCGTTAGCTAAAACAAAATATGAATTACCTGAAGTTACAACCCTGCCTACCCCTTCAGGGAATACAAGTTATGCTAAGTTGTCAAAACCCCTAAGCAGTGTATATAACTACCCACTAAAAATACAATCCGTCGACCATCTCGTTAGCTAAAACAAAATATGAATTACCTGAAGTTACAACCCTGGCTACCCCTTCAGGGAATACAAGTTATGCTAAGTTGTCAAAACCCCTAAGCAGTGTATATAACTACCCACTAAAAATACAATCCGTGGACCATCTCGTTAGCTAAAACAAAATATGAATTACCTGAAGTTACAACCCTGCCTACCCCTTCAGGGAATACAAGTTATGCTAAGTTGTCAAAACCCCTAAGCAGTGTATATAACTACCCACTAAAAATACAATCCGTGGACCATCTCGTTAGCTAAAACAAAATATGAATTACCTGAAGTTACAACCCTGCCTTCAGGGAATACAAGTTATGCTAAGTTGTCAAAACCCCTAAACAGTTTTAACACCCACTAAAAATAAAAAGAGTTACCCAACCTTTTCTGAATGCACTACCCACGCCAAAACTCATTTTTACTATCATTCAAATAATCATTTCGCCCACACCCCTTGGGGGGCATACAAAGCATTCCTAATAT
This sequence comes from Orthosia gothica, assembly GCA_949775005.1. Lineage (NCBI taxonomy): Eukaryota > Metazoa > Arthropoda > Insecta > Lepidoptera > Noctuidae > Orthosia > Orthosia gothica. The sequence continues at coordinate 8,159,766 of OX459061.1, read as the reverse complement.
ATTCCTGACTACCCCAATGGGGGCTATCGAGGATAAAATTGAACGTGTCTACCGCAGCCACTGGTAATAAAAGGGGATGATAATTGAACCCCCCGTGGGGATAGAGTTGGGTTCAGAAGGGGAGTTAGGTAGAATGCTGTCATTTAATTTCTTGGTCGAATATGTTGTTGCATTATACCTGTAGCATTTAGTTTCTTGTGAAAGAGATTACAACCTATTTTATTTGTGGTCTACGCATCAAGTGTCTTTTAACCGACTTTCCAAAAAGGAGGAGGTTCTATGTTCCACTTTATGTTTGTTTTTGTATGTTCAACGATTTGTCCGTCAATTGTGGACCGATTTTGAAAACTCTTTTTTTTGTTTGAAAGATACTCTTTCAAACAAAAAAAAGAGTTCCCAAATTGGTCCCATTTTAATTTGGTAGGTATTTATTTTATTTTATAGGTACCTTACTAAAAAACTTGCCTATTAGGTACCACAACCAAAAAGTACTCTTTTTATTGTTTTTCACTACAAAAAGAAAATAACAAATTTTTCGGAAGTCGCTGCCAAAAAACGTAAAACAAAAACAAGAATAACGATTTCCATAATTAAAGTTATTTTCAGTTTGTAGTTGTTATTATTTGGAACATGGTTGTTTTTTTACCCGACTGTTCAATACACCACTATCGATGTTTTGTGAAAATTAAACTTATGTCAAATGATACATGGTTGATAGTTGATAAGTAAGTGAACCAATCACAAAAGTTTACATGTGTTTGACAAATTTTCAGCTTTTTTTTAAATTTTGGTTTTCTTTTTACCCGACTGCCGAAGGAGGGTAATGTGTTTATCAGTCTATGTATGTATGTATGTTTGTTCCTATATGGCGTTTCAGAGACCAAACGCGTTGGTGAGTGTCATAGGCTACATTAAAATTGGACAATAGAAAAATGGCGGATTTTGGGTGCCATATTGTGGGGGCCCAAATTTTTTTTCCTTCCAAAAACATTGTGTGGGGTATCAAAATAAAGGGTTTTAAGAGGTGATTTAAAAATATATAATATGTTTTTGATTTTCATCTCAGAAACCAGATTCACATACATAAACAAACGCATTTTTTTACATAGGGATAGGCATAAAATACGGAACGCCACCTGCTACGATCTATCTACTCCATCTACGATCATATATTTTTGCTTCATTTCCGTTCATACATCTAGTCATACACGCACGGCAGATATTCGAGTACTATCTAATATTTGGTCATTTCATGGCTTTGTTTTTCACAATCTTGAAAAAAACTTAGCACCGTAATTTTTTTTCTACATTTGGTTTTTTTTTTCAGAAAAAGTGAAACTAAATTTGATTGTTTTCTTTTACATAAAGTCAAATTATGTTTAAATCTATAGGTACCTATTATTATGAACTTGGAAAATACTTAATTTGTTACAATCAGAATCATCTTTTCTTTGTAATTAGGAAATCCCCGTCCGTAGATAAATGGTAAACTTCAGTGGGTATTGCCAAATATTTTAAGATATTTATGTGTTATTGAACAAAAACCAAATGGTATTTTCTTATTAAACAAAAATAAAAATATCAACTCATATGCGATAACCACCTTACCATATTTCTATTTTCGTACTCTTGAAAAAAAACCTACTCCAGAAAAAAATAAGTTTTTTTTCATGTTTTTTTTAAACATTTTTTTTTCTTCTCAGAAAAAAAAAGTTTTTTAACAACTCTAGTCTAGCCGTCGCAAGCGCGATTTCTGGCAAGCTGGATTCGATACCAAAGTCAGGAAAAGTATTACTGAGTTTATACATGAGGGTTTATTCTAACATATTTATTTAGAATCTCGAACAAAGAATACACATATGACATATTTTGATATAATGCAGCCCACAGACGAGATTGATGCTTAACAGGTGATTTTTCAACAAACTTATGTTTAAACTTGGAGTTATGAAAAATTGTGTTTAAATGTGAGAAAATTTTCTAAACAAATTGCCTAAATGTTTCAAAGAAGTGTCCTCTCTATATCTTAGTCTATGAAAGGAGGGGAGGTCAAATACTAAGGATAATGCCAAGCACTTCTGTTCAGGGAGGTTCACATGGCGGTAAGTAAGATAAAATTCATTGATCTTTATTGTAGAAAGAATATAGGTATGTATGGAGTTCTACTTATTATTAATGTGTGAATCAATAAATGTATGGGAAAATTGATTTTCGTGAACTTTCATAATAGTTGGTGAAGACAATTCCAACAAATAAAAAACCGGCCAAGTGCGAGTTGGACTCGCGCACGAAGGGTTCCGTACCATTATCGCAAAAAAACGGCAAAACAATCACGTTTGTTGTATGGAAGCCCCACTTAAATATTTATTTATTAGTGTTGTTTGCTATAGCGGCAACAGAAATCCATCATCTGTGAAAATTTCAAGTGCCTAGCTTTCACAGCGTATGAGATACAGCCTGGTGATAGACGGACAGACAGACAGACAGAGAGACGGACCGCGTAGTCTTAGTAATAGGGTCCCGTATTTACCCTTTAGGTACGGAACCCTACAAATCATGCAATCCATTAAAGCTTCACGACTACTTCACTCTTGATAAAACTACAGTAATATAGGTAATAAATACATTAGAATAACAGATAATTTGTCGAGGTTGGTCCGTAGATGGGTATACCCATCTTTACATAGCGAGTTTCCTCCGTGCCTCGGAAAGCACGTTAAGCCGTTGGTCCCGGCTGTCATTTGAAGATCTTTGACAGTCGTTACGGGTAGTCGCCTGAGATCTGACAATAGTCTGGCCAAGGGGTACATTGTTACCCAGTTACTGGGTTGTGGAAGTCAGATAGACAGTCGTTCCATGTAAAATACTGGTACTCAGGTGAAGCCGGTTAGGCTGGAAGCTGAATCGAAAATTGATGGGAAAAGTCTAATCTGCGGTATAGGCAGATTGATTCACTTCAGTATAACAGATAGGCTATAATTTATAATAATAATAATACCAACCTGTAACTGTCCCACTGCTGGGCAAAGGCTTCTCAAGCAGAGAAGGCACGAGCATGGATCACCACGCTTGCTTAAGGCGGATGGGGATTTCAGACCTACATTACATTCTAGGTTTACCCACAATCAATGATAGATATTCAAATAAACAGATATGTTATAAGCGCGCGCATTGTGAAGACTCGAATAGTAGACAATTGTATGATTTAGTCTTTAGTTTATGTCACGCATGGCGAAGAGCGATACGCTTTGTTGAAAAAAAAACAAAATTAAAAAAATGCCATCGTGTGTATTTATAAAGTGTACCAATTATAATACCAAATTACATAAAACAGAAGGGATCTCATACCATATGTAAATACGCAATACACCCCAATTTACTAATTTATTTCAATTTTTTTTTCTAATTTTCTGATATTTGGAGGTTACAAAAAGAAAAAACATTGGTTGTCAGAATAATGTTTGTTTACATTCACACGCAAGTGACAAACACTAGCTGTCTCTTTTTTTCTTGTTTGTTTTATCAAGCCATCCCTTTCGACATTGTAGTGAAATGTCAGATGAATGAAAAGTGTGTATGTGTGCTGCCGCTGCTGCGCGGAACACTTTTTTCAATTGTTTTGTGAGTGTATAACGTATCTGTTTATTTGAATATCATTGCCCAAAATGTTTTCCTTTACCGTTGTCTGTGATGACCAAGGTAAAATTAGAAACTACATATAGATTTGAAAAAGTCACATTGGTACTTGCACGGATTTGAACCCACGACCTCAAGCAAGAGAGGCGTGGTCTTAGCCACTGGGCCAGCACGATAGTTTATAATGTTTTGTTAAAATGAGGCGAACGGAGATACTGGCTAGTCGCACTATTTTTTATATTATAAAGGCGACAGTTTGTGAGTGTGTTTGTATGTTTGTTTTTCTTTAACGTAAAACTACTGAACGAATCTGGATGATATTTGGTACAGAAATACATTATTGTCTGGGATAGCAGGATACTTTTTATACCGGGAATATGTTCCCTTGGGCAGTGGTGTCTCATCCAATACAAAGAAACTGTCCCGATGTACTGTACTGATTATACATATTATTTGATTTATCTGATCGATTGATTATTAGATGGTGATCTATCTATCGCCGTGGAACGGAACCGAACGCGATCGATTTACAAAAAATAATTGGTATAATCAGATGAAAAACGCTAGTTACGTCGGCACGGCGGTTTCTTTGTATGGGATGAGGCATCTGTATGCTAGTATTATATTATCTGTCATCCTCATCCTGCCTAGCCTTTTTCCCAATTATTGTTGGGGTCGGCTTCCAGTCTTACCGGATTCAGCTGAGTACCAGTGTTTTACATGCAGCGACTGCCTATCTGACCTCTAAAACCCAGTAACTGGGTAACACGATACCTCTTGGCAAGACTGGTGTTCAGGCTTCTGACTACCCGTAACGGCTGTCAAAGATCTTCAAATGACAGCCGGGACCAACGGCTTAAAGTGCTTTCCGAGGCACGAAGGAAACTCGGTATGTTGAAATGGTCACCCATCCACCGACCGACCTCGGCAAGCGTTGCTTAACCTTGAAGATCGACCCGTGCGGCTGTTATTATTTAGCCACGAGCTCCTCTAGTATTATATTATCTGTGCTTGGAATAATTTTCGTCATTCACGTGGTTGAAGCCGCTAGCAGAAGCTAGTATAGAGTAGATTTTTGTACTTTCCTTATTATTCTATGACTTAAAAAAAAAAGCTTCAGATCAAAATGTAGATAATTAAATTGTCTTCGATATGGTGTCAATTTCATTAAAATACGCTCAGCGGTTTTGGTGCGATTGTCGTGTTTTTGTTCGTTTTAGACATAACTTTACAAATTAATTACACTATGTTATACGAATAAAACTCCAAATTTGCTCAGATGAAATTATTAAGAAAATGGTCTAATATAACATATATTTTTTCCAATAAATTACGACTAGCCGTTTAGACGTGATTCTCATTTAAAAATCAACTACTCAAGGGAATCGGCGCCTTAACATCAGATTCTGATGAGCTAGCTGATATTTTTTTACCCAGGCAACATCCATTCTAACCGGCATGTAAACACCATCTTAAACGTTCAACAGGCGACGGAGGCGACGTGGATAGCGCTTACAAATTGAAATGTACTTATTAATTTATTTTATTTCGATCCCAAGGAATGCCTGTAAATATGTACTGGATTATAAGGTTTTAGGTTAAAATGAAACTCATTCAAAATCAGTACTCTCCAAATCTATACTTCTATATCTATACTATAATAATCTACTATATAAAGAGGTAAGATTAGTATTTTTGTATGTAACGAATAAACTTAAAAACTACTTTTGAAACCGTTTCAAAAATTCTTTCACCGTTGGAAAGCTACACTATCAAAGTCAAAGTCAAATATATTTATTCAATTAGGACAATAAACGGCACTTTTGAACGTCACATAAATTAAAATTTACAAGCAATAAAAAAAAATAAAAAATGATTCTACCGTGCATTCGGAATGTAGATTGTTATGGAGAAGAACGCACAAGAAACTCCATACTTACTCTTTTTTAAAAAAAATAGGCGTTTTACAATATTAACATACGTACATACATTAATATATGTGAGGACGATGCACCCAGAATAGCTCTACACACTATACTACGTACAGGTATAAAGTATTAAAAAGCATTAACAGGAAAATGAATTAATTTGATAAGTAGGAACATGGTTCTCACATACTTACAAATATTACAAACATAGGTAAAATACCTAATTCAACAACAACGGAACAGTCTGTGTCAATTTCTAAAAAAAAACAATGGCTATGAATATCCCCGGGTGACATAGGCTACTTTTTATCCCTGTATACCCACGGGAACAGAACCTACGCGGGTGAAACCGCGAAGCGCCTGCTAGTAACGAATAAATAAATTATAAGCCAGAAAGTCAAAAAAAGTCAATAGCGATTTTATTTTAATTAGACCATCAAACGGCACTTTCGTATGTCATCGTTATAGTTCATAAATTAATAATAATTGATTCTATCGAACATACGCAAATATAGTTTGATAGCTGTTTGGAGAAGAACGGACAAGAAACTCAACTCCACTCGAACTGCACAAAATGCGACTGCAGTCTTGCTAAGGGTGGGTCGCGGATAAATTTGAAAGAGAGTTACCGCGGCCCTGGCACAAGCAACTGAAGGAACACGGGTGGGTTTTAGTCAGTAAAAGTCTGACACGCCCTCCCGCTTCACCCAGAGCGGCAGACGTCGACGTCATTGGATGATTTCCCACAAGTCTTGCTAAGGGTCACCATGTAACCCAGTCACTGGGTTGTGGAGGTAAGATAGGCAGTGGCCCCATCTCATCATCATCATCATATCAGCCGAAAGACGTCCACTGCTGTACATAAGACTCCCCAAAGAGTCGCCACATTAACCGGACCTCGTGCGTCTCGCATCCAGTGTTCTGCCGCCACCCTCACCAGGTCATCTGTCCACCTGGTAGGAGGCCTTCCAACGCAGAGCCTTCCGGTTCGCGGTCGCCACTCCAGAGCTTTTCGGCCCCATCGACCATCCGTTCTGCGAGCAATATTCCCTGCCCATTGCCACTTAAGTTTAGCAATTCTTCGGGTTATGTAGGTAACCCTGGTTCTCATGCGGATCTCTACATAGCCCTCTCCAATGCCCTTTGGGTGACTATAAGCCTTCTGATACGGTCCGTTGTGAACAACCACGTGTCAGTGCCATATGTCATCACTGTCAACATACACTGGCTGAGGTAAGTTGGACGAGAAGATACTGCGCAACTTACTGAACGCTGCCCGGCCAAGTTGGATTCAACTGTTGACCTCTTTCCCAAACTTAGACCTACCAAACTCGACCGTTTGTCCCTAGTAGACATAATCGTCTACAACTTCGAGAGTAGAGCTTCCCATCTTGATAGGAGTGGGTGTTACTTAGGCGTTCAAATCCAAATCCAAATTTTTGTTTTTTTTTTTCTCGCATACCTAGTATTTTTTTAATAATATTGACATAATAATAATTGTATTGTTTTTTTTTATTTTTCTGCAAATTCCTGTTTTTTTATTGTTTCACATTTTTCTGACAACTTCATTTTTTTTATTTTTTATTTCCATTTTTTTTATTTTGTTTTTCTTGCATACCTAGTATTTTTTTAATAATATTGACATAATAATAATTGCATTGTTTTTGTATTTTTATATAACTTCTTACTTTTCTTTCTTTTTATGCATGCCGTTTTTACTTCACTTGAAAATAATGTGCTTTTTTATTTAAATATTATATGAATTGTTAGCTAACGTCGTATTAGTTTTGTAAGATTCATAAATATTCTGTGGAAAACGTCGTTGGTTGTACATTTGTCACACTGTTTTCTTTAAATTTTTATTTATACTGTAATGTGTAACCGTTTGTTTTTCCTAATAAATAAAATAATAATAACATGACCTTGGGTTTTTCCATGTTCATTTCAAGACCCAATTTTTTCGGAAGCACTACTGAGGTCATCGAGCATTGTACTGAGGTTCTCCATAGGATTCTCACTATATTGTCGTCAAATCGAAGGAGAGTGATGTATTCGCCATATTTTTTTTTTTGTTTGTCAAACCGTTGACGTTGATGCCTAGCCCTCTCCAATATAGAACCTTGAAGACATCCTCAAGTACAGCGGTGAACAGTTACGGAGATACGGCGTCTCCCTGTCTCACACCTTGCTGCAGATGGATAGGTTCCGAGTTCTGACCCTCAAGTCGGACTGACATGGTGGCTTTTTTGTACAAACACTTCAATATCACTATGTGCCGGTAGTCAATCTGGCACCGTTGGAGAGACTGTAGTACAGGCCAAGTCTCGATCGAATCGAAGGCTTTCTCGTAGTCCACAAACACTAAGCAGAGAGGCAGGTTCTTCACTTCGGTCTTCTGTATAACCTGCCGCAGCGTATGTATGTGGTCTACAGTGCTGAAGCCTTTGCGGCATCCTACTTGCTCGGGAGGTTGGAAATCGTTAAAACTACGCGCGAGACGACTCGTGATAACTCTTGAAAACAGCTTGTAATCATGGCTAAGAAGTGATATGGGCCTATAGTTCTGCAGCCGGGCATTGTCGCCCTTCTTGAAGAAGAGTACCACCATCCCTGCACCATGCCTGTGGCATTTTTCCCTCGAGTATGACGGCATCAAACAGCTTCTGAAGGGCCTTAAGTACTTATTTTCCACCCGCCTTTAGGAGTTCTTAAGTAGCAGGTGACTTGTTGTTCTTAAGATGTTTAGGAGCCATCCTAGTCTCGTACAGGCTGACATCTGGAATATATTTGATATAGTGTCGGGTCAATCTAGCTCTAGGGTCATTTGCTAGATTCACGACGAGTTTACTGGTTACAACTGACCAAAGACTATCGATCTCCCTCATAAGACCGATGATGGCAGGATTCGATCCTGCCATCATCGGTCTTAAGTTTCGTGAGCTGGCTCTGCCTACTAGTCAGTTCTCTTGCAACGACCTTGGAGTCCTTATTCCGCTTAATCACAACTTTAAATACTCTCGGTCGCTCTATCTAAAATACTGGTACTTAGCTCCATCCAGTTAGACTGGAACCCGACCCAACATAGTAGGGGCAACGCAGACAGATTTATTGGTATAGTCCATAGACTTAAATCTAACTAGATGACGCGATTGTATGTACTTCGCGTGCCAAAAAACGGACTAAAGTTACGATCAATAATAGTAATCTGAGCTTTTCATTTAGCATTATCGGCACTGGAAATCTAGAAAATGCCTTTTTATGCCATATGGAGCTATAAAGAATGTATAGGAAAAGTTGGCCAAGTCATTGGAAATGTTTTCTTTAATTGGTAAGTAAATTTGTTTTTAATTTATTTATGAAACAGTGTTTATAAATAGTGGAGGGACATGCGTTATCTAGTTAAATTTATGTATGTTGTCTAGTCGTCACTCTATTGTATAATAGTGTAGTAGGTTAGATTCCCAGGTCGGGGAAATAAAAGAAAAATTAAAAATGTATTCAGTATATAATTTACTTAATAATTATAAGTACAGCCTTAAGTAAAAGAGTAGGTACATTAAGTTAAAAGATATAAGTTTATAACTAACGACATCTATACAAATAAGTTTTAAAACAATGTTCAACAGAAACTCAAAATCTTACTCAACTATCAACTATAAAACTGTGCTCTAAGTTGAGTGGAAAAAAGGACTAGAACAAAGTTTAGTTGAAATGGAACTATACTGTGCAAAAATGACTCTTATTGAAATGCGTTTAGGTTTTCAATGCAGTGTATTTCACACGGTCTGTTTTACGTTTCAGATTTACTTTATTATGTTAGGTTAGTCCTGCAGCCTTATGAATTCGGAAAGAGCAAAGCGCAAAGGGTATGAAAAATCACATGCGAGATGAATGAAGCGATGTGGCTTTGGGACTGTGTGATTGGTCGATTTTTCATACTCTTTCCGAATTCATTACCATTGAGATAGGAAATATATGGAGGCGCCGCGATGTTCTATACATACATTAGCTTATACAAATATGAGTGAAATACGATACAGAATGTGAAACATCGTTTTGTTTCATTCTTTCTAATGTAGTAATCGTATTTGATGAAAGAGACAACAATATTTCAGTTGTTGCTCATTATGGCAACATTTTGTTATGACGTAGTGACGATTGTAGGTACGTGCCATATTCGCCATTTTATGTGCCGAATTTTGTGGTTGTGTTCGTGGTAGTCCTGCTGTCAAATGGTTGTTTACCTCAGATGAAGAAAGTTGTTTACATATTGTATTATTGAGATTTGTGAGTGTGTCTGTGTTGCTTGACACAACCTTAGAATCGGCGGCCATTTTATGAGACATTTTGAGGTTTAGGTAGGCACGTTTTTTTCGTAGGTATTTCCAGTCCATATTATTTAGTATGTCTATGTTCATTACGCAATGAGGCTACGGATTGCCTCTCCTACAAAAATCGAACACGGTGCACGAATAAAATCCCGAGAGCCTCAAAGCCACCTCTAAAGTCCCCGTCACGAGAAGCTATAAATTTTGGAAATAAAGAACTTCTACTAAGTTACGTAGCGACAATTCAATCAACAACAAATAATCCCAAATTCAAAGAACTCAAAGAAACATACGTGTAATACGAAACTAACGAGCAATTTCACTTGGTCGGGTTATATTTTAGCGATTTAAAGCTCTGTCGTCTAATGTTTTGTGGTACTGCGTGTTTGTGTTATGTGGGAACGTAGAAAAAACCCGACTGCTTAAGAAGCGAACTAAAAAGACGTAAACAAGAAGAAAATCATGCTGTGCAGAACACATATTCGCGAGCTGTCTGACCAAAACCAGATGTATCCTCCGACTGCACAGCATGATTTTCTTCTTGTTACGTATTTTTAGTCGCAGTTATGTTTAAGTGCACTGTAATATCCCATCGACGCCGAGTTGCCAACCTGTCGGTTTTTATCGGTAACATTTCGGGGAGTTCTCGACGGAACTGCACAATTTGATTCCGCCTAGTTATTTCCATCATCGGACTACAATACGTACGTCATCGGTACATGGTGGATATCCCACCCATACGCACTAAAATTTTTGCTAATACTTTCATTGTGCGCACAGCTAAGGAATGAAAGGCCCTGCCGGAGTCTTTGTTCCCTGATAGCTACAAACTTGGGGTATTTAAGTCAAGAGTGAATAGGTTACTTCTAGGTCGCCGACCACATCATCGCTTACCATCAGTCGAAATAGTGGTAAAGAGCGAGCATATCGACTGCAAAAAAGAAAAATTGGCGGGCCTAATTGCCATCAACCGTGCACAAAGCCAGGCTCCAGGTTTCTACTGAAAAAATTCAGATGGAAAACCTAATTACACTTTGCCCGACCCCGCAATCGAACCCAGCACCTCATACTCAGCAGTAGCGCTTCCAACAACTTGTATCAAAACGTCCTATACAATGTGTCCAGACTTGTAGTAATAAAACTTTAGGACCGTAAAATACACTTAATTTTATCGATAATATTTTTTACCAATTTTTTTTTAAACAAGCTTTTTAGCTTGCCGTGCATTGTCATCCAAAGCAGCAAAAATTCAGTTGCAAGATTTGACCTGAACATATGTACGTACATTGCAAGTTAATTAAAAGTTTATAAAAACTCCCCACATACACGCTTCACCTTTCGTGTTTATAGGACGTGGATCCACGCGAGCCAATGTCTTTTCCAACTATTGTTTTGCTAATTACATGCACAAGAAAAGTGTTTTAAAAATTACCCACACTTTCCTATTGCATTTATTAAAATTTTAATATATATATGTCGGGTTTAGTCAATAGTACGGACGTCAGAACAAATCGCAAGCACGCCATCTGGCGGCAAAGAAAGAACAAGTACGCTTTGGCGCGCTTTCTCTAACCACTTGCGTGGTGGGGATAGTAGAATATGGCAGTTGAGTACTGAACGCCGTAGAGCTAACACGTCGTAGAATCAGTGTCGATCCGTAATATTAGTAAGCGAGATTGTAACTGTGAATATTTAAATAAACCCAGTGTATCGAATAATTTATGTGATTTCATTTGCACGATTGTACCCACCGACCTGCCCACACACGATGTCTTAACCTAAGGTTCCTGACTTCCCGATGGTTTGCATCTATCGGCCAGCCTTGATGCGACATATATATATATTAGTTTCTATATGCTATGGCCGTAAAAAAAACATTTAATTTCTGTCACACCTAGGTCCAAAGTTATTTAAATTGCTCCATCTTTGAGGGTTCGGTGATTGCACGCCTTATGTGGGTGTTTTTATCGATAAAACTAAGTGTGTTTTACATCCTTAAAGTTTTATTACCACAAGTACGGACACATTGTATATGCATAATAAATATCGTTAGTTATAATGTTATAATTTATCATTATCCGTCTTGTATTTATCCTTGAAATGCGAACGCGAAGCCGTCGCCGAAGCTGTGCGGTTGTTTATTTTGATTCTCCACTTCATTTTCTCGGTACTGAAACAAAAATTGAGAATTTTTAATACGATAAGACATTGCCAGAATAATGGAATCAGCATTGCTATTCAAAGTTTAAAATCTGCCGCACCCCATTTACAGCAAATCGGCAGCCTAATTGTGTAAGTAAATTCGGCAACGGAAACAATCTGGTACTTTCCCAAAAACACACACACATCACACACATCATCATCTGTGTCCCACTGCTGGGACACAGGCTTCCTCTCTGTGAGAGGGAATGGGCCGTAATCCACCACGCGGGCCCAGTGCGGGTTGGTGGATGTCACATGTCTTCGAATTTTTGGTTCTGGGACATGCCGGTTTCCTCACGATGTTTTCCTTCACCGTTTTCCTTCAAACATACACAAAAAAGTTGAATCTTTATTCAACTTTTTTTGTCCGAATTCACTTACACAATTAGGCTGCGGATCATCTTGTATATACTGCGGGACACGTAATTTGAACCAAAATGTATTATCGTTTTACTGAAATTAAACGATTTAAACTGAAATAAATCCCTTTTCTACGACCTAACCGTTTACAATATACAATTTGTCAACGGTTAGATCATAAAGAAAATACTAATTTCGGTTTAAATCGTTTAATTTCAGTAAAACGATCATGCATTTTGGTTCAACTTACGTGTCCCGCAGTATACCTACTTGTAAAGCCCGATTCAATCTGAATGGCCGCTCTTCCCTTAAGACGACGACTAACGCCAACGACCTTGAGGGAACAAAACGCGCCCTCGTTTCTCACCCGCGCGACCCGAAATTTAGTAGTTTTTTGTACTTTTCTTATTATTCTATGACTTAAAAAAAAAAAGCTTCAAATCCAAATGTAGATAATTAAATTGTCTTTGATATGGTGTCCATTTCATTAAAATACGCCCAGCGGTTTTGTTGTGATTGTCGTGTTTTTGTCCGTTTTAGACATAACTTTACAAATTAATTACACTATGTTATACGAATAAAACTCAAAATTTGCTCAGATGAAATTATTAAGAAAATGGTCTAATATAACATATATTTTTTCCAATAAATTACGTCTAGCCGTTTAGACGTGATTCTCATTTTAAAATCAGCTACTCAAGGGAATCGGCGCCTTAAGGCGGTACCTTGACCAAAAAATCAAATTCAAATTCAAATTAAATTTATTGCATTTGAATTTGATTTTTGAGATATGAGCATTCCTATTGGCCTAGCGGCACACTGGTGGCGCATGAATTACAGTAGTGAATACGCCCAGATTTTACAATAAAATCTTATATAAAATCGAATTTTAGTCTTTTGAAAAAAATAATACGACAAAAATGTTCGTTTTTAAATTGTGTTAGTACAAAAAATAATGAATGAACACTTTACGAGGAGATGCATGCTATCAATAATTATTTCTCATTTTTATAGTTTTGTTGGAAGGAGATTAGTGAAACATATACCTCTTAAAAAAAAAAGTATACGACCATTTTCGAATCAATAATATGTAGAAATTTAATCTATTTTTATTAGTTGATATTTCTTTTTAAATAACGAGTAGATAGCTCCTAAAAACAGCACGAAAAACGGCTAGCTCGGCGTTTTGCTCGGGGTACCGCCTTATATATTGACCTATTACGTAATAAATTAGAATAACTAGAAATAAGATACATCTAAGGGCGGTTACGCAGTACACGTCCATGTCCTTTTGTGATTTGAGTTTCAAGTTCAAAATGTTCTGAATTATGACAGATTATCACGGATAGAGTTCGGATGTAGTGCGTAATCTTCCATACAAGAAGTACTAATGCTACTTCGGAACCGAAATTTCACACACGGATCAGATGTAATTCGTAAAGCTGGGAACTAATTATCGGACGCGGCTATCGGACGCGACTTACAGCCGCGGCTGATATGTGTGCACAGTCGTATGGGACGCGGCTGCCAGATCTCTATCAGACGTCCGAACGCCCAAGGTCACGTCCGCGACTTACGTCCGATAGTTTGCACAATGTAATGTACATTCATTACCTAGATACTCTAAAGTCGCGGCTGTCAGTCGCGTCCGTAAGCCGCGTCCGATAATTTGTTTCCAGCTTAAACGCCCTAAGGGATACGAGTATTATTATACAGTTAACGAAGAGTTAAAGTCAAAAATTTTGGCATGAACCACATAGTTAAAAATCACTACGACTAGATACGCCATCCTACTAATATTAAAAACCGCCCAAGTGCGAGCCGGACTCGCGCACGAAGGTTTCCGTACCATTATCGCAAAAAAAACAACAAAAGATCACGTTTGTTGTATGGGAGCCCCACTTAAATATTTATTTTATTCTGTTTTTAGTATTTGTTGTTATAGCGGCAATAGAAATACATCATCTGTGAACATTTTAACTGTCTAGCTATCACGGTTCATGAGATACAGCCTGGACAGACGGATAGACAAACAGACAGACAGATGGACCGCGGAGTAAAAGGGTCTCGTTTTTACCCTTTGGGTGCGGAACCCTAAAAACTTGCTTCTGAGTGTGGCTTCACCTGCGAAAAATAGTTCACCACCCTAAGGGAACACCCGCATAACAACTATCCTATGTCCTTCCCGGGGTCTAAACCATGTCCATAACAAATTTCATCTAAATCGGATCAGTTGTTTAGTCGTGACGAGGTAACAGAGTTACTTTCGTATTTATGAGTATTAGTATGGATGCGAACGTCTGGATGTTTGATAAATCAATCACGCTTCAATGGTTTCACTCGGGCGACGACGATGTTATGCTAAAGTCCCCGTCACGAGAAGCTATAAATTTTGTAAACAAAGAACTTCTACTAAGTTACGTAGCGACAATTCAATGAACAACAAATAATTCCGAATTCCATCAACTCAAAGAAACATACGTGTAATACGTTGACATCGACCCTCAATTTTGGTCTATTCATTGAGGCGAAAGCTCAGTTGGCTGCATAAAAGTTGGGGATTCTTGCAAAGGTGAGACGGTACTTCACACCTGAACAGCTGCTCAACTTGTATAAAGCGCAAGTTCGGTCGTGCATGGAGTACTGCTCTCACTTCTGGGACGGATCTGCCAAATATCAGCTTGATGCACTTGAGTCGATTGACAGACGGGCCAAGAGGCTTATTGGCAACGATGCTCTGGTCGCGTCAAAGCTGCAGAGCCTTGAACATCGACGCCAAGTGGCCAGTCTGTCGGTTTTTTATCGGTTACATTTCGGGGAGTGTGCGACGGAACTGCCCAATTTGATTCCGCCTAGCCCTTTTCATCATCGGACTACAAGACGTACGGCCATGCGCCATCGGTTCATGGTGGACATCCCACCCATACTCACAAAACGTTTTGCTAATACTTTCATTGTGCGCACAGCTAAGGAGTGGAATTCCCTTCCAGAGTCTTTGTTTCCTGATAGCTACAACCTTGGGGTTTTTAAGTCAAGGGTGAATAGGTTACTTCTAGGCAAGCGTGCTTCATCGTAGGCCACATCATCGCTTACCATCAGGCGAGGTAGTGGTCAAACGCGAGCTTATCGACAATAACAAAACTAACGAGTCTTTTCACTTGGTCAGTTTATATTTTAACGATATAAAGCTCTGTCGTCTAATGTTTTGTGGTACAAGAACGTTCCAAGAGTCAGACGCGTATTATTATTATCTGTGCCGATGTGAAAGTCTGTAAGTTTGTCAATCAATCAAGCCTCAACGGTTAAACTGATACGGATGAACCTTGGTATACAAGTAGACCAAGTAGATATTGAACATAGTAGTAGTAAATTATTCCGGTAAAAAGTTCCAGTACACTATCCCCAAACCACTGGAACTCCTGAAAGCCAGAATTAACAGCAGCGACCACCAGAAAAACACCGAGGCAATGAAGCTCGACGACGTCCCTGAGAATGAATTTAACTGTCTTGGATCCCGCAACGAAATTAATCAGTAAAGAATAACGGAGGAGTAGGAAAAATACAAATTTCCACTTCCCTTCTACATATCAAGCAGGAGACAGAACAAACAAGACCAATAGGCACACAGGGTCGTTTACAACTGGGATAAGCCCAGTTGCCTAGCACCACGGATAAAAATTCGCATTAATATTAATGGGTCCTAACATAGTGAGCTATTATTTGATTCCAATAATAGGTATGGCAAAAACGCTTGAACGCACGGCAATTTGTTCTAGTTTGCACAAGGTCCGTATAGTAAACAACTCCAAATGCAACCTGTACATTATTCAACATAATATTTCGTTATTTCTGCCAAAGAATACACTCCCAAAAGATATGATGTGCAGATTGTACATATTCGCAGTCAGATATAGAACACTGACATAAAGGCGACAAAAGCTAGTGTTAAATTAATGTATTTTCTTTCTTTTCTTACCTGGCCATCATCTTCACCTTGAGGTCTCCAGTTCGCCACGAAGTACTGATTACTAGCAGGGCGTTGTTCATTTACGGGACCCTGAAACAATAATAAAATAATCAGAAAAGATAGAATATCTCACCTGATGGTAAGCGATGATGTGGTCGACGGTGAAGCACGCTTGCCTAGAAGTAACCTATTCACTCTTGACTTGAAGACCCCAAGGTTGTAGCTATCAGGAAACACAGACTCCGGCAGGCAATTCCACTCCCTAGCTGTACGCATAATGGAAGTATTTCTAACCTGGTTCTGTCCCCAATTCTGCTGTTGTGGTTCTGGTTTCTGTTGGTTGTACTGTTGTTGTAAGTTGTATTGTTGCCTCTGTTGTGCGTACGCCTGTTGGTAGTAGTTGTCTGAAAGAGGGAGTACTTGTTAAAGTTTTTATTTAAACACCTAACTCTAGAGGCCACCCTACCATAATTCTTAATTATTTATTCTTTAGTGTACACCAAAACAGCATATTAAAACAAAGTGAAAATAACATTCATATACAAAGGTGAGGTACCTCCAAATGGAGTTAAGCACGGATAACTGTACCATTCGATCAGTTATACATAATCAAATTTATTGTGGTGCATTTATAATCTACGTAGCTTGAAAATCTAAGGCCCCGTTTTATGAACCATTCTTAACTCAACCAATCGTCAAATATTTTAACCAATGGTTTCTGATTTCGGTATAACGCGTTTATTTAATTTTTTTTATTCTAACAAACGAAACGTTTCAATAATTTTTATTCCGATAATTAACACTTTTTACGCAAGTGACGCCGCGGGCAGAACTTACTCATTCATATATGAATGGTATCGTTTTGGGTGTACACATATTATTATTCGGTCAAGTTCATCTGATGGTACAAGTTTTAAATATATATAAATATTCATATTTGGATGAATGAAAGTCGACTAACGAAATGTATTTACAAGGCAGACGTGAATGGAAACGCCGGGAGGGGACTTCCTAGAAAGACATACATAGACCTTATAGGTGATGTTCTTCAGAAAGGCCAAGTGCGCAGTACCCATAACCGGCGTGTGTGTATGACTAGATGTATGAATGTGTGTGAAGCAAAAGAAGTATGTAAGGATCGTAGCAGGTGGCGTTCTGTAGTTTCTGCCTACCCCCATGGGAAAAAGGCGTGAGTTTATGTATGTATGTATTCATATTTAATACATTTTGGAATCCAGTTTATGTGGAATACCACTGTTATTATCAATAGGATGTACCTATGTACTTGGTTACATAGTAAATCATACTATAGATCAGGGGTCACCAAATAGCGGACCACGGTCCGGATCCGGACCGCCTACCTATTATTTGTGGACCTTAAGCAAACAGTACAGTGCGTGCCACGAAAGATGAGACTTGACCGGGCCTCCCGCGCTCTGACCGGCGGCCCGATGACTCCCGGTCCCTTCCCGCACTCAGACCTCATACCGCTAAAGAGACCTATAAATCGTCTACTACGCAAGTCAAACCACGTGGTGTGTCAAGTGTCATCTTTCGTGACACGCACTGTACATTATAATTTATTGCGTTCCTTGAGTACGTAATTTAATAATTTAGCCCGCGTTTTGTCATTTTCATTCATATTTTATCTATATTTACATATTTATGTAGTATATTTATGTAGACAATAAGCCTAGTTTGGGAGCCAGGGAACTTGTTATAGTGTATAATGTAATGTATGTTATGAATAAAGTTATTATTATTATTATTATTATTATTATTATGTCACGGGGTCTTAGCACTAAGAAACAAAATTTGGTTCAAATAAATCTCACTAGATGGCGCGATATGCACCGATCTGGTATTGAATGTGTGTAAAATTATCATTTTCTGGAATTGAACATAAAAATTGTATGTTCTTGTTTAATCAACTCTCATAAGCACAAAACTAGTGAATATTGGGCTCTTAATTCACATTTCAAAGATTATTTGAACGGATCATTTAAAATTGATGCCAATAGATGGCGCGGTTTTAAATTTCAGAGGCATTCCACTCAATTGTTTAAATTTGCATTATAACACATTTTGGTGTATAGAAACTGTAAAAACGTGCAAAAAATACTATAAAACAAACCTTCACTGTATTTAATGAAAGCAATATTCACGAACCGAGTAA
This sequence comes from Orthosia gothica, assembly GCA_949775005.1. Lineage (NCBI taxonomy): Eukaryota > Metazoa > Arthropoda > Insecta > Lepidoptera > Noctuidae > Orthosia > Orthosia gothica. The sequence continues at coordinate 8,141,169 of OX459061.1, read as the reverse complement.
ACCCTTTTACTTGCAAGTTGCTGCTAACACCATCTATCTATCGCTGTGGAACGGAAACGAACGCGATTGATGGACAAAAAATAATCGGTTTAATCAGACGAAAAACGCTAGTTCCGTCAGCACGGTTTATCTTATACAAGATGAAGCATCTGTATGCCAGTATTATATTATCTGTGTTTATGTTTATTAATTCCAATTTTAAACGAAGTAAAGCCCGGTATTAGGTAGCTTAAAGCCTTACGGACCGCGACAATCAAATTATTTTAAAAACGGAACCTCAAATTTAAGTAATTGGTAACCCCTGCTATACATGTTATATAAAACAGCAGATGGACTGAGTATCATTTGGTATCGATAGGTACTCACCTCCGTTGTTGGAAGGAGGAACGGGCTCCGGACTCTTGGGTAAGTGGCTGCCTTCCAGAATCTGCAAAGATTTAAAAGTCAGACAGAATTGGCGAAATATTAGGCAATAGCATTCCTTATAGACTCCGAAACGGCTGGCCCGATTTCAAAAATTCTTTCACCGTTTGGAAGCTACAGTATCCCCGGGTGACATAGGTTACTTTTTATCCCTGTATTCTCACGGGAACGGGAACTATGCGGGTGAAACCGCGAGGCGTCCGCTAGTATATTACAAATACGAAAGCAAGACCCTTTCCTGATAGCGCGATGGATTTCGATTTATATCAAACCAATATTAAGCGGAAGACGTTGCATTGGAAGGCCTCCCGTTAGACCGATGACCTAGTTCAATAGGTCGTCGTTCCACCGGGAGATTCAGGATCCCCATCCGCTGGATGCGAGACGCAGGGGTCCGGTCAATGTGATGACGCTTGTGGAAGGCCTATAGCCAGTAGTGGACGTCTTTCGGCTGATATGATGATGATGAATACTAAGTGATTTTTACTAAGCGAAGTTGCAAGTATCACTAAATCACATGGACACAATGCGATGGAATTATCCGGTACGCACTTGAATTTATCTTAGAATATACGTGCGTGATATCGCCTATCGACGCAATTCAAATTGCGTCGCGTCATCAGGAAAGGACCTAACTTTGTGTCTGTGTGGCTGTTCCCTTTCCACGCTTAAACTGCTGAAACATTTAAATGAAATTTGGTAGAATTCACTTATAATCGGTGGAAACAGAGCAATGCGGAAGGAGGAGCACTGTTCCTCCCCTAAGTGGGGGCGACTTTAACACTAAATGTAGGACAATTTAGGAAAAATCTAAATTTTATTAGCCTAAGGTAACAGGAACAGTCTCCTATGGAGGTAGTTGTAGACCCTGGGAAGGACATAGAATAATTTTTATCCCGATAGTGTGTCCATGGGATGATAAACTCTTTTTAGACGGGCGAAGCCGCGGGCAGAAGTTAGTTTAATATGATTTCGATTCCAGATTTGACACGCATCGGCTTTGTCTGGATCTGGATCATAATAATTTATAGCCTATAAACATCTGGAATATTTTACCATTCAAATGGTTAAAGATTTTTCAAATAAGTGAAGTGGTTCCAGGGATCGGGATCTGTCTTTATAATATTAGTAAGATAAATTTAAAATTGGGCTGATTTTAGAAATGTACGATTTCATAAAATATTTGGTGTCACAAAAGGGGTCCGTCGCCAAAAACGTTTGAGAACCGCTGGTGTTGACTGGTACCTGGAAGTAGGGTTACCATCCGTCCGGATTTGTCCGGACATGTAGGTATGGACATTTGGCCTTCTGTCCGGCCTTATAATATGTCCGGATTTTTCGCTTGGATGACAAAATATTCCCTTATTCAGATCGCGATTTTATGTAGTCGAGTTTAAACTTTTTTGTAACTAAAATTTCCGTACTCTTTTTAAAAGTCCTGCTATTTAGCAAGAAGCTTATTGGCAATGATGCACTGGTCGCGTCAAAGCTCCAGAGCCTCGAACACCGACGCCGAGTTTCCAGCCTGTCGGTTTTTTATCGGTTACACTTCGGGGAGTGTGCGACGGAACTGCACAATTTGATTCCGCCTAGCCCTTTCCATCATCGGACTACAAGACGTACGGCCATGCGCCATCGGTACATGGTGGACATCCCACCCACACGCACAAAGCGTTTTGCTAATACTTTCATTGTGCGCACAGCTAAGGAGTAGAATTCCCTTCCGGAGTCTTTGTTTCCTGATAGCTACAACCTTGGGGTCTTTAAGTCAAGAGTGAATAGGTTTCTACTAGGCAAGCGTGCTTCACCGTAGGCCACATCATCGCTTACCATCAGGCGAGGTAGTGGTCAAACGCGAGCCTATCAATAATAAAAAAAAAAAAAAAAAAAAAAAAAAAATGTCAGGCTTTTTGAATTTTCCAAACGGTTATCCTACCTGGAAGCCATCCTTGCCAGCTCTGTACTTGAGCTTGACCAGCTGTCCACTGGGATCCTTGTACTGGTAGGCTCCGACCCTGGAGCCGTCGGGCTCTATCTGTTCTCCTGCCGCCAGACCGTTGTCTGACGCGTACTCGAAGCGGAAGGCACCGTCTAGAAAGTTGGGAATTTAAACAATGTAGAAAGGTTCTTAAAAATGAAAGAAGGATATCTTTTTAACACCCTTTTATTAGCTTGATGTATGTATCTATGAATCATTGTAACGGAATCTTTTGGAATGATTTTCACCTCCTTCAAAACGTCGGATTGATTTGAAACTTTGAACACTTATTTTTATATAATCTTTGGTCTATCTATAATAGTTATAAAATCAAACCGACTTTCAAAAAAAACTCTACGAAGCGAAAATTAACTCTTTTCCGAAGTCGGTGTCTTTGGTACCTACTGTTTTTCGTTTTTCGACACCGACTTCGGCGAAGAAGTTATTTTTCGCTTTGTAGTATTTTTTTCGGAAGTCGGTTTAATTATTTTATTAAATGTTTATTATTTTTTAGTTTTGGTAAGTACCTCGAATTTCCATGAAAATCATGTATAGCCAAATTATATCTCATGAGGATTCCAATAAGCCCAAACAGGACTAGGATACGTTTTGTTTCGGCGTTCCAGTAACTATCTTCATCGTTAGATCAGTTCGATGTTACCATTTTCATCACTACCATTTATTTATAAGTATTTGCTTCAACGTAGTCGGTTAACTATTCGAAATATCTTATACCCGTGGCATACTTAGCATTAAGGAGTTACTAGTGGACATCTGTGGTCTTCTTCATCAGTTCCACTTCACCAAATGAAACTATGTAAAGACCAAAATCGCTATATGTGTGCCTATAAAATTTGATGAGTTCCCTCGATTTTCATGGGATCACATCATCAGATTCTGATTTGGTGACAATGGGACCACCTCGGGAGTATACCCTTTTAAACACAAAAAGAATTTTCTCAACCGGTCAAAAAATGACGGAGAAATTGGTGAAGATACATAAAAAAATATACATAGAGTCGCCTTCTTTTTGGGAAGTTGATTTAAAATGGTCGGTTTTTTTATTTGTAATATGATTTCATAGACATTATCATTTTCCAGTGGGCCAAAAAAAAATTAAAAAAAATTACCTGAAGTCAAAGACTGTTTGTGGTGAATGATGGCAGCCTGCTGCTCTTTCGTCAACCCGCCGTACGGGAGACGCCACGGCTCAGCCTTGGGGTTGAGCGGACCTGCGCCAGAAGTTGAGTCGCGATCTGAACACAAACACCAGAACATCACGACTAAGATGGCACAGGAGTATACTTTATCTCCCCCGGTGGGTTCCCGCATTGTCGAGGCGGGGGGGCTCAGTAGCCGTGGATTGGACAACCACGGTGAAGCCAAGAGGAACCCGAGGAGGGGCCGCTCGTCAGGGCTTTTGCCGATAAGCCGACAACGTAGCGGCCAACATGTAGGTTGCCGTATAGCCTAGGCGACATCGCAACTGAGGCGGGCCGCGATGTGGTATGGAAGGCATCGCGGCTGAGGGTCGGAGGCCGCGGCGGGAGAGGAGTGCCGGTGTAGTGACCTACACATTATAAATAAGCATACGAGCACATCACACGTCCGGCCGGCAGCACAGCGCGCAGCGTACTGAGTCACTAGACTTAGCGCGCCCGCGCCGCCGCTACCAACCAATGCGGCCCGCGCCTGCGCTGGCGAGCCGTACGGAGAAGCAACAACATCCCAGCGTCGATGACGAGCGGGCACTGAAGGCCGGGCGCCGAGCCGCTTGTATTTACGTGTCGCAAAGCGCACGTTTGCTACGTCATCCTCTGCCGGTACCCGACCACCACTTCCACTATTCATATGCTACCCTGCTGTGCTATATAAGCGATGTTTTATGTAAAATAAATGTCATTTGATTCGTATTCTTATTCGCCTTTAATTCCAAGAAACCTCACACTGTTAGAAACCTCTAAACCGGTATTACGGTGCGCCGCTCGCCCTACCCTCCGCGGCCTGCACGGGGTCGCCACCGTCTGATGGCGGACGCGGTGGGGCCGCAGGGGAGGAGGAGTGTCGGTATAGCGCTGGCCGCTCTCCCTATCCCCTGCGGCCGAAAAGTGGTAGGTGGCGGGGCCACTGTCTTGACCCGTCACAGGGGGACCAAGGGTGCCATACACGGGGTTGTCTGGTACCCAAGTGCTGGTTTGGTCCCCGGGGTGGTCACGGCGTACTGTGTGTTCTGGTGCGCCGGTGATGGGGGTAAACCCCAGAGGAGGGTCCGGAGACGGACAGCCGCGGCGGGTTCGCGGAGGTATGCTAACGCGTTCCCGTGTTCCCGCCATAAGCGGCACAGGAGGACACCGTGGAGTTTTAGTGGGTTAGAGTCCCACATAACTGCGCTATCTCCACGTGGTAGCGCAGTATGCATGAGCATTTCTCCACGCTAAAAAATAAAAATAAAAAAAAGGAGTATACTTTATGACTTGAAAAGGAGAAGTTCATATTGTAATAGAACTTGGGTCCCTTTGAAAAAATTGCTGTACCCTAATGATTTTTGTTTTCTTTTGTAGAAAAACCGGGCATGTGCGAGTCGGACTCGCGCATGAAGGGTTCCATACCATTATCGCAAAAATCGGCAGAAATATCACGTTTCTTGTATGTTGTTATAGCGGCAACAAAAATACATTATCTGTGAGAATTTCAACTGTCTAGCTGTCACGTTTTATGAGATACACAGCCTGCTGACACACAGACAGACAGACGGACTGTAGATTCTTAGTAATAGGGTCCCGTTTTTACCCTTTGGGTACGCAACCCTAAAAAGAGCTTAAATCTATAATCAGAAAACATTTTTAATTTATTCAAACCAGGTTCACCAGGTTCATATTAGGTATAATTATTTTTCTGTTGTAGAAATTAACCCATATTACAATGCGATATGAGGTTCATACAAATGTCAAAGTGAAATAACCTGATGTGCTGTTGAATGTACATAATGTAAAGGACACGGATGGAAAGACCACAACAAAAAATTTGATTTTTAGGAAAATATTATAAAATGACGCCCACGATATGTCATACATAACAAGGGACAGGTGTTTGGGTGATCTCCTTTAAAAGAGTTTGCTTAGATGGTTTGCGTGTGTTAACAGGGTAGGTAATTGAAAAAACTTTTTACCAAAAAATCAAACCGACTTCCAGAACAAAAAACTACAAAGCAAAAAATAAATTTCTTTTCCAAAGTCGGTGTCTTTTGTACCCATTGTTTTCAGTTTTTCGACACCGACTTCGGAAAATAAATTTATTTTTTGCCTTGTAGTTTTTTGTTCTGGAAGTCGGTTTGATTTTTTGTTAAAAAGTTTTTTATTTTTCTCTTTTTAGTTTTGGTAGGTACCTCCGATTAACATGATTATCATTTATAGCCAAAGTACATCTCATGGCGATTCCAATAAGCCCAAACACGACTAGGATATATTGTTTTATTTTAGAGTTCCAGTGCCTACCTTCCGGCTTCATCATCAAATCAGTTCGATGGTGCCATTTTCATCAGGACCATTTATTTATAAGTATTTGCTTCATTAAGTGGGTTAATTATTCGAGATATCTTATGACCGTGACAAACTTAGCATTTACTAGTTCCAGAGGCCATCTGTGGTCTTCTTCATCAGTTCCACTTCACCAAATGATACTTTCTGAGTGCAAATGATTGCATTGTTGATGAAAATACCAAAATCGCTAAATTTTTGCCTATATTTTTTGAGGATTCTCCTCGATTTCTCTAGGATTCCATCATCAGATCCTGACCTGATGACTATGGGACCAACTAGGAAGTATACCCTTTCAAACAAAAGAAGAATTTTTGACATCGGTCCAGGCGTCTTTGAGTAATCGGGGAACATACAAAAAAATAAAGATTCCAACGAATTGAGAACCTCCTCCTTCTTTTTAAAGTCGGTTAAAAAGAGACTAACAAAAGGGATTTTCAAGGCAGAATTACTCACGTCTGCTTTAGAAATAAAATTTAAATTAAAACACCATTTAGAATTTTCTTGAAAACTTAAAATGACGTGATACAAATTGTTTTTATAATTCATCAACTAACATTTAAATTTTGAACATGAAATATTGTATGAAATATCTTACAGTAAACATTTTAAATTATAAAGTTCTAAGCAGATAGGTTCTATGCCATACCCTGGTTTCCTTTCCACTGCTCGTTGACCGGAGCCGGTCGCCAAGGCTCCACCACGGTGGTGCTCTGTGCGTTGACATCATTTGGAGCCGGGGAAAACAGCCCCCTCTGGTAGGGGTCATTCTGGGGAAAAAACAAGGAATAAATATTAACAATAAAAAAAACCTTTTAGCAAAAAAATACTACCGACTTCCAAATAAATAAATAAACTTTTTTGCAAAAAAATACTACCGACTTCCAAATGAAAAACTACAAAGTGAAAAATAACTTAATTTTTTAAGTCTGTGTCCCTATCCCAAACAAAAGGTACCTACGAGACACCGACTTAAAAAATTAAGTTATTTTTCACTTTGTAGCTTTTCATTTGGAAGTCGGTAGTATTTTTTTGCAAAAAAGTTTTTTTATTTTTCCGTTTTTAGTTTTACCTACCTAATAGGCAAGTTGTTTAGTAAGGTCCGTATAACGCCACAATAGATTACCCGAATAACATGAAACTTAAACATAACCGGTGAAATGAGATATCTGCATACCCCTTTAGAGCGTACTGGCGTGATGTTATGTTATGAAATGGTATAAACTATAAACAGACATGCGATTGCAGCAATCCCGAGAGTTTTGCCGTTATTTATTGAAGGGTTCTGTTGTATATCTCCGAAGTTCTTCATCAGACCTTCACCAAATTAAAATGGGACCAATTTCGAAACATACTCTTTCAAACAAAAAAATAATTTTAGAAATCGGTCCACAATTAATGGAGATATCGGTGAACACACAAAAAAAATAAAAAAATACAAACAAAGTCGAACATCGAACCTCCTCCTTTTTGGTAAGTCGGTTAAAAAAATATATTTTTATTCAAGCTTTTAATGGCCTGTTTTGGGTTGGAAATCTTCCAGTAACTTCTCTCTGGGTGAAGCGGAAGGGCGTGTCAGAATTTGACTGACTTAAACCCACCCTTGTTCCTTCAGCTGCTTGTGCCAGGGCCGCGGTAACTCTCTTTCAAAATCTGCGACCTAGACAGGCATCGGCCCTAGCGGACCCCGTCAGTTTTTGCTGACATCACTTTGAGGCGCGCGTGGATCACTACGCGCCATCGACTCGGGCCTGGTCCTTATCGGACGCTGAGCTACCCATTACTCGCCATCCGCATGCCCGCGCCTACGGTGGCCGGGAATCGGCTAGTGACTCCCGACGCCCAGGGCGTCCCGCCTGCGTTGGGTAGGGGCTTGAGGGAGTCTCCATTGCGTAAGCTTTTAATGGCCTAATAAGTATGAAATGTAATATCGCTTGTCAATACGGAGCTTGTAATATTGGAGAAGAATTACCCATGAACATGTTCAAGATTTAATGACGATAGCCTGCACGAACTTTAGTCCATCCTTTGGACAGATAGTTCAAGGCAAAAATGTGACATTATCCAAATGAATATTTGAAAAAAAGAAATGTATGTACAGGTATCTTCGATGGCTTTAAACCTTAGCGCTTCTACCTGCGGCTTCACCCGTTAGTAACAAATATGTGCGAACGATGTAAAAAGACGTGCAAGTAAAAGCATCTAGGGCAAATCAAACAACACAAAAAAAACAAAAGTTAAAACAGGCCGAGGCCGCTCAGTTATAAGCACTCTCAAAAGACGGCGCCCGTTCTCGAACATGACGCAAGGATTCACATCACTTAGCTCAACTATCGTGAAAATTATGGTCTACTGGCATCACACGGAGAGGAGGCCCGATTCACAGCATTGGAAAAATTAAAGGTAAATGATATGATTGTACCCATGTACTCATTGTGGTCGCTCACAGTGGGCCTCATCAGAAGGTTTAGTCACCCAAAAGGCAATGGAGAGGACTATGCTCGGCGGTTCATTGCGCGATAAAATCTGTATTGAAGATATCCGGAGTGGACCACAGTTACCGAAGAATTGAGAAACTTAAGTGGCAGTGGGCAGGCCACATTGCTCACAGAACGGAAGATCGATGGGGCCGACAAGTTCTGAAGTGGCGACCGCGAACCGGAAGACGCTGCGTTGGACGGCCTTCCACCAGGTGGACAATGACATGGTGAAGGTGGCGGGCGTCCACTAGATGCGGGACGCACAGGACCGGTCAATGTCGCGACGCTTGGGGGAGGCCTATGTTCAGCAGTGGATATCTTTCGGTTGCAATGATGATGAGGATGACCCATGTATTTTGATTGAAGAGTGCAAAGCATATTGCTAGTTATTTTATAAAAGATAGGTCATAATACTATCCTTAGGTCTTTTAGACCTGAATGTTACTTATGCTTACAGGAATCTTTTGGTTCCAAGGCCTGTCCAACGGTTTGAAGAGGACCGGCTCGACCTGTCAAATACAAGGTGACGCATAAGTTATGACCTGATTTCCTAAGAAATCAGCTTTCTTCTGTAAATTAAGTATTAAAAGAGTATTTTTAAAAACAATGAGTAAAAGTATGTTAAGATGGTTTGGCCATGTTGAGAGGATGAATGAAAGGCGACTAACGAAAGGTATTTACAAGGCAGACGTAAATGGAAACGCCGGGAGGGGACGCCCTAGAAAGACATACATAGACCTTATAGGTGATGTTCTTCAGAAAGGCCAAGTGCGCAGTACCCATAACCGGCGTGTGAGTATGATTAGATGTATGAATGTGTGTGAAGCGAAAGAAGTATGTAAGGATCGTAGCAGGTGGCGTTCTGTAGTTTCTGCCTACCCCCATGGGAAAAAGGCGTGAGTTTATGTATGTATGTTTTAAAAACAACCTATATGAACTGAATGATACTAAATGTAATATAACATGTCGGTACACATCCAATGAGCCCAAATACGAAGATGCTAATATCTTGTCTGGTTGAGGAGTTGCTATGGTCACCCTAAGGCCACATCATGAGACCATCAGCTCCATAGTAACCATATTAGCTCCCTAGTTTTAGCATAATCGGATGCCAAAAAGTGCTTGAATAATGGATTACGTCTTGAGACATGCGACTTCCCGAACGCTGCCCATCCGAGTAGGATTCGACGGTTGACCTCTTTCTCGAAGTTAGACCTACCTAAGTGGACCATTTGTCCCGGGTGCGTATTGCCATAATGTATACTAGCACAGACAGGGGTTGCTCTGTAATCGCACGCAATATGCTCTTGTAGCTAGAGAGCATACTGCATATCAGTACAGAGACAGACTGAAATAAAATACACTTTGCTCTAATTCTTGAGAGCAAAACACATACGAGTACAGACAATTTGGCTGCCGTAGTATGTGTGTCTGTACTGATATACACAATTTTAATGTTGACATTGGTTTTAACATAGAATAGGTGCAAGTACGATTAGAGTTAAAGCAACAAAGTCGACGTAGCCCCGCTGCGCGGGGCTCCTATTTCTGTCTGCAGGGTCAAAAGTAACCTAACACGAACGAGATGACGGGAGCTGCGTTCGCTCGCTTTGCTCGCTCACTTCAGCTCCCGTCATCTCGTTCGAACCTAACCTGTCCGTGTCGGGGTGCCCTAGGTTCCCGAGCTCGCTTCGCTCGCTCTTGTGCTGATTCGTTGACCATAACACGGTCACATTTTGCTTTAGACATATGCGAACAAACCGTATACTTATACAGACAGGTCTGTAGTCATACGTAGTTTGCTTTAAAAATATGCAAGCAAACTGTATACTTATACAGACTGGTCTGTAGTTATACGTAGTTTGCTTTAGAGTATTTGTTATTTTTAAGAGCACAAAGTGATCTAGTACAGACTATGGGTGTCTGTACTGATATACACAATGGCAATACGCGTCCCGGGTAGATATAATCGTCAACAACTTCGAGTGTAGTCTCCGATCTGATAGGAGTGATTGTTACATGAACATTCAACATCACCTTGGTTCTGTCCATGTTCACTTTAAGACCCACTCTTTCGGAAGCTCTACTGAGGTCATCGAGCATTGCACAGAGGTCCTCCTTCGTCTCTTAACTATATTGTCGGCAAAACGAAAGTGTGTGATGTACTGCCATTGACGTTGATGCCTAGCCCTCTCTAGTCCAGAAACTTTTAACGTTCCTAATGCTGGGATACAGACCTCCTCTCTTTAAGAGGGAATGTTTGTGTGTATTCCCATTCATAGTTATTGTATTCATTGTTTTGCTTTTTTTTTTTTTTTTAGAAACTGACTCACACACTGTTCCGTTGTTGTTGAATTAGGTATTTTACCTATGTTTGTAATATTTGTAAGTATGTGAGAACCATGTTCCTACTTATCAAATTAATTAATTTTCCTGTTAATGCTTTTTAATACTTTATACCTGTGTGTAGAGCTATTCTGGGTGCATCGTCCTCACATATATTAATGTATGTACGTATGTTAATATTGTAAAATACCAATTTTTTTTTTTTAAAAAGAGTAAGTATGGAGTTTCTTGTGCGTTCTTCTCCATAACAAACTACTTTCCGAATGCACGGTAGAATCTTTTTTTTTTTTTTATCTTATTTTTTTTTTATTTTTATTTTTTTTTATTACTTTTAATTTTTAATTTTAATTTATGTGACGTTCAAAAGTGCCGTTTATTGGCCTAATTGAATAAATATATTTGACTTTGAATTTGAATGGGCCTTAATCCACCACGCGGACTCAGTGCCAGTTGGTGGATATCACATGTCGCGGCAATTTTTGGTTCTAGGACATACCGGGTTCTTCACTATGTATTCCTTCACCGTTTTTAGAGCAGATGACGTTTCACATAATAATGCGTCTGTCTGGGTCCGAACCCACGATCTTCATCACGATGAACTCGTAAGTCAGGACCGTAACCACTGAGCCACCACTGCTCCAATAAAAAATTACTCAACTCTTAATTAGAAGTTTCACACGAGTGGCTCTCAGCTATTTGGTTACAGTTCACCAAGTATTTAGTAAAACAACGCAATGTATGTAAGTGGTCTAATTAAAGGGTTAAGCAACCGTTGCTTAGGTGTGTACGGTGATGGGTAACCGATATGATATTTATGGAAGTCAGACGTAGTTTTGTTGTTTATTGTTGCATCCTAACACAAGCAAACTATTTGTTAAAAGGATTCCCCATTGTTATTAGAATAAGATATTTAAGTTGATGCAATAAATATTTTTATTATTTATTATTATTGTGGCTGAATTATTTATACTCGTTGGAGGGATTGTTGGTAATTGCATTGTGCCCTAGATGATAAAATATTTGATTACTTGCTTTAGAGCAATTACGAAAATGGGTACCAAGGTAAAATATAATTCCAATTAAATGATATCGTACGTCGGGCTCGTGCCAGCTGTTTTAGAACCCAATGGCTTAGCGCGCGACGATGGGAAGAGACCAGACGGGATGACCATAATGCCTTGGAAGGTGGGTAGGCCTTTGGTGTGGGATGCAACATGTGTCAACACCCTTGCGCCATCCCGTCTTCTTAGAACGGCGGGCTGTGCTGGGGCAGCTGCTGCTGGTGCAGAAAACCTCAAACGGTGCAAATACAATAAATTGTAAGTTATATATTTGAGCCGTTTGGGGTTGAAACATTAGGTCCATGGGGTCCGAGTGCTCTTCGAGTATTTCGAAATGTAAGCAAACGGTTAGTCGACTCTTCACTTGATCAGAAGGCTGGGCTTTTCCTTGGCCAGAGAATCAGCATTGCCATCCAACTGCCTGCGTTCTGGGCACTTTTCACGTTGACAGCGATGTGGACGAATTTTATGACGCCCTATGACCCCTGCCCTTTTACATGCGTTCGTAGTTTTATTTTATTTTTATTTAAGTGTATATGTAGGTAGTTATTGTTAATTAAGTATTTTATACTATGTAAATTATAGTTGAGATAATTGAATAAAGTGTCATATTCCAATTGATAATTATTTATACCAAACGCAGCGGCTACTATGTCATACACAATTTATTATGCTGGCTGAAAAAGATGGCTACTGATAAACTGTCAGTCTTCCAAAAAATACTAGGTAGCCTGTATTTCCTCGGATAAGTACTCTTCCAAACACAAAAATAATTTACAAAATCGATCCACAATTGATGGAGAAATCGATGAACATAGGTACTCAAAAAAAATACATGCAGTCTATATAAAAAAATATGTCTATTTAAACGATATTCGAAACTCCTTTCGGTGTTATTTTATGTCTATTTAAACGATAAATAACTATGTAACTGTGTTTATTCTAATAGTGTTTATGGATTTTCCTATCTGACCAATCAATCTGCCTAGCCTTTTCCCAACTATATTGGGGTCGGCTTCTAGTCTTACCGGATTCATCTGAGTACCAGTGTTTTACATGGAGCGACTGCCTATCTGACCTACACAACCCAGTAACTGGGTATCACGGTACTCCTTGGTAAGACTGGTGTCAGATCTCAAGCTTCTGACTACCCGTAACGACTGTCAAAGATCTTTAAATGACAGCCGGGACCAACGGCTTAACGTACTTTCCGAGGCACGGAGGAAACTCGGTATGTTGAAACTTAGAGCATTTAACCTAGTTGAAAGGGTTACCCATCCACGGACCGAACTCGTCAAGCGTTGCTTAACCTTGATGATCAACCAGTGCGGCTGTTATTATTTAGCATGCTTCTCCTCTTAAAGTGTTTATTAATTATTTTTAGTACTAACACTAATGGATAGACAATTTGATAAAGAACATTTTTGTCGTATTTTTTTTTTTCAAAAGAGTAAACCTCGATTTTATGAAGATTTTATTCTAAAATCTGGGCGTATTCACTACTGTAATTCATGCGCCAACAGTGCCGCTAGACCAATAGGAATGCTCATATCTCATGCAGATTTTTTGGTCAGGGTACCGCCCTAAGACACAAGCCTCCTCTCTGAGGGAGAGGAGATCCACCACGCGGGCCCAGTGTGGTTTGTTGGATGTCACATGTCTTCGAATTCTTGCTTCTAGGACATGCCGGTTTCCACAAGATGTTTTCCATCACCGATGATCAGTGGTGATGAATTAATTTATACAAAGTAAAGCGCCTACCTGGGTTCGAACCAACGACTTAGGACACATAGGTCAGGGCCATTTTCACTGGACTGCCAACCCAAAAACATAAAGTCGTTCATAGTCCAATTCCGCTTAACTAACATTGTTTAATACTGCGTATGTACAAAAAAAATCAAAAATGAGATCTCTTGGTTTTAGGTAACTGATTGTGATCGACCCGTATGACAATTTTTTGAATCGACCCATAGCACAGAATAAATAATAGCCCATAGGAAGACGAGTAGGTATATCAAAAATAACAATACCGCGGATCTTTCAACGAACAAGTTACGACACGAAAGCGTCTTCGCGCCAATTTGTATTAGTGTGTGCAGTGTTTATGTGACGCTCCGATCAAAAATTGTTTTTATAAGTAATTACTGTATTATTTTTTTATGTAAGTATGAGACACGTATTCTACACTGTATTATAAATAAAATTTTGATGTTTTTTTATTCCGAAATAGTGATTTCGAGTATATATTTGTATTTATTTATTATTTATTATATGCTTTATTGTACACCTTAAAATAACATTATAAAAAGAAACTTAAAATTAATACAAATACAATGGGCGGCCTTATCGCTCTCCGCGATCTCTTCCAGGCAACATGGTATGGACAGTAATTGTCTGAACTTGAAGTGGGGTTGTCATTGGTGTGATATTAACATTGTGAAAATACAACATTTTAATAGATACACAGACAAATACATATGCTATGTAATATATACATAAATACATACATACTAAATATAATGGCAACAAAAAAAAGAATGATGAATGACTCTATTGATAATCACAAATCAACCCGCTAAGACGAAGACAGTGACAGGTAATGTTCCTTTACGAGTCTTTTGAACACATGCAATGATTAGAGCATGCAATGAGCACGTTTGATTGGATCTGGCAATGCATTCCACAGACGACTAGCCTGAACAGTAAAGGATTCATCCAAAAAAGTCGTGCAATGTGTTGGAATTTGCAGTCGTAAGTTGTCTGATGACCTAAGAAATTTTGTGTGGGAACGAGTATAGTACTTTAGATTATGAAGAACGAAACGTTCATATACTCAAGTTCGTTCAAAGTTGTCCCGATAAGTTTTTTAGAAAACTAGTTTTTTGGTCCTCCTGTAAAATTAGCGAGAGTGTACATACGCTGTATTTAACAATGTTAGTTACGCGGAATTGGACTATCAACGACGTAAACAAAAAAGATCTTACTTGTCTAAAAGTCTGTGGTGCGTAATATCCATTGTTTTGTGCGCGGACAGCGGCTGCCAGGAGAAAACACCAAAAACATATTAACTGGAACAAACAAGACAACTATATTAGTAGGAGTAAACCATTCTTACCGAGGGATATCGTGTTACCCACTAACTGTAATATAGAGTCCAGACAGGCAGTCACTTTAAAAAAAAACATAGTTTAAAAAAAAAACTAGAAACCCGTCTGCTTTTGTCTAGTTCGCTTCTTAAGCAGTCGGGATTATAGATTAATTAAATTAACTTTTTAATCGACTTTCCAAAAAGGAGGATATTCGATGTTCGACTTCGTTGGTTTTTTTTTTTCTTTTTTTGAAATTTTGTTTAACAAATTCACCGATTTCTCCGTCAATTGTGGACCGATTTTGAAAATTCTTTTTTTTGTTTTTAAGTGTGTATACCCAAATTGGTCCCATTTTAATTTGGTAGAGATCTGATGAAGAATTTTCGAGATATACAACAGAACTCTTCAATAACTAACGGCAAATCTCTCGGGATTGCTGCAATCGCATGTCTGTTTATTGTTCATGCCATTTCATAACATAACATCACGCCAGGGCACTCTTTTCTGGCATTACAGGTACCTTACTAAAGAACTTGCCTATTGGATACAACTAAAAAGAGAAAAATAAAAATTATTTTTACAAAATACTACCGACTGCCAAATAAAAGCACTACAAAGTGAAAAATTACTTTCTTTTTCAAAGTCGGTGTCCATAACGAAAAAAATTGGTACCTACCAAAGACACCGACTTCCAAAAAGATATTTTATTTATGACTTTTTAGTTAGGTACCTCTTAAAAAGTTGGGAAAAAATTAATTGGGGCCTCACAATATATGGCGCCCAAAAGTCGCCATGTTTCTTTTTTAAAAGCTTGTATTTTAATATATACATATTATTTAATTTGCAATGTATGTTCGGGTCAAATCTTGCTACTAAATTTTAAAGCAGTTATCCTCAACCGATTAAGATGAAATTTTGGCTACATGTTTAGGTTAGCGATTTAAACGTTATAAAACTAAAATATGTAGAACTATTTTATATTATAATATTTTTTCCTATTAAATAATAAAATATAACTATATATTTTTAATAAAATTATTACGTCAAAAACTATTAAATAAAAAAAAAAACACATTCGCTACACAAAACTTAAATCTAACACAAAAAAAGATCTCAATTATTTACATATACTACACAATAAAAAAAAAACTCACCCTCATTTTTGAAACAGCAACTTTGAACGCTACCTCACTGTGTGATAGACAGACAGAAAATGCGTTACAATTATGAAATGTGCACATACATATACACTTGTTCCGTAAGAGGCCCAATAGACCGAGACGTAACGAGTTGATGGATCGGTGAAGATCCTAGTGAAATTATAGTATATATGAAGAATGCAGAAGGTTCATTTGTTATAGTGCTCCCCAATCTTATTGGACTGACTGAACTTGGGTTTGCCGACGCACAAGGCACGGCGCGCAGCTGGTTTTGTATTTATTCTGCGCAGCAGAAACGGATGAACCGATTTTGATTTAGTTTTTTTTGTTTGAAAGTTGATTTTGTCAAAAATGTTCTTAGCTATGTTTGAATTAAATTGGTTCAGCCGTTCAAAAGATATGGGCATTTTATTGTTTGAATCGGGGTGTTTTCGCAAGATAAATGTCGCGGGATTTTAAATTTTGAAATTTTACTTGTTTCATGCTGCGATAACTTTCTACGTAAGAAATTGATAAATCAAATTCATAATCCTAATTAATTACTATGTTACCCATCTAGTATCATTCGCAAGCATCACGTTTAATTATTATTAAGTACTAGCTGACCCGGCAAACTTTGTTTTGCCATAAAAAGACCAAACATTTATCTACCCTACCTACCCTACCTCACACTACCTACCCTACCCTACACTACCCTACATTACCCTACCCTACCCGACCCGATCCTACCCTACCCGACCCTACCCTACCCGACCCATAAACAGCTGTCCCGCGCCGCTAAAGTGAGTTGGGGATTGGACGCACAGATCATACACACAATCTACACTGCGATGATTGAGCCCATAATAACGTACGCGGCCGCAGCCTGGGCTCCCGCTACGAAGAAGCTGGGAATACGGAAGAAGCTAGGCTCGGTCCAACGAGGATTCGTCCAGAAGATCTGTAAATCTTACCGTACTGTCTCCCTGAACTCGGCACTGGTACTGTCCGGAATACTACCTCTAGATCTGCGCATACAGGAGGCAGCCGCCCTGTATGAAGCGAGGAGAGGGCCATCCCGGTTTGTGCCAGGAGATAGGGAGATCGAAAGTGCTGTAGAGTTTGCAGAGGCTCCTCATCCAGCTACACAAATGCCCCTGGAGTTCATGTGCCTGGCAGACCAACAGTTGCTAGATAGCAACAATGTGCAGGCGGTGCGAATCTTCACCGACGGCAGCAAGATTGAGGGGAAGGTCGGAGCCGCATTATCCATTTGGGATAATGATGGCGAAGTCCGGAATCTCAAACTTAGCTTAGCCGCGTACTGCACCGTCTACCAGGCAGAACTCCTGGCCATCTGCAAAGCGACGGACGTGATCCTCACGCGGCAAGAGACGAGCTATGGCTTGTACAGTGACTCAATGTCAGCATTGCAGACGCTTGCAAGCCATGGCTCTCTCCATCCCCTGGCGGTTCAAGCGCGCGCCAATTTGGCTCAAGCCCTGCGCCAGAGCAAAGTTGTGTCTTTGTTCTGGATCAAGGCCCACGCGGGCCTGCCAGGGAATGAGCGAGCAGACGAGCTGGCAAAGAAGGCAGCATTGTCGTTGCGGAGGAAGCCGGACTACGACCAATGTCCGGTGTCATTTATCAAGCGACAGATCCGTTTGGAATCGCTTGATGAATGGAACCGAAGATATGTGTCGGGCGAGACAGCCTCTGTGACGAAAATGTTTCTTCCGGATGCCATAGCGGCTTTCCGTATTATAAAACAGGTGCGGCCCACAGGCGTTCTCACGCAGGTTTTGACGGGGCACGGCGGGTTCTCTGAATACTTGAATCGCTTCAAGTGTAAGGAGAGCCCATCGTGCGTCTGCGATCCAGGCGTGGCAGAGACTGTCCAGCACATACTTGTAGATTGTCCGTTATTTATCAGGGAACGCTACCAACTCGAATGTGAGCTGGACAACAGACTGACGAAGGAGAGCCTGCATGGGCTCATGACTAAGCAACACAGGGAAAAGTTCCTAGTGTACTGTGTTAATGTGGCCTCCACCGTCATCGCACGAAACCGAAGCTGAAGCGGCACTATGCTTCACTAGTATTATAAGAATATTTTGTAAGAAGCATAGAATAGCACGCACAAAACTGCAATGATGAACTGTGCACTGGGGTAGTACCTAAGAAAACAGATTGTCTGTATGGTGAAAAGCACTGTTGTGCTTCTCATCCCTATTTGTAAGGCACTATTAATAAAATTTTGATCTTTTCCCCTGTGATATATTTTCTGACTGTGATAAATAGCACTTTTGCATATTGTATTTATAAACAGCACTTCTCGCACATTTGTAATTTTCTGTAAACTTGTATATTAGCACTTTTTGTCTTTTGACCCAAATTTTAAATAAATAAAGCTGCCTTTACATAATTAAAGAAAGTGGGAGTCCCACCCACCGTATACAAGAGATGTAAGCAAGAAGAACAATTAGTATGAAGAATGAAAGTACGAGAGGCATGAAAGAGGAATGTAATGAAAGGATTTGCACAGAATAGGCGCCAACTTTGTTGAGCGGGATTGGTATTATAAAAAAATAAAAAAAAAAACCCTACCCGACCCTACACTACCCTACACTATCCTACCCTACACTACCCTACCCTACCCTACCCTACCCTACCCGACCCTACACTACCCTACACTACCCTACCCTACACTACCCTACACTACCCTACCCTACCCTACCCTACCCTAACCTACCCGACCCTACACTACCCTACCCTAACCTACCCGACCCTACACTACACTACCCTACACTACCCTACCTAAGGGACCCTACTATCCTATGTCCGTCTCCTGGTTCTAAGCTATCTCCCCACCAATTTTCAGCCAAATCGATTCAGCCGTTCTTGAGTTATAAATAGTGTAACTAACACGACTTTCTTTTATATATATAGATTTTTATAGCTGTCAAAACTGGCCTTTTATTTTTTGACAACTTTAACAACAAAACTATTTTGTATTATTTTATTGAAAAGATTGCTTAGAAATTATAATATAAATAATATACTGCTCGTATTGTTAGCAGGTTCCTCTCTTTGGAACCCTGTCCGCCAGTAGCTGGGACCCTCTTCCCGATACCGGTGAAAAAAACATGTAGTTTTATTTAAGAAATATTTAAAAATGCAAATCAATAAGATGAAAAATTAACAAGAAAAATTTAAAAAACCCCCGACACATTTTTATTTCATGCTACATAATTTATCTAGCACCTAGTTTCGATCGGCAATCTATTGAACACGTAATTATGACACGTTATCTTGCGAAAACACCCCGATACAAACAGTAAAACGCCCATAACTTTTGAACGACTGAACTGATTTTATTCAAACATAGCTAAGAACACTCTCGATTAAGTCAACTTTTAAACAAAAAAACTAAATTGAAATCGGTTCACCCGTGGACGCTATGATGCCACAGACAGACACACAGATAGACAGCAACACACGTGAAACTTATAACACCCCTCTTTTTCCGGCGGGGGTTAATAAACTACATAATACTCGTAATAACACCAGCCTGTTACAGGGCCTCTTCTCATACAGAGAAGGCAGGAACATTGATCATCACGCTAGCTCAAGACGGGGCACGACGGGAGACCTATAGATTACAATGGTGGAGCATATGTATCTATCTATCTACATAAATTCTTTTACTATTGTCTTATTTAATATTGTCTATTCTTTTATATAGGACAATGCGTCTAAAGAATTTACAAGTCTTACGAGAGATCAATGAGGAGCTCTTTACCACAGTAAACATATACAAACAGTATGGAAACTACCTACAAACGCTCGAAAATATGTGGCTGTCTCTAACTATTCTCAATTTTCTTTTCTTTATTTAATAAGACTTTTGACAATGGTTTTCAATCATCTTTATAGCCCTTTGCTAAGAATAGTTACAGCACTGATAACAACATTTGCCACATGATAAATTCTCTGAATGGAAGGTAGTGCAGAAAAAGCGGTATAAACAAAATAGTTTGAATAGTCGAAAGGGAACGGCTATAACTGCGCCGGAGAGTAGGTTTAGGGCCGCGGATATAAAAGTGCCGTTGCTAATTTCCAACGTTAGTTCAGAAGCTAGTGAAGATGACATTATTAGTTATATTAAAGATAAGACTAGTGAAACTGTAACATTAAAAAAGATTAATATGAAGTCAAATAGAAATTATAATGCGTACAAGCTATATGTTTCCAGACACAAGGCAGACTTGTTCTTAAACAACGAGGTTTGGCCTGATGGTATTGTGTTTAGGCGTTTTGTACATTTTATGTATCGAACGAAACCTCAGCAAACTAAAGTTAAAGTCAATTCATTGTTATAAATTATGCATAGAAAAAATATGAATAAGTATCTTAAGTTAACTAGTTTCAATTGTAAGTCAGCTAAACGATCCATAGATAATATAAAGGATATATGTGAGTGGTCTGATTTGGTGGCCCTACAGGAGACTTGGCTGCTTCCCCATGACATTCCTATGTTAGGAACAATAAGCCCTGACTTTGAATTTACGGGTAAATCTGCTGTGGACACTTCTGAGGGCTTGTTGAGAGGAAGACCTCATGGGGGGGTTGCCATTCTCTGGAGGAAGGGCATTTTTGAGATGGTTTCTGTTGTTGAATGTTGCAGTCCTCGGTTAGTGGCCATCACAGCCACGTCAAAGGGTCGTACTATTATTGTATTTTCTGTATACATGCCTACAAATTGTCCAGACAACTTAGCAACATTTACAGATGTATTGAGTGAGATTAGTGCTACCATAGCAAGCTGTGATATAGAGAATGTGTTTATATTGGGTGATTTCAACGCTCACCCCCATGAGATGTTTTATAAAGAGTTAATGAACTTTTGTTCGGACCAATCCTGGGTTTGTGCTGATGTAGTGAAACGGGGGATTGAAAGTGATACTTACACTTTTATAAGTGATGTGTACGGAAGTAGGAGATGGTTAGATCACTGTGTGGTGTCGGTGTCAGCTTGGCAGACAATTACTAATGTTGATGTTTCTGAAGATGTTTACGTTTCGGATCATCTACCTATACATCTAGATTGCGACCTAGAAGTTGTGAGGCCAAAATTAATGGTTGGACGTGCGGGCCGCAATTCCGTCATTTGGGGTGAAAGAACTCAGTCAGAAACGCAAAGTTATAATAATTTATGTACCAGTAAATTGCGAGACGTTGATTTCCCCCATGAGTTTGAAAGGTGCAGTGTTGGATCATGTGGTTTGGCTGAGCATAGAGTTGTTCTGGATAGTTTGTACGAGCAAATTGTAGAAGCCCTGTGCGCGGCGGCTAGGCAATCTAAAAGGACATCTGCGGTGGGACCGAGGCGGGGTAAGCGTGTGTGTGGTTGGAATGAGTATGTGAGAGACGCACACCGCGAGGCCAGGTGTAGCTTTCAGACCTGGATTCTCAACAATCGTCCTTCGTCTGGCCCAGTTTATGATGAAATGCATGAGAAACGAAAAGTCTTTAAAAGTCGATTGAAATTTTGTCAAAATAACGCTGAGCAAATTGTTATGGATAGGTTAGCAGAACAACGAGCTAATAAAAAATTTGGTGAATTTTGGAAGTCCACTGGTAAGTTGGATGCGAAACTTGGCCTCTCTGCGTGTGTGGAAGGTAAGAGTGATAAGAGGGAAATAGCGAATATGTTCAAGGAGCATTTCAAAGTTCAATCCCCACTCGGTCCCTCAACTTTGGTGAATGATGGTGGGCCCAGCTGTCGTGGTGTGAAACCCTTGATACGTTTCTCAACCAAGCAAGTACGTAAAATCATAAATAGCATGAGCAGAGGCAAATCTCCAGGACATGATGGGCTCAGCATTGAGCACTTGAAGCACGCGGGTGTCCATCTGCCGCGGGTCTTGTCTATGTTTTTCACAATGTGTATAAGTCACGCGTACCTACCTGATAAACTAATGAAGACCATTGTGGTTCCCATTGTGAAGAACAGGACCGGTGACATCTCGGACAGAGGTAACTATCGTCCCATTTCTCTTGCGACAATAATAGCAAAGGTGTTGGACGGTTTGCTTGATTCTTGCTTAAGCAATTACATACATCTTCATGATGCACAGTTCGGGTTTCGCCCTGGACTATCAACTGAAAGTGCTATTTTAAGTCTCAAGCATACTGTTCAATATTATATAGATCGCGGGACGCCGGTGTACGCCTGTTTCCTTGATCTCTCCAAGGCATTCGATCTTGTTTCATACGATGTGCTTTGGAGGAAGATGGGGGACAGGGGTGTACCCGCGGAAATATGTGGACTATTTCAGTATTGGTATAGTAATCAGAGCAACCATGTGAGATGGGATGATGTAGTCTCTGAGCAGTACAGGTTGGAGTGTGGGGTGAGGCAGGGGGGTCTAACGTCTCCCAGGCTCTTCAACCTGTACGTGGATAACCTCATAGTCGCACTCAGCAGCATGCGTGTCGGATGCAGTATTGATGGGGTTAGAATCAACAACATCAGTTATGCAGATGACATGGTGCTGCTGGGTCCGTCGGCGGGAGCAATCAGGGAGCTGCTTAAGACGTGTGAAGCCTACGCTGCCGCGCATGGCTTAAAATATAATGTAAAAAAATGTGAATACATGGTCTTTGAGGTCGGTGGCAAACGCCGTGAAGAAGGACCCGAGTTGCTCGTGAACGGGTCACCAATTAATAGGGTGTCCACTTTTAAATACCTGGGGCATTTTCTAGCTGCCGACCTCAGGGACGATGTGGACATTGAGAGGGAGCGTAGGGCTCTAGCGGTCCGGAGCAATATGCTGTCCCGTAGATTTGCGCGGTGTACGGACCTAGTAAAAGTAACACTTTTCAAGGCTTATTGCCAGAGTCTGTACACGGGCAATCTATGGGTCGGATATACGAAGAGATCGCTGGATGGCCTGCGCGTCCAATATAACAATGCTTTCAGGATGTTGTTGAGACTGCCCCGTTACTGTAGCGCGTCGGAGATGTTTGCGCAAGCCCGTACAGACGGTTTCTACGCTGTTATCCGCAAAAAAACAGCGTCGCTACTGAGGAGAGTGAGGGACAGTCAAAACGGCATCCTGAAAACTGTAGCTGAGAGCTTCGGCTCTCCGATTGTACAGCAGTTTGTGCATAGGTTGATTGTTACTAACACTAGGTAATAAGTTTTTCTATGTTACTAACGCTATATAATAAGTTCTGCTATGTTACTAACACTAGGTAATAAGTTTTTGTATGTTACTAACACTCTATGGATTTTTGTGTCCGAAATAAAGATATTCTATTCTATTCTATTCTATTCTATAAATTTAGTCTTGTTATAAAAGTATAACAAGACTAAATTTATCATGTGGCAAATGTTGTTAATGTTGAAGGCTTACAATGTGTGAACATTGTAAGCCTTCTAGATTTCTAGATGCTTGTTAACATTTGATCCCGTTTTACTTTTTTTTATTTATTATGCTTCTGTTTATTTATTATAAAATATATTTTTTTTAGTTTCTTACGACTTATTGTCGGGCCTGCGTTGTCCCGCCATCTAAGTACTGCTGTAACATGGAATTTTGAACGGCACACTCACACAAACGTACGCACCGACGAGACCGTTCATGCACTTTCGAGGTAATGTCAGTACTAAGTGCCGCGTCGCGACGAGTGGTCACGTATTTTTGTGTTAGTGTGCCGTTTCGAGCGTTTGTAGGTAGTTTCCATACTGTTTGTATATTTTTACTGTGCCTTTACTAAATAATAACAGCCACACTGATACATCTTCAATGTTAAGCAAAGCTTGCCGGGGTTGGACCGTGGATGGGTGACCATCTTAGCATACCAATTTGTAGGGAATTCCCCATACTACGGGGATTTTCGGTCCGATTGGTTAATTTGTGGGGAGAGCGATTATGTGGGGAAAACGAAAGGAATTTATATATTTACACTAGAACTGAACTTAGATGTAATAAAAGTAGTACTAGAAATATTTATATGTATATTTAATTTAAGCTTAACTCAACTTAACCAGCTTTGTGTTTGCAATATTTGTAAGTATGTGAGAACCATGTTCCTACTTATCAAATTAATTAATTTTCCTGTTAATGCTTTTCATACTTTATACCTGTACGTAGTATATTGTGTAGAGCTATTCTGGGTGCATCGTCCTCACATATATGAATTTATTAATGTATGTACTTATGTAAATATTGTAAAATACCTATTTTTATAAAAGAGTAATTATGGAGTTTCTTGTGCGTTCTTCTCCATAACAAGCTATTTTCCGAATGCACGGTAGAATCAATTATTATTACTTCTATAATTTAATTTTAATTTATTTGACGTTCAAAACTGCCGTTTATTGCGCCGTATCCCAGTAGTTCCATTCTCTAGTTCCATTATGGGACTACTGGGATTTTTTTCTCCCAGTGGTTCCATGGAACTAGAATACTTTGTCACCTTATCCCATTAGTTCCATTAAGTACAGTTGAATGGTAATTAAATATAGTAAGAACAATAATCTTACCTATTAACCTACGTGCAATAAGTAAACTGGCATATATTACGTGCATTTGGCAGATTTTCGATTTATAAGGAAAATAGACATTTATTGTCAATAATTTATTTGACGTCCATGCTATACCTATTATTTTCCTTTGTTACTTTTGCTTGCTGGTCGTAAATAATGGAAAACAGCGAGATATTTTTTATAAAACGCGGACGAGGTAGAGTGCTTCTTTACCGTGGAAGAGAATATTACAAGCACACCACCTACAAAAGTGGCAATAGTATATGGAGATGTAGTTTATATAAAACACAACATTGCACTGGCACAGTAACGCTAAATAAAGTAAGTTATAAATATATATATCAATATTAATCAATTATATCAATTTTATTTTTCCTTGCTGTATCTTTGAAAAGAAGTTCTAAAGTCGTTAAAAATACTGTTAAACCGATAGGTAGGTACTAAAATAACCCCAATATGTACCTTTTCTAATGTGGGGTATACGCTCATTCCTAAAATACCACCGAGTTTTTTGGTTAAGAAGAATACAATTTGTTTGAATTTTAATTAGGGAACAGTATAATATGCGGCTTGTTTATTTTACTCAAAAATGTTTCATTATACTAATTTAATAGTAGTATTATTGCACCATTGATAGTGCACGTCACTGGTGCATATGAAACTCTGAGCGTGCAAACCAGTAAGCCATATTTTGGATATTCAGTACAATAATAAATATTCCTTTGCAGGAAGAGAGTGAAATCAAGTCTCATATACAACATTTAGAAACTTGTATCCCAAATATAAATAAAGAAATTGTAACCATTCACTTTGAAAATGAAATGAAAATTGCGATTAACGGAGAAGAAACTATTCCATCTGCTTTCAAGCGGACTGTGGCCAAAGCACAGAGTACGGGCGTTGATATTATTCAAGATTTACCAATTTACAGGAATGTGAAATCAAGTTTTTACAGAAAGCGAAATCGTACTGTAGGCGTAAATAAACTAGTTTATAATGACGTACGAGAAGTGGAGTTCCCACCGAAGTTTATTCCATTCTTGCTTGCAGACTACTCCTATGTAGATGAACGAATTCTCATTTTTTGTTCTGATAATGCAATGATATTCAAATAAACAGATATGTTATAAGCGCGCGCATTGTGAAGACTCGAATAGAAGGCAATTGTAGACTTTAGTCTTTAGTTTATGACACGCATGGCGAAGAGCGATACGCATTGTTGAAACAAAAACAAAATTAAAAAAATGCCATCGTTTGTATTTAGAAAGTGTACCAATTATAATACCAAATTACATAAAACAGAAGGGATCTCATACCATATGTAAGTACGCAATACACCTCAATTTACTCATTTATTTCAATTTGTTTTCCTAATATTCTGATGTTTGGAGGTTAGAAAAAGAAAAATACATTGGTGGTCAGAATAATGTTTGTTTACATTCACACGCAAGTGACAAACACTAGCTGTCTCTTTTTTTCTTGTTGGTTTTATCAAGCCATCCCTTTCGACTTGTAGTGAAATGTCAGATGAATGAAAAGTGTGTAGGTATGTGTGCTGCCGCTGCTGCGCGGAACACTTTTTTCAATTGTTTTGTGAGTGTATAACGCAAAGACCTTATACTTCTTACTACTAGACTGTGCACTATGGCGCAAAAAACGGTCCGAGCGAGAGGGCTCCCGTTGGTAGTGTGTCACTTTCTAATGAGGTGACCATAACCAAACATAACAAGGGACAGATTGATTGTAAAAACAATAGTGTAAGTATCCCGATATATGTATATATCCTCCCTAACTACGCTTCCTAAACCTACCAAATTCAAGGGAAAAAAAAACGTGTGTATATTTTTTGGAATCTACATCACTTACCGTATGGTGTCGGGCATAAAGAATTGCAACAGCCCATGTTTTCCATTGTTGTCATAAGAGGCGTCTAAGGGACAAACCAGAGAATGGGCAGCAGCGTTCTCTGTGCATTTGTAACAACCATACTGGGATCGCCAACCCGCCTGCAAAGCACTCCCCATTAATAGCACAAATAAAACATAGCCCTTAGTGCCCGGCAGCCTGCCTACCCTCGACTACGGTAACGATCTAGGTTAAGGTATGGCAAGGGGTGCAAATAATCCCGGACGAGATCCGGCTACCCCAACAAATACCGACGACAGGACCTGGCAACGTACAACACGCGCACACTCCGGACTCCGGACCGACGATAAGATCACCGAACTCGAAGAGGAATTGAGCAGTTTACGATGGAGTATTATAGGGTTATCTGAAGTTCGAAGAGAGCGGGGGACTCGATAACCCTCAAATCCCAAGTCTGGATAAGTCTTGTTCTTCAAGACCCATCGTATAGATAGGAACAAAAAGCTCTCTGATCGTACTCTCAAGCTCATGAAGGAGAGGCGTGAGATGATCCTGCAGTCTTCAGATGATGGTTTGAAATACTCCAAAGGATCTCAATTATTTCACCTAATGTCCAGTTGCGTAGACAGTTGAGAAACTTAACTTCACCAATTTTATTCCACTAGGAATCAATTTGCGAATAATATTAACAGCCGCTGAATTTTACTCGAACAAAACCCGCCAAAAACACCACAAACCTGGTGGTCCTACATTTAGTATTATCAGGCCCAAACATTTAAAAGTACTACTCTTACTCAGTATTAATGAATTATTTTTTAAATACAATGAATTGATGCATTAAAGGAACTGTAAAAATATTTAAATACGCTTCAAAGTTTCATAGTCTTAAACGTATTTAAATATATTTTTTATTCGTTCGTTTTGGTATTACATAAAAAAGAAAATATAAATTTTTCTACCATTTCTACCAAACCCAATGATTAGTTGAGCTGGCAAGATGTCAGACAAGGACACACTACCAGCGGGCACCCTCTCGCTCAGGACCGCTTTTGGTTAGCTACCGCTTATAAGGGAATAGATAACCTAGGCGTATGACAATAGATTTCATTTTAGCTAAACAAAAATGTTTGGTGCACAGTCTAGTAGTAAGAAATACGTATAAGGTCTTTGGTATAACGTATCTGTTTATTTGAATATCATTGTGATAATGGCAAACATCTTATGTCAAACCTTAAAAACTTTTTAGGCGACGGCACTTTTCAAAGTTGTCCGGCTCCATTTGTTGAATTATACACTATTCATGGCGATATGAGTAGCTCTCAAGACACAACTCAAATTGTACCGTTGATTTATGCATTGCTATCAGGAAAGACAAAAATAATGTACAGCCTATTATTTTCGTTAATTAAGTCGCAAATATCAGATTGGACACCCCACAAATTTACAACAGACTTTGAGTTACCAGCTGTAGATGCCTTTAAGAATATGTTCCCATTAGCAGAAAACCATGGGTGTTATTATCATTACACGAGGTGTTTGTGGCGAAAAGCCAAAGAATTGGGCATTAATAAAACCAATTAGACTCGAAAACCCGTGGCCTTATGTAATGCTCTACCCTTGCTACCCTTGCTACCCAGTAATAAAATAATGGAAGGGTGGGAGTATATTAAGTCTGAAATACAATTATTACACGAAATTGTGTTCATACCTGAGTCCGAGAAACTAAAGTTAAATAGGTTTAAACTATACATGGAACGGTTTTGGTTGCGTGACGCTGCATTTATTAACCTACTAGCTGTGCCCGCGACTTCGTTCGCGTGGTTGTCGAGAGCAAAACAACGTCGTTTAGATAAGAGTATATCACCTTTTTGATGATTTAGATAAGAGTCCTGACTTTGGTATAGTTGATTACGTTAATGCTTCTCTATATACTATGTTAGCGGTGGAATTACCCGGAGCATATACAAAAAGGTTGTTTGGGTTGCTAACACGTGATAGAGAAACATAGAGTTGGCCGTGTGAAAAACAATCAAAAGTAAGGTCTACACCCGCAACGGATAACGTCTGGCCTTGGGCTTTATTAATAGTCATAGCGTAACAGAGGCTTACAGGAAATTGCACACGTTTGAAAGTAAACGGAAAATTATTGGGGATAATGGGTATCCTGGGAATGAAAACAACATCACCGGAGCCGCAACCTGTTAAGATTTCGGCTTCGATGACATTTCGTTGGAGATTTGTTACTCTCAACCGAGTTCCATTGCATAGTTTTGGTGGGCTTAAATTTCTGAGTAGAATGATTGGTACTCCGACTTTTAAATAAATTTTGTGTGCTGGAAGACCTGGTGTATTTAGAGAGTCTAAAAACTCTACTGGATAGTGGGTGGCATCTCCTTCTTCTAAAACCGTGTTAATAGATAAATATTCCCTACTTTCTCCAGAAACATGTACCAATATTTGAGAATTTATTGCTGCTGCTTGGTCGTTGCGAGGTGCCAAAATAGCTCGTTGGCATAGCCAAGCAGCGTCATGGTTCGAGATCTCTGATGGATCTCCGTATACAGAGGAAATGAGTTCCTGCTGTGAGGCAACAGAAGAACACAGGCTTTCGACTAAAGTTACTTTACCTCCTTCTTGAGTCGGGTATGTGCCGTTACCAATTTGAAGTAGTAAATTTGAGAAAACCTGCGCGTTTGCGTCACCTCCCAAATATGCTCGCATATTAAAGCTCAAATTAGTTAATATGACACTACGCCATAAAATAGAGCTCTTTAAACAGGCACCTATTTCATCGGCCCTCGTTCCTCTGGGTATTATAGGGAGTGTCTGCCTGAAGTCTCCACAGAATAGCACCGTTAAGCCTCCCATCGGTCGGTCATTTTGTCTTATATCTCGCAACGTTCTATCTACAGCTTCCACAGCTTTACGATTTGCCATCGTACACTCGTCCCAAACGATAAGGGCGCAATCGCGTAAAACCCTTGCTTTATCACTATTGCGAGACACGTTGCAAACAGGGTTTTCTGTGCGGTCCAAGTCGATTGGTATTTTAAATGTTGTATGTGCAGTTTTTCCTCCTGGTAATAAAGTGGCAGCTATTCCTGAGGAAGCGACGGCAAGGGCAATTTTGTTTTGGCTCCTTATTTGAGCCAAGATAACTTTAGTGAGGAAAGTTTTACCTGTTCCACCAGGTGCATCTAAAAACAGCATTTCTCCTAATGAATGTTCTACACTACAGCATACTCTATCAAAGATTTGACGTTGTTCTGACGTCAAATTTGAACAGCCATTTCGCAATATTTCTGCTAACTCTTCGGGGTTGTAATTTATTTCAGATGTATACTCCCTATTAATTCGTTCCCCACCAACTGTCGGTGTCGGCAAGCCGTATTGACTGAGGGGGTTCCCTCCTATACTTGTAACTATATCTTGTATAGCCAGCAAAGCCCTATTATGGCAGCTTTCACGTACTTGGTCAGAAGTTTCACTATTTATATTTTGCTGTCTCAAAAAATCTTCGGCAAACGCGTCTTTATATTTTTGCCACAACTGCCCAGCGTCCGATAGGCCACAAAATGTCAACAAAATGGCAAATAAATGGCGCAAACGATGTGGACTATCACTGACGCATGCTTCGGCTAAAGCATCATCCCAATGCTGATCGCCATCTAATAAATGCCGTGCGCGGCAAGCAGCTTGAAATGTGGGATATTCTATATCGTCCACTTTGCGGAGCTCAGCAAAAGAAGTAGGTCCTCGCACTGTGTGAAGAAGAAGGCGTAAATAATAACACTCTGCATTATTTGGGTGCACCGTGTATACTCTTCCAATCACGTGTTCTTTAAAAATGCCGGACTCGCCTTCTACAGCAGTTCCACGTCTCCTGCGATTAAAAACACCTTGCTGCTTGTTATAAGTATAATAATGTGGCACTTCATTGTACAACAGAGACTTAGCGAAATTGTCTCTTTCGCAAAGGCGAAAGAATGCGAGCAAGGTGGTTTGTCTTGGGTTGTTCATTCTTTCTGCCACATTTTCTGGCTGAAAGTAAACTCGCTGCCCGCCTTCCAGGTGCACGTCAAGATGGATGACTGGCGGATACCTTTCATGAATAGGGAAACTCAAAATGCGCCAAACTGCCTCCGAAGAGCTTATGTATCGGCCAGATTGATACCTTGTCACTTCATCAAATTGGTTGTTATTTCTTAGTGCTATCATGGCTTGATCACTACCTTTATTAACATATTTACATATATATTTTATAGATTCGACGCTATTACAAATTTCAACATTAATGTGTGCTTGAAAAGCGTTTGACAAAACTGGAGAATACGGTACCACCCAACTATTATTTAGAATTATTTCTTGTCCACGGAATCTGACAGTAGCTGTGAAACCACCTTGTGACGGTGATCTTCGCCGGTATTGCGGATACCCATTTTCCCCAGCCATAGTTAGTTCTTTCAGTGCTCTGGGGTATTTTTTTGAGCATTGACCATCTTTCATGCACGGTGATTCCCTGTTTAAGAGGCCACATGGCCCGTGAACCATATGTGTTTTTACTATGTCATGCAAAATCGGATCTGCATTATAGTCCGGAAATTCTGCACTTATGACACTGTCTATAGCATCGGGACGAATTTTTTCTTCCAGCCACAGAAGAATGTGCGCGTGGGGTAAACCACGCTTTTGCCACTCGACGCTATACATAAAACAAAGAGTTGAACCGAAAACTTTCTCCTTTGTAAGTAGATTAATCAAGACTTTGAGTTTTAAATGAAAAATCCTAGCAATAATGTCATGTCTGTCGTATGACGCCTGTCCTGTGAGAAGTGCCTGGCAAATCTCCGTCCACTTTGGATTTGTTGTAAATGTTATAAAAAGGTCCGGCCGGCCGTATTTACGGACGTAACAAAAAGCATCTTGCGTTCGTTCGTGCATATACCGCGGACCGCCTGTGAAACTGGATGGCAAAATAACCAATCGACCCAAGTTTTCGACGTTATTATCTGATTGCATGGCGTCCCGCAAGTGCACGTATTCTTCAGCGCGTAACCGTCGCTGGTTAGTGCGAATATACACTAAACGTTCAGTTTCTATTTTTGCGTACATGTCCACAATAAATTGGCTGAACAAACCACGAAATCGTTGCAAATATACGAAACTGTTTTGCCTTATTTGTAAAAGGTAGGAATAGTATTGTTGAGCAGATATTTTTTTTTGATAATTAGTGACTCTCGTAGTAGGGTTCACTTGGTACAGCCCAAAATTGTACCCATCTTCACCATGACAATAGATTAGTGGATATTGCAGGGCGTCGTAAGCTCGGTGGGTTTCCAAAATGCGTTGAAGGCGATCGTCGCGTGTACGCAACACGATATCACGTCTCTCACACTCCTGGTCGACTAAAACAACTGCAACTTCATCTGCGACGGGTGCATTGTGTCTTCCACGGTGTTCACCCACAGGACGTCTATCGGCACTTATAACAATTTTGAAATCATTGCTGCCTTGTGGAATTGACTCCAATGCAGCTTTGAATTCACGAACGTACTGGTTAACGCGATGCAGCAATTCTTGAAGTTGACCCAAAAGCTCAGCATTGAGCTGGGGAAAATTGTGATTTCTAACATTGAGCTGTTGCGTGTAATCGGATACAAAATAAATTTGGAGAAATTTGGGTTCATTTTCTGGCAGCAAAGATCCAATAAGGTGATAAACTTGACCTTGTACTTTGAAGGTTGGCATGAACGGTCCTTCCGTTATTTGTTTTGCCCCAAAGGAAGTCATTTGGAAAGCACTGTTATATAAACGAATATTATCCAAAAAACGGTTCGACTGGGGATGATCGCCATTCAGGAGACTTATAAGTAAGTGTGGTGGATCTTGGAAATTTGGAAGAACAATTTTTCCATTTGAGCAGCACATTCCATCTGTCTCTTTCCTCCATTTCAAAGCATGACAAAAATTACAAATTTCTCTCATGTCACCCACGAAAGTAAAGCCAGCATAATTAATTCTAGACGAATATGTGAACCCTGATTTTTCCCTATTGTCCCAAGGTAATAAAATATTTGCATCGTCATTTTCCATGGACTCATCAGCTCCGCTATTTGTTTCTCTATTCATATGGTATCGAGCTCGTTCTATTTCTAGGCGAGATTGACGTTGTTCTGCTGTTTCTGCTCGTCTTAGTTCATCTATTCTTTCCCTTTCAGATGCAAGATAACTTTCATTGTTTCTTTGTACACCTACATAGTTATGTCTAGCTATTTCTAATCGTTCTTCTCTTTGGGAGAGAGATTCAGACTCGCGCGAGAGAGCGTGTCGCTCTCGGTCAGATGACAGACGTGCTTGGCGTTCCTCGATACTCTCTTGAGAACGCAAAGTCGCGGTCCGAGTTCTTTGCGAACTTAAGCGCGACTCCCTTTCTGTGAAAGTCTCTGACTCGCGTGAGAGAGACTGGCGCTCCCGATCAGCAGACAGCCGAACTTCGCGTTCCTGGATATTCTCTTGAGAACGCAAAGTCGCGGTCCGAGTTCTTTGCGAACTTAAGCGCGACTCCCTTTCTGTGAATGTCTCTGACTCACGTGAGAGAGAGTGGCGCTCCCGATCAGCAGACAGCCGAACTTCGCGTTCCTGGATATTCTCTTGAGAACGCAAAGTCGCGGTCCGAGTTCTTTGCGAACTTAAGCGCGACTCCCTTTCTGTGAATGTCTCTGACTCACGTGAGAGAGAGTGGCGCTCCCGATCAGCAGACAGCCGGTCTTCGCGTTCCTGGATACTCTCTTGAGACCGCAAAGTCGCGGTCCGTGTTCTTTGTGAACTTAAACGTGACTCCCTTTCGGTGAACGTTTCCGATTCACGTGAAAGAGCGATGTGCTCTCGGTTAGCAGATAACCGTGCTTCACGATCTTCTTCCGATTCCTGAGACCTACAAAGTCTCATCCTTTTCGCATTTCGGCTACGCAGCGAAAGGTTAGTTTTTTTTCTTTGAGGCATTTTCAAGGAAAATTAAAGCAATAAACAAAACTAACAACACTTATGACTGAATAGCCTACAAACTTAAAAGAACGGTGCGTCGAACAGTCTAGTGTGACAACGTATCGTCTGTTCGTGGTCGTGACTCAACGAATTGGCAACACTAACTTACTGTATAACGATTGGCACTATTGGATTCAAACTACGAAGTAAATCAAATACAATCTTAACTTCGTACTTCAAACCAATGACCAAAGTTGACCAAACGAAACCAATAAGATAAGCAAATACTTTTTTTTCGACCAATTTAGAAAATCGATAAACCAAGCAACCAAAGAACTTTTACGACACACGCAAGAACTTTTAAGACACCTAACGAAACCCAATTTGCCTAGTAAACACGGTGGACGTCATCCTCGCGCGGAAAATCTTAACACCGCGATTCAGAAAATGACGTCATTTGCACAACGCCATCTATCGGATTTAGATTTCAACTATCAACATTAGTTCTATTTTTAGTCTTAAGATGTCGTTGCAAGTACTATACTTAATTGCGTAACGTAATATTTTACTTCTTGAACTCACTAAATTAATCATATCTTTTGATAGAGTGAACCGATTTCGATGAAACAAAAACTAAGTTAAACCTCAAGTTGCGTATAATTTTTGTATATAAACATTGTCAGCATTGAATTCGTAGATTTTACGTGATGTGCGCACAAACAAACAGACAAACAGACAAACAGACAAACAGACAAAAATTTCAAAAATGATGGAAATGGGTTCTGTTACTTATCTTTTCACACGCTGGCTATTTTTTGTTTCAATTTCTTCAATGTACAAAAATGACTTTTCTACAGATTTATTATATGTATAGATGGTGTGCTTTCGGCGAAAGACACAGGACAACAAATTTTGTAGAGGCATGGCACGGCGGATTAAATAAGTCATTTAAGAAAACTGTAATAACTCTATATAAATTATTGCAAGTTTTATCAAATGACGCTAATTATTATACAGTACATACAAAGAAAATACAAAATAATTTAAATCCTGACACCAGAAGAGATTCTAATTATGTTATGAAGGACATGCTTTTACAAAATTCGCAAATGAAACTTCTCAGTGGAGAAATTACTGTACCACATTTCTTGGAGAAGAATCGTCCGCAGTTCTCATAAGTAGAGGTAGAAAATGAAAAATAAAAACTAAGTTACGTTTATGTTAATAATACTAAGAAAATAAAAGCATTATAAGTAGCTTTTTTGTTAATAATACTAAGAAAATGAAAAATAAAAGCATTCTAAGTAACGTTTTTGTACTAATATACTCAGATATGTTAATATATTGCGGTCAATTCCCTTGTGATTTAACTGTACCGGAACTTATGAGACTAATTTTATCTTGCATGAACAGAATGCCAGTTCCATGGAACTACTGGGAGAAAAAATCCCTGTAGTCCCATAATGGAACTAGAGAATGGAACTACTGGGATACGGCGGCTATTTCGCGATTTAACTGTACCGGAACTTATGAGACTAATTTTATCTTGCATGAACAGAATGCCAGTTCCATGGAACTACTGGGAGAAAAAATCCCTGTAGTCCCATAATGGAACTAGAGAATGGAACTACTGGGATACGGCGGCTATTTCGCGATTTAACTGTACCGGAACTTATGAGACTAATTTTATCTTGCATGAACAGAATGCCAGTTCCATGGAACTACTGGGAGAAAAAATCCCTGTAGTCCCATAATGGAACTAGAGAATGGAACTACTGGGATACGGCGGCTATTTCGCGATTTAACTGTACCGGAACTTATGAGACTAATTTTATCTTGCATGAACAGAATGCCAGTTCCATGGAACTACTGGGAGAAAAAATCCCTGTAGTCCCATAATGGAACTAGAGAATGGAACTACTGGGATACGGCGGCTATTTCGCGATTTAACTGTACCGGAACGTATGAGGCTAATTTTATCTTTCATAAACAGAATGCCAGTTCCATGGAACTACTGGGAGAAAAAAATCCCAGTAGTCCCATAATGGAACTAGAGAATGGAACTACTGGGATACGGCGGTTTATTGGCCTAGTTGAATAAATATATTTGACTTTGACCAGCAGGAAGGTTTTATTTTATGACAAAAATCATTACCACCGAAAGCTAAAAATAAGCCTATTGCTCGTTCTGACTTTCTCAAACGCATCTGTCAAAAGAAAATTTAGCTTCCTAAAGAATTTCAAAAGATAAGTCAACCAAAAAAAATTGGCGTAATGAGAGTTGCAAAAAGAAGAATTATTATACTTATGTAACGTCTTTTAAGTATTTATAAATATAACTTTTTTTTCTAATGAACATTTTGGATTGATACAAATTTGTGGGGCAGATGTGGAGAATCAATCAATCTGCCGAACCTTTTCTCAACTATATTGGGGTCGGCTTCCAGTCTAACCGGAGTACCAGTGTTTTACATGGAGCGACTGCCTATCTGACCTCTACAACCCAGTAACTGGGTAACACGGTACCCTTGGCAAGACTGGAGTCAGATCTTAAGCTTCTGACTACCCGTAACGACTGTCAAAGATCTTCAAATGACAGCCGGGACCAACGGCTTAACGTGCTTTCTGAGGCACGGAGGAAACTCGGTATGTTGAAAATGGTCACCCCCATCCACGGACCGACCTCGTCAAGCGTTGCTTAACCTTGAAAATCGACACCGCAGATGTGGAGAATATTGTTTCTTTTTTATTGGGTATTTTTAGTCAGGTTTTTGGGTAATCCAGACCATCGGCAACACTGATACCGAGATTCCTCCGTGCCTCGTAAAGAACGTTAAGCCGTTGGTCCCGGCTGTCATTTGAAGATCTGTGACAGTCGTTACGGGTAGTCAGAAGCCTGAGATCTGACACCAGTCTGGCCAAGGGGTATCGTTACTCAATTACTGGGTTGTGGAGGTCAGATAGGTAGACGCTCCATCTTAAATTCTGGTACTCAGCTGAATCCGGATAGACTGGAAGCCGACCCCAACACAGTTGGGAAAAGTACAGGCAGATTGATTAGTGTTTTTGTTATAGGTAATTGTTGTTGCTGTTGTTTTTTATTAGGGTTCCGTAGCCAAATGGCAAAAAACGGAACCCTTATAGATTCGTCATGTCTGTCTGTCTGTCTGTCCGTCCGTATGTCACAGCCACTTTATTCCGAAACTATAAGAACTATGCTGTTGAAACTTGGTAAGTAGATGTATTCTGTAAACCGCATTAAGATTTTCACACAAAAATAAAAATAAAACAATAAATTTTGGGGGTTCCCATACTTGAAACTAAAATTAAAAATATTTTTTTTCATCAGACCCATAATTGCACTCATTAGTACATATAGAATCCCCTGCATAGGGGATCGTAGTGGAACATTGAGTGCTGTACGATCCCCTGGGGGATTGAAATAGGGGATTCTAGTGGAACGAGTGTACGTGTGGGGTATCTATGGATAGGTCTTCAAAAATGATATTGAGGTTTCTAATATCATTTTTTTCTAAACTGAATAGTTTGCGCGAGGGACTCTGCCAAAGTGGTAAAATGTGTGTCCCCCCCCCCCCTGTAACTTCTAAAATAAGAGAATGATAAAACTAAAAAAAATATATGATGTACATTACTATGTAAACTACCAGCGAAAATTGGTTTGAACGAGATCTAGTAAGCAGTTTTTTTTAATACGTCATAAATCGTAAACCGCAATTTACCAAGTACGGAACCCTTCGTGCGCGAGTCCGACTCGCACTTGGCCGGTTTTTATTGTTGTTTGAGTTGGTTTGGTTGTAGTTGTTGTTGATTATCTTCTGATAATCTACTGTTTGCAAGCTGTTTTCAAGCTGTTTGTTCATTTTCATCGAGTTGGTAAAATCAGGGACGACTTTTGACAACAATTCGCAGTTCACAATCTTCACTAAGGTTGAAACTATCCTACTTGATAAAGTTTGTGAGTGTGTAAGCGTGTTTGTATGTTTGTTTCACGTTCAAACGGCTGGACGGGTCTGGATGAAATTTGGCACAGAGATAGATTTTAGTCAGAAATAGCACATAGGATACTTTTCATCCCGGGAATGTGTTCCCTCGGAATAATTTACCACTTTCACGCTGGCGAAGCCGGTAGCAGAAGCTGGTCTAACTATAATTATAAGAAAGAAAGAAAAAGTGTTTATTCGCCACAAAAACGACGTATAATTTTTTGATTTTTCCTTAAATTAAACCGATAACGGTAGTATTAGTAAGTACTTAAATTATGTTAGTAAAGTAAGGTAAGATTAAAATAAAATACCAATTTTGAGTACAGTACAAGGATGATGAGTAGGTAAGTACAAGCAGATGCATGTCGTGACTGTGACAAGAAGGCTTCCACTCAGCATAATGCTGTGCCGTGGGAGACCCACAGCACAGCGCTGATTTTCAGTGGTCACCAAGGACGTGACGTACGGAAACCAAAGCCTGCTACGTCTAATATAATACAAAAATATATAAAAAATAATTATAGAAAGATAATATGTGATATGATGTGTGTGTGTGTGATTATGTTCAAATCACGGCGGGAACTTTGATTGCGCGATGTAGGGTTCTTTTTTACATGTAATATTATGTATGTATGTTTATTTGTAATTTTGTGTATAGTATTTTATATAGCTATATAATGTTTATGTATTAATATTTTTTAATATAACAGTACACCCTATCCCCTGTTTTTACCCGACTGCCGAAGGAGGGTAATGTGTTTATTTATCTTAAGTTCTTTAGGACATCCAAGGTTGTCTGCTAGATATCGCTATCAGCGATAAGACCGCCTTTGGTACCCATAGTATTATGTTATTTTTTTTTGGTGTACAATAAAGTATATTCTATTCTATTCTAGGGTTAGTTTCAGGTCAGATCATCTTGTAGTTCGTATGTGCTGGTATAGATGGCGCTACAAACAATTATTTCCCTGGCTATAGGTACGTCTGTTGGTTTGGTACCGTATTTTTCTTTGTTTTCGTACTAGACCTTCTTTAATGTACTTGTCTAGTAATATGTTACAATTTCTTGTACCAAAATCAGGGTCGTAAGTTAGGCACCTACTTGAATCTTAGTTAATCGTATATACCGGGTGACTGACTGCGATTTTGGGCACTTAACAGTGTTCTCAGCATAATTAACTCAGTAGGTACTTTTTGTTCTATCCTACAGGATACTTTTTTTTTTTTTACCACCGTCTCACCAGGGGGGGGCTACTATTAAGGAAAGATGTATTCAGTCGATACACCTGTCCCTTCATCATTCATCATCATCATTTCAGCCGAAAGACGTCCACTGCTGGACATTTTGTTTTTTTTTTAATCTTGTGTCTAAATGTTCATATTTCGAAACGAATTTCTTAGGCAATGTGTTACTTATTAGACAAGGTAGTAGAATAAAATTATTTTGTTTTTTATGATCTAAAACAAACATTTTCCAACTGCTTTTTGCCTAAACTATCTCAATAATATATTTATAGATGTTTTTTGTCATATAGCGTAAAATAGAAATACCCCATTGAGATAGGTCTATGTTCTGGGGGGTGACCACAAGCTCTTAGAGTAAGGTTATTTTGAGTGTGTGTAAGGGACAGATGTATATGACGTGTATACATCTGTCACTTACTCGGTCTCAAAATAACCTTACTCTAAGAGCTTGTGGTCACCCCCCAGTTGTCTTCCAGCTGAAATGTTGATGATGATGATACTGAATCTTCGAGTCCGTCTGTCCGGACGACTAAGAACGGAACCCTACAGTGTGTGTGACCTTAAGAGCGGACTCTAGTCAACAGGAATTTGAAAAATAGGTATTTGAAGAAACTATTACCGTCGCGTCACCTCCAACCTCACCCCGTAAAGTGCGAAAGGGACAACTGCAGATCAGGCTGATTTTACCTACAAAAACTTTGACTTAAAGACGTTTCGTATTCTGCTGGTTCCTTCATGAAAACTGGTCTGATCTAAAAAATTCTTAAAATTTAGAGGAAAAGTATATCTATGCCTCTATCATTTTTTTTTTCTTAAAAACCTATCAATTTTGTCTGAAAGCCGTCTGAACATGGCGGTAAAAACGGGCATTTTTTTCGGGTTTTTGGATTGTCATATTTATTTTAGTGATTATGTTTTTGAAAAAACTTAATTAAAAAAATCAAAAAACCCGACTGCTTCAAAAGCGAACTAATAAATTGTAAACAAGGGAAAAATCATGCTGTGCAGCATGCCTTGTTTACAATTTTTTAGTTCGCTTTTGAAGCAGTCGGGTTTTTTGATTTTTTTAATTAAGTTTTTTTATTTATAACTTTGTAGTTAGTTTTTTCGAATTAGATACATTTAAACATATAAGTGTTTTATATTTTTGAAATCACCTCTTAAAACCCTTTATTTTTATACCCCACACGATGGGGTTGGAAGAAAAAAAAAATTTGGGCCCCCACAATATGGCACCCAAAATCCGCCATTTTTCTATTATCCAATTTTAATGTAGCCTATGACACTCGCAGGGTTAAGACGCATCGATTGACGTACGAATCATCAAAATCGGCCAACGCGTTTGGTCTCTGGAACGCCACATAGGAACAAACATACATATATACATACATACATACATACATACATAGACTGATAAACACATTACCCTCCTTCGGCAGTCGGGTAAAAAAGGAAATGATAGGGGCACGTACTAATTAGACCCAGATTTTATGGAAAAAATCATTGCTATAGAGGCATTATCCACGAAGAAAACAGCAGAATGTTTTTGTATGGAGAAAGTCTCACTAGAGTCCCCTCTTAAACATACCTACTTGGTCGGTTTATAATATCTTGATAAGTAGGATAGATCAACATAGCCATCTAGGACCTAACATCCTGTAAAGTCGAAATATGATGCAAAACTATAACATTTTTATTGTTTAATGCAAGTTTAAGACGGGCTGGTGTCCACAAGTCCACGTCCAAGCGCGTATTTGGCGTACGGCTGGGTTTAATCGAGCTTCTCGAGGAATGCCAGCAGCGCCTTGGTGTTGCCGACTATAACCTGTTATTGTTACCTGGATCACAGAGGTATTTAGTCCTGTAACCAGTAATTACTGGACAGCTAGGAGCAGGTGTGCTGCTGTCTCGTCCTCCTGCTTTGCACGTGATCCTTTCATGATCCCTAAGACAAAAAGGTGCTTACTAAAAGTCCCGCGGCCAGTCGATACGGCTGTGACTGCATTTAATTGTTTGAATTAATTACTTAGGCTTTTTGTTAGCGTTTGACGCCCGCTCCAGCTCGTTCGTGGTGCAAAGGTTAGCCATTGCCATCCAACGTGGCAATGCAGCAAGCGTTATGGGCACCTTTGCCCCGGGAACAGTTAGGGGCGTGTTATTTGACTAGTTATAGGACGTGTCGTTGTTACTATTTATTTAAATTGTATTTTTATGACATGCTTTGTATTACTTGACTTAATGTCCTACGTCCCCTGGATGGGGCAAAGGGCGTCTAGTAGGGAAGGTACGTATTTACGCGACCAGGTTTTTAACCCCCGCCGGAAAAAGAAGGGGTGTTATAAGTTTCACGTGTGTTGCTGTGTATCTGTGTATCTGTGTGTCTGTCTGTGGCATCATAGCGCCTAAACGGATGAACCGATTTCGATTTAGTTTTTTTTTGTTTGAAAGGTAATTTTGTCGAGAGTGTTCTTAGCTATGTTTAAATAAAATCGGTTCAGCCGTTCAAAAGTTATGGGCATTTTACTCTTTGAATCGGGGTGTTTTCGCAAGATAAATGCGTCGGGGGTTTTTTAAATTGTGAAATTTTACTTGTTAGTTTTATTACACCAGGTATTTGCTTCCAAGTACGTACACCAGGTACCGACCCGAAATACTTGCAAGACTTCAAAGTATTTTATACGGCTACTCGGACTCGCTCCATCGGGGCTCGACGCTCGCCCAAGTCTCGCTGATTCGTGACGTGGCTTCGGCAGTCGCGCGATCATGTTCCTTATTTGTAAGAGTCTACGGCACAATTTCGTATGCAGGTATTTTTACTTTAATGGTTTGTCTTTGCAAGTATTTATTTGTAAACGCGATTGTACTCCTTATTTATAGGCAGTCACGTTTCAATTTCCTATGCAAGTATTTTTTATTCCAACAGGGCTTGGCATAGAAGTAGGAAGTTCAATCATCTGTAAGTAGGTATTTATTTGAAAACGCGATTGTGCTTCTTATTCATTAACATTACGGGTCAATTTCCTATCAAGATAGAAAATACTTGAAAGTATCACGAGCCCTGGTTTTAGGACCTGGTTTCTTAAAGTAGGCGTACTTGGAAGCCCTGGTACTCGATTTTGCAAGTATGACCCATGTCTAGTCCACAGTAGTTCTCCATCGCGATCGGTCCTGAGCTTCACGATTCACCTCGCTCCACGTCATACCAATGCTCGTCGCTTCCGCCAACACGTTGCGACGCCAGGTTTGACGGGGACGGCCACGCTTTCTTTTGCCTTGGGGATTCCAATCCAGTGCTTGCTTCGATATATGATCAGAATCCCTTCGCAGCGTGTGGCCAATCCAACTCCACTTGCGACGCTTGATCTGGCGGTCGATCGGGCTCTCGTGGCATTGCTCCAACAGCTCTACGTTGGTGATGGTCTCGGACCAGTAAATGCCGAGTATGCGACGAAGACAGCGGTTGACGACGACTTGGATCTGGCGTGAAATGTCTTTTGTGACCTTCCACGTTTCGCACCCGTAAAGCAGCACGGATTTGACATTTGACCCGAAGATTTTGAGTTTAATCCTTCGGGTCAGTTTCCGCGATTGCCAAACGGGTCTCAGCTGCGCGAAGGTAGCTCGTTTTGTATTAACTTAACATTATAAATAATTATTAAGGTAATTGATTACCAACCAGTTCGGTATTTACTTGATTACCGGCTCATTATATTTTTTCAATAATTACTTTACAAAGTTTACGTAAGGAAATCAAGAGCTATCGTGTAACCCAGTTACTGGGTTGTGGAGGGTATATAGGCAGTCGCTCTATTATATATACTGGTTACAGCTGCCTCCAGTTAGATTGGAAGCTGACCACAATATAATTTGTAAGAGGCTGTCAAAACGGTGAAGGAAACAAAGACCTTATACTTCTTACTACTAGACTGTGCACTATGGCGCAAAAAACGGTCCGAGCGAGAGGGCTCCCGTTGGTAGTGTGTCTCTTTCTAATGAGGTGACCATGACCAAACTTAACAAGGGACAAATTGATTGTAAAAACAATAGTGTAAGTATCTCGATATATGTTTATATCCTACCTAACTACGCTGCCTGAACCTACCAAATTCAAGGAAAAAAAAAGAAACGTGTGTATATTTTTTGGAATCTACATCACTTACCGTATGGTGTCGGGCGTAAAGAATTTCAACATCCCATGTTTTTCCATTAGTGTCATAAGAGGCGACTAAGGGGCAAACCAGAGAATGGGCAGCAGCATTCTCTGTGCATTTGTAACAACCATACTGGGATCGCCAACCCGCCTGCAAAGCACTCCCCATGAATAGCACAAATAAAACATAGCCCCTAGTGCCCGGCAGCCTGCCTACCCTCGACTACGGTAGCGATCTAGGTTAAGGTATGGCAAGGGGTGCAAAGAATCCCGGACGAGATCCGGTTACCCCAACACATACCGACGACAGGACCTGGCAACGTACAACACGCGCACATTCTGGACTCCGGACCGACGATAAGATCACCGAACTCGAAGAGGAATTGAGCAGT
The DNA here is from genome assembly GCA_949775005.1 of Orthosia gothica. NCBI lineage: Eukaryota > Metazoa > Arthropoda > Insecta > Lepidoptera > Noctuidae > Orthosia > Orthosia gothica. The sequence goes on along the minus strand of OX459061.1, from coordinate 8,097,919 downwards.
TTACGATGGAGTATTATAGGGTTATCTGGAAGTTCGAAGAGAGGGGACGGACTCGATAACCCTCAAATCCCAAGTCTGGATAAGTCTTGTTCTTCAAGACTCATCGTATAGATAGGAACAAAAAGCTCTCTGATCTTACTCTCAAGCTCATGAAGGAGAGGCGTGGGATGATCCTGCAGTCTTCAGACGATGCTTTGAAATACCCCAAAGGATCTCAATTATTTCACATATTGTCCAGTTGCGTAGACAGTTGAGAAACTTAACTTCACCAATTTTATTCCACTAGGAATCAATTTGCGAATAATATTAACAGCCGCTGAATTTTACTCGAACAAAACCCGCCAAAAACTCCACAAACCTGGTGGTCCTACATTTAGTATTACCTGGCCCAAACATTTAAAAGTACTAGGTACTCTTACTCAGTATTAATGAATTATTTTTTAAATACAATGAATTGATTAATTAAAGGAACTGTAAAAATATTTAAATACGCTTCAAAGTTTCATAGACTTTGAAACGTATTTAAATATATTTTTTATTCGTTCGTTTTGGTATCACATAAAAAAGAAAATATAAAATTTTCTACCATTTCTACCAAACCCAATGATTAGTTGAGCTGGCAAGATGTCAGACAAGGACACACTACCAGCGGGCACCCTCTCGCTCAGGACCGCTTTTGGTTAGCTACCGCTTATAAGGGAATAGCTAACCTAGATGTATGGTAATAGATTTCATTTTAGCTATACAAAAATTTTTGGTGCACAGTCTAGTAGTAAGAAGTATAAGGTCTTTGAAACCACCCAAGAGAAAAAGAGAAAGTGAATGACGTACCGATATGTAATTTTTTTCACGACCAAGTGAACCTAGCGTACCATCTGTTTTACGCCGCGGTGAATTTCGTGCATTTAAATAATAATCTTAAGATTTAAATTGATAATATTAATTATGCTACTATGATGACTTGTTCTACGAGTGAATGTGACGTTACAAGGCGAAATAACCCTAATAAATACACGTTTCATAGGTAAATACAATTTTGTCCGTGGATTGTTTCAAACCATATTTTGACGAATTTCTGCTAGTAATCGGCTCAGAAAAAGATTCTTACAATAGTATATTGATTGCCATTGTTTTATCGTATATTTAAACAAAATTTGCGAAAATATTATGTAAAAGAGTAAATCGTTTGCTTACGCTAGGGCTTGACAAAGCGATGACGTCATGAGTATCGATAAAAATTAATAGTTTTTTAGTGACATCATGACATGAATATAAACTTATTTAGACAAGTTTTGTTAAAATAGATTTAAGTTAGGATTGAGAAGATGTTATATCTAAACTGTATAGTCCGGTCAAATTAGACCAAAAAATAGGGGTAGGTTTACAGTAATTCGCATAGAGCTGAAAATTTGTACGAATGTTTGGAACACCATTATAAATGAAATATAAAAAGTCCCCATCGATCCCACACTTGCAAATTTCTGAATTCAAGGTTAAAGGTATGCAATTATCTATAAATGTTTTTAATGTTTTTTTTTGTTTTGTTTAATGTTCTTGGAGAAATTCATTATGTGTGGGTATGTGGGCTTAGAGTGAAACAATTGGTAAACTTTTTTTTTAGACTTTGCCCTCACTAGGAATTCCTTCCTGTATCGTGGGTGCGTTTACAAACATTTCAACTCATATTATACACAAGACACCCAGATCCGGAACAACTATTTGTAGGCCATACAAATATTTGTTAAGTGCGGGATCGAACTCGCGATACGCAGCGCAGCAGCTGATCGCTCAACCACTACGGCAACCGTGTCGTCAATTTCAAATACCTGACCCTGCGGTATTTTGTAGTTAGTATATCAAATACTTTGGCTTCAAAATACATTTTGCAGTCTTATTTATAGCGCTCAATAGCTTTCGTAAGCCAAACAGCTACCGCGTACGTCAAATTGTCAAGTACGTTGTCAATTATAATTTGCATTTCAAACGGTTATTTTCACGAAACTTCTGTGTATTAATTAGGTTTTTTAGTACGAATGTCACGATGGATGATCGACTTTTCTTTTATAATTTATATTTTAAATAAAATTAGTTAAAATATTGTATTTTATATTTCAAATACACGAGTTACGTATATTTTGTATTTTAAATACATGCGAGATAGTATTTTGTATTTTGTGTATTTTGCCAAGCTCTGATTACAGTTCAATATATCCAACAACTCTCTAATCGTGTTTCTTATTGTGATCATTAAGTATCGATATCGATACTGAACATGTACTTTTTAACAACCCTTTTTTTTACTAACACATGGACAATTCCACCACACATAGATTTCATTGTTTTGGTTTCGCTTTTCATCTGACTCTGTATATCTTGTACATACTATATCTATGGATTTGACTGATCTGCAGAACGATACGCGTGTTAAAACTTGTGTTGCCTTGTTGAATCGATACAGAAATGAAGGCATATTGGATCGAATTGTGACTTGTGATGAAAAGTGTTTTTTTTACGATAACCGTAAGCGAAAAATGCAATGGCTGGCCCCAGGTCAAACGCCGCAACAGCATTTATAAAGATTACATATGCACTTTTAATCAGGTGTTAACAAGCTCGTTGAAGTAGAATTAGAGTAGAATTAGTGTACACCAATTAACACCAGTGGCATTATTCGATAATTTAAGACATGAGATATGAGCATTCCTATTGGCCTAGCGGCACTGGTGGCGCATGAATTACAGTAGTAGTAGTATAAATAGACTGCTGAACAAATCACCGTAGTCGGTTAAAAAGAGTTTTTATTCTAAGATCAATAGCTTGGTAGGTAATTAAGCTAAAAACTTAACTCAGAGTTACTTTTTACACGAGATTTAATCTATCTTAATATTATAAATGCTGAATGCCCATGTTACACCCAATCCTATCAAGGTCGGAGACTACACTCGAAGTTGTGGGCGACTATGTCTACTGTGGACAAACGATCCAGTTGCGTGGGGCCAACTTCGAGAAAGAAATCGACCGTCGAATCCGACTTGCGGGAAGTTGCGTGGTATCTTCTCGTCCAACTTACCACAGTGTCTCAAGACGAAAGTGTGTGATGACATTTGGCTCAGAGACGTAGGACACAATGGACCTCATCAGAAAGCTAACAGTCACCCAAAGGGCAATGGAGAGGGCTATGCTCGGAGTATCCTTGCGTGATCGAATCAGAAATGTAGAGATCCGCAAGAGAACCAGGGTTACCGACATAGCTCGAAGAATTTCCAAACTTAAGTGGCAGTGCTTCAGGGCACATTGCTCGCAGAACGGATGGCCGATGGGGCAGAAAGGTTCTAGAGTGGCGACCGCGAACCGGAAGACGTTGCGTTGGAAGGCCTCCCACCAGGTGGACCGATGACCTGGTGAAGTTTGCGGGGATCCGTTGGATGCGGGACGCACGGGACCGATCAATGTGGCGACGCATGGGGGAGGCCTATGTCCAGCAGTGGACGTCTTTCGGCTGATATGATGATGATGATCAACAGAAAGAACATAAGTGAAATTCTTGTCTTTCATAAACCTTCCTATACATAGTTGAACTTGTAGAAATAAACATGAAGTAATGATACTTCAAGTTTATTTCTGATTTTTAGAATTTCGTACCCTAAGGGTAAAAACGGAACCCTATTACTAAGACTCCGCGGTCCGTCTGTCTGTCTGTCACCAGACTGTATCTCGTGAACCATGATAGCTAGACGGTTGAAATTTTAACAGATGATGTAATTCTGTTGCCGCAAATACTAAAAACATAATAATATAAATATTTAAATACGAAAGAAAAAAGAAAGAAAAATATTTATTTGTGACCCGCACAGGAGACACGAGAAAATAAGCATACACTTAAACAATAATAAAATAAAAACCCTGTGCGAGACCAAAAAGGCTCCTATCTCAGCATGTGCAGCGATATCCAAAAAAGTAATAACGCTGCGCTGATATTCTGATAGGGCCTACTGTTGATGCCACGGACACACTAACGGAAACAGGACTTATATAATAAAATAAAATAGAATAATATATAAATAACAAACAAAATAGAACGAAACACTGAATGTGGGTCAAAGTATGTGTAAGTATAATACATATATACAAACGCGATGCTCAAAGATCTTTTGTCGAAACCGTAGACAACCGACAGAGCGCGCGCAAAGAGTGGTTTATTAAAAAAATACGGAAGAAAATAGAAATCTATGGTCGGCTGTCAAAAGAAAAATATTATGTAAGTCGTAGACAGAGAAAACTATAGACAACTAGATAGCTTGCATCTCATTCACACAAGAAAGAGAATGGCTTATGCATACGTCATGTAAAGAAACGAGATAGCATGATATGATTTTTTGTTTCATGTTGCGTGCCGGTTTTTTCAAGGTCAGCACAGTACTGTGGTAAACAAAAATTGACAGTTCTACCAAAAAATATTACTTTTTGGTGTTGCCTGCGTTTGAAATATTTTTTCCTCAAACCATTTAATTTTTAGTTATAAAAAAAAACATAATATTGTTTTACTAGTACCTAAGGGTGAATTCAATTATATACAACAAAAAATAAATGTATGGTATACAAAATATTGAATTGATATTGTATAGTTAATGATCTAACATGATAAAACTTCTTTATATAAATATAACTAGCTGTTACCCGCAGCTTCGCCCACGTTAATATAGATTTTGTCTATCAATTCTGGTTGTCGACATACAGGTTGAGAAAAATCCAATGTTGCAGTTTTAGTTTTAATCAAAATCGGCTCCGTGACTCCTTTGATTGTTTTGTGCTATTCTTCATAGTGATGATTTGGCCATACACAACCACTTGGAAAACTCAGCCTGTTTAGCTACAGGAAGCATTCGTGTAAAAATTATTAACTTATTTAATTGAAGACGTTAGTCAATACAGGTATAAGTTAATTAGTTACAAAAGGAAACAAACAAACTAAAGACTCATAGGTTCTGCTTTGCTCCAAATTAAAGATACGACTCTATCATAAATTGTATCAATAGTTAATTGACATTCCTTAATTATGCTGTTAATCATGAGTACAACATTTAAGGACGTTGCTACGATTATATACTATGTTGTCATTTGATGCTAATACATAGGTACATATTCTGGGTCCTGGACATACGCGAACATCAGCAGCTACATGTAGCTGGCCGTGGGTAAAGCATTGCTTTTCCAAATGCACCCCTGCTACCCTTTAGCTTTGTTAATAGTTATAGCAAAACTAAGTTTGATTAGAAACTGTAGTATTTTAAATTGAAATTATAGGTCAGTGGGGATTATTGGGATTCGACGTATGAACACGCTTTCCCCTTTTCTCATACCTGTTAATATATTGGCACCTATTATATTATGTCCATATTGTGTAATACAAAGTCTCATCCCATTAGACAATCTAAATAAATATGTAGATCTCAATCATTTTTTTATAAAAAACATGCCCATAAAGTTTCAACCAAATCTAAAGCCGCAATAAAAAGTTTCATACAAAGTTCAGCTTTCCCCATTTACCCCCTTAAAACTCGAATTTACAAAAATCCTTTCATAACACTAACTTTTACTATCTTTATACTACCACCTGCCAAAAGTCAGTTTCATGAAGAAAATTTGTACATCATATCTTTACAACCCCAACCCCCTTTTAGGCGTTATTAAAAAAACAATACACTTTAATTATTTGTTCCGAAAGTATTGCCGCAAAGTTTGAGGTGAATCAATCGAAGTTGTATTGAAAGAAGTTTTATACACAATTCCATTCCCTTCCATTTCACCCCCTTCGATTTTTAAGCACAAAGAAGTCTATGTCCTTCTCAGGGTCTCAAACTATCTCCATACCAAATTCCATCTAAATCCGTCCATCGGTTTAAGCCCTATTAAGAAGTTTCATACAAAACTAACGCCCTATCCCCCATTTCTCCCCCTTCGTGTTTTATGAAAAAAAAGTTGCATATGTCCTTTCCTAGATCTCAAACTGTCTCCATACCATTTTTTTATCAAAATCGGTTCAGCGGTTTAAGCGTGAAAAGGTAACACAGACAGACAAACACTAAGAGTTACTTTCGCATTTATAATATTAGTTTGGATAATTCTTTATTTATATATATATAAATGAATGTAACGGGTAAAACCGCGAGGTCCAGCTAGTTAATCACAGATGTCTTTAGACGAATTATGGACTTCAAGCCGTGACTCTGGGATTGCTAAAAATCGGGGTAAAAGCTTTGATATGGCAATACATCTACATATCGTTCTATCGCACATGCGGTACGGCAACCATTTGTCTATAGTATTCTCTGTCTACGATGTAAGTTTTGTTAAGAAAGTAAGTGGGGCTCCCATACAACAAACGTGATTTTATTGCCGTTTTTTAATGCGATAATGGTACGGAACCCTTCGTGCGCGAGTCCGACTCGCAGTTGGCCGGTTTTTTTTAATGTTATTGTTGATTTTTTTGTCCGTCCGCCCCTTGTGCCCCTCCTAGAAAAAAATCCTGAATCCGCCCTTGAAAAAACCCCCGGTAACAAGTATGGCCCGTAATTTCTGAAGAAAGAGGTATTCAAGTATCGCCCGTCGCGTGTTCAGAGTTGCATCTAACTAGGTTATCGTAACGCGGTCAGCTGACTGCACTAATAAACACTTTACATCATTATGTTCATACTTCTAATTAAGCGGGGTGAGTAGGTTTGGTACTTTGATTGATAATAATTAGTGTAGGGACTCTTGTAACAATAATGCTAGCGATGCAAAATGCATTGTTCCCCGCGCATAGAGTTTAGGGGCCAGTAATTTAGTCGAAAATACGTAGGTAATTATGACACGATATCTTGCAATAAATTTATCCATTAGAAAATCTTTTTTTTAAACAAGCTTTTTTCGAACTCTTCTCAGCAAACCCTTCCATTTGATACCGTTATCATGGCAGTGCACAAAAAATAACTAGTCCGCCATCTTGGGCCATCCTCCATATTGGATTTAGAATTACGTCATTTAGCTAACCATGCATTGTCATCCAAACTAAACGTGTATACAAAATTTCATCTTCTCTCTCATCTTAAACGGTTGATAATAACTGCTTTAAAACTCAGTTGCAAGATTTGATCCGAACAGACTTAGAAACATACATTGCAAGTTAGGTAAATAAATGCTTGAAATAAAGAAAAGAATCCCGATTCTAAAAGTAAAATGCGCATAACTATTGAACATCACTAAAACATCTAACAACACTCTCAATAAAGTCACCTTTCAAACAAGAAACTAAATCAAAATCGGCTAATCCGTTTAGGAGCTATGGTCCCATAAACAGATACACACGTCAAACTTATACCACCCACCTTTTTCGGGGATTAAAAAGCGGGGGGTGTCGATATTAGTTGTTATAAATATTATATTGGTACGATTTCTGAATGTAGAATTAGTACGAAAATACGGTCCTTGATAAGTCTGCAAAGTTTCAATTTAATCTGATGTTACGAAGTGGTTGAAAATCACGTTCAAAGATGCCGTTATATACAGACATACATACAAACTGGTGAAGCTATAAGCGTGTAGTAAAAATACTAATTTACTGCCAAAATAGAAACTGCCTATTAAACAACAAGCTACATCGCTCTGTGTAACAACGGATATATTATACAGGTTGTGAATTATTTATTAGCTTCTACTAAACGAATCGGTTAAAAGTACGTAAGAGATAATAGGAAGTTGATTGCTTGGTAATCACTTTCACGTGTTTTTTTAGCTGTGGATTTATACAATTTTTTTTTCATTGGTTGACTAGCTACTGCCCGCGGTTTCAAAAAATCAAAATCAATATTTTTATTTCTTACAGGCCTACATGGGCACTTATAAAAAGTCGACAAAAGGTGCACGGTTCGGGTTGGTCGTTTCCTGTGGAGAAGAACCGGCAAGAAACACCATGGTTACTCTTTTAAAAAATGGTTTGGTTTTACAGTATTTCCATGTTACAGCATTAGTACTTAGATATGGGGGGACAACTTAGGCCCGACAATAAGTCGTAAGAAAAACAAAAAGAAGATTATATAAAAACAAAAGAAAATAAAACCAATTAAAAAGTTAACAAATGTTAACAAGCATCTAGAAGGCCTACAATGTTCACACATTTACAAAACAATCGGTGAAAGAATATATACAAAGCTAAAATAAAAATAAATGTATAAAAAAAGACTAAAGACTATTTGGACATGGCTAAACAACTGCCCTTAGCATGAATAGAAATTTCTAATTAGTTCGTACCATTCAAATATTCATTAATTAATTACTACAGTTTTATTATTCTTCTAGAACTTTCGTGAATTAATCAAATAATTAAAAGTTTTTTTCATGGTTTTGTTTGACAAAACGAACATAAGATTCCGTTCTACGAAAAATTGTAGTCAATAAACCTACTTTTAAAGACATTTGCGTTAGTTAAAACGAACAGTATTCATTATTATTGATTTTTGTACCTATTGCAATAAATCTCAAAACGTTGATTTCTTTAATTGCATTTATCTGATTTCTAGAAATTATTGATGATTTTTTTTTTGTCAAAAAGAACATAAGATTCTGTTGTGCTGAAACTAAAAAGAAATAATCGATTCTTCCCGATTAGACTTGATTCGAATAGAACCAAATTCGAAGAGATCGCGAATCGCGATAAGGCCGCCTGGGGGGTGACCACAAGCTCTTAGAGTAAGGTTATTTTGAGATCGAGTAAGTGACAGATGTATACACGTCATATACATCTGTCCCTTACACACACTCAAAATAACCTTACTCTAAGAGCTTGTGGTCACCCCCCTGTTGTATGTTTGTTTTAGTTATAAGATGTCTTTTTGAATAATTTTTCTCTTGGTGTACAATCAAGTGAAATAAATAAATAAATAAAACACATGTTGGGGGCGTCGTGGGAACTCGCTTTGAACGAAGTTCCTTTCGCCGAATATAATGTATTAATACATAGCCAACTGGTATGGTCTTAAGTTTCAATTACGTATTGATTCATCATGAGATGCTTAAACTGTGGTGTAGCCACAAATGACAGATCTTCAAATGACAGCCAGGACCAACGGCTTATCTAGCTTTCCAAGGCACGAAGGAAACTCGCTATGTAAAGATGGTACACGATGGATCCATGGAATGACCTCGGCAAGCGTTGCTTAACAGTAGAAAACAGTAGTAGAGAGCCCTTACTCCCCTTTTCTGAGACACTATGTGGGGAGAATGGTCAGGTAGCTTTTTCCTCGCCTTATCGTTCTCTACACATCCTGCCTCGGTCACCTGCTCTATTTGTTTTGTTTTTCTTTTTATTATTTTTTATCCTTGTTTGTGTAATACTAACACTAGTTATAAGGTATTTTTATGAACAAAATGGACTCAATATTGTTGTCTGAATAAATTAAATTATTAAATTAACCTTGAAGATAGACCTGTGCGGCTGTTATTACTTAGGCACGAGCTTCTCTAAACGCCTTACTAAAATATCATAGCAAAATCTTATTCTTTTACAAGTTTTTATACCTATTAATGTAGGCGTTTCTACGATTTTATTTTTAGAATTGTGACGAAATAAAAAGATCCTGTAACTTTTTTCACATGAAATACTAATATTCAGCTATTCAGCATTACATATTACTAGTTAAAATGTTTATACATTGCTAGGGCAGTCGTCTATACTTTATTTAGCCATGTCCAACATGTGGCACTAATGTTGTTATCAGTGCTGTAACTATTCTTAGCAAAGGGCTATAAAGATGATTGAAAACCATTGTAAAAAGAAGGAAAAAAAAAACAAAAAGAATTAATGAGATTGAGAATAGTTAGTGACATCCACATATTTGTGCCGTTTATGAGTTACCAGGGCAGCCGCATGCGCAGAAGGAGCTAAAGCCAATTTTTTTATTTTCAACGTAGTCCTTGATTTTTTTGTGGCCTTTTCTAATTGTTGAGAGTGAAGTAAATAAAAGGTGAAGTTGGAGGTAAAACTTTGTGTCTTTATTTCACGGTCACTTTACAGTACTTTTCTAGACTATATACGACTATCCACTACACACTACAGGAGAACACTGCGCTCCCTGCGCGGCGTGGCAACCGTGCTGAAAACCTAAAGTGCTATGTCATCGATAGTGCAACAATGTGTCACCACAGTATTCCCCCCCTATCTTTATAATTTGTTAAAATTATACAAAAATATTTGGGTACATTCTCCTTTACAATTTGTTTTTACATTAGTTAGTAACATAACGTCATTGTTTTCAATGTATTACTCCTACATGCCTTCGCGTCACATGTTTATGTTTCTCTTATCAGCAAAAGTTCGCGCCGTCCGTCCGGCGTTACAAATAACTAAGCTTCGAACTATGACGACATTGACAATTTATATTTTACACATCATATGGACTTTTTACGTTTTCCTTACATTTATTGTTAAACATGACAATTTTTACATGAGAAACATAATCACAAAAACAGATTCTAGTTACAATGCTCCTATATACCGTTACAAAAATGGTGCTTATGTGCTACACAATTTACCTTAATTACTAACACTAATAAGTATCGTTTTCTCGAGTAGAAGTTGCCCGTGGTGCGTTAAAGCCTTTATTTACCGCAGCCAATCCAATAACTTCTGCTTCTTTGCGGAACCAGTTCCGCACATGTTTTTTGCATTGGTGTCTGATTAACCATAATAACACGATGCCGAAAATGATGGCAATTGCTATCATAAACATTTCCACCGTACCGACTCGTTGTCCCATGACCTCATTTGACACACTTTGGGACACTGCCACATTATTCTGCTGTGGTTTAGCCTGGCTGTTACACATTTTTTGTATTGTTTGTTTCGTATACTAACAACAACTGGCTTGCTCTTAATGTCTAAGTAAATTTACAAATATGATGTTATAAGGCATTCGGTTCGTTTAGTTGACCTACTGTCGTATATGCTGACTTAACTAACTGGTTTTATATTACTGTTGCAACCTTACACTATACATTTTCTCAATAGTTGCAGTTTTGCTAAATGTTGTTACTACTAAATTACTTTTTATATTACTACATTTTTATAAGGGTATATACGGATGGCTTAACTAAATTACCTATAACTATTCCATTTTTCCGACTCCCAATGGACAGTGTCGATATTAAGTGATACATATCTTTTACGTATTTCTAAGGGTAGTGGGCATGTTCAATATTCTGCCATAAAAATAAACATCCCATTAGGATCCACAATATTTTGCATGCCCACGCCATACAAATGATATATAAAATCCTTTTTTTGTTTTGCTTATTCTAAGGCGCATTCCTCTTACATATGGTACCTACTATGTTGTATTTGTGCCTAGTTATTCATCAAAAAATCTTACCCTTTTGCTAACGCGACCGCTGCGAGTGACGATTTGTTCTTTAGTTAAGGGTCCTGCTGCGTTTGTTTTTGTTGTTTGCGGTTTTGTGTTAGTTACCTTTCTCGGCATGTCGTGCACGGTACTTTCTTGCCCGTCTTCTTTTTCATTGTCTGTTATTAAAAATGCTGGTTTTAATCGGTCAATTGAAATACAAGCTTGTCTATTATTTAATTCTATTATGTAATTTTTCTCCTTCCGACTTATGACGCGGTATGGGCCATCATAGGGCGGTTGCAGCGATTTACGCACTGTGTCATTGCGAACAAAAACATATTTACACGTTTCTAATTCTGGATGCACGAACGACGAGCGTCCCTTGTTTTCTCTTATATGAGGTATAAAATTCCCTATTGTTTTCTTAAGTTCCTCTACGTAGGAATTTATATCTTGGTTTTGTGTTAAATTGCTAGTAAAAAAATCTCCCGGTAGCCTTATTGTACGCCCGTATACTAACTCGGCGGCGCTGTATCCTGTATCGCTTCTAACGGCTACGCGCAGACCGAATAAAACGGTAGGTAACTCTCTTAACCACGATTCTGTTTTGATTCTGGCCATCAACGATGCTTTTAGTGACCTGTGCCATCTTTCCACCATGCCGTTGCTTTGGGGATGATAAGCTGTTGTCCTAATCTTTTCGATTCCTAATACTTTCATTAATTGATTGTATAAATTACTTTCAAACTGTCTTCCTTGGTCACTAGTGATTTTTACTGGACACCCATAGTGCGTGATCCAACAATCATATAGTGCCTTGGCTATATTTTCTGCTGTAATTTCTTTCAATGGTATGGCTTCCGGCCATCTAGTGAACCTATCAATTATAGTAAGACAATACCTATATCCCTCTGCTGTAACGGGCAACGGACCTATTATGTCTATGTGAATGTGTTCGAACTTGCCGCATTCCGAGTAAACGCCTAATTCTGATACTGTGTGTCTTTGTACTTTTGATTTTTGACATGCTATACATGATTTGGCCCATTTACCTATCTGTGAATTCATACCGGGCCAAAAATACTTTTGTGTGATTAACGTCTTTGTTGCCCTGACCCCGGGGTGACTTAAGTTATGAACGTTGTCAAAAACCATGCGTCTGAATTTTTCTGGTAAATATGGTCGGACGGTGTCTTTAGAAGTTTCACAATAAATCGGTTTATTGTCTGTGGGTCCGTGTATTTTCTTTAAGTTTACACTGCTCTTTTTGTTACTGTTATTTAATACTTGTGCTATATACTCGTCCGTTTCCTGTGCGGTCGCTAATTCTGCGAAACCTATGTTCGTTGGGCAATACAACTCCGCAACACGAGATAACGAGTCAGCAACAACGTTGTGTAGTCCGTCTACATGGCGAATATCGTTTGTGAATTCACTAATGAATAATAAATATCGTGTTCTTCTTGGTGTTTCTGAGTTACTGCTATTTAGTTTTGTAAGGGCATATGTTATTGGTTTATGGTCCGTATATATGGTTAATTCTCGCCCTTCGAATAACTTCCTGAAATACTGAATGGCCATATATATTGCTAACAATTCTCTATCATAGGTACAATACTTAGTTTGGGCCTGTGTGAGTTTTTTTGAAAAATATCCCAACGGTTCCCAACGGTTTTTAACTTGTTGTTGTAACACCGCGCCTACACACGTATCCGATGCGTCACACATCAGAGCCATAGGTACCCCGCTGTGTGGGTGTGACAATGTAACCGCTTTTTGTAAGCTAAGTTTACATTCTTCGAAAGCCTGGTTGGCTTTATCGTCCCACTGTACCAATGTCTTATCGCGTTTCTTGGACTGATGTATGAACTTATTGAGGCTCATTTGTGACTCTACTGCTTTTGGTATGTGGGGTCTATAAAAATTGACCATTCCGAGAAACCTTCTTAATTCCTCCACTGTTTTTGGTTTAGGAAATTCCATTATTGCTTGTGTTCTGGATTTTAGCGGTGTGATACCTTTTTTGCACACCTCAAACCCCAGGAAATCTACTTTATCTTTTCCAAACTGACATTTTGATGTATTAATGGTTATTCCGAATTGACTGAATCTTTCAAAAACTATTTTTAAATGTTCCTTATGTTGCTCATGGTCATGACTAGCTATGATGACATCATCGATGTATGAGAATAAGAAATCTAATCCCTGTAAAACTGTTGTACTCATGAAACGTTGGAATGTTTGGGCAGCGTTTCTCAACCCGAAACTCATTCTGGGGAATTCAAACAAACCAAAGGGCGTGATAATAGCCGTTTTTTCTACATCTTCTGGGTTTACGGGTATGAAATGATAAGCCCTATTAATGTCTAAATGTGTAAATACCTGTTTGTTCGCCAGCACATACGTAAACTCGTGTAACCTTGGGACTGGATACCTATCTAGTTTGGTAATTGCGTTTAATTGTCTGTAGTCACCACAGGGTCTAATGTCTCCATTCGATTTCGGTACCACATGTAAAGGGCTCGCCCACGGACTTTTACTGGGCCTACATATTCCCATCTCCTGCATTATTCTAAATTCTTCTTTAACTTTGACATACCGGTCCGGTGGTAATGGCCTTGCACGCGAATGTACCGGTGGGCCGGTCGTTTCTATGTAATGTACTACTGAATGCTTAGGAGGATCTTTAAAAGATGTAGGCCTAGTAATATCCGGGTATTTGGAAATGATATCATGGTAGGGATGGTCCATATTTAACATTTTCAATGATAGTTGAGAGCTACTTACTAGGGATGCCACTGTACTTAGCTCTGTTGCCTGGTCGACCAGTTTCCTTGAACTCACGTCCACTAGCAGGTTATGGTGTCCCAAGAAATCTGCACCGAGTATGGGTTGTTTCACGTCGGCTATTATAAAGTCCCATCTATAAACTCGTCGTAATTTCAGGTTCAACACTAATGTTTTTACACCGTATGTTTTGATTTCTGTTCCGTTCACTGCGTATAATTTATATTCACTTTCCGGATGTAATTGATTCTTTTTGTTTACTGGTATGACGGACACGTTTGCTCCTGTGTCTACTAGAAAGTTTAAACCCGTATTTATGTCTCTTACACTGAGGCGGTTCGCTGGACGTACGGAACAGATTTCCGCCTTTGGCTGTTCCGTTGTTAGTTTTCCGCTTTCTTCCACGCACATGGCTTTACACATTTCCGCGCTTTAGCTGCGTAACGGAAATGGTAGAAGCACAGCCAATCCGGATCCTCTTCTGAACGCCGTGCTCGTGAGCTGCTCCTGCTTCGCGTGCTAGGTGTCAGGTAACGATTTCTGCTGCGTGCCCTGTTTCCTCGGTTTTCCAGTTCATCAAAACGAGCACTTAACTTTGCTATTTCATTTAATATTGACCTCTCTGTTACGCTTGTCGTTGATGTTGAGGGCTGTTGCGATACCGTTGCCACTACACTAGCTTTAGTAACTTCATTCACGTCATCGGCGATATTTCCCAATTTCTCTAAGTCTTTTGTTTCCGTGACGGTGAGTACTGCGCGTACTGTTGGTGGCAGAAGATTTTGCCATAAAACTTTTAATGTTCCGTCTGTTACTTTGTCTCGTGCGAGGGCTTTCATTTTTGCTAAAAGTTGTGACGGTTTCTGGTCTCCCAATTCCATTTCATTGATTAATTTTTCTATCTGTTTTGTTTGAGAGTCCTCGTATATTTTTATTAGTTTCTGTTTCAGCGCCTCGTATCTGCCTGTTTCTGGTGGATTAACTAAAAAATCCGTTAACTGACTTATGGTGTCGCTGTTGAGCTTTGATACCACAAGGTCAAATTTTGAGTGGTCTCCTAGCTTCTGTGGGGCCAACGTCGCTTCCGTTCTTATAAACCACACTCGAGGCTGGTTCGTCCAGAAATCGGAGATCCTTGACGTTAGTGAGAGTGCCGCAGTTTCTGGTAAAATAGGTGGCGTCGTCATTTTGAGGCCGTATTATTTCCGTATCTTTAAAGTTCTTTCACAGGGGTCACCACTTTTGTGGCCTTTTCTAATTGTTGAGAGTGAAGTAAATAAAAGGTGAAGTTGGAGGTAAAACTTTGTGTCTTTATTTCACGGTCACTTTACAGTACTTTTCTAGACTATATACGACTATCCACTACACACTACAGGAGAACACTGCGCTCCCTGCGCGGCGTGGCAACCGTGCTGAAAACCTAAAGTGCTATGTCATCGATAGTGCAACAATGTGTCACCACAATTTAATAAAATGCTTTTTTAATAAGGACACGTTTGATGTAGTTTTTGAACTTTCCATCGGTCAGTTCTATAACTGACTTTGGCAAATTGGTATAAAACTTCTACTTTTAAAGTCGCCTGCGGGAAGAATTTATTATCCCGAAGGAACATATTATACCGGGATAAAATTTTGCCTATGTGCTATTCCACTCTATAATCTATCTCGGTGCCAAATATAATCTAGATCCGTTCAGCCTTTCATGCGTAACAAACATCCATCCATCCAATTATGTAAGTAGGAAATAGGATAGTAGGGTATGCTCGCGTTTGAACGCTATCTCACCTAATGATAAGCGATGATGTGGTCGACGGTGAAGCATGCTTGCCTAGAAGTAACCTATTCACTCTTGACTTAAAGAACCCCAGGTTAGGTTAGCTTAACTTCCATCGCTTTATTTTGTGTAAATTATTTCATCATCACTGTTCTCAAAATGGCGATGGAAAACGACATATCCCAGAACCAAAAAAAAACGAAGATTTGTATCTTAACGAAACTATACTGGCCTCGCGTGGTTGATTACCAGAGATTTGTGGGAGCCGAGTCCTAACAGCACACAGGAACATTATAGGCAGAATGCCCCTCCCCTCTACCTAGCGTGTCCCTGTCTACTCTAGCTCACCACCTCTAGCTATATAGCTCTAGCTCCCCAGATCTAGCTATATTGCTCTAGCTCTCCAGATCTAGCTTTATTGCTCTAGCTCTCCAGCTCTAGCTATATTGATCTAGCTCACGAGCTCTAGCTACCCATCTCTAGCTCCCCAACTTTAGCTATGTGACTCAAGCTCACCGGCACTAGCTACATTGCTCTAGCTCCCCAGATCTAGCTATATTGCTCTAGCTCTCCAGATCTAGCTATATTGCTCTAGCTCTCCAGCTCTAGCTCACCAGTTCTAGCTATATTGATCTAGCTCACGAGCTCTAGCTACCCATCTCTAGCTCCCCAACTTTAGCTATGTGACTCTAGCTCACCCGCACTAGCTATATTGATCTAGCTCACGAGCTCTAGCTACCCATCTCTAGCTCCCCAACTTTAGCTATGTGACTCTAGCTCACCCGCACTAGCTATATTGCTCTAGCTCCCCAGATCTATCGCACCAGCTGTAGCTATATTTCTCTAGCTATATTGCTCTAGCTTTATTTCTCTGTCTATATTGCTCTAGCTTTATTGCTCTTGCTGTATTGCTCTAGCTCACCAGCTCTAGGTTTATGCTTTAGCTCTAGCTGTATTGCTCTTGCTCCACCCCACCCCATTGTCACGGAGCCAGTTTATAATTTGTGTTAATTAGCATTTTATGAACTTGACGAGATATTGAGCACAAATAAAATACTAGAAGATTGTTTGATGTTATTTATTACCTGCCTGATGTTGGAAAATAATAAATACATTGTTACCGTTATTAATATTTACCATCTTTATTTGAATTATGAATGCAATAAATTTGATTTGATTTCAAACAATACAATAAAAAATATGCAAAAAGAACAAGTAAAATTTCAAAATTTCAAAAACCCCCGACACATTTATCTTGCGAAAACACCCCGATTCAAACACTAAAACGCCCATAACTTTTGAACGGCTTAACCGATTTTATTCAAACAAAGCTAAGAACACTCCCGCCCAATTCACCTTTCAAACAAAAAAAAACTAAATCAAAATCGGTTCACCCGTTTAGGCGCTATGATGCCACAGACAGACACACAGATACACAGCAACACACGTAAAACTTATAACACCCTTTTTTTTCCGGCGGGGGTTAAAAAATAACAATGTGTTAATCCGATAAAAATTTCTTCAATAATGAAGTCGATTGTTTTATGAAGTCGAATCGGTACCACATTAATTCATCACTAAATGATAAGTTTTTGAGTTTTCTAAAGTAAAATTACAGGCTGGATGGCGAGGAGTAAGAAATAAAACAAAAAACATACAAAATAACAAATGATTTAATCATTTTCAATAATCATTTTTTTATACAAAAATATTAAGTTACAACTTACATGATAATAATTTTAACAATGGAATCACAAAAATAAGTTACATTAGGCGCAGCCATTTATTATAAGAGTTACCGTCATCTATTTGAACATAATAACATCACGTTGAGTTGATGTTTAGTTATTAAGGTAGCCCTAGTCGACGGCACGAACTATTTTGTGGGCGGGGTTAAAATGCATGCTACTCATCCGACAACACGTGCGAAAGAGATAGATGCTGTGATGAGCAGTAAGAAGCTAGTTCGCGTAAGAATACACACTTTTGCAAATTTGTAGCGAAATGGATGATGATTTAGGACGAAAACGAGCGCGCGAAATGTTAGAAACAGACCTTTGGGAGTATGGATATCATGAAAAAACGACTAAATGTATATTTTTAAAATAAAATTATTTGCATTGTTGAACTACTAATCTATCACTGTATGGTGACTGTTTTGCAAATTTCCTTCTTCTTGTGGTATTTATTTCCGCCCAAAGATGCGTTAAAACTAGTCTTGAAATACGGAACTTTCAACCCTTTTTTGTTTCCATACAGGGCTAGATAATGATGAGACAAATTGAAATATTTTTTAGGGTTCCGTACCTAAGGGTAAAGGGACCCTATTACTGAGACTCCGCGGCCCGTCTGTCTGTCTGTCACCAGGCTGTATCTCATGAACCGTGATAGCTAGACAGTTGCAATTTTCACAGATGATGTATTTCTGTTGCCGCTATAACAACAAATACTAAAAACAGAATATAATAAATATTTAAGTGGGGCTCCCATAGAACAAACGTGATTTTTGTGCCGTTTTTTGCGATAATGGTACGGAACCCTTCGTGCGCGAGTCGGACTCGCACTTGGCCGGTTTTTTTTATTTTGAACGTGCATCATCAAACAGAGAAATAATCGTCAGACTACGTTTGTATGGAAGAATGGTCGACTAGCGCAACCTTATAGTAGGCGTTGACAATTTCATAACCTATCCTCAGTTGGGTCTATCTGAGGTAATCTTGAACCCAAACTGACATATCTGGAGTATACTTGATCGGCGGTAAGTCATAGGGTATAACAAGACGATTCTTCGCGTTTTCCTGCAGAGGGAAGAAATCTTCTTTTATCTGTAACAATAATTATCAAAAATTTATTATCAAGTCTAATTATCAAGTCACCATCATCAAGCAGAGAGCAGTAGTGGCCCTGTGGTAACAGACGCGAATTTCAACTTGTAAGTCATGGGTTCGAAACTCACCACTGCTCTCAAAACGTTGAAGGAAAACATCGTGAGGAAACCGGCATGTCTTACCCCCAGTTTCCCAGCTCAAACTTATCGGCGAATTAATGTGACAAATTGTCAAGCTCGCGTTATCTGCTGTGATTGGTTGAATGAATTTTTAACGGCCAATCACAGCAGATAACGCGTGCTTGACAATTTGTCACATTAATTCGCCGATAATTTTGAGCTGGGAAACTGGGGGTTAGAAGCAAAGATTTGAATACATGTGACATCCACCAACCCGCACCAAGTCCGCGTGGTGGGTTACAGCCCATTCCCTCTCACAGAGAGGAGGCCTGCATGCACAACGGGCCAAATGGGAGTCTCAAGTGCGGAAAAGGAGGTCCTTCTATCGTATCCTATCATCAACATCAACCAACAGCAGTCCACAGCTGGACATAGGCCTCTCCAATTGCACGCAATTTGCATCGATTTTCGGCAACCGTCATCCAGCTAGTACCGGCCAGGCAATTTTTTTTTGAGAAATGCTCATGCATACTGCACTACCACGGGGAGATAGTGCATATATGTGGAACTCCAACCCACTAAGACTCCACGGTGTCCTCCTGTGCCGCTTATGGCGGGAACACGCGTTAGCACTCACCGCGAACCCGCCGCGGCTGTCCGTCTCCGGACCCTCCTCTGGAGAGTATCCCCCATCACCAACGCACCAGAACACACTGTACGCCGTGACCACTCCAGGGACCAAACAACCTTGGTCCCCTTGTGACGGGTTTAGGTCAATGGCCACGTCAGCTAACATTTTTCGGCCGCAGAGGATAGGGAGAGCTGCGAAGATCGTTGCTCCACCTAGCCTGACGGCATCCTACCTTAGGAGCAGGCTACATAGAAATGGCGTCCGCACCCGTCGCCATTTCTGTGTGGCCTGTGCCTTACGTTTACCCATTCATAGTCTCCACTCAAGAACCCGTCTATCTCAACGGTCATCGGTTCTACGGCTCATATGGCCGGCCCATTGCCAAGTTATCCCCCAGTAAGGTTTGTGGAGGTTTAAAGAACATAACCAGGTCCGTGTATGTCCTTGGGTGTCGCCCGGCGCTTCAACACACGCCTGCCTTGTAAATACTTTTTGTTATTCGCCTTTCATTCCCTCAACATGACCGAGGTATTTAAGCGTATATGTCGATTCAAACTAAGTGACATTTGTAAAATTCGCTTTCACCCCGTACATCCGCTGTTACATGAAATACAGCTGTAAATCCCAGTGTATTACATGAAGCGATTGCCTATCTGACCTCCACAACCCAGTTACTGGGTAAGACGACCAGCATTGGTAAGACTGTTGTCAGATTTTAACAAGATGCAGCTGATACCAGTATTTTACATGAAGTGACTGCTTATTTGACTGCCACAACCCAGTTACTGGGTAAGACGACCAGCATTGGTAACTGTTGTCAGATTTTAACCAGATGCAGCTGATACCCGTATTTTACATTTAGCGACTGTCTATTTGACCTCCACAACCCAGTTACTGGGTAAGACGACCAGCATTGGCAAGACAGTTGTCAGATTTTAACCAGATGCAGCTGATACCAGTATTTTACATGAAATGACTGCCTATTTGACTTCCACAATCCAGTTACTGGGTAAGACGACCAGCATTGGTAAGACTGTTGTCAGATTTTAACCAGATGCCACTGATACCCGTATTTTACATGAAGTGACTGCCTATTTGACTGCCTCAACCCAGTTACTGGGTAAGACGACCAGCATTGGTAAGACTGTTGTCAGATTTTAACCAGATGCAGCTGATACCCGTATTTTACATTTAGCGACTGCCTATTTGACCTCCACAACCCAGTTACTGGGTAAGACGACCAGCATTTGGTAAGATTGTTGTCAGGTTTTGACCAGATGCAGCTGATACCCGTATTTTACATTTAGCGACTGCCTATTTGACCTCCACAACCCAGTTATTGGGTAAGACGACCAGCATTGGTAAGACTGTTGTCAGGTTTTAACCAGATGCAGCTGATACCAGTATTTTACATGAAGTGACTGCCTATTTGACTGCCACAATCCAGTTACTGGGTAAGACGACCAGCATTGCCAAGACTGTTGTCAGATTTTAACCAGATGCAGCTGATACCAGTATTTTACATGAAGTGACTGCCTATTTGACTGCCACAATCCAGTTACTGGGTAACACGACAAGCATTAGCCAGACTGGTGTAAATTTTTAACCAGATGCAACAGAACCCCAGTATTTTACATGAATCGTCTGCCTACCTAACTACTACAACCCAGTTACTGGGTACATAGCGACGACCCTCACACGTTCCCATTAAAGGTCTTGACACCTCAATAAGACAAGATCCAGGTTACTCACCACAAACTGAGGCAGGAACAGCACGCCAGCCTCATAGCTCATGATCCTGAGAGCTCCATCGCCCTTGTTCAATTGTCCCCACGCGGCCTTGCTGATGTTAGCTGACGTCAGGAGATAGTATGCAGCTTTGTTGTTGGAGAACCGCGTGTACGACTTTATATGAGGCATTGCTCGGTTCCTGGCGGTCGATTTTGCTTGCCATTGGCTAAAAAACGGATTTTAATATAAAAAAAATTAAATTGTCTCGAGAAACAAACGGGTGTGCAAGATTTCAGCTCAATCGGAGTCTGGAAAGTGAGTCAAATTTAACTTACAAGATTTGATTACAGGCACCGGGACAGATAAAACTAAATTAAAGCTTCTTCCTGTATCGTATATCGTACAAACATTTAAACTCACATACACAAGACACCCAGATCCTGAACAACTATCTGTAGGCCATACAAATATTTGTTCCGTGCGGGAATCGAACCCGCGATACGCAGCGCAGCAGTCGTTCGCTCAACCACTACGCTAACCGTAACGTCATCCAACGACACAGTAATAAAACATCAACGTTTGTATATTTGTGTTTCGATCACGCAAAAATTGAGAAACGGATTTGGATGAAATTTTGCACACAGATAGATTGTCCCGATAAACTGGGTATAATGATCCCATCGGATATTTAAACACATTTATGATGGTGAAGCCGCGGGCAGAAGCTAGTACTTACTACACTCCACCGCCCAGGAAATTGTCGTGAGACTGTCGTACGTTTTCTGATGGAATACGACAAAACATCATGGTATACTTACTACAAGATAGCGTTCAACCACGGATGCTTAGCGTGAGCATCTCCCGCATACGGCAGACATCCACCGCCCAGGAAACTGTCGTGAGACTGTAGTACTACTACAAAACATCATGGTATACTTACTACAAGAAAGACTTCAACCACGGTTTCTTAGCGTTTGCGTACACTCCATACGGCAGACATCCACAACCCAGGAAACTGTCGTGAGACTGTAGTACTACTACAAAACATCATGGTATACTAACTACAAGAAAGCGTTCAACCACGGTTGCTTAGCGTGAGCGTCCCCCGCATACGGCAGACATCCACCGCCCAGGAAACTGTCGTGAGACTGTCGTACGTTTTCTGTTGAACTACTACAAAACATGGTATACTTACTACAAGAAAGCGTTCAACCACGGTTGCTTAGCGTGAGCATCCCCCGCATACGGCAGACATCCACCGCCCAGGAGATTGTCGTGGGATTGTCGTACGTTTTCTGGTAACAATACGGATTAGAATAAACAAACTTTTATTGGAGTAACTAAAACCTGTGGTCCTACATATTTATATTTAAAAGCTTCTTATTAAAAAGGTCTTACCTAATGATGGGTACACTAGCTTCAATTCAGGCGGGCTTGATAACAGTTGAGATTGATTCTTGATTTTAGTGAAATTGTGCAGGAAGTCCCCGGTCAGCCATAACTGTGGAAACAAGTTATTTTATTTATATATTTAACCCGGCAAACTTTGTTTTGCCATAAAAAGACCAAACATTTATCTACACTACCCTACCCTACCCTACCCGACCCTACCCAACCCTACCCTACCCTACCTATAAACCTCACGGAGACCGAGACCTTTCCAACGAATGCAAAACCGTGGAAATCGGTTCGTGCGTTCTGGAGTTATAGCGTCAGAAAGGAAACCGACTTATTTTTATATAGTAGATATACCCTAATTTTTATTTTCCATCCGATCCGATAAATTTGAGCGTCTGAAAGTGAGTTATATACGAAAGACGTTCTATTAATTGTCTACATTTTTAAATATATTTTTGGGCTGGTTCAAAACGGATAAAAAAAGATCATAATAAATAAAAAGTAATTTGATTTTACAGTTAATTTCTTTTGCTTAGTGTTGCCATTATATATTTTATCTGCTAAGTGACAAATAGTAACTATATTAATTAATAATGTATTTATTGCAGTAAATGAGTTAACAATACAGTTTATGTCTAAATATAGTTGTTCCTCGCAGGTAGGTATGAATATTGTAGTGTAGTAGAAATAAATGAATTACTTTTAGTTAATGATTGGCAAAAATACTAGTATCCAAGTTTAAAAAATATAGCTTGGTTGTTGACGAGGACGACGACCTTTTGATAAACGTCAAAGTCGCTTAGTTTAAATAAATATACTCTTTTCAAAGAGTATATTATACATTTCATGCTGAAATAACTAGGTAAGGGAAATGCTAATGCGATATTACCCTTTTACTTCCACGAAATTGAATAATATTACCTATTAAACACATTATTAAAAGTTACCCAGACATAACCTACAAAAGTTTATGACTGAATATAGAATAGAATAAGAATAGAATAGAAATATATTTATTCGACACAGGCACAACACAACAGCAACAAACATGGAGTAAAAGACAAAAAAGAAATGCAAAGACAAATTGCGCTGAACGTGTCCATTATTCTCGACATTCTCGAACAAAAATTATTGCACAAACTAATTCAGAACATCACCCTGAGTTAAACCAGATATTTTTCATTTAAAGACGTAGGAATTTAATCTCAGCTAAAAAAATGTATGGGCACCTGCCATTGTTCTTTTGGATCCAAAGTAGCCGTAGTACTGCTTGTAGGGAAGCTTACAGACTACATCTGAACTCTATCCGTCATAATTCAGAACATTTTGTACTTGGCATTTTTAAGAATCCTTGGAGAGGAGATTTCCCATTCACAGGCCCGTTATGAGTTATCATGTCTGCAATTTCAATATTATACAAAAATAGGATTTATATTTTGTGTTATTTTCCATCTGTGTCCTTTACTTTATATGTACAGACAACAACAGATCAGGTTCCTTCACTTGGACATTTGTATGCACCTTATTGCATTGTAATAAGGGTTCATTTCAAGAACAGAAACATCGTTATATCTCGTGACCCCGCAAAATAAATAAAAAATATTTTCTAATTATGAATATAACATGTTTTTTCTAGAATATACAACCAAATTCATCAAGATACAACCATTTTATCAAAGGGGCTCAAGTTCCCTTACAAAATGGGCATTCTCCTTTAAGTCCGTGGTTTATCACGGACACACTATTGTCTAAATTTCTATTGAATTTTTGCTGTTCGCGAATCATCTACACATTTCTAAAGAAATAAAGGTCTATCCACACAAATCAGGGCCGTGCCCGGGACGTGACAGGGCCGGGCCCAGGTATTGAAGTTTTTCGGACGTGTGTGAACGAGTTCATATAAAATATACACACCGATATTTTTTTGAGCCCCTATAGACTTTTAAGCAGTATCTTTGTACTCTGTTGACATGATTTAGTAGTCTGTATCTTTTATATCGTGTGTAATTTAAACTCCAAATTTTAATGGGATTATCAAACATTTCAGGGAGCATCGTCACCATCTTTTCAGCCGAAAACCGTCCAATGTAAAAAAAAATACGCCGCAAATGTATTATTTTTAGTATGTTTGAAGTACCATTACTGTTGGTGCTAATCAAAATAAAATAGGCCTCTCCCAAGTGTCGTTGTGTGTGACTTAGTGGCTGCGGAAATCGGATACTGATGCTAGGAGGTTCAACCGGTTTTCAAATACCGGGCTTATATAAAACCGGTTACTTTTTCGTATCAATATAATTTTATTGTTCTCTTATGCCATAGCTATTTTTATTGTTCTTTCGTTACCCAGTTTTTGATATCAAATCTAACTCACCAGGTCTAGCTATATTGGACTAGTTATATTGCTCTAGCTATATTGGTCTAGCTATATTGGTCTAGCTATATTTGTCTAGCTATATTGGTCTAGCTATATTGATCTAGCTATATTGGTCTAGCTATATTGCTCTAGCTATACTGCTCTAGCTATACTGCTTTAGCTATATTGCTCTAGCTGTATCGCTCTAGCTATATTGCCCTAGCTCACCAGATCTGACTATATTGATGTAGCTGTATTGCTCTAACTATATTGCTCTCACCAGATCTAGTTTTATTGCTCTAGCTATATTGCTCTAGTTCACCAGCTCTAGCTATATTGCTCTAGCTCACCAGCTCTACCTATATTGCTCTAGCTGTATCACTCTAGCTATATTGCTCTAGCTATATTGCTCTAGCTCTACAGATCTGACTATATTGATGTAGCTGTATTGCTCTAACTATATTGCTCTCACCAGATCTAGCTGTATCGCTCTAGCTATATTGCTCTAGCTATATTGGACTAGCTATATTGCTCTAGCTCACCAGATCTGACTATATTGATGTAGCTGTATTGCTCTAACTATATTGCTCTCACCAGATCTAGCTTTATTGCTCTAGCTATATTGCTCTAGTTCACCAGCTCTAGCTGTATTGCTCTAGATATATTGCCTTAGCTATATGTGGTTGAAATAGGTTAGGCGAAGATAGCGTAAAATTTTAAATCCGCTGAAATGTGTTTCCGTGTCTTTAGAGATTTTTTGAAAATGTACATGGATTTTTGATCTTTTATATTTCGAGGCAATTTATTGTAAAACTGTGCTCCTTCATACAGAATCGTACTCCTGCCGCGCGTCTCCTCAGCCGGCACACAAAAGCGAGCCAACCCGGACATTACATACATTACTTAAAAGTTAATTATATACATTACTTAAGGTACCATTTTTTTTGATTTTTTTTTAATCTTTTGTTTATTTATTATATAATCATTTCTTGTTTTAGTTTCTTACGACTTATTATCGGGCCTGCGTTGTCCCCCCATCTAAGTACTGCTGTAACATGGAAATATTGTAAAACCAAACAATTTTTTAAAAGAGTAACCATGGAGTTTCTTGCCGGTTCTTCTCCATAGGAATCGACCAACCCGAACCGTGCACATTGTCGACGTTTTATAAGTGCCCATGTAGGCCTATGTGAAATAAAAATTATTGTATTTATTTTATTTTTTTTGATTTTTGAACATTTACCTTGGGCTCCTTCCCATAGCTACCAATACTGCTAGCCTGCGCTACGAGCGGCCACTGGCGCGTCTCCTCAGCGGGCACACAGCAGTGTTGCCTCAACAGCGTGCCGACCCGGGTCATGCCCCAGTCTAGGTCGAAATGCGAACCCGGGACTGATGCTACGAGGAACACGCTGAAATAGATAGACACGCTTAAATAGATTTTTGGGACACTTTTATTATGCGTACAGCTAAGGAGTGGAATTCCCTGCCGGAGTCTGTTTTGCCCGACAGATACATGCAATCTAGGGGTCTTTATGTCAAGAGTGAATAGGTTACTTCTAGGCAAGCGTGCTTCACCGTCGACCACATCATCGCTTTCCATCAGGTGAGATAGTGGTCAAGCGCGAGACAATAGATAATTTAAAAAAAAAATGTTTCGTTTACTATCCAGATGATAGCTGGTACACAGAAAGGAGAAAAAAACATCATAAATCAAAAAGAGAATCAAAAATGAGGATATCCGCAGAAGAATCAAAGTTACCGACATAGCCCGAAGAATAGCTCAACTTAAGTGGCAGTGGGCAGGGCACATTGCTCGCAGAACGGATGGCCGATGGGGCAGAAAGGTTCTGGAGTGACGACCTCGAACCAGAAGACGTTGCGGTGGAAGGCCTCCTACCAGGTGGACCGATGACCTGGTGAAGGTTGCGGGGGTCCGCTGGATGCGAGACGCACGGGACCGGTCAATGTGGCAATGTTATTTGGTTAAAATGATGATGATTTTTAACCCTTAACGGAAAAAGAGCTGTTCTGTGTGTCTGTCTGTGGCATCATAGCTCCTAAATAGGTGAACCGATTTTGTATAGTTTTTAGGGTTCTTTTCCCAACTATATTGGGGTCGGCTTCCAGTCTAACCGGCTTCAGCTGAGTACCAGTGTTTTACATGGAGCGACTGCCTATCTGACCTCCACAACCCAGTAACTGGGTAACACGGTACCCCTTGGCAAGACTGGTGTCAGATCTCAAGCTTCTGCCTACCCGTAACGACTGTCAAAGATCTTCAAATGACAGCCGGGACCAACGGCTAAACGTGCTTTCCGAGGCACGGAGGAAACTCGGTATGTTCAAATGGTCACCCATCCACGGACCGCTTTCGGCTAGCGTTGCTTGACCTTGATAATCGACCAGTGCGGCTGTTATTATTTAGCCACGAGCTCCTCCTTTTTATTATGTTTTAAATACTCACTTAATATGACTAAAGTCGCATCTCTTGACCCTCTCGACGTAGTAGGCGAGCTGCGGCAGGTGGTAGTGGTTCAGATACCTCAGCAGGCACTTCTTGAACTGCGTGGGGGATTCTCCGTCGTGAGGCATCGCTTCTGCGGGCAGTTCCGGGCAGGCGGGACTGAACCAGAGGCTAGAAGAATGGTATACACAATTATATTCTAATAAACAGATACATTATACACTCACAAAGAAAAAGTGTTCCGCGCAGCAGCGGCAGCACACATACACACTTTTCATTCATCTGACTTTTCACTACAAGTCGAAAGGGATGGCTTGATAAAACAAACAGCCAAGTGCGAGTCGGACTCACACACGAAGGGTTCCGTACTTGGTAAAATGCGGTTTACGATTTATGACGTATTAAAAAAAAACTACTTACTAGATCTCGTTCAAACCAATTTTCGTTGGAAGTTTACATGGTAATGTACATCTTATATTTTGTTTAGTTTTATCATTCTCTTATTTTAGAAGTTACAGGGGGGGGCACACATTTTACCACTTTGGAAGTGGCTCTCGCGCAAACTATTCAGTTTTGAAAAAAAATATATTATAAACCTCTATATCATTTTCGAAGACCTATCTATAGATACCCCACAAGTATGGGTTTGATGAAAATAAAAAAAAAAATATTTTTTGTTTCAAGTATGAGGACCCCCAAAATATATTGTTTTTTTTTCTATTTTTGTGTGCAAATCTTAATGTGGTTCACAGAATACATCTAATTACCAAGATTCAACAGCATAGTTCTTATAGTTTTGGAAAAAAGTGGCTGTGACATACGGACGGACAGACAGACAGACATGACGAATCTTTAAGGGTTCCGTTTTTTGCCATTTGGCTACGGAACCCTAAAAAGAGACAGCTAGTGTTTGTCACTTGCGTGTGAATGTAAACAAACATTATTCTGACCACCAATTTTTTTTTTCTTTTTCGAACCTCCAAATATCAGAAAGTTAGGAAAAAATAAATTAGTAAATTGACGTGTATTGGGTTTATATACTTTGGCATCATAATTGGTACACTTTTTAAATACAAACGATGGCATTTTTTTTGTTTTGTTTCAACAAAGCTCTTCGCCATGCGTGACATAAACTAAAGACTACTGAAGTGAAGACTCGAATACGTCACAATTGTGACGTATTCGAATCTTCACAATGAGCGCGCTCATAACATATCTGTTTACTAGAACATCATTGTGTACGTACTCATGATTGAGTACGCAAAATAATAACTATTATTTTTATACTAGTTTCTGTCAGCGGCTTCGCTCGCGTGCAAAGTGTTTTCTTATCCCAATGGACATTTTATCGTATCGTGTGATTCGTGTCAATGAAGACCATAGTTTTTTTTTTCAAAAAAGGATTGTGGATGTATGTGACATCCACAATCCTTTTTTGAAAAAAAAAACTCTTCGAATTATTGGTTCTAACATTTGCCGATTTCCCCACGATGTTTTCCTTCACCGTTTTTAGAGCAGTGCTGATGAAATAATTTACACAAAGTAAAGCGCCTGCACTTAAGTGGCAGTGGACAAGGCACATTGGTCGCAGAACGGATGGCCGATGGGGCAGAAAGTTTCTGGAGTGGCGACCGCGAACCGGAAGACGTAGCGTTGGAAGGCCTCCCACCAGGTGGACCGACCTGGTGAAGGTTGCGGGGATCCGCTGGTTACGAGATGCACGGGACCGGTCAATGTGGCGACGCTTGGGGCAGGCCTATGTCCAGCAGTGGACGTTTTTCCGTTGATATGATGATGATAATGAAAGCGCCTGCCTGGGTTCGAACTCACGACCTACGACACGTAAATCACAGCCGTTACCACTGGGCCACCACTGCTCTTGACGACGACGACTTAGGTTAGGACCCACAATTTGCAAAAATTGCAAAAAAAGGATATGTTACTTAAACATAGGAATTCAAGTAAGAAGCCAATCTGGAAGACTAGATTTGGTAAATACTAATTTGATAATCTAAATAAATAAAATAGAAAGTATGTATGTATTTGCCTTATAGACTACGAAACGGCTGGACCGATTTCAATAATTCTTTCACCGTTGGGAAGCTACACTATCCCCGGGTGACATAGGCCTACTTTTTATCCCTGTATTCCCACGGGAACGGGAACTACGCGGGTGAAACCGCGAGGCGTCCGCTAGTTTTTTATAGTTAAGAATGAACTTCATCCCTAGAAGCTTTTGATGTGTATTAAAAATGCGAAAGTTTTATTGATGGATTTATGTTTGTCACTCAATCACGCCAGAACGGCTGAACAGATCTGGATGAAATATGGTACAGAGAGAGATTATAGTCTGGAATCGCACACAGGCTACTTTTCATCCATCGTTGGGATAATAAAACACTATTTAAGGGGGCAAAGCCGCTTGCAGAAGCTATTTATTTATCCTTATTAAATTACTTTATTTCAATATCTTATTTTTGTTTTTGTAAATTGAATTTTATGAGCGAAATTTTGCAATGTTATAATGCATGAGATTATTTGAATATTAATCAATCAATCAATATCTTTATTGTGGTTAATATGATGGTATTAATGTGATTCAGTTCGTCTCCAGTCGACAATTACTATGTAAAACTTTGTTTTAGGGGGCCTGGTGACCTAACATACAGGTTTTGTAAAAAACTTAGTTTAGGCACCAGTCTTCCACAAATTAATTAGACAATTGTATCTGTAGTTCTCAAAAAAAAAAACTTTAAATTTGTGGTAAGAAAAATAAATACATTATTATTTATAAAAAAAAAGTTAAATCAAAAATGCGGGCTGGCTGACCTATAACCTATAACTTTTTAGTTATTTTTTTTTCGAATTAGGTACATTTAAACATATAAGTGTTATATATTTTTGAAATCACTTCTTTAAACCCTTTATTTTGATACCCCACACGATGGGTTTGGAGGAAAAAAAAATTTGGGCACGCACAATATGGCGCCCAAAAGCCGCCATTTTTATATTGTCCAATTTTAATGTAGCCTATGACACTCGCGATAAGACGAATCGATTGACGTATGAATCATCAAAATCGGCCAACGCGTTTGGTCTCTGGAAAGCCATACAGGAACAATACATACATACATAGATTGATAAACACATTACCCTCCGTCGGCAGTCGGGTAAATACTAGCGGACTCATCGCGGTTTCACCCGCGTAGTGCCCGTTCCCGTGGGAATACAGGGATAAAAAGTAGCCTATGTCACCCGGGGATAGTGTAGCTTCCCAACAGTGAAAGATTTTT
The DNA here is from genome assembly GCA_949775005.1 of Orthosia gothica. Taxonomy (NCBI): domain Eukaryota; kingdom Metazoa; phylum Arthropoda; class Insecta; order Lepidoptera; family Noctuidae; genus Orthosia; species Orthosia gothica. The sequence continues at coordinate 8,067,160 of OX459061.1, read as the reverse complement.
TGTCAAAATCGGTCCAGTTGTTTTTAAGTTTATTCGTTACATACAAAATACAAATCTTTCCTCTTTTTAATATTAGTATACATAATTCTTACCCCTGCGTCCTGTTCTCCCAATCGTCTAGATACAAGTTAGCAGTTGATATGACTACTCTGAGAGACCCGTCTTCATAACAGAGGATCATCATTTTGCTGAAACAAAATATATATTTATTAATATTGTTACAAGGCAACGCCATCTAGTGACGAGAGGAAGAACTAGTAGTATAGGTACCGACATGATTTAGTCGATCATTCTTCCCTACAAACGTAGTCTGGCGATTACTCCACTGTTTGACGATGTACGTTCAAAATAAACAATGATATCAATTTGTCCCATCATTATCTAGTCCTATATGGAAACAAAAAAGTAAAAAAATTAAATTTTTGAAAGTTGTGAGCGTCGAAAGTTCCATATTTCAACACTAATTTTAACTCATCTTTGGGCGGCAATAAATACCATAAGAAGAAGGAAAATTGCAAAACGGCCTCCATACAGGGATAGATCAGTAATTTAATAATGCAAATAATTGTATTTTGAAAATATACATTTAGTCGTTTTTCCATGATATCTAGACTCCCAAAGGTCTGTTAATAATTCATCATCCATTTCGATACAAATTTGCTAAAGTGCTAATTCGTACGCAAACTAGCTTCTTACTGCTCATCACAGCATCTATCTCTTTCGCACGTGTTGTCGGATGAGATAGCATGCATTTTAACCTCGCGCACAAAATAGTTCGTGCGGTTGACTAGGGGAACCTTAAGAGCGCTTGGCGAAAGTGGTGGGGTGATTTGCGCAATTGCGCATGTGTAAATTCACGCATAAAGTTACTAAGAGAGATTTGAACTAATTACTTGTTTGAAGGTAGTTTAAATTTTGTGAAGAATGGATATTTAAATAACTAATTTTAGCACAGTGTGGTTTAGGTACATTGGCGTATCTAATATTAAATTAATAAATGCTTAATCTTTAATAAAAAAAAATTGTTGAATGCCCATATTACACCCACTCCTATCAAGATCGGAGGCTTTACACTCGAAGTTGTAGACAATTATGTCTACCTGGGACAAACAGGTCCAGTTGGGTAGGTCCAACTTCGAGAAAGAGGTCAACCGTCGAATCCGACTCGGTTGGGCGGGGTTCGGGAAGTTGCGTGGTATCTTCTCGTCCAATTTACCGCAGTGTCAACAAAAGTCTATGACCAGTGTGTGTTGCCAGTGATCACTTATGGGACCGAGACGTGGTCGCTCACAATGGACCTTATCAGAAAGCTTAAAGTCACCCAAATGGCAATGGAGAGGGCTATGCTCAGAATTTCCCTGCGTGATCACGTCAGAAATGATATATATCCGCAGGAGAACCAAACTTACCGACATAGCCCGAAGAATTGCCAAACATAAGTGGCAGTGGGCAGGGCACATTGCTCGCAGAACGGATGGCCGATGGGGCCGAAAATTTCTGGAATGGGGACTGCGAACCGGAAGACGATACGTTGGAAGGCCTCCCACTAGGTGGACCGATGACCTGAATGCGCTGGATGCGAGACGCACGGGATCGGTCAATGTGGCGATGCCTGGGGGAGGCCTATGTCCAGCAGTGGACTTCTTTCAGCTGAAATGGTGGTGATGATGATGATGATGAATCTTTAATAACGGATATATATATTTCACTAAACTAAATATAGAAAGAAAGAAAAACACAGTTTTATATAAGTTTTACGTGCTTGCCTCGTTAACACTTTTTTTTCAGATCTTTCATCGGCAACGAAACGAACGAAACTATTAAATAAAGACTGCAACGGTACTTCTTATTTAACACAACAATGCGCGGCTGTACCTAGGTGACACGAGACGTATGCGCGCGGCGAGACGGGGGAAGGTGACACTGGTTGAGCAATAAGTCTATGGCGCCGGCCGCTTCACCGTTGCACCTCACTCCCCCCGCCAAACAGACCCAAAAATCAACTTCTGCGCATTCAAGGTCAGCGCTCTTAAACCGCGCCGATACCTGTAGCTAGCAGCACCATCTCGTATCGAATAGCGGAAGTTATCTTCTCGAATGTTCGTGTCGCTTAAGTCTTTCTCAGCCGAACATTCTGGAAAGTTCTAGTCACGTCGAGAATGATCTCGACAGTTCTTCTGGAATGTCTGTCTCAGCTGAACATTCTAGAAGGTTCCCGTCGTGTCTAGATCAGTCTGGAATGTTCCAGAAACTTCTCTCGTTCGTCGAGTTGGAAGAGATACGAAGCGATCAAAAGCGAAATAGTGCGCAGTAATAAAATAACGTAACTTTCGTATGACGTTTTTACAAGCTTTTAATTAACTTGCGATGTATGTATGTATATATGTTCGGGTCAAATCTTGCAACTGAATTTTAAAGTTATCCTCAACCGATTAAGATAAAATTTTGCATACACGTTTAGTTTGGATGACAATGCACGGTAAGCAAAATGACGTCATTCTAAATCCAATATGGAGGATGACTCAAGATGGCGGACTAGTTATTTTTTGTGCACTGCCATGATATGGATATCAAATGAAAGGGTTTGCTGAGAAGAATAAGAAAAAAGCTTGTTTAAAAAATAGATTTTCTAGTGAATAAATTTATTGCAAGATATCGTGTCATAATTACGTGGATAATAATAATTACTAGTTTAAAAAATGTGTTTTTAATTGGAAACCAATATTTATGTCTTTTTATTACTTCTAGTCATTCTAAAGTCAACTTAATCGACACAGAAATAAAGATGATAATTGTGTAACTTACGTATGATGTTTTCCGAAGGGGGTAGACATCGTGACGTAATGCGCATCTACTTGAGGTTTCTTCTGTTTTATGTTTTTGAGGTCTTCACCTTCTTCACCGTACAGAATTGTTAGCTTCTTCTCGCTGAAAGAAATTGGACCTTATTTAATAGGAGTTAAAATTGAATTCAGAATGAATACCATTTCAATTTGTAGATGCAATTCTATATTTTTATTACTACAAACTTTTATTTATGTTGCAATGTATGTATGTATGTAAGTTTGTTCGGGTCAAATCTTGCACTGAATTTTAAAGCAGTTATCCTCCACTGCTTATGATGAAATTTTGCACACATGTTTAGTTTGGATGACAATGCAGCTAAGTGACGTCATTCTAAAGCCAATATGGCGGACGGCCCAAGATGGCGGACTAGTTATTCTTAGTGCTCTAACATGTCATGGGTATCAGATGAAAGGGTTTGCTGAGAAGAATACGAAAAATCTTGTTTTAAAAAAAGATTTTTGATGAATAATTTTATTTTCGTCTAGGTATATATCCCTGTAGGGATAATACTTCTTTTAAGTCCGTCATAAAAGGGGGGGCAAGCCTATTGCCATTAAAATAAATAATAGTTTCTATTTTAATAAATAAAATGTTATGGAGGATGAGCTCGTGGCTAAATAATAACAGCCGCACTGGTCGATCTTCAAGGTTAAGCAACGCTTGTCAAGGTCGCTCCGTGGATGGGTGACGATTTCAACATACCGAGTTTCCTCCGTGCCTCGGCAAGCACGTTAAGCCGTTGGTCCCGGCTGTCATTTGAAGATCTTTGACAGTCGTTACGGGTAGTCAGAAGCCTGAGATCTGACACCAGTCTTGCCAAGGGGTACCGTGTTACCCAGTTACTGGGTTGTGGAGGTCAGATAGGCAGTCGCTCCATGTAAAACACTGGTACTCAGCTGAATCCGGTAATACTGGAAGACCCCAATATAGTTGGATAAAGGCTAGGCAAATTGAAATCAAATGTTTTGTAAAAATTACATACCTATATCCAGCGAAGTAGTATTGAGCCAAAAGCCAGCCAATTTCCACCATGAAGTTAATTTGTAAAGAACATTTTAGCTCGCCTAAACTGCGGTCCAGGATTTCTGTAAAATGTAAATTACACAATAAGGATGTTTCCTTGGTATAAAATGATAATTCTATTGAGTCCGTCAGTGAGATTATCAAATAACTAGCTGACCCAGCAAACTTTGTTTTGCCATAAAAAGACCAAACATTTATCTACCCTACCTACCCGACCCTACACTACCCTACCCTACACTACCCTACCCTACCCTACACTACCCTACCCTACCCTACCCTACACTACCCTACCCGACCCTACACTACCCTACCCTACCCTACCCTACCCTACCCTACCCTACACTACCCTACCCTACCCTACCCTACACTACCCTACCCTACCCTACCCTAACCTACCCGACCCTACACTACCCTACGCTACCCTACACTACCCTACCCTACACTACCCTACCCTACCCGACCCTACACTACCCTACACTACCCTACACTACCCTACACTACCCTACACTACCCTACACTACCCTACACTACCCTACCCTACACTACCCTACCCTACACTACACTACCCTACACTACCCTACACTACCCTACCCTACCCTACCCTACCCTACCCTATGTCCTTCTCCTGGTTCTAAGCTACCTCCCTGCCAATTTTCAGCTAAATCGATTCAGCCGTTCTTGAGTTATAAGTGAAGTAACTAACACGACTTTCTTTTATATATATAGATATTGGACACGTATTTTTTGCTATAACAAATGAATAAAAATTCACAAAGATACAGCGCATCGAAGTTCAGGGGTGGTGTCTTATGACGTCACTTTAATCAGTATAAAACATAGATAATATAAAACTAGCATACAGATGCCTCATCCCATACAAAGAAACCGTGCCGACGTAACTAGCATTTTTCATCTGATTAATCTTGTTATTTTTGTAAGTACATCAATCGCGTTCGATCCCGTTTTACGGCAATAGATGGTGTTAGCAGCGACTTGCAAGTAAAAGGGTTTACTAGGTTCGTGAATATTTTTTTTCATTGAATACAGTGAAGATTTGTTTTATAGTATTTTTTTGCACGTTTAACAGTTTTTTTGCAATAAAATGTGATAAAAATGCAAATTTTAACAATCGAGTGGAATGCCTCAGAAATTTAAATATGCGCCATCTTTTGGCATCAATTTTAAATGATCCGTTCAAATAATCTTTGAAATGTGAATTAAGAGCCTAATATTCCATAATTTTGTACTTAGGAGAGTTGATTAAATAAAAACATACAATTTTTATGTTAAATTCCCAAGTTGCGCCATCTAGTGAGATTTATTGGAACCAAATTTTCTTTCTTAGCTATGAGACCCCGTGATATAAAGTGTAGCACACCGTGACGTCACACGATATTCCAACGCACTGTATTTTTTTGTTGTGTACATTTTTTTTAGGTTATCTAACTGACGGACTAAGTAGATATTTTTTGTCAACTACTACTTTTTTTTTGTTCAAATAAACGTCGCATTGTCCCAAACTAGAAATTTCTCCTGTATCGTGGGTAGGCTTACAAATGTGAATCAAGAGCTCAAATATTCCATAATTTTACGCTTAGGAGAGATGATTAAACAAGAACATAAATTTTTATGATCATTCTAGAAAATTTTAATTTTACACACAATTCAATAACAAATCGATGGATATCGCGCAATCTAGTGACAGTTATTGGAACCAAATTTTCTTTCTTAGCGTCGGTCGGGACCCAGTGGCCTCCCCCTCTTGTTTTCCCGTAATGATTCATAAATAGGGTCTTAAATCATATTTTGCAAACAGAAAGTTAAAATGTAATAATTTCGCTCGCCAAGAGTGTGTGTCATCTATACCAATATTATAAAGAGGAAAGATTGTTTTGTTTATTTGTTTGTACCGAATAGGCTCCGAAACTACTGGACCGATTTAAAAAATTTTTCACCAATAGATAGCTACACTATTCCTGAGTGACATAGGCTATTTTTTAACCCCGAAAACGGGTCCTGTGGGGTAACCCACGGGAGCGAAGCCGCGGGGAACAGCTAGTTTTTTAATATAGCTCAAAAAAGCCCAAAATTTCCTTAGAGGATATTGACCACGTGACGAAAATCTAAGAGCCCTCCCCCGCCCGTGTGACAAAGCGTGGTATTTTGAAGACACCCCACCCCTTAACGGGTCATGTAGTATATGTTCACTAATGATTATGTACAAGCGCGTATAAAGAGGGGAGAGAGATTATTCCCTCTGCAGCAGAAGGACAGATAAGCAAAATTCCGGAATAGCAAAATCCCAGATTAGCAGAAGGACAATTTTGCATAAAGGCAGAAGTACAGACCCACACAGAAAACAAAAATAAAATTGAATAGTTACAATTGGTAAAATTTTATTTGAAAGTAGTATTTTTTATTATTCGTTGTAAGCTCGCGTTTGACCACTATCTCGCCTGATGTTAAGTGATGATGTGATTGATGAACCTAGACTTGAAGACCCCTAGGTTGTAGCTATCAGGAAACAAAGACGCCGCACCGGCAGGGAATTTCACTCCTTAGCTGTACAAGCAATGAAAGTATTTTCAAAACGCTTTTTGCGTATGGGTGGGATATCCACCATGTATCGATGGCGCATTGCCGTACGTCTTATTGTCCGATGATGGAAAGGGCTAGGCAGAATCAAATTGTGCAGTTCCATCGCACACTCCCCGCAATGTAACCAATAGAAAACCGACAGGCTGGCAACTCGTCGTCGGTGTTCAAGGCTTTGAGCTTTGAATCGACCAGCGAATTGTTGGCCTTTCTGTCAATCGAATCAAGTGCATGTATTTGGCAGATCCGTCCCAGAGGTGAGAGCAGTACTCCTTTAGATATATAAAGCAAAGAGGTCACAAATTGATAATAAGATTACTACTAGGATTTGTAACTTTTTTGACGGCGACAGTACATTATCTACCTTTATGCAAATCTGTCCTTCTGCTAAACTGGGATTTTGCTATTCCGGGATTTTGCTTATCTGTCCTTCTGCTGCAGAGGGAGATTATTTTTTATTTACCTTGAAAAGTAATAGAAAAAGGTTGCCCATGAGTCTCCTTAGCATCCGTGATAGTTGTGTAGAAGATGTGGTAGGGGGCGCTAGCAGCGTGCTTGGCGGCCATCTTGCCTCTAGGACGGACCACAGACAAGAAATCTTCAGGGCGGCGGGTCGGTTGTACTATGGGTCGGTAATCGCTATCTGAAAAGGAAAAATTTCTTCAAGAAATGAAGTTATATATGAGGGGGCTGAATGCAAACGCGCGACTGTCCAATATTTTTACTAACGAAAAGTAGGAAAAACTGTAATACATATTTAAAATTAGCAGATAATTGATTTATTTAAGATTATAGTTTTTTTTTTTTTTATAAAAACGTTGCCCCACACTAGGAATTTCTTCCTGTATCGTGGGTGCGTTTACAAACATATAAACTCACATACACAAACACCCAGAGCCGGAACAACTATCTGTAAGTCATACAAATATTTGTTCCGTGCGGGAATCGAACCCGCGACACGCAGCGCAACAGTCAATCGCTCAACCACTGCGCCAACCGTGCGCCAAAATCATCAGATCATTTTAATAGCCATTAAAAACACTCAAACCATGGAAACAAGCGTATTTTTATAGAAAAATTTAAATTTATGACAGTACAGTATTATTCTTGCATCTCAGTTTTGGGAAATGTAAGACTTGCATCCAAACGCTTGGACAGTGGCGATTTTGCTCTCAAAAATCATCCACCACCATTACAAAAGTGTCATGGCTGACCGTTCTATGATTGCAGTGATTGGTCAATTTGGACAGTAGCATAATAGCAATTTAACAATTATTATTGTTGAGAACAGTATCATTTTTGCTTTCCGACCGACTTTATAATCTCAATTTTCTATGGGATAGTGGTAACATTGCATTCAAACGAGTTGAACCATCTGAAAGGTTTTAAAACACCCTACAAGATGGCGTTCTTAGTTCAATTTGAGCAAAACTGGATAGTGGCGCTTTTGCTTAGCCCCTTATATATGCGTATATTCACCGAAGGATTAAGCAGAAGTGAATTAACGGATATACCGACAGACGCGTACAGCGACTTATATATATACTATGTAGTGATAAGAGATGTTTTAAAAATCTCACCTTTCTTACTCTCTCTCCCACTAGACGCTGATGCAGTCCTGCTCTCTCCACTAGTACTTCCAGATGCTCTGCTGCTCTCTCCACTTCTACTCTCACTTCTCTTACTACTCTCCCTACTTCTACTCTCATTTCTCTTACTACTCTCCCCACTTCTACTCCCATTTCTCTTACTACTCTCCCCACTTCTACTGTCACTTCTCTTACTATTCTCCCCACTTCTCATTGGTGATTTACTCTGGTCCCTCTGTTTGACTTGTAATCTTGATTTCTCTTCTTTGTTTTTATCTTCTGTGCTCTTCTGTTCTGTCTGTGGAACTGGATCTTCTGAGGTTGAAGATGTGCTGTAGAAGAATTGTATGAGTTTTAGTTGTGTACAAGCAAGTACAGTAGTCCTGGAGACCGAGACTTGGTTGCTCACAATGGGCCTCATCAGAAGGCTTAAAATCACCCAAAGGGCCATGGACCTCCCCATCCGCTATGCTAGGAGTTTCTTTGCGTGATCGAATCAGATTTTTTTTATAGTATTCAAGAATATTTAGAGGATAAGTCGAAACTAATATAATACAACTTAATTTTATTCATTATTATGTTCCACAGGGGAGGCCCTAGCACCGACCCCTGCGGATCACCGAACTCCGCGCCGTATCGCCTGACCCTGACCGTCTTGTCTACAAGGAGGACCTATTATTATTACTACAATACAATTTCAATCTTTATTAATTAACTATTACAGATTCATATTTCATTTTCTAAATCATAATTGTTAATAAGTATTACTTATAATATAAGCTTTGTTTATTTAAAAATATTTGTACGCCTTAGTATGGCAGGATATACTGGAACCACTAATGTAACATCAATTTTATCATATTCTCACAAATAAACATATTTGATTTGAAATCAAGACATCCCGCAAGAGAACCAGGGTTACCAACATAACCTGAAATATTGCCAGACTTAAGTGGCATTAGGCAGGGTAATTTGCTCGCAGAACGGATGGTCGATAAGGCCAAAAAGTTCTGGAGTTGCGACCGTGAACCGGAAGACGATGCGTTGGAAGGCCCCCCATTTGGTGAACCGATGACCTAGTCAAGGTTGCAGGAATCCGCTGGATGTGAGACTCACGGGTTCGGTCAATGTGGCCTAAGTCACGCCTAGGGTAGGCCTAAGTCCAGCAGTGGACTTTCGGGTGAAAGTATGATGATGATGATGATGAAGCAAGTACATTGAAAACCGTTTAAAACGACATTGAATGGACCATTCAAATGCTATCGTTAAAGCCGATAGACCTTATGATAAATATGTGTTCTCAGGTCCTTGTTACAGGACGTTTACAACATACAATCCGTTATACCCAGTACGTCGTTTTAAGCGAAGACGCTATAAACAGTTTTGACTGTATCTTGGTCAATATAATATGTGTGTATCAGAGCACCAAACCCTTTCAATCAAATTTCCTGCCTGCTGAGCCATTTCTCAATTATGTAAGAGACGGCTTCAAGGTTAAGCAACACTTGCCTAGGTCAGTTCATAGATGAGTGACAATCTTAACATGCCGAGATTCCTCCTACCTCGAAAAGCATGTTCTCTCATTCTGTAATTTGTAGAATACTGTCAGACACCGGGAAATTTCACACCAGTCTTGTCAAAGAGGTATTATTTTACCCAACTAACTGTCCCTGCGGCTTCGTCCCGTCAACGGACTGCCTATCCTACCCTACTTACCTTCCTGCCTACCCTACTCACCTACCAACCAATTTTTTTTCGAGGGTCATCATTCTTTCGCGGAGAATCTTAACACTGCCATTCAGAAAACTGACTTCACATGCACAACGCCATCTATCAAATATCAAATGTCCGAGTATCTGAACTGCATGTGTTGTGATAATTTTACTTTTTGAACAATTTAAAATGATCTCACTTTTAATAGAGTGAAACAATTGAGTTGAAACAAAAACTAAGTAATACTTCAAGTTACGCACAATTTTTATATATAAAAGTTATCTACATTGGTTTCGTACATTTTACGTGATGCATGCACAAATAAACAGGCAAAAATTCCAAAAATGCTGGACATGGGTTCTTTTGGATATCCTTTAACACGCTGGCTATTTTTTTTGGAAATATTTGCGATGTACAAAAACGACTTTTCTACAGATTTATTATATTGATGACTGGGTTGTGGAGGACAGATAGGCAGTCGCTCCATGTAAAACACTGGTACTCAGCTGAATCTGGTTGAACTGGAAGCTGATCCCCGCATAGAGAGGAGAAGGTTAGAGAGCAGTGATGGCCCAGTAGGTAGTAACGGAAATGACTTACAAGTTGTAGATTGTCGAACACACGCAGGCGCTTTACTTTGTGTAAATTATTTAATCATGACTGTTCTCAGAACGGTGAAGGAAAACATTGTAAGGAAACTAGCATGTCTTAGAACCAAAAATTAGAAGACATGTAACATCCATCAACCCGCACTGGGCCCTTGTGGGCCATTCTGGCCTATTCCCCTCACAGAGAGGACGCCTGCACGCACAACAGATCAAATGGAAGTTTAAGTGACACTTTTGACAGGGTGGTCATGGTCATGACTGAATTTTGTCCGATCTCTGGTGTCCTTGTCACTCGCCTCACAATCTATCTCCATTTGGCTCTGTTAGATGAAAGTTTGGCGCATTCATTTGCTGGACCTCTTATGGCAGATTTAATTTGGTTGGTCTAATAGGAAAATCTTAAGCAGATAATATCTTTAGAATTTACAATTATTTTTATCTTATCATTATTTTCTAACTCACCTCTGCTCTGGCTCAAAGTTTTTACCCGGAGTATACAACTCCTTGTGTAGGATCATCTTCAGCTGGTCGATGTACATTTGCTTCTGACTAAATAGCTTAGCCGGGATGGGAAAGTCTCCAGTTCCCGTGTATGAGTCTAGGATTGATTCCACTGAAAATGAAAATGGACAAAAATTTACAATAATATTAAAATATTTACTGCAGACGGTTAGATTAAAAGAGTCTATATTATGTATTTTGATATTAGATCTTTTCTTCTAAAAGAATGAAAGAAAATAGAATCATTTGCATAATATTTAAGAACATTTTGTTTACAAAGCACCTTTGCAAAAGAAAAATAAACATTTATTTAGAACACTTCAGAAAGACTACTTGTCTTTTTTTTTGTTTTGTTTGTAATTATCAGGACTGGATTTGTACAAATGAAAATGGTAACCTTTTTGATACAACTAATCCAATTTTATTATAACTGGAATAATATGGGCACCTAACTAACACTTAGGAAACACCAAGAACTATAATGTATTTCACTGGATACGCTAATGGACTCAGGGCTAATTTATTAATAGAGGAACTAGCTTACTCATATACTGTTTTCCTTATGGCATTTGTATTGTCAAGACAAGTAAAATTTCACAATTTCAAAAACCCCCGACGCATTTATCTTACGAAAACACCCCGATTCAAACAGTAAAATGCCCATAACTTTTGAACGGCTGAACCGATTTTATTCAAACATAGCTGAGAACACTCTCGACAAAATTACCTTTCAAACTAAAAAAACTAAATCGAAATCGGTTCATCCGTTTAGGCGCTATGATGCCACAGACAGACACACAGATACACAGCAACACACGTGAAACTTATAACACTCCTTCTTTTTCCGGCGGGGGTTAAAAACCGTTTTATTTACATACTTACAATGTTCATGGCTGTACTCTTTGAAGTGTATAGGATTAAGCCTGAAGCATTTATCTCCATAAGGACATTCCATTTTAGGTCTTTTAGCTGTTTTGTTATCTGAAAAAGGGACAAATATGGAAATCGTAGTTATAATTCAATCCAGATTGTATGAAAATGAAGGATTTTTCTGTTTGAAATTGTTTTCTACCTTCCATGGCGTCTTTGCGTTTATTTGGAGTACTCATATCGGGTAGGATTTATTTTTATTTTTATTAAATGTAAGTATTTCAAAGTTTTAAAAATGTTTTCAGCTACAGTGGCACCTTTCAAATTCAAAATTGATTAATGACTTTGACAGTTTGACATTTTTTTTTTTTTTTTTTTTTTTTTTTTTTTCGGGCAGGCTAAGGTCTTGGACCATACCGCCTCGTCTTCAGTGCAATTTTAACATTCTTTAGTTCATTAGAATACGGGTGTAACAGATTCTAATGGTTTTTGGAGTATTTGGCAGCAAATTGTATCGAGTCAGCCTTCCCAGTAAGCTTTGCGGAGGTAGTCATTATTACAATAAAATTCTCCGCTCCACTATCCTGAGATCGCTTCTGTCAATGATTTCACATATTGTCCAGTTGCGTAGACAGTTGAGACACAAAACTACACCAATTTTATATCACAATATCCACTAGGAATCAATTTGCAAATAATATTAACAGCCGCTGAACTTCACTCGAAAAAATCCCGCCAAAAACTCTCTTTGACATTTATATTTCATTTAATTTGAAGGTATATGATCCGTTCGGCAATTATAAATTTCTAGTTCGAAAAATGAATACTCGTCTTATCGTTGTTAACAAAATGTTACACTTTTCCTACAGTCTACACATTCCTAATTAATAAGGTAGCTTTTCTCGTTCGAATCATAACCTTAATATACCCGCGCGTTGGTCTTGTAAGATCGACAAAACACTCTATTTTATTTTAGGGTCTAAAATGCGTTTGTGAGTACTTTCACGTAGGGCCGTATTATACTTGGCGACAATCGGTTTGAGAGACCGGCGCAGGTATAGACCAACCAGTCTCATTTTCTGTGATTTTGTGATGAAATTGAAAGGATAAATATTTTATTCAGTTCTTCTTGTACTTATTTGTCAGATTTAAACGTTTGATTTGATCTTCTTGAAAAAGTGCATATTTGCATGTATTTTGTAAGCCCCTGCGAAAGTATTCTATTTTTCAGGGACTGTTTACTTATTCAGTAAAAGGATGGTATTTTTTTTATAAAATGGGGTCATTCCCTTGTTTCAGAAAGCATCTTTTTCCATATTTTTCTCGATACCTACTTAACTTTCAATCTGTGAGACCGTGCGCAGGTTTAGGTGTCACAAAATTTGAAGTGGATATAGGAACTAGAGTGCTCGCACGATAAGTCTGCGCGCGACGGGTGGCGTGCTTAATGTTGCCAGCATAACTGATCTTTTTTCCTACATTTAATCAATAGTAATTTTTCTCTCGAAACTTAAAAGTAATTTAAGTTAAGCATAATTAATTACTAGCTTTTTCTACTTGCATAGAATATGATGAAAGAAGCTTCATGAAATTATTGTAAATCTTTTATTGAATACTTAGTAGTACCTACTGTTAAATTTGGTCTAACAATGGTCCTGCAGTGGCTAATACCTTCAGTTTCAATTCTTTTTTAATTTCTTCTTTAACAATTTTTGAAGAAGCTGCTGCCACATAACCCTCTTGAGTTATTTGGGTGACGGTGCGTTCAGAAACGCCTAAAACAAAATAACGATGATGCATTAAATTAGAGGGGCTACCTCACTGTACTATCCCCACCCCACGGAACCCCATGGTTATGGAGATATCCATGGCAAAAGTTTAAGATTACTAATTAAGCAACAAAGTTGACGGAACCCTGCTGCGCGGGGCTCCTATTTCTGTCTGCAGGGTCTAAAGTAACCTAACATGAAGGAGATGACAGGAGCTGCGTTCGCTCGCTTTGCTCGCTCACTTCAGCTCCCGTCATCTCCTTCGAAACTAACCTATCCGTGTCGGAGTGCCCTAAGTTCCCGACCTCGCTTCGCTCGCTCTTGGACTAATTCTCATTTTTATACCTCAAGAAAAACATACAAAAAACATAAAATTTCCGAGTCTTGAAAATTTGTAAAAAGCTTTCTATTCATGAGTACTACCTACAAAAAAAAATGAACTTCCAAATCAACGGCCCATAATGGCAATTTTAGCCGTGCCTATGATATAGTTTACAAAGTATAGCTGAATTCCAAGCTGGGAAGCTTCTATCCAACTTAGAAGATTTTTACCATCGTACAGCAGATTTTTCTGGTATGTAACTATTGAAAGTTGAACTAAACTTTAATTACAAACAAATAATACATTCAGAGAGCAAAATTTTCGAACCACATATAATTTAAAAATTATTTGTCTACCATTTTTGAGGTTATGCTAACATAAACAAATAGCGTTGTAGTTATAGCGCGACTTAACAACGTTGATAGAAAGGCAACAAAAATTAATGTAATTTATTGCGGATACGAAATATTTTTTTTTTTGCTATACCATATTTGTTGATACAATCGACTAAATGGAAAGAAACAATTTTAAAATATATTCACTTTTATTTACCGTGGAACTTCTTTCGTCGGACTGACAGTGATTATTTTCTTTGCTTTTTTTAGGTGTTTCTGTAAGCATAGTACGCAGAAAAGTGCAACACGGTATTGAAAACGGTGGGAAATTCTCAACACCAGCTACACACAGGAAGGTGTTGGAACTATTTAGTTTTATAATAAACCTTCTTTCGTAGATTTTTTAGATAGGCCACTATAGTCTTTATTTGATCTTTTAAATTATTATAGTTTTGTTTCTTTTTTGTCACTGTCATTCCCTTGTTAATATTCATAGAAGTTCATTAAAATTACTTTACGTAATACATTATTTTATTTGGAGCACAGAAAATTCAAACATAAAACTATCTACAACCTTCAGAAGGGTCGTCCCCCAAAGATATTGGACGACGATTGGACTTAATATATTTACTCATTATTTATACCCAATAGACAATGATATTCAAATAAACAGATACGTTATACACTCACAAAACAATTGAAAAAAGTGTTCCGCGCAGCAGCGGCAGCACACATACACACTTTTCATTCATCTGACATTTCACTACAATGTCGAAAGGGATGGCTTGATAAAACAAACAAGAAAAAAAGAGACAGCTAGTGTTTGTCACTTGCGTGTGAATGTAAACAAACATTATTCTGACAACCAATGTTTTTTCTTTTTGTAACCTCCAAATATCAGAAAATTAGGAAAAAAAATTGAAATAAATTAGTAAATTGAGGTGTATTGCGTATTTACATATGGTATGAGATCCCTTCTGTTTTATGTAATTTGGTATTATAATTGGTACACTTTCTAAATACACACGATTACAAAGGTTACAATTGTCTACTATTCGAGTATTCACAATGCGCGCGCTTATAACATATCTGTTTATTTGAATATCATTGCCAATAGATAAATAATTCTATTCAAGTATCAAGTTCGTTCAGCTGGGTCGTACAACTGGGTTGCTATCTGAGCGATTGATTAACTCCTTTGATTTCTACTCTTTTATGTCGCACTGTACAATTAAAGTAAATTAAAATTTAATGAGAGAGATAATAATTATTGACAATATAGATCTTTAATTCACTTTAATTATGTTCTAATAAAAAGTAAGTATAACTAAGTTATATTTTATTTACCTTAGAAAAACGAGATAATCACTTCAATACCCTTGAATACAGGGTTTTTTTTGGCGCTTTAGAATGGGCATTTTGATAATAGGGGAAAATTAAAATTTTTAGGTTTTCGTAACCCTGAGTGTCACTGGCCGGCCGGGGCGGCCATAAACAAAACAAAGATTACTAAAGCATAGACTACAGAGATACTAAAGTCAATCAAAAGTTTGATGGAAAAAAGCGCGGGAAACTTTCAACTTGGCGGACGCGTATTTTTTGGATTAAAATTTTAAACAAAATTTTAACCTGTATATAATAGATATTTATTTGGAAAAAGTTCACAATTATATATTAGATCAGTAGTAGTAGTAGTTAAGATTTAGTTTTGTACATTCTTCGGTAGTGGTAAGTTTTTTCAATTCTCTTTAGCGTGTAAGGATGAAAGACCCGCCGGACCCGGGGGACTTTGTTCCCCCGGCCGGTGTTTTTGTCACAGTACAATCAAATGAATCGGGTATGGACACTGATGGGTCATCTGTTTCTGCTCGAAATTTAAAAAGAAGCCGCGTGCAAGTTTGTAAGCACTGCAATAAACGTCGTCGTACCCGTAAAAATCACGGTTCCGAGTCTTCGGGTTGTGGTTGTATAGAGTCAAACTCCTCTGAAGTTGTGGAATCTGCGCCTATCCATTTAGAAAATAAAGTAAGTAATGTATTGCCTAATGATATTCCCGCTCCTTCCACGGTTAATCCCACGCAGATAGGGCGAAAATCCTATGATAAAACGGACAGCGCGCCTTTTGTAATTCATGTTCAAAAAATAACAACTTCACCAGATGATAGTACGACATTGCACCCAGTCACATTTGGCAAGTTTTTAAAGAGTAATGCCTTCCATAATATTATTAATGGTAGCGTCAAAAAAATCGGGCGCAATAAGATTTCTTTATCCTTTTCTAATTTCGTTGAAGCAAATTCCTTCATTACTCACAATAGTCTCGAAAAATATAATTTTAAAGCTTTTATACCTACTTTTAACGTTACTAGAATGGGCTTAGTACGTGGTGTTCCTGCAGAATGGTCTCCGGAGGAAGTTATTGATAATATATCAGTACCAATTGGTTGCGGTCCAATTTTAAAAGTCAGACGCCTCAATTTTAAAACTATTGTTGATGGTTCAACCATTTGGAAACTATCCCAATCCATAGTTGTTACGTTTGACGGGCAGGTCTTACCAAAAAGAATATTTATGTGCTATAATGCTTTACCTGTAGAGCTATACATTTTCCCCACCATACAGTGCTACAATTGTTGTAGATTTGGTCACACTAAAATTCAGTGCAGGTCTAAACCCCGTTGCTATAAATGTGGCCAAGGTCATTCTGGAGACAGTTGCGACAAAGAACAAGGAAGTACATCTTGCTGCCTTTGCTCTGGATTACATTTTGCTATTAATAAGTCTTGCCCAGAATTCTCGAGGCAAAAATTAATTAAAACATACATGGCACAAAGTTCAGTATCATATGCTGAAGCTGCTAAAATTCATCCCCCAGTAACAAAATCATATGCTGATGCACTTTTATCTTCGCCTTCCAAAAATCTTGTAAATTCTGCTTCAATCTATTCACCCAATAAAACACCTACTTCAACTAGCTATAAAAAGACGGTCTTTCTCAAACCTAATTCCCCTCCTAAATCTGTACAAGGTTATAATAAAGTGGCTCATAATGCCATCATTAAGAATTTTAATATTCCCCAGCCATCGAATGGTTGTGCTCTTTCTAACAATCTTAATAATGAAATCAAAGACACAAATTTTTCTATAAACGATTTTCTTTCTGCATTACAGAATCTTCTCTCTCAGTTCAATATTTCACCGTCCAACGTAGCCTCATCTTTCTATGAATCTCAATCCATTCATAATGGACAACACATCCAAAATAATCCAGTGGAACTGCCGCAGTCTAATAAACAAAAAGAGTGATGTTATACATCTTTTAAACAAATATGAGCCATTTGCCTTTGCCTTTGCAGAGACTTGGCTTAAACCTAATCATATTTTTAAAATCAATGGTTATTTAACCATTAGAGAGGATAGATCTGATGGGTATGGTGGAGTAGCTATACTTATCAAGAATTCTATCCCATTCTCTATTATTACATTACCTCCTCACAGTGAGGATATTTCAATTGTAGCTATTAAAGTGCATCATACTTGTCTTGTTTCTATTTATGTTCCTCACCCTTCTTCTTCAGTTCTGCAAGAGATGAATAATCTCTTTTCTTTTCTTCCAAAGCCATTCTTAATATTGGGGGACCTTAATTGTCATCACCAATTGTGGGGTTGTTCGACTTCTACTTGTTATGGGGATGAATTACTAGATATAATAGACCTACATAATTTATGCATTTTGAACTCAGGAGCTGCTACACGTCGTTGTAGTCCCAATCAGAACCAAAGTGCAATTGATCTTTCTATCTGTTCACCAAGCTTAGCTTCTTCATTAACTTGGGATATTCTAAACTCCACTTATGGTAGTGACCATTTCCCAATAATCATTTCTTATCCTCTTTCTAAACCAAAGGCACCATTAAGGAGATCTAATTTAAAACATAAACTACCTAATAAAAATACTAATGACTGGGACAAATTTAGAAACATTGTTGACAGAAAACTTTGCACCTTGCCTGTTATTGCTGATGGCATTGAAAATAGTTGTGCTGAAGCTTTAGCACACATATTAATTGCAGCGGCAGATGAAGTTTTTCCTGTAAAAAATAACAACATGAGCACAATTCCTTCACCTCCATGGTGGGACTCAGAGTGCACAGAATTGATTAAAAAACGTAAAGAGGCTGAATTTAACTATAACCATGTTATGTCTGATATTAATTTTGAAACCGTAAGTAAAATAATTAATGAAACTTCTAAAATATTTAAGAAGAAAAAATTTGAATCTTGGCGTAACTTTTGCTCATCAATTTCACCGAATACTCACCCTACGATTGTCTGGCGCAATATTCGTAGATTTAGGTCTATTTACCACAACCCTTCTCCTATTCCTGATTCTTTAGCCAGTGACTTTTTAGATAAATTAGCTCCTCCTTGGGTACCTGAGGCTATTAACCCTATCCTGTCTCCCATATCTTTATCTAATAACCAAGACACTTCAGACACACATTCGACGCTAGATCTTCCTTTCTCTCTCACTGAATTAAAGGGTGTTATTCATAGAACTAAGGATTCTGCGCCGGGCATTGATGGCATCCCGTATTCCTTTTTTGCTAATTTGAATGACAATGTCCTCAATTATTATTTAGAACTTATTAATTCTATCATGATTACAAGAAACATCCCAGTTGAATGGAAACGTCAAATGGTGTTGCCATTCCTTAAACCAAATAAAACTCCATCGGATGCTGCCTCGTACCGACCCATAGTTTTGTCTTCAATTCTGATGAAATTAGCAGAACACTTAATTAAGAATCGCCTAGAATGGTTTGTTGAAAGTAAGGGCCTTTTGGCGGCATCACAATATGGCTTTAGAAAAGGTAAAAGCACCACTGACTGCTTAAGTATTTTTTCATCCGATATTCGGCTATCCTTCTCTGATAACCAATCCACTGTTGCAGTTTTCCTAGATATTAATGCAGCTTATGATAATGTCGTATTATCAGTTTTACAAAATAAATTAAAAGCCTTGGAGGTTCCCTCGAATTTGACGAATTTTATTATTAACATCCTGACTGAACGCTCTGTTAACATGTTAATTGGAGATCATGATGTCACCTATCTTGTATGGAGAGGTCTCCCACAGGGTTCTGTGCTCAGTCCCCTTCTTTACAATATTTACACTTTTGATTTGGACTCTTCCTTATCTAGTCATGTTAAGGTTCTTCAATATGCTGACGATTTATTATTATATTCTTCAAGTGAATCTGTTGAACAAGCTAGTTGTGCTATAAATTCTGCTTTATCTACTTTAGAGTCATGGTTATATTTAAATGGTTTGGATTTGTCCACGTCTAAAAGCGCGGCTGTTTTATTCACCAGGAAGAGAATTATTCCCGTAGTAAACCTTTTCTTTAAGGGAATGCTTATTCCAGTTAAAGATAAATTCAGGTATCTAGGTGTAATATTTGACTCTAAATTAAGCTGGGTTCCTCATTGCGACTTTATTATTAATAAATGCGAAAATCACTTAAATATGCTCAGATGCCTCTCAGGTGTATGGTGGGGAGCACATCCCTATTCTTTAAAACTCATTTACAACGCAATCATCAGAAGCATTCTGGATTATGGATTGTTTGTTCTAGAACCTGGTAGTGTTATGGCTTTTGAAAAGTTGGATCGAATCCAGTCAAAAGCATTACGCATTATTTCGGGTGCCATGAAATCTAGTCCCATTAATGCATTACAAATCGAATGTGGGGAAGCTCCTTTAAGCCTCAGAAGACAATACCTGTCTGATAAATATTTATTCCGGATTCTTCAGTTCTCAACTCACCCTCTCATTCCTAAACTGGAATCTTTAATGTTTCAATTTGAATCTTCAGTTTACTGGTCCCATAAACGTGCTCCTTGTTTAGTTGAAAGCTATAAAAAATTCCTCTCACTTTCTTCACCTATTCACCGTTCAAATAAACTTCCCCTATTTAACAATAGTTATGAGAGTTTACTGTTTACTCCCAGTATTAAATATAACTGCGTAAGTAAGTCAGATCCCGATTGTCATTTAAATTTTAATACATTTCTGATTGAACATTCCGACTGCCACCATATTTTTACGGATGCTGCCAAGCGTTCTCCTACAGGTTGTGTAGGGGTTGGTACCTTCCATACTCAATACAAAATTGTGCAAAAAATCAAACTGCCTCCGGAGACTTCTGTTTTTACTGGAGAATGTTTTGGAATTCTAAAAGCTTTAGAATATTCACGTGTTTTTAAGCTTAAAAAAATTATAATTTTTACTGATTCACGGAGTGCTCTTCTAGCCATCAGTAAATCCCCTTTCGAACACAAATTTCAGTCTCCTATAATTTATGCAATAAGAGAACTTGCGTTCAAAACCATCTCTGAGGGTAACACACTGCTATTTGCCTGGATTCCAGCCCATTCTGGAATTAATGGCAATGATGTAGCAGATGCACTTGCTGGTGACGCGGTGCAATGTGGGGACTTAGTTCCATATAAGAACTTTAGCTATGACCTCGAGACGCTGCCAAAGAATTTTCTCCGTGACACTTGGAAGGTAGCTTGGGATATCAGCAGCAAATCCAAAGGCCGTTACTTGTCTTTTATCCAACCCGAGATTCCAGAAAAACCGTGGTTTGGCAGGGCAAAGTTTGGCAAGGTGGAGACTTCCATTTTAATACGGTTAAGACTGGGCCATGTTTGCTCTCCAGCCCACCTTGCCAAACTTCATATCATTGACGACCCCAATTGCTCGTGTGGAACAGACGTAGGTGACTTAGATCACATATTTTTCTCCTGTCCTTTACATGACCGTTCTTCCTTTCTCTGTGACCTCTTGTCCCTTCGTATTCCTTTTCCTACCTCAATACTTTCTTTACTTTGTACAAATAGCTTTCCAGTGTATAAATGTATAGTCTCATTCATCACCTTAAATAATATTAAGCTGTAATTTACCTCATTGTAATCTACTCATTATTTATTTGTTACGCCATTACCATTAAAATATACTGATCCAATATCCGTCCTTTCCTAAATTCCGTTAAATTTAACTTATATATATTTAAATTTGGTTTCCCTACCTTTATTACTTAATAAAAACCACCTGACGTGACATTGGCTGAATGCACAAACCGTGCGAAGCCAGAAGTTAAAAAAAAAAAAAAAAAAAAAGTTTGATGGAGTTTTGGTTTGGAAGAAATTAAAATAGGTATTGTTGGATTTGAACATTTTGAATTTTGAACTAATTGAACTTGAACATTGAGCTTAATTAGTTACAAAGTTATATTAATTTTATGTCATTGAGGTATTTATCCATTTTCATCACTTAAAACATGTAAGTTTTTACGAGTTTTTGTAAACATACATAGTATTTACCATAATAATAATTCCTTGTAATATGATGAAATGTTTAGCTTCAGATTTTTATTACGATCGAAGCTCATTCAGGAATTTAAAATCAAAAGAGTTTTTCCGTTTTCGGTATTAAGTTCTAAATTTGTCTTGGACATCACTGACATTGGTGAAAGAAAACATCTTGTGGAAACCTGAAACCGCCAACCCGCCTTGAGCAAGGTCAAGGATAGGCCTTCGCCCTGCATTAGGACAGTAACAGTCTATTGTTATTTGATTGGTAAACTGTAACTGAAAGTATTTCATCAAGTCATCATCTAGTCTGAAAGTTGAGGCAATTTGCACATTTTAGGAATATGTATATATTCCATATATCATAGATTGGAGAAGAACATGCAAGAAACTCTCAAGAATAGACTATTCCCAGCTCAGATCTTGACAATGAGAAAACATTTAAAAAGATTAAATGACAAGACTAAACATTTGTTGTTCTAGAGACACATAGAAGAATGAGAAAATATCATGTCGATAGCGTATCTGTTTTAACAGCACAAAGTACACTCCTTCCCTTTCATTTTTATAACTTGACAGTATTCATTCCAAGTTTTACACTGTCGAGTAGATGGATTTTTGAACATTTGAATGCAAGGAAAGTCTACTGTGCGCTACTCTTTAAACTTAAACAATTAGGGTGTAAATCACCTTACCTAATCTATATTTTCTTTTTCCAGAAACACCAGAATGGATAACGATGAATTCACTACATGTCCGTACAACTCCGCCCATCGTATACGTTGGAACCGTTTGCCTCATCACCTGATGAAGTGCCAGAAGGACTATCCAAATTATTGGATATGCCCATTTAATGCCTGCCATCGTTTCCCGGAGCACCTCAAGGAGCATCATTACAATAATTGTCCGGATAAACCCGTAGACAAACCCAAGCCAAAGGTGCAGACCGCGACTATCGGAGCCCTGAGTAAACCGACACCAATATCACAAAAAGACTACTTACCAGATGACGATCCGGAATGTGAATATTGGGATTAAATTCCGTGTTCCGTACCTTAGTTTTTATTTCATTACTATTTTGTAATATGCTTTAACATTCATCCCACACACATATACAATAGTGCACCATTACTATTGTCTCTATGCTGGTAACAAACTTCCCAGTCCACAGGCTAGTTGTCTAGTTTGGGACTCGCTGACTTTTATACCCATGTATAGTTCTCGCCAAACTTCTTGGCCGCCCTGAATTTGGCTACAATGGCTGCGCAGTAGTAAATCTCATACAAAAACAGCACCATTTCGTGCCTCGCGCACCCGGAAAGCCAACTTCAGGGCGGCCCAGAAGTTTGGCGAGAACTATAATCTAGCTATAAGTAATATTTAAGACATTTCAATTTGTTTATAATGTGTACCAGCGCTATCTTCAGGATAATAAATTATTTCTATTCATGGTCTTAAGATGTTATTTTCAGTGGTGATGAATTAAAACAGTGCGATTAGTAAAAAAAAATAATTGGTAATTTGTAAAACAAGTTGTTAGTTCTAAAATGTTATCGGTGATTCTTTTATGACTTTTAGCTTTATACGTTATTTGAAATAACATTAGAATTTAAAGAATCCATTTTACAACCCATCCAACCAATTTGGATTTCAATTCCGTATACCAATTTCAACTGTTCACTAAAGCTGCCTTTTCTCATATCACCATTGCCAAAGAACTGAAAATTGGTTGAACGGGCTGTAAAAACGGATTGTTCAAATGGAGGATAGTTATTAAATTTATTTAGAAAAAAAATTTTTGTTTCATGTTAGTCAAGTCATTTGATACAGATAGGTTATTGAATTTTCGTAAGCAAATCTGTTAATTTTTAATTTCCTTTGTGTCACAAGCATTTAAGGTGTGTTCCTAATTTTTGTGATAAAACTGTGTGTGTCACCAGATTATTTCGAAAACCGTCAGTTTGTTGTTGCCTTTCCATCCTGAATTGATTATATTGTCTCTTTTCAAAGTATATCTCTCAATTCAGTTTTCCTCTGGGCAAAGATCTCCAACAATTTCTACTGTTTTCTGTACCTGGCAACCTTGCAAGTTAATAATATCTCAACAAAATGTGAATTGATAATTTCAAATATAATAAATCCCATCCAAGATCGAATGTATCCTGTGCCTTATTGAAAAAAAAAAGTTTACAACCTCACTCAATTTATTCTTAACTCTTAACAGTTTTCACAATAATCTGGTGTATAATACTCACAACGGATCTTTGTCTCTGAATTGGCTGCAAGACCCTGCGCAGTAGCTATTTTTATGTCATTGAAAGTGAAGATAACATTGTCTCTTTCACTCGCTTACGTTTGTCGCATTGTCCTTTCTTGCTTACTCTGTGCAGTATACTCGATGACAAACTTTCTTGCGCAATGCTTGGCAGAGCCAACTTCAGAGATACAAAGATCCGTTGTGACTAATTATAATCTGATTTTTTTGTAATTAATTTTCGCATGGAGTGTCCATGTGTAAACCGAATTTTAATTAATAGTTTGTAATCTTTATGGCCTTTAAAACTATAGACATTTATAATTAAGTAGATTTCAATTTATTTACATGTCAACCATGTATTTTAAGTTTATTTAGATGTTAAGTAAAATGTTCTAATATTTCATACTTTATTATTTAAATTATATTATCGAGCATTGTTGGCCCAGTGGTAGCGACCCCGACATATGTAGGTCATGGGTTCAAGCCCAGGCAGTTTACTTTGTGTAAATTATTTTTATCACCACTGCTCTTAATTGGCTGCATGTCCTAGAAAGAAAAATTCGAAGACATCTATCCGGAGTCTAGATTCGTGCCCGGTTGATGAAAAATAGGCTGGCCCCCTTTTAAATGGGACTTAACCGACTAAAACTACGGTATATTTTTTCATAATAAATGTAACTAAAAGTCACCAAAAAAAGTGATAACAAAAAGTTGGAAACTGACCTGAGGCCTTAGTGCGAGTTTTTACTCACGCGTGACTCACGCTCACTCGTGTTGCGTAAACGATCTCTTATGTCAAAATGTATACAAAAAAAGAGGTTTCTCCTTACCGTCCCCAGTCGGCGCTTATCCAGAGGCCTTAGTGCGAGTTTTTACTCACGGTCAATCGCGTTAACGTAAACGTCAATTTGGATGGAAACTGGATAAGCTCCGTCTGGGGACGGTAAGGAGAAACTTCTTTTTTTGTATACATTTTGACATAAGAGATCGTTTACGTAACACGAGTGAGCGTGAGTCACGCGTGAGTAAAAACTCGCACTAAGGCCACAGTTTCAATACAAATTGACGTTTACGTTAACGCGATTGACCGTGAGTA
Source organism: Orthosia gothica (assembly GCA_949775005.1). NCBI lineage: Eukaryota > Metazoa > Arthropoda > Insecta > Lepidoptera > Noctuidae > Orthosia > Orthosia gothica. The sequence continues at coordinate 8,042,255 of OX459061.1, read as the reverse complement.
AAAACTCGCACCAAGGCCTCTAAGGCCTTAGTGCGAGTTTTCACAATTCACGCTCAATAGCGATAACGGAAACGATCTCTTATGTCAAAATGTATACAAAAAAAGAGGTTTCTCCTTACCGTCCCCAGACGGCGCTTATCCAGTTTCAATACAAATTGACGTTTACGTTTCACGAGTGAGCGTGAGTAAAAACTCGCACTAAGGCCTCTGTACACGGGTGTGTACAACGAGCGGATCAAGTGTTAAATTTTCCAAAGCTGAGCGCTCTACGCAAAGAGTTTTAAGACCTTAAGCGCAACGCTAAGAACAAAATGATGAGCTACGTCTTTGTTTTATTGTTAGGAAAATACGATCATCCGAATTTATGAAATTTGGATCAAACAAAATCAAATTACACTTTTTTCAACTAACCATGTTGTAATTTTCCTTCCGGACCGTAATGTTGAATTTGCAAAATGTTGAATTCCCAAAATGTTGAATTCTCAAAAGGTTGAATCCCAAAATGTTGAATTTGGAAAATGTTGAATTTGCAAAAAGTTGAATTTGCAAAATGTTGAATGCCCAAAATGTTGAATTTGCAAATTTTTGAACAGTAAATTCCAAAATGTTGAATTTAAACTGTAAACCGTCGTCGGACCAATTTGATAACAATGCCCCCGGCAATTCCCTCAGGGGTCGGTACCCTGCGTCACACGCCCTGTACGTCACTAGTCTCAGATTTTGTTGAAACTTTGTGAGGATGTTGTTCTCAAATTGTTCTATTTAGTACCTTCAATGAAAAAAAGTGTACCTCTCGGGTTTGGCTAAAAAATGGAAAACAAAAAATGACGTACAGGGCGTATACGCCCCGTACGTCATTTTTTTTTCTGTACTACTTAGAGATGCACAGTATACATCAAATAAATGTTCCCGAATATAAACCTACGAATACTGAATATTGACTCTATAGCGCCTACCAAACCGCCACAATATTAAATTGAAAATCATAAAAATATAACCTAAAAATTTTGAACCCAGAAAAAAGTGTGGGTCAGTATGGCGGGTGTATTGTTGCAGAAATGAATATTTTATATCTGAAAGGAATGTACCAGCAATGTACTTAAATGTACCTTTAATTAAATTCAATGTACCTCCATGAAACAAGAACAATCACAATTATAAAGTGAGCCGCAGTCCTGACAGTCAGAATGGCGGGTGAATACTGATATGAATGTCATAGATATTTTATGGTTATCTAATATTTACCAGAGGAATGTACCTTCAACGTACCTCATAAAATATAATCTGAAAATACAATGCGACGAGTAATTATCGAGAAAATCAAGACAACAAATTTTGACGCCTGCCACTTTTTTCATAGCAATATGAGTATAGTTGAATTTGCTCATATTGAAAATTTAGAGCTAGGATGCACACATTTTAGCGTTCTACAGTAATGAATATATTATATAATAATATGAAAGGAATGTACCAGCAATTTACTTGAATGTACCTTTAATTAAATTCAATGTACCTCCATGAAACATGAACAATTATAGTAATAAAGTAAGCCGCAGTTCTGACAGTCAGAATGATGGTTGATTACTGATAATTAATGTTATATTTACCAGAGGAATGTACCTTCAACCTACTTCATAAAAATATAATCTGAAAATACAATGCAACGAGTAACTAAAGAGGAAAACAAGAAAATAAATTTTGACGCCTGCCATTTTTTTCATAGCAATAGGGAATGTAGCCTACTATGTAGCCTACTACCGTGACTACCGCCGGACCCCGACGCCAAGTAGTCACGCTCAGGGGCGGCCGTACTTTAAGTTCACTCGTCCACTGAACTGCCAGATTTTAATAGGTTAAGAAAATTTTTTTTTAATATTAACTGATTAACGATCTATTCAATATTAACTAAATTATGACAAGCCAATTTAAGCTCTTTGTTAAAGTGATAAGACGTATATTGCTGTAAAAATATTCCCCGTGCGGTAGGCTAAAGCACACGGCGAGAACTCATACAACTTCTATGAGATCCGAGCGAAAACGCTTGTCGTGTGAGACAAAGATAGTTCAATAGAAAATATGACCACTCTAGGTCGACCCCCCAGCGAACCGAAGATTACCGAGAGCGGGCGACGTTCGAAATTTACCTTCGGGTCGGCTACCAACATTACGTGGGTGGGAACTGAGGCGGGCGCGGGGTTTGTTTACTTATTAGACACAGTACCGCTTTTTCCCCACTGCTCAACTAACTGTTCAACTGAGTTTTGCAGTTTATATTCCTTACTGCCCAACTACAAACTGCTCAACTTGTATTTGACAAATGGCCTGGCTAATTATAATTATTAATAAAATCTTTTTTTTGCAAGGACTTAAACTACTTCAAATCATAATGTCACTATGAATAGATAGATTATCTAATCCAGTAGATTTATTTAATGACTTGGTAGTCAGGGTTTGTTTCCCATTCCAATATAAAATATAATTAGAAACCTTTATGTTGATTGGGCTTCGTGGGATTTACTATGAACCTTTTTAATATTTTTTGTAAATTGGTTTTTATTGAAAATACATAAGTATATTATTCAATTACAGGATGATCTAGTAGTTTAGTCTATTCTCACTCATGTCCAGAAAATGAAATTAAAATAATAGCATTGAAAGAAAAAGCTGAGCTCAAAGAAACGGTAATAACTTCCGATCGTCCTATACCGCAATTGTATAGTGAATAAAATATACAGAAACATGATGGACAAAAAATTGACATCTTAAATTCTATAACTCTATCAAGTATCAAACATTGACTAAAATCATTCGGAACCAAAATAAGTATTTTTTTTAAATATTCATGAGGTTCATGTACCAGATAAATATTTTGTTAGCGTCAGAATGGCTGGTTGCCTAAGACAAGCGGCTCTGAAAGTATATTCAAGAATTGCTACCTAATTGCTTATATTTGCTACATTTCTTCAATAATTGCTACATATAATAGATTCAGAGAAATATGAATATTTTTTTGACCAGCCATTCTGACGTCAGGATGGCTGGTCACCTCCGTGTTCAGCATGAAGGACGCAGACTTTCTAAAAGTTTGTTGCATCAATAATTGCTTACTAATTGCTACTTTCACGAATTTAAGTTTGAGCTTCGTACATACATTAGGTAAGAAAATAGAGCTTTTATTAAAATTTGTACGAAGAAGTGCCTTATAATTTAGAAAGGCAACGGTTTTTTATACTACAGCGACTTGCTTGTTCAAATCGTGCAGGCGTTCACTGTTATGGGTCACCCACCCCAGATCTGTTGACGCGCAATCGACTATTTGAAATTATTAATGTCAAACAAATAGACAACATAATGATAATTATTGGAGCAGCATATACCTTCCTACAAAAGCATAAATATGAAACACGAGAAATGTACGAAAGAAAAAACCGTAGTACATCGTCAAATCTTTATTTAATATTATTTCTACGTGTTCATAAAATCAAAGATTACTTTATAGCTAAAATACAATGGGGGATCACCTTCTTTTTGCTCTTTAATATCTTTGTAGATTGATCGTCATAACAATACCACTGTGTATTTCGCTTGCAGTGAGCTTTATAATGACCAATTTACAGGTGATGGAGGAATAAATTATATTATTGACAATAAAGTATATTTAGTGTCATGCAATAACAGATGGATCGGGGGATCATCTTGTGAAATATTTCATTTGAATTAAATTCAAAAGCAATAAGGTCTCGTAAGACTAAAGAAAATGATTTAATACCATGACAGTTATGTCGACGGCATTGTGTAATTTCTTCACCATTAATAAGTGTATTGGGCTTCTTGCAACTCGTTAACAGTTTTATTAACGTCTATGTGTAGAACAGGTATTTTCCGCTGAACATTGTTGATCGGGTATTCTAATTCTGTGCAATGTTCCCTCGACTTCTCGCAGAAGTTAAGGTTTGGCAGATACGATCCTGCCATCGTCGGTCTTCAGTTTCGTAAGCTGGCTCTGCTCAATAGCCAGAACTCTCTCTTGTTTAATTTTAAGGTGTTTTTGTTTTTAATGCAAATAAACTCAAAGAAGAGAGAAAAAGATAAGAGAGTAAAAGAGCATTATCTTGCCATTCCGTCTTAGTTGCATATAATTATGTATTATTATTTATGTATTTATGACATTAGTTAGTATTTATTATTGTAATATTTATTTTATTAATATGCATGTATAAAAGAGTATATATTAATTTTCTATATTGTATTCTTCTTTATTGTGAATTGTTCAAAATATTATTATTTTTATTTCCCCTGTACACACGGTGACTTCATATCTTTTTTTGCAACTCTCCTCTCGCAGGTATGCTGGAAGAGATTTCGATAGAAATAAGCATACCTTTGTACCTATTTTCTGTTCCTTCTTCTTGTCTATTTACTATGTGTGTGTACATTAATGGTTAAATAAATAAATAAATAAACTCATTTTTCTTTCTTTCTTTCTCTTGAAAACACCTTGGAGCCCTTATTCCATTCAATCGCGTCTTTAATACGCTTTGTATTAAAGCGGTGGAGGGCGCTTTTCAAGGGGTTCTCTACTGTGTCACCTTAATTTTTTATCCATAATTTAATTTGCCATAACTTTTTTTGTCCTTATCATCATTATTACCCGAACTTAATATCAAATAATATCACATGACATAAAATTAAAATCCCTAAATATAAATTGTCCTAAATCCGTTTGCCATAAATATTACAATCAATAACATAAAACCTAAAAATTTAAAAGTCCTAAATTCAAATTATATTATTTTACATCACATCATCAGCCTATTAATGTTCCCACTGCTGGGACACAGGCCTCCTCTCTGTGAGAGGGAATGGGCCATAATCCACCACGCGGGCCCAGTGCGGGTTGGTCGATGTCATGTCTTCGAATTTTTGGTTCTAGGACATGCCGGTTTCCTCACGATGTTTTCCTTCACCGTTTTGAGAGCAGTGGTGATGAAATAATTTACACAAAGTAAAGCGCCTAGTTACCTGGGCTCGGACCCACGACCTACAACTTGTAAGTCGCGGCCGATACTACTGGGCCACCACTGCTGTCATTTTAAATAAATAAATATATTATACATGTACTCAATAAAGCAGTTGATTGTGAACATGTGGTTTTTGTAAGCAACCAAGCATGCAGCATGCAAGCAAGCACGCAGCATTCAGCACGCAAGCAAGCACGCAGCATGCAGCATGGTTTCTGTCACGGCTCCGGCGCTGCGGGGCTCCGGCGTTACTACGCGAGTTTATCGTCACGGGTTTAACGCTCACCACCGCAGCTTCGGCTTGCTGACCGGCTTGGCCGGCTAGCCTCAGCCGCGGCGGCGACTGTTTCAACCACCTGCTCCTCAACTCGCGGGCCGCCTCGCCCCTCCGCGCCTACGCGATTATAAATTACACTCTAGGGGTAGAACAGACAAGACTGCGTGGAGTCGGATTTACGTACGATTTGTTTCTGTCATTAAAACCTAATTTTAAGCAAATGTTTTAAGGTCAAGTAAAATTAGGAGATTAAATTATTATAGTACTCGATATTATGACAGAATAATTTTAGAACTAAAGATTTGAACTAGATATTATGTTAATCAAAATTGTGGGATTTTGAACATTAACAAACGAAAAATGACGTACGGGGCGTATACGCCCTGTACGTCATTTTTTGTTTTCCATTTTTTAGCCAAACCCGAGAGGTACACTTTTTTTCATTGAAGGTACTAAATAGAACAATTTGAGAACAACATCCTCACAAAGTTTCAACAAAATCTGAGACTAGTGACGTACAGGGCGTGTGACGCAGGGTACCGCGGGTATCTATTGAACTATCTTTGTCTCACACGACAAGCGTTTTCGCTCGGATCTCATAGAAGTTGTATGAGTTCTCGCCGTGTGCTTTAGCCTACCGCACGGGGAATATTTTTACAGCAATATACGTCTTATCACTTTAACAAAGAGCTTAAATTGGCTTGTCATAATTTAGTTAATATTGAATAGATCGTTAATCAGTTAATATTAAAAAAAAAATTTCTTAACCTATTAAAATCTGGCAGTTCAGTGGACGAGTGAACTTAAAGTACGGCCGCCCCTGAGCGTGACTACTTGGCGTCGGGGTCCGGCGGTAGTCACGGTAGTAGGCTACATAGTAGGCTACATTCCCTATTGCTATGAAAAAAATGGCAGGCGTCAAAATTTATTTTCTTGTTTTCCTCTTTAGTTACTCGTTGCATTGTATTTTCAGATTATATTTTTATGAAGTAGGTTGAAGGTACATTCCTCTGGTAAATATAACATTAATTATCAGTAATCAACCATCATTCTGACTGTCAGAACTGCGGCTTACTTTATTACTATAATTGTTCATGTTTCATGGAGGTACATTGAATTTAATTAAAGGTACATTCAAGTAAATTGCTGGTACATTCCTTTCATATTATTATATAATATATTCATTACTGTAGAACGCTAAAATGTGTGCATCCTAGCTCTAAATTTTCAATATGAGCAAATTCAACTATACTCATATTGCTATGAAAAAAGTGGCAGGCGTCAAAATTTGTTGTCTTGATTTTCTCGATAATTACTCGTCGCATTGTATTTTCAGATTATATTTTATGAGGTACGTTGAAGGTACATTCCTCTGGTAAATATTAGATAACCATAAAATATCTATGACATTCATATCAGTATTCACCCGCCATTCTGACTGTCAGGACTGCGGCTCACTTTATAATTGTGATTGTTCTTGTTTCATGGAGGTACATTGAATTTAATTAAAGGTACATTTAAGTACATTGCTGGTACATTCCTTTCAGATATAAAATATTCATTTCTGCAACAATACACCCGCCATACTGACCCACACTTTTTTCTGGGTTCAAAATTTTTAGGTTATATTTTTATGATTTTCAATTTAATATTGTGGCGGTTTGGTAGGCGCTATAGAGTCAATATTCAGTATTCGTAGGTTTATATTCGGGAACATTTATTTGATGTATACTGTGCATCTCTAAGTAGTACAGAAAAAAAAATGACGTACGGGGCGTATACGCCCTGTACGTCATTTTTTGTTTTCCATTTTTTAGCCAAACCCGAGAGGTACACTTTTTTTCATTGAAGGTACTAAATAGAACAATTTGAGAACAACATCCTCACAAAGTTTCAACAAAATCTGAGACTAGTGACGTACAGGGCGTGTGACGCAGGGTACCGACCCCTGAGGGAATTGCCGGGGGCATTGTTATCAAATTGGTCCGACGACGGTTTACAGTTTAAATTCAACATTTTGGAATTTACTGTTCAAAAATTTGCAAATTCAACATTTTGGGCATTCAACATTTTGCAAATTCAACTTTTTGCAAATTCAACATTTTCCAAATTCAACATTTTGGGATTCAACCTTTTGAGAATTCAACATTTTGGGAATTCAACATTTTGCAAATTCAACATTACGGTCCGGAAGGGTAATTTTGAATCGTGAAAATATGAATGTAATTACACATTCGCAAACGTCAGTAGGTTTATTCAACAACCCGCGTCAGTGACGTTCAGAATAACATAAAACAAAATGGACGAATTTTCATTTATTTTCGCGCCCTCCGCTAACTTTTTTTTTATGTTTTTTAACTGCTAGTAACATAACGTTTTACTTTTAAAAGACAAATCGACAATCGATTTGTTTTTATAATTGTCATTTATATTTGTGTCCAGGAATAAATTTTATTTAAGTGTACACGTATGTGTACGGCGGGCGGTAATGGGAACTGCTAAACCCTTCGGGGAATTAAAAGTGATGTTTTGTAAGTAAAAAAAGTATATAGTAGTATAAGTTTATTATATTAAGTAAGAATATCTAATATTTTGTACTAATATAATACTTTGTATAACTCTTGTAATATTATAACGAAATTGTTTAATTTTAGGCGAGAAACTCTCCTCATATTAAAGACTTAGAATGACTATCTGAAATGGATCTGACAGTTTAATATTCAATTATTCAACGTCAAATTAAACTAAGCTTTGGTCTCATAACAATAGACTTTTATTTTATAACTGAAGTCCTTCTTCACCACCTCCGGATAAGTACTACTGTCTGCCAGAATATCAAACCAGGACTTATCCGGAGATGATAAAATTGTCATTGTGGTTACCTACCTGTAACATTTTATGAAAATATAATGATTAATTCGTTTACCAAGTGTTTTATTTTCAAGATGTGGAGAAGGTTCCATTGGTACTGCCCGGATTTGAACCCATGCCCTCAAGCACGAGGTCTTAGCCACTGTGCCACCACGACATTCTTTTCAATTCAGTCGCTGACAACGCTGAAGAAAAACACCGTTAACTCGTGGATTTCTAAAAGTAGCATCAATTTGAAATCGGCAACCCGCATTGTGCAATCGTCGTGATTAATGCTCGTGCATTCTCTGTATGAGAAGAAGCCTTTGCCCTGCAGGTATACCTACCAAGCTAAGCTAACTTTAGCTTCGTTCGCATATCTGAGTTTTTTTTACATACTTGCTTGTTACATAATATGTCCGTGACTACCGCAGGACCCCGACAGCAACCGCTTCCATATTTGGTAAATAATTACTACTCAATTGGTACCACTTAGTACCCGAACAACAAAATTGGTACCTTAGTAGTTTTCGAGAAAATCGACTTTGAAGGTGGTCCTGCGGTAGTCACGCTCCATTCAGCAGGACCACCATGAGCGCCGAAAACGGGGGCATGCTACAGCTATTCTAAGTATACAAATAATTACTACCCATAAATGTGATCCATTTCGTAAAAAAAACAGAACTTAATCATTTTTATTTATCGAGAAATCAACGATGATAACTTTCGCTCGCTCGTTCAGCAGGACCACGACTTTGAATGTTGATTCCAAGTTGGAGGAGCCTGCGACTTTCCTCAAACCTACATAGAAAATTACTACCCTGCAAGATAAAATTGATACCCAGAATTCACAACTAGTACTCCAGTAGGTTACGAGATATACCATGCCATTGGTGGGTTGGCGGTAGTCACGGTGTTAAATTTTCATTTCAAGATTTCCCTATTAAAAACTTAGTAAATTCTGCCCAAATTTATACAAAAATTACTACTCCTACAGAAGATAAAGCGACCAAAAATTCAGATACCTAAGTGTTGTATTTTAAGAGAAATTAGCTTTCATTACTTTTCCATACTAAATCTTCGCGTATAACCCGACCATATTAAGTTGTCAATGGTATTGAGTAGTACACTCGTGCAAAAAAGTTTATGGATGTCGTTTTAGTAAAAACAACAGTTCACAATCTATAATTTTTATACAAAATGTGTACCTAGGCACATAAAAAAAAAAAAAAAATTTTGTTACTCATGGCCTATAATACCTTAGTTAATGCCGTGGGTAGGTAGGTACTCTAATAATTATTTTTCTGTATTGTAAGTACCTACCTTCTGTATTTTTATATGAATACCATTAAAGAGCGATAGGTATTTCTTATTTATTTCTTTCCTAATAATTTACCATTGCTGCAAGCTTAAGTACCTACGTATTAAAAACCTAATTTACTGCAGTAACAATATGTTGCTAATAGCGTAAGTATAAAATGATTACTTATGTAATAGGTATGTATTTTTACAGTACCAGAAGTCGATTGTATGGTACAATTTGTATCAAATTTCCACTGACATTTCTTGTGGACCTTGGGTGTATTTTTAGTTAGGTACCTATTTAATACTCACATTGTTAGATCTAGGTTATGAATTAGTAATATAAATTTAGAGCTGAGAAACTTGGGGCTAATTGTTTTAAAGCTTTATAATATGTTTATGTTCAAGACTTTAGATGATTTTACTCTAATCCAAGTTTAATCTAAAAATAACAATCAGTTACTATATGAAATACGTACTTGTAAGTACATAATAATTATTTTAAGTTTTAATAAATATAGTTATTGTTATGCACGTTATCTAGATATACTTACATAAGTTTAGTCAAAAAACTTGAGTCAAGACCCGTTCAAACAGAGATCCACTGGCTTTATGTTATACTTCACACAAAGTTATCATGTATATTCATATTACAGGGCTCATTTTAAGTTCTACTCAGTTAAAATATCAAACAGCGACGACGATTTTTCGATCGTCGATTTTCTTCACATAATTTTGAATCTCATTCTATCTTGTCTATGGTCCAAAACTTTTTAAACTTTTTTGCACGAGTGTACTGCTCAATACCATTGACAACTTAATATGGTCGGGTTATACGCGAAGATTTAGTATGGAAAAGTAATGAAAGCTAATTTCTCTTAAAATACAACACTTGGGTATCTGAATTTTTGGTCGCTTTATCTTCTGTAGGAGTAGTAATTTTTGTATACATTTGGGCAGAATTTACTAAGTTTTTAATAGGGAAATCTTATAGTGAAAATTTAACACCGTGACTACCGCCACCCCACCAATGGCATGGTATATCTCGTAAACTACTGGAGTACTAGTTGTGAATTCTGGGTATCAATTTTATCTTGCAGGGTAGTAATTTTCTATGTAGGTTTGAGGAAAGTCGCAGGCTCCTCCAACTTGGAATCAACATTCAAAGTCGTGGTCCTGCTGAACGAGCGAGCGAAAGTTATCATCGTTGGTTTCTCGATAAATAAAAATGATTCAGTTCTGTTTTTTTTTACGAAATGGATCACATTTATGGGTAGTAATTATTTGTATACTTAGAATAGCTGTAGCATGCCCCCGTTTTCGGCGCTCATGGTGGTCCTGCTGAATGGAGCGTGACTACCGCAGGACCACCTTCAAAGTCGATTTTCTCGAAAACTACTAAGGTACCAATTTTGTTGTTCGGGTACTAAGTGGTACCAATTGAGTAGTAATTATTTACCAAATATGGAAGCGGTTGCTGTCGGGGTCCTGCGGTAGTCACGGACATTACATAATTTGCAAGAGGTCGTACTATTAAACGGTTCAACGCCATCATGACTCTGCTGAAAAAAAAAAAAACAAAAGACGTGAGGCAATCAGAGGATACATCTGGCTTTGGTCAGCCAGCTCGCGAATATGTATCCTCCGACTGCACAGCATGATTTTTTCCATGTTTACGACTTTTTAGTTCGCTTTTGAAGCAGTCGGGTTTTTTGATTTTGAAAATTCTTCTTTGTTTGAAAACGTATGTTCCGAAGAACTTCGAAGATATACAAATAACTCTTCAATAAATACCGGCAAATCTCTCGGGATTGCTGCAATCGCATGTCTGTTTATTGTTTATACCATTTCATAATATAAATTCACGCCAGAACGCTCTTAAAAAAGGACAAAGTGAAAAATAACTTTATTTTTGGAAGTCGGTGTCCATAACGCAAAAAATGGTACCTACGAAAGACCGACTTCCAATAATAAAGTTATTTTTCACTTTGTAGTTTTTTATTTGGAAGTCTGTAGTATTTTTTTTGCAATAAAGTTTTTTTTATACAATTTTAACGTAGCCTGTGACACTCGCAATGTTAAGACGAATCGATTGACGTAAGAATCATCAAAATCGGCCAACGCGTTTGGTCTCTAGAACGCGACATAGGAACAAACATACCTGATAAACACAATACCCTTCTTCGCGCCGTATCCCAGTAGTTCCATTCTCTAGTTCCATTATGGGACTACTGGGATTTTTTTCTCCCAGTAGTTCCATGGAACTAGAATACTTTTTCACCTTATCCCATTAGTTCCGGCAGTACAGTAAAAAGGGATAGTGTGTGGGTATATTCGCCCTGTACAGCTCCGTTTCTCTCTTCCAGTGGACACATGATGCTTTTGAAAAGTTAAGTGCAAGGCCCCTGTACACAATTCTGGAAAACTACCTCAGGTATGCAAGCTATGCATAACCTAAATTATTTTGGTCTGCAATAACTACCTTACAGATTCTCCAGGGATTTGACTTGACAGGTGTCTGGCGGACTGAGAGGGTTTCGGGGTGGCCTTTGAAGAGGTTCTTTGTGCTGATGGTTTTTTTTTATCATCTATAGGCTTGCGCTTGACCACTATCTCACCTGATGGTAAGCGATGATGTGGTCGACGGTGAAGCACGCTTGCCAAGAAAAAACCTATTCACTCATGACTTAAAGACCCCTAGATTGTAGCTATCGGGAAACACAGACTCCGGCAGGGAATACCACTCCTTACCTGTACGCATAATGAAAGTGTCCCCAAAACGTTTTGTGCGTATGGGTGGGATATCCACCATGTACCGATGACGCATCGCCGTACGTCTGGTAGTCCGATGATGGAACGGGCTGGGCGGAATCAGATCATGCAATTCCATCGCACACTCCCCGAAATGCAACCGATAAAAAACCGACAAGCTGGCAACTCGGCGACGATATTCAAGGCTCTGGAGCTTTGACTTGACCAGTGCCTCATTGCCGATGAGTCTCTTGGCCCGCTTTTCGATCGACTCGAGTGCATCAAGCTGGTATTTGGCAGATCCGTCCCAGAGATGAGAACAGTACTCCATGCATGATCGAACTTGCGCTTGATACAAGTTGAGCAGCTACTGGTAATCACCAAGGCGGGATTAGTACGGCAAAGTCACACATTCCCTGGTCTTATCCCCAAAAGTCCGACGACCTGCAGCCTAACTGTTTATGTGAATTCGGCAAGGCTATGGTTGTGACCGCCGTTAATCGGCCAATCATATAGACGGTAATCCACACCGCGTCTTCCATCCCGCATGTGATTGGTCGATTGATGGCAAAGTCATCTTTCAAACAAAAAAAACTAAATTAAAATCAGTTCATCCGTTTAGGAGCTACGATGCCACAGACAGATACACACTTCAAACATAATACATACCTCTTTTTCCGTCAGGGGTTACTATTGGCTAGGTAACCGTAACCACTGTCAAAGAAAGCCGAGACCGAGTTAAGGTTCCCCTAGTCGACGGCACGAACTATTTTGTGCGCGAAGTTAAAATGCATGCTATCTCATCCGACAACACGTGCGAAAGAGATAGATGCTGTGATGAGCAGTAAGAAGCTAGTTCGCGTACGAATTAGCACTTTTGCAAATTTGTATCGAAATGGATGATGATTTAGTACGAAAGCGAGCGCGCGAAATTTTATAAACAGACCTTTGGGAGTCTAGATATCATGAAAAAACGACTTAAAGTATATTTTCAAATTAAAATTATTCGCATTGTTGAATTACTAATCTATCCCTGTATGGAGGCTGTTTTGCAATTTTTCTTCTGCTTATGGTATTTATTTCCGCCCAAAGATGCGTTAAAATTAGTGTTGAAATATGCTTTCGACGCTCTTAACTTTCAAATATATTATTGTTTTACTTTTTTGTTTCCTTATAGGGCTAGATAATGATGAGACAAATTGATATCATTTTTTATTTTGAACGTACATCGTCAAACATTGGAGTAATCGCCAGATTACGTTTGTATGGTAGAATGATCGACTTGTGTAACCTTAATGTGCCAAGAGTTCAAAATGGAGTCAGTCACCTATCACCAGATCGTAGTAGCAAGAGTAGCTGACCTTGAACAATCGACCCATGTTCATTATTTAATTTTAAACGATAAGTTGACAAGTGTAGAACAAAGTCATTCTGTAAAATTATCTTATCGCAGTTCCTGAATCAGGTGATTCACTAAGTCATTAGGCCACACCTTTATGTAGATACCTAGAGATACTGTAAAAAGGTTTTTTTTACGAATGAATGAATGAACGGCGACTAACAACAAATTAGCACGGAAACTACCTACAAATTAGCCCATATTTATACTGTGCCGCAACTTCGCTTCGCCTATTGTGTCAAACTCGTCCAACAAAAAAATAAGGATTTTTTTACGCGCAACCATTCATTTTCAAAACTTAAAGTAGCTTACTCTTTTATAACATCAGCTATCTGCCAATGAAAATCTTGTCAAAATCAGTCACTGCAGTTAGGCGTCTGGCCACCTCTTTCTGGGCCGGCCGGCGGCACCGACCATCCTTTGACGCTCAATTTGTGGATGCCCAGCGGTCACTGTGCATGCGGCTGACGTCACCCCCCCATTTTTCCAGTTTTAAAGCACAGCGTGGTTTTTCTTATTCTGTTAGCTCTTTTTACGTCCAGAATGCACTCCGTTGCTCTTTGACAAACCCCAAGGCGGAACTTTTGAGACCAGCCGGGCGAGCACGACCTCTGTGATAGGCTTGAGTCACGCATTTTATCACGGTTTTTGCTACCAAACTGTGATAAAAATGTGCCAACATTTTTCCGTTAACAACCATTCCGTTTCGTTCTGTTATTTACAAATTCGAAACCGAAATATTTTGACAGTATAAGTTCGATTTGAAGACTACAAGTGGCCCAGTGGTATCCAACGGCCGCAACTTACAAGTTTTAGGTCGTGAGTTCGAACACGGGCAGGCGCTTTACTTTGTTTAAATTATTTCATCACCACTGCTCTAAAAACGGTGAAGGAAAACATCGTGCAAACCGGCATGACCTAGTACCAAAAATACGAAGAGGTGTGACATCCACCAACCCTCACTGGCCCCGCGTGATGGATTACGGCCCATTCTCTCTCACAGAGAGGAGGCCTGTGTCCCAGCAGTGGGAACATTAAAATGGCTGATGATGAAGAGGTTATGGTCACCCCCCTGTTCTGTAGATACCTAATTGCCATTGGGAGTGCAAACGAAAACAATATTTTATCGCAGTGTGTTTAAAAACCGGCCAAGTGCGAGTCGGACTTGCGCACTAAGGGTTCCATATCATTATCACAAAAAACGGCAAAAATTACGTTTGTTGTATGAGAGCCCCACTTAAATATATATTTTATTCTGTTTTTAGTATTTTTTGTTATAGCGGCAACAGAAATACATCATCACTGAAAATTTCAACTGTCTAGCTATGATGGTTCATGAGACACAGCCTGATGATAGAAAGGCGGACAAACGGGCGGGTAAAAACGGGACCTTATTACTAAGACGCCGCGATCCGTCTGTCTGTCTGTCTGTCCGTCTGTCACAGGCTGTATCTCATGAACCGTGATAGCTAGACAGCTGAAATTTTCACAGATGATGTATTTCTGTTGCCGCTATAACAACAAATACTAAAAATAGAATAAAATAAATATTTAAGTGGGCCTCTCAAACAAGAAACGTGATTTTTTGCCGTTTTTTGCGATAACGGTACGGCAGCCTAATTGTGTAAGTAAATTCGGCAAAGGAAACAATCTGTTTCTTTCCCAAAAACACACATATACACTCTGAAAACGAAAGAAGTTGAATAAAGATTCAACTTCTTTGTGTATGTGAGTGTTTTTGGGCAAGAAACAGATTCTGTCCTTTGCCGAATTTACTTACACAATTAGGCTGCGGAACCCTTCGTGCGCGAGTCCGACTCGCACTTGGCCGGTTTTTACCCTTTGGGTACGGAACCCTAAAAAGCATTTTCTCAAGTAGGTAAGAGCACCGTGAGTTAGGATTGGCAGAATACACAAATTTCGATGGGTTTTCGCTTAAGGGAGATCGGTGATCGCCCTTCAAAAGCGATTTTCTAAAATTGACAGATTATAAAAGTTTTGTAAGTGGGCAAACATAGTAGAATACACAACAACAACTGCTAACACCAATAGTATAGTCTGGTTATCGATGACTACATGCATTTATCATTATTTTATCATTTCAAAATTTACGATAGCAAAGATAGTCGGCAAATAACTTCGAAAATATTTAGTGTTCACTTGTTAACCGGTACACAAATACATTTAAGTCTTTATAGTTTTTGTATTTATTTACATTTATTCGAGTTTTAGTTACATTTAAATCAGTTTTTATATCATTTAATTAGTTTTAGTGAGTTTCGTTTTTAGTTTAGTGCAGTGATAAGTTCTTTTAGTGGCAAATCAGTTACGTAAACATATTTTTTATCTAGTGATAATAGGTTTATTGTTTTAGCAAAGTGCATAAAGATTAAGTGTGTGATTAGGAATATTTTCGGAAAAAGCATGGTTTTGTGATAGTGTAAGTATCTGTTAATCCTAACTGCATTTATCCATACATAATGTTAACTACTCGACTGACGATCATGAAAATTTGCTTAGGTACACGTTGTCAGGGATATAGGCGCCCAAGGGCAGATCCAGATGTTTTTTCTGGGAGGGGCACAAGGGGCAGAAGGGCAAAAAAAAAACAACAATAACTGATAGAAATAAACTTGAAGTATAATACTTCAAGTATGTATAGGAAGGTTTATAAAAGACAAGAGCTTCACTCATGTCCTTTCTGTTATTTTATTAATTAATTTGATTTGCTTCTAAGTATGTACTGTGATGAAATCTCCACAGTGCACAAAATACCGTCTGGAGGAGGCAAGTGCCCCCGTGCCCCCCCCCCCCTCCCCTTAAATCTGCCCTTGCTGTCGCCTTTCATAGAGAAACAAAGTACATAGATACTGTGCCCGAAAACCTACATAAACGCGAGCGAAACCGAGGGTAGAAGCTAGTTATGATAAAGATCTTGGATAGTAGTTAAGTTTCAGACAGATTCCCTCATCGACCTAGTCACAGTATAAATATACAAACAGTAAAGAAACTACCTACAAACGCTCGAAACGGCACACTTACACGAACATGCGAATCGACGAGACCCATAAGCAGCGTCCGCTGTGCTGTCAGTAGTGCGAGCCGCTTAGGGGTCTCGTCGATGCGCATGTTTCCGTACTATTCGTCCGTATTTATACTGTGACCTAGTGGTCGAAAACGAGCCGCGTTTAAACTCCGTGATACGTTCGATTCCAAGGCTGGTTTTAAGTTCATAAACAAATGAATTCTTTTGCCTGGAAACAAAAGTTATATAAGCTCGGCCTCCTTTATGAGACTTCAAGGAAACGAGGACTAATACAGGCGTGAAGTTACCTTTACTTCTAAGGTATAAATGAACAGACTTGGTCTATACTTAGAATAAATATATTAAGCACGCAGGAAGAGCTGTGGCTCCTCAAACACACCTCTCCAACTCGAGCCTGTAGAAATGCTCCCAGCGGGCCGTAAACTGCTATGGCCTACCTGGAAATCCCTAAATTGGTTACGAAGCCAAGTGGGCCGCTGTAGGTGTAACCTGGACTGATAGGGGTACTCCGTTCAGCCACAGTGCGACTGAGTGTGGAACCACACAGCACACCCTATCTGTTGCTCTGCTCCTTGTGCTTGTGCATGAACACCGGCACCATGAAAGACCTTTGCCAAGGTGAAAGTTTGTAGGGAAGCTCGTCATTTTACAAGGTTTTATTTAACTTGCTATGTATGTATGTACGTAAGTGTGTTCGGGTCAAATCTTGCAATTGAATTTTAAAGCAGTTATCCTCCACCGATTAAGATTAAATTTTGCATACACGTTTAGTATGGATGACAATGCATGGCTAGCTAAGTGATGTCATTCTAAATCCAATATGGCGCACGGCCCACGATGGCGGACCAGTTTTTTTTGTGCACTGCGTTGTTATGGGTAACAAATGAAAGGGTTTTTAGTATCCTTCTCAGCAAAAGGACACTAAAAATACTAAAAAAAAATATATTTGCCGATATCAACCCCATCGGGTACAAGCTTAAGTTTTCATGTAGTAGCATATGCAGGTGGCAGGCATCCAGACAGACTGAAATCTTCTGGTCTACCACATTGATCAGAAGAATTTCTAATCAATCTAAGGTAGATCTTGCTTCTGTATCCCTTTGATTGCCTTGTTGGTATCGCGGTCGCAAGTGCGACTGCTGAGCGTGTCCTCCTGGGTTCGAATCCCAGCAACCTTATTGAGTAATGAATTCTAAATGAGATGAAAGACGCGATGTGGATTTCCGTCTATGTAATTGGTCGATTTTTCATATACTTTTCCCTTTGCCTTGCCGAATTCATTACGCAATAAGGCTACATCCACCTAACCACGCAAACAAACGTTTCGTATAAAATCTCTTTGTACAATCGTTAACGCCTTCTATTTGTATGGTCTGACCACGTGACTTAAGGTTGAACTAGTTGACGGCACGAACTATTTTGTGCGCGGGGTTAAAATGCATGCTATCTTATCCGACAACACGTATGAAAGAAATAGATGCTGTGATGAGCAGTAAGAAGCTAGTTCGCATAGGAATTAGCACTTTTACAAATTTGTATCGAAATCGATGATGATTTAGGAAGAAAACGATCGCGCGAAACTTTATAAACAGACCTTTGGGAGTCTAGATAACATGAAAAAACTACTAAATGTATATTTACAAAATAACATTATTTGCATTGTTGAATTACTAATCTATCCCTGTATGGAAGCCGTTTTTCAATTTTCCTTCTTCTTATGGTATTTATTTCCGCCCAAAGATGCGTTAAAATTAGTGTTGAAATATGGAACTTTCGACGCTCATAACTTTCAAATATATTATTTTTTTACATTTTTGTTTCCATACAGGACTAGATAATGATGAGACAAATTGATATCATTTTTATTTTGAACGTACATCATAAAACAGTGGCGTAATCTCTAGACTACGTTTGTATGGAAGAATTTTCGACTAGTGTAGGTAACCTTAACGTTCAGATGTGTCATTCACATACATTGATTCGTTTTCTACTAGTGTTATCGATTGTATATTGTCAACACGCCTACAGCCTAGGTGCAGGCCGGCTAAAAAGTGATATTGAGTTTGTCTGGTCTGGAGGCCTATATTCATAGAGGAGCAAAAATGCCGTAAGCCTCAGGCTATAAGTAGGTACACCGACACTGATATCAGCTGGCTTGTCAGGACCTTACAAATCCCTATCATAATCAGCTGCAATTTGTTATCAACCTAAAAATTGTTGCTTTCGGATATTGGAATGCCTCGTTACCTCATTAATTAATAAACACTATTTACCCACCTGAGGTCCAGTTTTTTGATCCGTAGTTGATCTAACCAAAGGTTAATAAATATGCTAACCAATGGTATAAAATTTTGGTAAAACGCGTGTATTTATCAATTGTTGGCATCACTAGATGGTCAAATAGGTTGAAGAGTTTGACAATTTGTTAGATTGACAATTGATAATAAATAAAATAAATGTATTGAAAAAATATATGTTTATTTTAGCTGCAATATATATAAATTGTTATATATATACATACTCAATAATAATTTCAATTTTTATGCATCTGCCATCTCCACCGTGCCTCAGGCAAGTCCGCCTATGTACTTGTATGTTGCATGAAGTTTTAAATAAATAAATAATACGCATTTTACCAAAATGTGAAACCATTGCTTATCATATTTAACCATTGGCTGAGAACTACGGATATAAAGCTTGGCCTTAGTAAGAGGAATACTTACAGTAAAAATTGTTTATACATTTTTTTTTAACTAATATCCAAATAAAAACACTTCAAAGTGAAAAATAACTTCAATTTCGGAAGTCGGTGTTACTGTTTTAGTTTTTAAATTTTTTAACAGGTTTTATTTGGAAGTCAATTGTATTTTTTTGTAAAAATGGTTTTTATTTTTTAAACGTTTTTTTGCTTTTGGAGTCTAGATATCAAGAAAAACGACTAAATGTATATTTTTAAAATACAATTACTTTCATTGTTGAATTACTAATCTATCCGTGTATGGGGTTTTGCATTTTTCCATCTTCATGGTATTTATTTCCGCCCAAAGATGCGTTAAAATTAGTGTTGCAATATGGAACTTTCGACGCTCTTAACTTTGAAATATCTTTTATTTTACTTTTAGTTTCCATACAGGGCTATCTAATGATAAGACAAATTGATATATTTTTTTATTTTGAACGTACTTCGTCAAACAGTGGAGTATTCGCTAGGCTACGTTTGTTTGGAAGAATTTTCGACTAGTGTAACCATAAGAGAGTTGTTAACACCTGTCTACCAATGTACTCCAATATTTTAAAACGGTGTGAATAAAATGTAAAGGCAGTGTCGCTAAAACAATAAAAACAAACGTATGGCGGTAAGGGGATTCTTTGACCCTTTCACTTGGTATTCAGAAACGAGTTAATCTATATATATATAATCAATGCCACTTTTCGTTGACATTTTATAACTCAAGAACGGGCTCACCATTAAAAAAAAATTGTTTAGGCTTTATTCGGACTATTTAGCAGATGGTTTACGGGAAGAAAAAAAAATAATGAAAAAAATTGAAACTTAGGCTTGGGTAGGGTAGTGTAGGGTAGGGTAGTGTAGGGTAGGGTAGTGTAGCGTAGGGTAGGGTAGGGAAGGTAGTGTAGGGTAGGGTAGTGTAAGGTAGGCTAGTGTAGGGTCGGGTAGGGTAGGGTAGGTAGTGTAAGGTAGGGTAGATAAATGTTTGGTGTTTTTATGGCAAAACAAAGTTTGCCGGGTCAGCTAGTATCTCATAAACGCGTCGACCGATTTATAAATGGTTCTACGCCTGTGCCTTTCATTTGAGACCAACATTATCAAAATGTCTCAATTAACAAAATATCATGTTTTCAAGTTTCGTAATTATACTTTTTGGTACAAGTTATACAAGCACAAGCTCGTGGCTAAATAATAACAGCCGCACTGTTCGATCACCAAGGTTAAGCAACGCTTGACGAGGTCAGTCCGTGGATGGGTGACCATTTCAAAATACCGAGTTTCCTCCGTGCCTCGCAAAGCACGTTAAGCCGTTGGTCCCGGCTGTCATTTTAAAGATCTTTGACAGGCGTTACGGTTAGTCAGAAGCCTGAGATCTGACACCAGTCTTGCCAAGGGGTACCGTACCGTGTTACCCGTTACTGGGTTGTGGATAGGCAGATAGGCAGTCACTCCATGTAAATCACTGGTACTCAGCTGAATCCGGTGAGACTGGAAGCCGACCCCAATATGGTTGGGCAAGGCTAGGCAGATTGATTGGTACAAGTTGGAATAAAGACTTATATTTTTTTTGTTACAAAGGCGGTGCCTTATCGGTTCTTATGTCGGTAAAAAAAAACAACCAAGACTGGGAAAATCGTAGTGTAGGCTGATATGTTGTCTTACTTAACTAAATACCTAGTTTTCATACCCGTAGAGCAGCATGGGTCAATCTGGATAGCCTTAATCCAGTTGCGAGCCCAGGGGGGTAACCACAAGCTCTTAGAGTAAGGTTATTTTGAGATCGAGTAAGGGACAGATGTATCTGACTTGTATACATCTGTCACTTACTCGATCTCAAAATAACCTTACTCTAAGAGCTTGTGGTTACCCCCCTGGTTGGTCGGTGTAGGAAAAATCTGACCCATCTCAAACACAATGCCTGAGCGGGGGCCCCTTCGCCCCTCACCTCCTTGTTTACCCCTTGTGCCCAGTTGTCTGCTACTTTCAGGATCTAAACGTTCACAGTTTGGGAGAAAAAACCGTGATAAAATGCGTGACTCAAGCATAACACAGAGGCCGTGCTATGGCCAATGCTAATGGCCGGGTACAATTCGAAGTTTGAATTAAGCGATACGAAAATAAGAAGAAAGATTCTAACGTCTTCTAGTCTGTTAGGTTTATTTTAAGTCCTGAGATAATTTATTATATTAGTTATATTTATAATTATGTGCATAGTGTACATTGTCGATGTTCACTATGGCATGTTCTGCAACACGGCCCTATAGAACCAAAAATTCGAAGACATGTGGCATCCACCAAACCGTACAGGGCCGGCGTGGTGGATTGGATTGGCGTGGCGCATTCACTCCCACAGAGAGGAGGCCTGTGTCCCAGCAGTGAAAACATTAAGGCGGTAACCCGAGCAAAACGCCGCGGAAGCCGTTTTGGTGCTGTTTTTAGGAGCTATCTACTCTTTATTTAAAAAGAAATATCAATTAATAAAAATACATTAAATTTCCTACATAATATTGATTCTAAAAAGGTAGTTTTTTTTTTAAATGTTGTATATAATCTCCTTCCAAAAAAACATAAAATGAGAAATAATTATTGATATTATGCATCTCCTCGTAAAGTGTTCATTAATTACTTTTTGTACTAACACTAATTTATAGACATTTAATAAAGAACATTTTAATAGATTTTTTTTTTCAAAAGACCGAAATTCGATTTTATAAAGATTTTATTCTAAAATCTGGGCGTATTCACTACTGTAATTCATGCGCCACCAGTGCCGCTAGACCAATAGGAATGCTCATATCTCATGCCGATTTTTTGGTCAGGGTACCGTCTTAAGCGATACGAAAATAAGAAGACAGATTCTTAACATCTTCTTGTCTGTTAGGTTTATTTTAAGTTCAGAGATAATTTATTACATTAGTTATATTTATAATTATGTGCATAGTGTACATTGTCGATGTTCACTATGGCATGTTCTGCAACACGGCCCTATAGAACCAAAAATTCGAAGACATGTGGCATCCACCAAACCGTACTGGGCCGGCGTGGTGGATTGGATTGGCGTGGCGCATTTACTCCCACAGAGAGGAAGCCTGTGTCCCAGCAGTGGAAACATTAAGGCGGTACCCCGAGCAAAACGCCGCGGAAGCCGTTTTGGTGCTGTTTTTAGGAGCTATCTACTCTTTATTTAAAAAGAAATATCAATTAATAAAAATACATTTAAATTTCTACATAATATTGATTCTAAAAAGGTAGTTTTTTTTTTTATGTTGTATATATTTCACTAATCTACTTCCAAAAAAACATAAAAATGAGAAATAATTATTGATATTATGCATCTCCTAGTAAAGTGTTCATTAATTATTTTTTGTACTAACACTAATGTTAACTTTTAACAAAGAACATTTTTGTAGTTTTTTTTTTTCAAAAGACCGAAATTCGATTTTATAAAGATTTTATTCTAAAATCTGGGCGTATTCACTACTGTAATTCATGCGCCACCAGTGCCGCTAGACCAATAGGAATGCTCATATCTCAAGCCGATTTTTTGGTCAGGGTACCGTCTTAAAAGGCTGGATAGTGTATGAGTACATTGTACATAATTACAGTCATATCAAGTCCTCAAGTACTGCTGCTTATATCTACTTAAATACTTTTAACATGACATTCTCAATTTCTAGATAACATTAATATGCGATAAATTAATAATAATGATATCTTTATTATTATCAATGCGATAAATTTGATATCATTACGATGGAAGTGGAACATAGTAGGTTGTTAAAGTTTCTCAAGGAGAGCTGTGAAAACAAGTAAGTACATAAATAAATAATATTATTTTTGTAATTTAAATAATTTAAGTTAAATAGTAGTATTCAGCTACAACTATTTTGGATCGGCTTCCAACATAAATCTAACTATACTTCATAAAAGATAGGTTGATCTCTGCGACATATGTCAAACTGACGTGTAAGATCTACATTATTGTTAGCCGGTCAAGCGCAGCTGTCCCAGAGATCAATCTATCTTTAATGAAGTATAGTTAGATTGGAAGTTGGAAGCCGCCCCAAAATAGTTGGGTCGGCTTTCAACTTCGTAAAAGCTAGGCAGATGGCTTTCGAGAACTCTTTGTAAAAGAACACGTCCGGGGAAGTACTTACTACTACCATGCATATTTTGCCGCCAAGCGTTGCTGTGTTCCGTTATAAATAGTTACTTCGTTCCGGTTTGAGGGGTTTGTGTGCGGGTGTAGTTACATTACAGGCAATTTCAGCTTACGCTTTCTCTCACTGTGATATCAACGCTCCTGAAATACCTTAGGATTTTTTGTTTTTCTTTCTTACTCTTCCGCTGTTCTTTTCTGAATATTTTTTTTTCGTTGGCCTTAGCCACTGCGAGGTTCCGGGCGGGCGGCATATATTTGCGAGAGGCCCTTGTCCTTTTTGCAATGTTGTTAATTTACCAAGTTTATTTTACTGTTACGAATAACTGATTGTTAAGAATAAAATAATGGTTTTCAATTGCAAGCTTTATGGGTTGTCGCGCGAGGCCCCTGCAAGAGCGAGGCCCCGGGTGATTGCACTGCTCGCCACCCTCTAAGGCCGCCACTGGTTTTGGGATCCAAGTCGGTTGAAACGTTTCGCCGGGCGCGGGACTTTTTGAAAGTTGAGTTCTCTACGTCGAAAAAGTGATTTTGGATTTTTCTTTTAGAAAATCTAAAAGAATTGGAAGCCTCAAGTTCGGACGTTAGTACCAGGTTTATTTGTGGGAATATTCTTTCTTCTATTCTTTTGTGTCCAGCAGTGGATTTGATGTACCTAAGGTGATGATGTTAATAGATATGAATCGCTAAGCCAAGAGACCTAGGTAGTTTATAAGTAAATTAATTTTATGCTATCTGCCCCTTGTAACTAATAATGACATTTCAGATCAAAAATGGCGGAAGCACCAGAAATACCAGTAATACAGATTCAAAAAGAATATCATAATCCACCAAATGTAGAAGCAGCGGTACCAGAGACGCAGAAAATCCGGGAATACGACGGGAAAAATAACAGTTCCGAAAACGTAACAAATGTTGAGTTCGAGTACTCTCCTGTCGTAAATGTTAACGGTTCTGAAATAACAATATCAGGTGCAGACGAAGTCAAAAATAATCACACCGAAGGTATGAATTTCACGTTCACACCTGTCTTTAATGTTACTATGAATAATAACTTATCGGGCATAAAAATAATTGGTGCTGAGGAAAACAAAAATAACAGTTCCGAAATAAAAATTACAGATGCTGAGGAGCACAATAAAACCACTTCCGAAAAAGCAGCAAGTCCAGGGGCTGAAAATAACAGCTCCGAAATAAAAATAACAGGTGCGGATTTCTCGTACTCGCCCGTTATTACTGTTACTAAAAAGGAATCTGCGTTCACTAAAGGAGACATTAAGTTACAGAAAGTAACTGTCACTGAAGATATCGCGGTGAGTTACAGACATTTGTTCAAAAAAGACGTTACTCCTGGTAAGACTGTCGTTACGAGTGTGCAGAAACTTGAATATAAGTATTGAAAGTGGTATTGCGTTTTATTTTGCCAAAAAACAGGGGTCACCAAATGGCGGTAAGCGGTCCGAATCCGGATCGCCGCACCACCGCCAATTTATTTTCAAACAGTAAAATGTACTTCACTTGTGTTACTTGAATACGAAAATAGAGAGAATATCGTCGAAATCCAGAGTGAAAAAAATTGAATTATTTAACATTAATATTTGAAAAGAATCTGGGTACTTATGTACTTTCGTTGATTACATTTGTTTATTTAGATTTATTATTTAATTAAATAATATTCAGGTGTCCATTCGCTTCATTCCTTTTTTATAATCTATAGGCTCGCCTTTGACCACTATCTCGCCTGACGGTAAGCGATGATGTGGTCGACGGTGAATCACGCTTGGCTAGAAGTAACCTATTCACTCTTGACTTAAAGACCCCAAGGTTGTAGCCATCAGGGAACAAAGACTACGCTAGGGAGTGCCACTCCTTAGCTGTGCACACCATGAAAGTATTAGCATAACTTGGATGGATGTTTGTTACTCAAGAGCGGCTAAACGGATCTGCGTGAAATTTTACGCAGAGACATAGTCTGGAATAGCGCATAATAGTATAATGCTCCCTCGGGGTGATAAAACACTTTTCACCCGGGTGAAGCCGCAGACAGAAGTTAGGTAGAAATAAATAAGACAGGGAAGATACAGAGCTGAGAATGGGTTGTAGGTATAATGTTGTTAAACTTGGGAGGCAGGGCCGTCTTAACCCTTCCGGGGGCCCCTGGGCACGCCGAGTTCGGGGAAAAGGGCCCCGGAAAACTGAAAAGCGGCCACAGGTAGTAGGGCCCCGAAGTCAAATTATTAGGTATGCTTCGTGCATCCAGCATAATACCTAAGTTTATTTTCCACGCGAGACCTCTAATATTTGAAGTAGGTATATGTTGTCAAGATAATCCTATCAAAAATGGCTCGTAATATGAAATGCATGGAATACTTGGATTGGATACTTGAATACTTGGTGGATCATCGTATTTTAAGCGGATTTTTTTTGACATCCATTGCAGCTTATTACATTATTTTGGTATTTTGTTTCTTTTTTTACTTAGTTTGGGGGCCCTATTGTGCTCTTGTGTGTAAAGACGGAACTGGGGAGATACCTATGTCCAGCCGAGAGCGTCGCCAGCCGATGGATCAGTGGGGGGGGGGGAGGGCGCAAGTTGTTAAATGGAGGATGGAAAAAGTATGAATTTTAAATACGGTACAGTCAAAAGCATATTAAACTGGTAGTACGAGTCTTACCCCAACGGCGATTGTTATAAGAACGACGGTATAAAGTCCAATTTGTAACATTCCAAGAGCTCAATCATCTGGGGTTTTGGGTAAACTTCTCGACCACTTATTTATGTAAATCTTAAAAGTTTTCATTAATAAGTTTTCTGTGCACATTCATCATGTCGGGACCATTGAGGCGATTTTCCCCCATAGTACTTCTTAACCAGGTTTTTAGTCTCCTGAGGCTGCTTAATGATTGATTTTGGTAGACCGACCAAAATTTTCAACGCTTTCAGTACTCTTTTAGGACATCAACTAATGGCTAGATTTGTTGGGTTGGGTTTACTTTGATTTCCTTCCATTTGGCTACCAATTTTTTGATCTCTGGGGGGGGGACTGCCCCTATCTCCCCCCATCCCCCTTGGTGACGCCCTTGCGTCCAGCAGTGGCTGAGTAATCAACAGGACATTTATAAATATGACATGCACCATAAATGACTAAGCCTAGTAATCTTGATTGTAGGCAAACTCTGAAGAGGTCTTTTGAAGATAACACAAGAACGCATAATGGATAGATAAGTGAATATCGTAAATAAAGTAAAAAGCAAGCCCGTTTTCCGAAGGCGCGACGCGATTCGTATAAATCACATCGATAAGAGTTCTTTACTAAGCGAAATTGCAAGTAATGCTAGTATGTTGAAATGGACACAATGCAATGCAATTCGTTCGACCGATTTGCGTATACGGCAAAGCGGATCTGTAAAATGGACCTCTGTGTGAACGAGCACTTAAGTAGGTATATAAACTCAACGTCAAAATATTTATTTCAATGCGGGCTCTTACACAAAAAATCCGTATTTCCAGGATTGTTTTTAAAGGATCCGTCTTTACTGGAGATGATGTTCTCACCACATTTACAGTACCTTTTTAACGGATCCTTCGCTACTGGGGGTAATGGTACGCCAAGCGTGGCTTCGATCCGATAAAGCGGAGCAGTAATTTAATACTGTTGTGTGTGTGAACTCGCTCATACTACTACCTACGCCATTGACGAATAAAAACGGACCACTGTGCGAACGAGCACTTAGGCATGATTTTTCAATTGCCGAATCTCAAATCTCAAAAATCTCAATCTCTGAAGATTAATTAAATATGTCGGTTTGGAATATTTTCTACTAGCTTTTGCCCGTGTAAAAAGTGTTTTGTCATCCCAAGGGAATCACTGCCAGGATTTAAAAAATATCCTGTGTCATTCTCAGGGCCCAAACTATCATCATACCAAATTTCAACTAAATCGGTTCAGCGGTTTAAGCGCCAAAAGGTAACAGACAGACAGAATTACTTTCGCATTTAGGTAAGGAAGGTAGGAGTAGTAGTACGAAGCTGTCAAACCGTAGTATAATTTTAAATATAAAAGAAAGAAAAAAAAGAAAAGAAAAATATTTATTTGTGACCCGCACAGGAGACACGAGAAAATAAGCATACACTTAAACAATAATAAAAAATAAAAAAAACCCTGTGCGAGACCAAAAAGGCTCCTATCTCAAAAAAAAAAAAAAAAAAAAAAAAAAGTTATCTGCTATCAACAATCTGACAAATCAGACTTTTTTAAATCAGCCCTTAAAACATTTAACCTTTGAATACATTTTGCCAATAAAGGAAGTGGATCAGTCAGAAAAATGAAGCTAGTTGCACATTACAAACCGTAGAACTCTATGGAGAAGAATGTGCAGGAATCTCCATACTATGGACATTATTTTAAATCATTCTGCCTACCTTTTTCTCAACTGTGTTGTGGTCAGCATCCAGTCTAACTGGATGCAGCTGTGTACCAGTATTTTTACCTGGAGCAACTGCCTATCTGACTTCCACAACAGTGGCGTAGCAATATACGGACAGAAAAACACCAGTGTATGCTTGTTTCCTGGACCTTTCCAAGGCTTTCGACCTAGTTTCATATAAGGTATTATGGGGGAAGCTTCGGGAGGAGGGAGTTCCTGATGCATTGGTGTCAATATTATCCATCTGGTATGACAAGCAGAGGAACTTTGTGAAATGGTCCAATGCATTGTCGGATCCGTACAAACTCGAATGTGGTGTTAGGCAGGGAGGTCTTACTTCCCCGAGATTGTTTAATATTTATGTTAACAACTTGCTTGTTGAGCTCAGCAGCACTCATGTCGGTTGCCATATTGACGGAGTTAGTTTAAATAACTTAAGTTACGCAGACGATATGGTGCTGCTGGGCCCCACAATCGGAGGGATTAGGAAATTACTCACCATTTGTGAAAGATACGCCGTGCAGCATGGGCTCAGGTATAATTCTGCAAAGAGTGAGCTGTTGGTGTTTAGAGGAAGAAATAAAAGTCCCTCAAATGTCCCGCCCGTGGTACTCAGCGGCTCACCTTTGCGTAGAGTAGCACAATTTAAATATTTGGGCCATATTGTTACGGAGGATCTTAAAGATGACTTAGATATGGAGAGAGAGCGCAGGGCGATGGCTGTGAGGGGTAACATGTTGGCACGCAGGTTTGCTGGTTGTTCAGTACCGGTTAAAATAACACTTTGCGTTTTGTCAAATATTCTACACCAGCGGTCTGTGGGCTAATCATACCCAAAAAGCAGACAGCGCACTGCGCATTCAATACAATAATGCCTTCAGGGCGCTGTTGAAGCTTCCGCCGTACTGTAGTGCGTCAGGGATGTTCGCTGATGCGCATGCGGACGATTATTTCGCGATCATGCGCAAAAAAGTGGCATCAGTGTTGCGCAGGGTGAGGGGGAGCAGCAATAGAGTTCTGAAGGTCTTTTCAGACAGGGTAGAAGGGCCTACAATGGATAGGTTTGTCAAGCTACATGTCAGACATGGGACTTGACAAATCTTCCTCTAAGTGGGGGCTGTGTTTGTCTGTGTTTTCATGTGTGCTTAAGTGTTACTACTAACATAGTTGTTTAAGTTTTACTAACATGCTATGGGCCTTCGACGCCTGAAAATAAACGATTTTTATTTTTATTTTTTTTTATTAATATCCTATATGGAACCTGTTTCAAAATATTTTTGGGGCCCCTTTTTATCCGACTGCAGCAAAGAGATAACTTAAACGGTCTTGAGGAACTCGGATGTTGAACAGTGAATCTAGCTTTATAATGAGATACTTCTAACTGGAATAGGTTAAGTTCTCATTACGATTTTACTAAAAGAATGTAATCACAAAAAATAATTTGAGATTAAGGATAACATTTTAGGAACTTTTGATTTCACACGTTGGGGTCCCTGAATCTTGGGGTCCCCTTATCGTACTTTATATATATTTTTTTTTTATTATTGATAGGCTCGCGCTTGGCCACTATCACACCTGATGGTAAGCGATGATGTGGTCGACGATGTAGCACGCTTGCCTAGTAAAACCCTATTCACTCTTGACTTAAAGACTACCAGGTTGTAGCTATCAGGAAACACAAACACGGCTCGTTGATACAGCTGATACCGCGGCAGCTACGCCCCTGCTCCACAACCTAGTAGAAAACTGGATAATAAACACGTAGTCCAGTCTAGTGGCAAGACTGGTGTCTGATTTTCTGGTTTCTGATTCTCCGTAACGACTATCAAAGATGTTCAAATAACATCTGGGTTCAACGGCTTGACGTGCTATCCGAAGCATGAAGGTCTCAGTATGTACTGGATTGTCACCTAGGATAGGATAGATTAGAGGGGTCCCTTTTCC
Organism: Orthosia gothica; assembly: GCA_949775005.1. NCBI lineage: Eukaryota > Metazoa > Arthropoda > Insecta > Lepidoptera > Noctuidae > Orthosia > Orthosia gothica. Next base: position 8,012,350 of record OX459061.1, on the reverse strand, counting down.
ACACATAGACTTCCATTTGGTCCGTTGTGCGTGCAGGTCTCCTCTCTGTGAGAGGGAATGGGCCGCAATCCATAACGCGGGCCCCGTGTGGGTTGGTGGATGTTCACTTTGAATTTTTGGTTTTAAGTCATGCCGGTTCCTCACGATGTTTTCGTTCATCGTCTTGAGAGCAGTGGTGATGAAAAAATTTACACAAAGTAAAGCGCCTGCCTGGATTCGAAACCACGATCTACAACTTGTAAGTCGCGGCCGGTACCACTGGGCCACCACTGCTCTGATGGACACCTGCCCATGGACTGACCTTGACAAGCGTTGCCTAACCTCAAAGGTCGGGTGTGGCAGTTATTATTTAGCAACGGGAGCTCTTTTAAATCAAATGCATAAAATTCTTTTGATGCATATTAGGACCAGTAGTTCTAGGCCTAGGTTCTCGGTTGGGCTAAGTGTTTTTCGACAGCGACCACACAGCCCCTAGACGCCAAATAACAGGCGAGCGATGTCTGTCAACACATATGACTAAATTATCTTATACAGGTAATACAGGACGCCACGCGACAATTTCGAATTAGTAGCGACCACTTACCTTCCTGGTTTTATTTAAACCTGTCCCATCCTTAAGGCGGTACTCCGAGCAAAACGCCGCGCAAGCCGTTTTTGTTCTGTTTTTAGGAGCTATCTACTCGTTATTTAAAAAGAAATATCAATTAATAAAAATACATTAAAATTCTACATAATATTGATTCTAAAATGGTAGATTTAGTTTTTTTTATCTGTTGTATATATTTCACTAATCTCCTTCCAAAAAAACATAAAAATGCGAAATAATTATTGATAGAATGCATCTCCTCGTAAAGTGTTCATTAATTATTTTTGTACTAAGACTAATGGATAGACAATTTAATAACGAAAATTTTTGTAGAATTATTTTTTTCAAAAGACCCAAATTCGATTTTATAAAGATTTTATTCTAAAATCTGGGCGTATTCACTACTGTAATTCATGCGCCACCAGTGCCGCTAGACCAATAGGAATGCTCAAATCTCATGGCGATTTTTTGGTCAGCGTACCGTCTTAATCAGGCGTATGACCTTGGTAAGGTTCCAATCAGAGCGCAGTCGTCCCGTTCCTCATACCTCAACTAGTTGACTGGATTGTTTTGATGAATTAGATCAAGCATTAGGCGTTTAGTGGCTATGTGGTCGATGGTTTTCGATTAGGACATTGTCAGTACCTGTCCAAAGGCAGAATTAATGTCCTTTTTGAAAATCGGATTCGAGCTAGGTGTACTACATCAGCGATCCCACTGGTACTAGATAGATAGATCGAAATTGAAAGGAATATTTGAGTATCGAGCAAAATGCGCTGTAATTGGAGCTACCTATTTCAAACAGTACAGTACTTACCAATTATTACTTAAATTATTTATTTTTATATGCCATCGGCAGATGGATTGGAAAGGTTCTGGATCGGTAAAAACCCCGGGTGATTCACTTGATTCGAAAAACCACCAGCAGTCTAATTGTGTAAGTGAATTCGGCAAAGGAAACAATCTGTTTCTTTCCCAAAATCGACTTTTCGTATTGCTTTAAGTCGTTTTTGGGAAAAAACTGCAGTAGATGGGATGATGCTTGGCCTATGTCCATTGATAGTCAGTCAATAGTCACAATACTCGTAAGAGTTGTCGAAACAGTCTGCTCTCAAAACGGTGATGGAAAACATCGTGATGAAACCGGCATGACCTAGAAGGAAAAATTCAAAAACACTTACCCGCACTGGGTCCGCTTGGTGGATTACGGCTGATTCCCTCTCACAGAGAGGAGGCCTGTGTCCCAGAAGTGGGAACATTAAAATGTTGATGATGATGAGTGACAACAGTCTTACGGCCGAAATTTTCATAACCTAACCTTACAAACCACAATCCCATTATAATTCAGTTTTAATTATTTTCAGGAAGAAGCATCAGAAAATGGTGGCCACAGAATATCACGCGAAGTTGAAATCTTGACGCAGACAAACGGACAGCCGGACAGTATAACTGTAGAGACAAGTCAGAGAAGAACAGAAGAGAAAGTTACAGAGAAGATGGAAGGCGAAGGTGAGCTATTAAAGATGCCTACAAATTAAAATCACCTAGCCAAAACCGTCTCCCTAATGATTTCGGATTCATCTGGGAAAAAATCATTCATATGTCCGCTGCTGATCAGCTGATCCGATGAGTATATGGAAATTTAAAAAAATAGTTTCGCCCATTTTGAGAGGAGCTCGTGGCTAAATAATAACAGCCGCACGGGTCGATCTTCAAGGTTAAGCAACGCTTGCCAAGGTCGGTCCGTGGACGTATGACCATTTCAACATACCGAGTTTTATCCGTGCCTCGGAAGGCACCTTAAGCCGTTGGTCCCGGCTGTCATTTGAAGATCTTTGACAGTCGTTACGGGTAGTCAGAAGCTTGAGATCTGACACCAGTCTTGCCAAGGGGTACCGTGTTACCCAGTTATTGGGTTGTGGAGGTCAGATAGGCAGTCGCTCCATGTAAAACACTGGTACTCAGCTGAATCCGGTAAGACTGGAAGCCGACCCAACAACAATTGGGAAAAAAGGCTAGGCAGATGATGAGTACCGCCCATTTTGAAAAAAAGATATCATAAAGACAGACTCGCGAGGTCTGCAGCTCACAGGCCACTAGTATTAAATGTTGGAACAAAAAGTTTGCAAGATGCCATACCAATCATAATAGGTACCAGTAAGTATCCCAGTTTTTTTTTTTGGGTCTTTGGGGGCATGTGGAACAGGGTGTAAAGTCCCACAAACCTCCATAGAAAAGGGAGGATCCTCCGTCCAGACGGGTGTTGTGTCTGGTCCGGGCAACTGCCCAACGGTTGTTTGTCGGACTGTTGTATGTGTTCTAATCGCGCCGAAAACTTTACTTGCGCGATGCAGGATTTGTGTGACGTCATGTCATTAGTTCGTAAGTGGCGGCGTCGGTGCCGCTACATCACTCCCCTCCGGAGACCGGAGGTCGATAGCAGGTTGAGTCGTCCGTAGGTACATCTTGTGATGCGTGCCAGGCCAGTGGAAGGTTGGTTCCAGTGAGTCGGAACCGGAAGTCGCAGAGTTCGCGGTGAGTCGGAACTGTCTGCGGTTGTGCCCCAGTGAGTCGGGGTGATGATATCCCAGTGAGTCGGGATAGAGTTGCTGGCTCCAATGGGTCGGAGCGGTGATGATGTCCCAGTGAGTCGGGACAGTGGTGCTGGCTCCAGTAGGTCGGAGCGGTGATGAAAGAAGCTGAGGGTGCTGACCAGGAATGCGCGTCCGCTGCATGCTGGTGGTCAGGATACCCCCGTAGTAGGTACTGGCTGGCTGTGTGACTCGCTGCTGGAAAGCTTGAGGAAGTGATGATGACGTCACGATGAAGTAGCTCTGCACGAAGGCTGCGCTGATGTTCATGTTCGAGGTCACCAGTTTGGGGGCATGTGGAACAGGGTGTAAAGTCCCACAAACCTCCATAGAAAAGGGAGGATCCTCCGACCAGACGGGTGTTGTGTCTGGTCCGGGCAACTGCCCAACGGTTGTTTGTCGGACTGTTGTATGTGTTCTAATCGCGCCGAAAACTTTACTTGCGCGATGCAGGATTTGTGTGACGTCATGTCATTAGTTCGTAAGTGGCGGCGTCGGTGCCGCTACAGGTCAATCCCACCGCACTATTCCCAAACCACTGCAACTCCTGAAAGCCAGAACCAACAATGGCGACCACCAGAAAAGCGCCGAGGCAATGAAGCTCGACGAAGTCCTGGAGAATGAATTATATGAAGTTTTGCCAGCATAAAAGTATACCAACCAGCTATTATACTTACTAAGAATCTCTTTTTATTTTCAGAAAAGAGTACAGATGAGAAAAAATCAAAGATCCCCATGTTGAGATTGAGACAGGCAGTTGAAAGAGTGAAGAAAGAAAGGCAAGCTCAAAAAGAAAGAGGACAACAAGTAAGTTAATTTTGCTATCAAGTAAACATCATCATCATTTCAGCCGAAAGACGTCCACTGCTGGACATAGGCAACCCCAAGTGTCGCCACATTGACCGGTCCCGTGCGTCTCGCATCTAGCGGATTGCCGCAACCCTAACCAGGTCATCGGTCAACAAAATAAAAAACCAGCCAGGTGTGTTTTGTACTTCGCATATTTAGGGTTCCGTACCAATTTACCAAACCGCAAAATCAAGTTGGTTGTAATACGAAAAATTAAGGAATTTCAAAGAAAAAATCTGATTTATCAACATATTGGTGTCATAGGTCAATAGGAAGCTAAAAAAGAAGCGGAAGAAAAATTGTAAAAAAAAACTGACTTTGGTGGCTTCTCTTTCCTTTGTTTTTCAATATTTTTTGAAACTTAATTACAGTATTTATCTACTCAACAAGTTCTAAACAACGATACCCCACTCTATAGGGTATGTCAACATTTTGCACGCCCCTCTTTATTTGTACCCCTTAAAAATATTTTTTGACAATTCGTATGGCTTTGTGTCAACAAGATGAAGTATACTACTTTAGTTTGAAAAATTTAAGACTGTAACTCCAACCGTGGCTGTAAAGCCTGGGTGACAGACGACGAACAGACAAACAGACACGTGAACGTGAGTGGCAATAGAGCTCCGTTTGGACCCTTTGGGTACGGAACCCTTAAAAATAATGCGTCTCTGGTATTCATAAAAGCTTGTACCTCCATTATTCAGACTATAGCGCCGTACTTAGCTTTGATTTTCAATTTGTGTGTGGATCAAGGAGTCTTTCCGGATCTAATGAAATATAGTAAGGTTACACCACTTTTTAAGTCCGGGGACAGTAAAGACACAAATAATTATAGACCAGTGTCCGTGTTGCCGGTTTTCAGCATGGTTTCAGCATGAGTTATTTTGACCGAGTATTAAAAAGACTTACTTTTAATACGAATGGTCACTTTAAAATCAACTTTAAAATACAGAAGGCTAAAGTCGATACTTGAGTTGGTGGCGACTGATTGAAATCATATGAGTTAAGAACTCAGGTATATTACCATCAACTGAGAAATTGTTAATGAAAAATCCACTAATGGTTTCCGTAGCCATAGCGATCAGGACTTTGGGCACCACGCTGACCAGTCGTGCTTACAACTACTACTACTACTTGCTTATGGTTGTATTATATTGTATTATATAGTCTTTTCCATATTCAAATCTAATCTGCCTTTCATATGTTTTCAGCCTCGCAGATCATCCATACCAAGACTAACTAAGGATGCCAAAAAAGTCACCGTCAAGCGAGATACCTCCCTCAATTTCACACCACAAGTAGACGACGAATTCGACAAGCTCTACGAAGAAATAGTCGATAGCAAACAGAAAGATGTCGAAGAGAAACTACCATCAGTTACTATGGAAGACCCAGAAAAAATTGAGACTAAATTCGAAGAAATTATCCACGCATATGACGAAGATGAACATGAAAAGCAAACTGTTTCCAGAGTATCGAAAATACCTGCTTTAAGACGAAAAGATGAAGTCGGATCAAGTAGACTTGGGGCGTTAATTGATAGGGCTAAAGAAAAGACTACAGTAACTGAAACTAAACTCAGAGATGGTGGATTTAAAGTGACAGCATCTACCATTAGGACGAAAAGATTTTCAAGAGGTAACAGCAGAGATTTAAGTAGTGAACAGCAAATTGAAGTTACAGAAACTATTGATATTAGGGAAAGTGGGGATAATGATGTATTTGTCAAGGAAACTGTTGTGAAAACTGCACCTGCAAAACCCGAGAGGAATTTCCGTAATATAACTAAACGTGTGGTGGCTGATAATAAAGCAGGAACTATTGAAATAAAAGAAAATATTGAAGAAACACAAACCGTTGTTAAAGAAAATTTAGACAAAAAAGATGGTACAATGAATAAAACTAAAAGATTTAATCGCACTGTGAGTAAAGAGACAAGGGAGAGAAATCTGAATAGAGAATTGAGTAAGAATTTGGAAGATATTAGACGAGAGTATAGAAATAAAATTGAAGATTCAAGAATAGATCCAGAATTTAATGACTTTGATAGTCACGTGATTACTAAACAAACTATTGTTAAAGAAAATGCTGAAGCAAAACCAGTGAAAACTGAAAAAATAATTCGTGGTGTGTCCAAAGAAATAAATGAAGATGGTCAAAATATTAACAGTACAGAGACTGTGACGGTTGAAGAACTTGACGATGGTGGCACTCGCACAATAACTACTAAAACAACTGAAAGTCTGTTAATAGGAACACCAGTCGTTACTGAGAAGATAATTCGCAATATCAGCCGCGAAATAAGTAATGACAGTCAAAATAGCATCAAAGGTGTCACAACTATTGAAGAGACAACAGATGAAGGTGGTAAGAAAATCACTACATACGTTAGAGAAAATGCTACAGGAATTCCAGTTAAAACTGAAAGATTTACAAGAGGTATAAGCAGAGAAATGGGAAATATTAAACAGAGAAGCAGTAGTAAAGAAACCGTTACAGCTGTAGAAAATTCAAGCCCTGGAACAAAAGTACTTAAAGAAACTATGAAGACTGAGCAGATAGATAAAGAAGGTGCGAAAGGTATACCAGTTTATACTAAAGTCACTCGGAGTTTCTCTAAAGGTAAGATACAAAATGTGGAAATGAGTAGGACGATTGAATGGAAACCTGCAGATGAAGTCAAAACTAAAAACTTTTCGCGAAGCGTCAGTGAGAAAGTTACAAAAAAAGAACTCAAAGATGTTGGTAAATGGAAATATGAAGCACCAGTCGCTATTAGTGAAGTAACTGATGTAAATGATAAACCTACTGATAAAATTGATATTATTAATACACAAAATAACAAACCAAAAGACCCAGTCTTAGAAAGTAAAATAAAAGATAAAGTCAAAGATGTCGCCAGTAAAATAACAACTAAAAAGGTAACAGAATACAAATCTGAAGAACAAGTTACTAACGTAGAGAAAACTACGTATACTCTGAGTAGTAATATTGATTTGACTGTAGACAGAGATTTTAAGGCTTCTAGAGAAATTGGAACACAAATGAGTATCGATGGCAAACCAGTTGATAGGAATTTCAAGTTTGTCAAAGAGTTTGGTACCCAAATGAGCATAGAAGCTAAATCTTTTGATTCTCCATTTGATAAAGATTTCAAATTAGCTAAAGACAGAAATTTGGCAAGTAGAACTACTGGTTCATCTATAGATGAAGATTCTAAGACCAAAGAGTTTGGTACACAAATGAGTACGGTTGAAAAAACTGTCGTTTCAAGTATTGATGGAGAATCAAAGGCATCTAGAGAGTTTGGTACTCAGATGAGTGTAGTAGGTAAAATTGTTGATAAAGACTTCAAGGTATCTAAAGAAATTGGTACTCAAATGAGCTTAGATGGTACCAAACCGATACAAAAATATGATTCCGATAAACTCAGAAAAGAAAACTCCATTATAACGGGCACTACTGAAAAGAGCGCGATAGAAAATAGAAATTTATCAAGTCAAGACAAGGACAGTGATATAGTAGAAGTCACGATACTCAAAGGCAACGTGAGTAGGCTGAAAGATAAGATAGCAAAAGATACTGTGGTTGTTTCAAAGAAAGATACTGAGGAGGATCTTCCTAAAAAGAAGTCTGTTTTATCAAAAATCGCAATTTTTGAGGTAAGTTTAACAAGATTTAAATCTGTAATAAGACTAAACCCGCGCATTCTCAAACGATACTTATGTATGCGATTTTTATAGGTATTTATGCTGCTACGTCATAAAAAAATACAATCATAATTAGCAACAACATGATTTACGACCTGATACTTGAATTGACAGAGACTTGAGACCTAAAGACCATAGTTATATCTTATTCTGATGTATATATAAATTACTAACATTGTCAATGATATTATTTAAGCAAAAAAGTAATACTAATTTTTATTGCAGCGCCTTGAAGACCCAACGGAAGTAATAGAAGCACCAACACGCAGAATAAAATGCAAATACGTACCACCGAACCTAAACCGGACAAATAGTGCTGACAGACCCAAGATAGTAGATGAACTGCTGAAAGAGCAAACACAAACTGAACCTTTTGAAGATACTAGCAAGGTAGAAATTGGTGAGAATTACGATGAAGTTATATATAGAAGTGAACCAGAGGTTGTTACTGAATATTGGTCAAATGAACGTCCCAATGTATCAGATATAAAACAAGTGACAAATAAAGCAGAGGCTACCAGTTTTAATTCCCAACACGAAACAAACAATTTCGAAACAGTTAAAATACTACCAGCTACAATTGATTTGAATCCTCAAGAAAGCCAAGTCGAATTTGCTAAAACTCTGGATGCTAAAGGTCAAATTCAAAGAGAGCCTAGTGTGATTGAGATGCCAACAATTTTCCCGGCAAAAATGAACTATGAAGCTGAAATAGGTAAAACTAAACCTGGAAAGATTAATCTAAATATTTGGTCAACCCAAGTCGAAATAAACAAGAGTACTGTTGATAAAATTGATGTTTTTAAAGAGGAAAATCTCAATGAAATTGCTCAGACATTGCCTGGAAAGGTTGATTTTAAGGCATATGAGAGTCATGTCCCAGTAAGCAGCGACTTACCGGGAAACATAGACTTTAAAAAAGAAGAAAATCATAGTGAAGGTGTCACCATTTTACCTGCTAGACTTAATATTGACAGTGAAGAAGTTGCGCATCCTTTAGTAGAAAGAATTGAAAGTAAAATCGACGATAATCAAAATGTAGTAAGTGAAAATTTACTAGGTATAACACAAGGTTACCTGGTTGATGATATCACGACTTTGCCTGCGAAAATAGAATTTAAATCGTACGAAATACAAACTGAAGTCGCAACAACGTTACCAGGCAAAATTGAAGCTGTCAGTAATGACACTGAAATCACCAAAACTTTGACGGCCTTCGGCTATACTTCAGTCACAAAGGATAACAAAAAACCTAAAACCAGTCCAAAGGAAGTGAGTGCTAAACCTAAACCAGGAAAAATCAACCTTAGTTTATGGCAAAATCAAGTGGAAACCAACAAAACCTTTGTTGGTAAACCTGGGACTAAAAAAAGTAAAGAAGCTGAAATGGCAAAGGCGCTTTCGGGCAGAGGTGACGTCTTCAATCGTGACCGTAGACAAGTCAGAATAACTGATACCGTGCAAGGGAATAACGTGCTCAATAGCGGAGAATATAAAGCTGAAATTGCTAAAACAATTAATACAAAATCCATTGGTCAGATTGTTAGTCCTTCTGGTGGTGCTAATACTTTTCCAGGTAAAATCGAATTTGATTTTACTGAAAATCATGCTAAACCTGCAAAACCACTACAGGGGTTTGTAAATTTTAGTAGCAATGAAACTCAGGAAGCGACAATCAGGACTTTACCAGAAACAGTAAATTTTAGTATAGCTAGTAGCCAAGAAGAAGTCGCTACAATACTACCAGCGAAAGTCGACTTCAGTTCTTCAGAAAAACAAGTGGAAGAACCCAAAATATTAAAAGGTAAAATTGACTTTGACACGGGATATGTAACCAGTAAATCCAAGGCTGAAATCAGTGAAACCGTACAAGATAATATTTTCTTTAGTTCGACTGAAAATCAACCAGAGAGTAAAACAACCTTTTCGAGCCAGAGCAGTTTCGAAAACGTAGGCAAACTTGATTTAAAAGCTTGGGAACATCAAGTCGAAGTTAACAAAACATTAGTTGACAAAATGGATGTTGTAAAGGGCGAACATTTAGAAGAAATCGCTAAGACATTACCAGGCAAAATAGACTTTATAACATATGAAAGTCATGTTGGAGAAGCGAAAACTTTCCAAGAACCAGTTGACTTTAAAACAGATGAAGATAAAGTTAAAATCACTAAAATAGAAAATGATTTGAAAGCAGATGACAATAAGGCAGAAGTCGCTAAAATCTTACCAGGGGAAATCGAAATTGATCCTTTTAAACCTACAACCCGATTCAACCCACTGCCAATGCTTATGCGTCTCAATTCACATGAATATAAGGCCCTAGGAAATCAAACTGCCCAAGGAGCTAACGATCTAAAAGATAATGTTTATAAGATTGACATTCCCATAGACTCAAATCCGGTGTCACCGGGATTCAGTGACCCCGAACTTGAAGATGAAAATGCAGCTGTTGTGGTTAAAACAAATACAGACTCCATCATTGGAAGCATAAAAAGGAAAATGTTCTTTATTACTAATAAGAGTAGCGTTCAAGATTCTACTAACACACCAATGAACACACCTGTTCCACTAGAATCTGATGGTGACATTGATTATGAAAAGAGAGTGGACGAATTACTGACAAAGACTTATTCTATAAGCGATATTGGTCATAAAACTCATGAAGCTAAGACTGTTTCTTCTTTTGCCAGTATATCTACAGAACATACTTATGATGTAACAGCTGTAACAATTGAAGAAAGTTACTCTTACGCAACAGATAACAACCAAAATAACTCTGCAACTGAATATGAACTTAGTTTTGACACCAATATAGTTCAAAATAAAGTACCAAAAAGCGACCAACCAGAACACAACTTTATAACATCTCCAAGTGATTACAAACAAGAACTAGATGATTTTGAAAACAATGTTCCCAAAAACGTTACAAACGAAAATGGATTCAATTTTGATGTATCTAGAGCTGGCAATGCGCTAACAAGAAGCGCATACGGTGCTGAAGACTTTAAGACATCTGCAGAAGAATTGAAAAGAGCCAAATCTTTGGCTGAATTGGATTTGGGAGATGTAGTGCATGGTCAAGTAAGAAGGATAGTAGGGAGAATAAAGTCAGTGGACTTCAGTAGGAGAGAGAGTGTCAAAACAGAAATCAATATCAAGGAGATGCCAAGGAAAATGTCTGTGCTGGAGAAAATTGCTCTTTTTGAGGTAAGTGTCAGTAAAAATAACTTTACTATTAACTAGGGCGGATCCGGGATTTATTTATGAGGAGCACAATGGCCAGGCCAGTAAGGAGTGTCCCGCTTAGTATGGGCTATTGCCCGATTTCTGAATTAATTAATTCAGAAATAATAACGACAATTAATTAATTAATTAATTAATTAACGACGGCACTTGCTCATATCGATTGTTGTAAGTATGCATAAGCATATAATAAGTTTAGGCGTAACTTAAACTGCTGCATGCAACAAACACAACTTATTCAAATCCAAGGATATATATGCATTGCCTAGGAAATATGTGTATGTTAAAATTATCATTCATCATTAGGAAATGTGGGAAATGATAATTCTAACATAATAAAAGAACTCTGTAGATTTTTCTAGGAATTTTTAATGATAATTAAATAAAACTCTGTAGATTTCCTGGGAATTTTATACAATTCCTGGTTTTCATAGATAACAGATTTCCTATAAAATGATATATTATCTAGCATATATTCCTTATCATCATTAAATAACAGATGAAGGCGGATCTCGCACTAAACTAAGCAAAACGTATTCCGCAATGCTGACAAACTTTGTTAAGGTTACACTAGTCGATCATTCTTTCATACAAACGTAGTCTGGCGATTACTCCACTGTTTGACGATGTACGTTCAAAATAAAAAATACATCAATTTGTCTCATCATTATCTAGCCCTGTATGGAAAAAACAAAAAAATAAAAAAAGTGTTGAGCGTTGAAAGTTCCATATTTTAACACAAATTTTAGAAGAAGAAAAATTGCATACATCATACGGATAGATTAGTAATTCAACAATTCAAATAATTTTATTTTGAAAATATACATTTAGTAGTTTTTTCATGACATTAACCTGCAGTTTCCCAGCTTAAAATTATCGGAGAATTAATGTGACAAATTGTCAAACACGCGTTATCTGCTGTGATTGGTTGAATGACTTTTCAACAGGCAATCACAGCAGGTAACGCGTGCTTGACAATTTGTCACATTCATTCTCCGATAATTTTGAGCTGGGAAACTGAAGGCTAGACTCCCAAAGGTCTGTTTATAAAATTTCGAACGCACGTTTTCTTCCTAAATCATCATCCATTTCGCTAAAAACTTGAAAAAGTGCTAATTCGTACGCGAACTTGCTTCTTACTGCTCATCACAGCATCTATCTCTTTCGCACGTGTTGTCGGATGTGATAGCATGCATTTTAACTCCGCGCACAAAATTGTTCGTGCCGTCAACTAGGGCCTACCCTAAAGCTACATCACTATCACGACATATTATAAAACAAAGTCCCCCGACGCGTCTGTCTGTCTGTTCGCAATAACCTCAAAAACTTCTGAACGGTTTTTCATGCGGTTGACACCAATAGACAGAATGATTCATGAGGAAGGTTTAGGTGTATAATTCGTTAAGGTTTTGCGTAAATTGGTTGAAATATGACTATAATTGTTTTATTTACACCATATAACTGAAGTATCTAAACATCTTAGGAGTTATCGCAAATTAAAACTAAACTAATAAAACGCGCGCGAAAATTAATTCAAGCGCGGGTCTCACACCGATGACGGGAACCTACGACAGAAAAAACATGTAGGCATAATATTATGCTTACCTCGGGTCGCTAGTACCAGAATAAAATTTACCCTTAAGTTCATAAGAAATTAAAATTCCATATTTTTTAATCAATCTGACTGCCATAATGCGACGCATCGGCTTTTCGAACACAGTTTTGATCGTTCAAACGCAATTTTAATTTTGAAAGGTCTCTTAACAGGTAATGAGATACAAAGGTATAGTAGCAGTAGATCCGATGTTATGAAGCAAGAATCATATCTAATTGATAAAAAACGTACTTTCTAATTCTTGGGCACACGGCAGTGTGTTAGTCAAGTTCGCAAAGCGAAAGGGCGACGCAAAGAGGCGACTAAAGGTTTTATTAAAGCGAAAATTTTAGATTTATATTGAACATAGAGTCAGGTTGTATATTATTTTCTAAAAATATAAATTAACAACTTTTGTTGCAAAGAAGTCGAAGACGAAGAAAATTGGTGTGTCAAACTGTCAATACAAATTTATCATTAGCTGATCAAAATTACTATTGAAGGCACATTTTTTTTGTGAATTCTCTATGGTTTCCTTTAGGAAAGTTGTTCATTTCCATGGGCAGAAGCAGTTTTTTTGGGTTCCGTACCCGAAGGGTCCACACAGAGCCCTAATGCTGTCACTCACGTGTCCGTCTTTCCGTCCGTCGTCTGTCACAAAATTTTGATCCGAAGAATTTTTTAACTTTCTATGAACCCTATGAACTTGAAATTTGGTGATAATTTTTACTATTAATTATATTTTACAAAAAGAAATACTAAATGTGCGAAGTCCTACACGCACTTGGCCGATTTTTTCAATATTGACTACCCATGGTCGTTACAGCCCTTAGATAAAGTACCTATAGATTAAGCCTTAAAATGAGCTTGTTTGATAGAGCGAGATCGCTAATTGGCAGCCCCATGTAAATAATAAGGACAAAAGATTATTTTTTGTCTTTGTCACCATGTTCGGCTTTTGTTGTTTGTCAAACGCTAATATCATGGCATGTTTGACAAACTAACTCGGTCGTGTTTGATTTTTTTGTGATTTTGTGGGATTAAGTGTTTATTGAGACAAGGAATTGGGTTATTAATAGATAATAAGTGTCAGTGCGATGGTGGGTTGCAGTGTTCTAGGCTGTAAAAGCCAAAGTGTTATTGTTATTGTTGTTTCATGTGCGGCCACGCCATGGCTCCATCTATAGGTACTTTATCTAAGTTACAGCCTGTTTATAGGCAGTCAGAAACATTCAAATTAAGGGTAGTATAGAAGACAAAGTTATGTATTCGGCCACTTTCAAATATTATGCATGGAACTGGTGGATTAGATAACTTTGTATTAATGTTTTTGAACGATTTTGCTATAAGTAACTGAGTCGTGTTTTATTTGATATTCATATCGCTGTTGACTCGGACTTCGATTGCAAAACAGACAGGTCACAGACAATGGACACGAATATTTGAACAATAATTGCGATATGGTCGAAGACAAAGTAATTCAACATAATTATACACACTAATAACACCAGCCTGTAACTGTCACACAGCAGGACAAAGGCCTCTTCTCATACAGAGAAGGTACGAAGATTGATCACTACGCTTGCTCAATGCAGGTTGCCGATTTCAAGTCCAGGTTTCCTCACGATGTTTTCGTTCACCGTTGTCAGCGATGTCCAAAATAAACTTAGAAAGAGCATATGAATTTGATAAAGTCACAATGGTACTTGCCCGGATTTGAACCCACGACACGAGCAGGAGAAGCGACTTCCTAGCCTTTGGGCCACCATGACTATAATCAGTCAGAATCATAATGACTGTTCCTATATTAGGTACCCAAGGCTGATGCAATTTTCGTTTTTCGTAAATTTATACTACACTAGCTTCTGCTAGCGGCTTCGCCCGTGAAAATGTCGAAAATTATCCTGAGGGTCGTCCCTGGACCCATTTAGGGGGGCTGGAAGAGGGCGTTGTCCGCTCTCCGCCGACGCCCGGTGCGTCTGCTGTGGGCCGGATGAGTGGACGAGATCTCCCTACCCCTTGCCGCAGCTTCCTTCTGCGAGACGACTGTTTCGCAGAAGGATACCACCGCGTCCCAGGACTCCTCGCTGCTGACCATCGACTTGTCCACGGTCGGCAGCGACAAATCACTGCCTACTCCTAAGCAACTAACTCCAAGTTAAGTTTTTGGCGCAAGTGGGCCTTCTATAGATAGCATCTAAATATGAATCTGATTATGTAAGTACCAACTTAAGTGGGTAATGAATTATCTACATTATTCATTTAACACAGATACATATTCATTGATGACCTATGTTGATGCTACATAGTACTACATACTACATAGCGATGATACATACATGCTTGGTATATGTCGTGGTGGTCCAGTGGCTTGAGATTGTGGATTCCAACAACTAACTTTATCTTGGGCATTAATGGCAACTGTGGAGGAAAATATCTTGAGGAAAACTTTGAACAGTCAAGAAGTCGGTCAGTCCAAAATATGAAGCTAACGGCTTATTCCAAAGCGAAGAGAAAAACGTGCAAGAAACTCCATGGACACTCTTTTAAATCAGTAAAAAATACCAAAGTATTGGTAACATCATGCTGACATGACAAAAAAAAATTACATATAATGTCAGAATTATTTAAGGAGAAAGACATGCACGTTAAAAGCATCTAGAGTAAAACGAACAATTCAAAATACATTACTTAAAACAATTCAAATCTACAATTAAAGTAAATCTTTTAAATATATTGCAATACACTGGTACCTTTTTACCCGACTGCCGAAGGAGGGTAGTGTGTTTATCAGTCTAAGTATGTTTGTTTCTATGTGGCGTTCTAGAGACCAAACGCGTTGGCCGATTTTGATGATTCTTACGTCAACAGATTCGTCTTAACCTTGCGAGTTTCACTGGCTATATTTAAATTGAAAATAGAAAAATGGCGGCTTTTGGGTGCCATATTGTGGGGGTCCAATTTTTTTCATTCTAACCCATCACGTGGGGTATCAAAAAAGGGGGATTTAGTGGTGATTTAACTTATGTTATATTTAAATGTAGGTACCTAATCCGGAAAAAAAAATGTTAACTAAAAAGTTATAAAAAAAAGTTTTCTTTTTTTGAAAAAACCCGACTGCAGAATTGAACTAACAAGACGTAAACAAGAAAAAATCATGCAGTGCAGTCGGAGGATATATCTTGTTTTGGTCAGCCAGCTCGCAAATATGTATCCACCGACTGCACAGCATCATTTTTTCTTATTTACTTCTTGTTAGTTCGCTTCATAAGCAGATTTGTGATTTTTATAATATTTTTTTTTTATTAAAGCTTTTTGTAGGTTGTGCAATTTACAGTGCTAAAAACTATAGGACTGACCAGTCAGATCTAAACTCTTTTATTAGCGCCCGTCTGTTTTACCGAACTTGGCATTTTTTTTACTCTTATGTTTATGTTGGAATTCAATGTTTACTGAGTTAGTAAGTACATACAGTCAAAAGTGTGCCAATGTCAACTACTTATTAAAAAATTGTGGGTACTTATATTTGTATAACAAATACTGTCAGTTTTGTAATTCATATTCGCCACCTTGATTTGTGGATCAGTGGTTGTAAGATTTTGGTTTGAAATAGACATATTACGACATATTTGATCCGTTTTTTTTTTGTTAAAAAGAAGTTTATATAAATCAGTAAAAATGAAGTGTAAAGTTATTTTAGTGATACTGTGTATATTAGCGACCGTAAGTATATATCTTATCTTACTATAATAATATAAATGCGAAAATATGGATGTGTAGATTTATGTTTGTTTATTAATCAATCACTTCAGAACGGCTCAACGGATCTGGATGAAATTTGGCACAGAGATAGATTATAGTCTGGAATAGCACATAGGCTACTTTTCGTTCCCTTGGGATAAAAAAAAAATATTTTTCACGCGAACAAAGCCGCTGGTAGATTATAGTTATTTTATGTTTTAATCTATCAACATCATCTATCTATGCTATAATAATATTATAAAGAGGAAAGATTTGTATTTTTGTATGTAACGAATAAACTTAAAAACTACAGGACCGATTTCAAAAAATCTTTCACCGTTGGGAAGCTACACTATCCCCGGGTGACATAGACTACTTTTTATCCCTCTATTCCCACGGAAATGGGAACTATGCTGGGGAAACCGTGAGGTGTCCGCAAGTTGTCTATAATTTTACCCGACACGGTCTGGAAGGTTATGAGTTTAGCAGCCAAGTTTTCTTTACAGTTTTTATAGCTCAAAATGGCATAATTAGGCACTTTTCTAAGTTTCGTAACCGGTGCCGATAATGCTAAATGAAACAGCTATACGATTATTGATGCTACTTTTACTCTCTTTTTAACCGACTTCAAAAAGGAGGTGGTTATCTACTCCATTTAAATTTGGTGAAGATCTGATGAAGAACTCCAGAGAAATACAACAGAACTCTTCAATAAACAACGGCAAATCTCTCGGGATAGCTGCAATCGTATGTCTGTTTATTGTTTACTCCATTTCAAAACATAACAACACGCCGGTACGCTCTAAAGGGGTACGTAGATATGTACAGTTCATCCTGGTACAGTCTCATTTCACCGTTTAAGTTACAGTTTAAGTTTTATGTTAAACTACTGAACGCATCGGGATGAAATTTGGCACAGAGATATATTATAGTCTGGTACAGCACACACTGCACACACACACACACACACACACACACACAGCACACACACACACACACACACAGCACAGCACTTTTTATCACGGGAATATGTTCCCATGGGATAATTTTCGACATTCACGCGTTCGAAGCAGCTAGCTGGCGCTAGTAAAGAATAAGAATGAGTATCACATCAAAAGTTTAGGTCTTTTTAGGGTTCCGTAGCCAAATGGCAAAAAACGGAACCCTTATGCGTTCGTCATGTCTGTCTGTCTGTCCGTCCGTATGTCACAGCTACTTTTTTCCGAAACTATAAGAACTATGCTGTTGAAACTTGGTAAGTAGATGTATTCTGTGGACCGCATTAAGATTTTCACACAAAAATAAAAATAAAACAATAGATTTTGGGGTTTCCCATACTTGAAACTAAAACTAAAAATATTTTTTTCATAATTCCCATACGTGTGGGGTATCTATGGATAGGTCTTCAAAAATGATATAGAGGTTTCCAATATCGTTTTTTTCTAAACTGAATAGTTTGTGCGAGAGACACTTCCAAAGTGGTAAAATGTGTGTGTGTCCCCCTGTAACTTCTAAAATAAGAGAATGATAAAACTAAAAAAAATATATGATGTACATTACTATGTAAACTGCCAGCGAAAATTGGTTTGAACGAGATCTAGTCAGTAGTTTTTTTTTAATACGTCATAAATCGTAAACCGGACCCCTTCGTGCGAGAGCCCGACTCGCACTTGGCCGGTTTTTTTATCTATTTTTTTATTAAAAGATATGCTCGCGCTTGACCACTATCTCACCTGATGGTAAGCGATGATGTGGTCGACGATGTAGCACGCTAGGCGCCGATTCCCTTGAGTAGCTGATTTTAAAATGAGAATCACGTCTAAACGGCTAGTCGTAATTTTTTTGAAAAAATATATGTTATATTAGACCATTTTCTTAATATTTTCATCTGAGCAAATTTTGAGTTTTATTCGTATAACATAGTGTAATTAATTTGTAAAGTTATGTCTAAAACGGACAAAAACACGACAATCACAACAAAACCGCTGGGCGTATTTTAATGAAATTGACACCATATCAAAGACAATTTAATTATCTACATTTTGATCTGAAGCTTTTTTTTTTAAAGTCATAGAATAATGAGAAAAGTACAAAAAACTACTAAATTTCGGGTCGCGCGGGTGAGAAACGAGGGCGCGTTTTGTTCCCTCAAGGTCGTTGGCGTTAGTCGTCGTCTTAAGACGTGTTTTTGTCCGTTTTAGACATAACTTTACAAATTAATTACACTATGTTATACGAATAAAACTCAAAATTTGCTCAGATGAAATTATTAATAAAATGGTCTAATATAATATATATTTTTTCCAATAAATTACGACTAGCCGTTTAGACGTGATTCTCATTTTAAAATCAGCTACTCAAGGGAATCGGCGCCTTAAAGACCCCTAGGTTGTAGCTATCGGGGAAAACAGACTCCGGCAGGGAATTCCACTCCTTAGCTGAACGCATAACGTCTCCAAAAAATTAAGACGACGACTAACGCCAACGACCTTGAGGGAACAAAACGCGCACTCGTTTCACACCCGCGCGACCCGAAATTTAGTAGTTTTTTGTACTTTTCTTATTATTCTACGACTTTAAAAAAAAAGCTTCAGATTAAAATGTAGATAATTAAATTGTCTTTGATATAATGTCGATTTCATTAAAATACACCCAGCGGTTTTGTTGTGATTGTAGTGTTTTTGTCCGTTTTAGACATAACTTTACAAATTAATTACACTATGTTATACGAATAAAACTCAAAATTTGCTCAGATGAAATTATTAAGAAAATGGTCTTATATAACATATAATTTTTCCAATACATTACGACTAGCCGTTTAGACGTGATTCTCATTTTAAAATCAGCTACTCAAGGGAATCGGCGCCTTAACATATATAGATCTGAATAGCAGTGTTTTACATGGAGCAACTGTTAACCTAAGTACCCGACCACCATAACTTATTGAGTAACCTTTGGTAAATTAGTATTTTATGACCTGTACGCTTTATGAGTTCCACACAGACAGCCAGGGATCATTGACCATCTGAAGGCTTTATTTTACACAAGCTGTTGCCCGCGACTTCGAACGCGTCGAACTGGTTTTTTTTTTACAAAAACATTCAAATAACTTTCAAAAAAACAATTCAAAGTGAAAAATAACTTCAATTTCAGCAGTCGGTGTTCCTTTTTTCATTTCATCGTTTTATAACACCGACTACTTGCGTCTTCTTCCTCCTCCTTTTTGGAAAGTCTAGTAACAAAAAACACGGGTCTTAATTGTTTTACGCGAAACCATAAATTATTTTTCTTAAATAAAAGTAGCATACGTTACTCCTAATCTCAGTTTCCTGCCAGTGAAAGAACCATCAAAATCGGTGCAGCTTTTTCGGAGTTTAGCCGGAACAAACGGACAGACATTTTTTTCTAAACGATCTCTAAAGGTATATTTGTATACTTTCATGCAAGCTGTTATTTTGACAATAACAAGTAAAATTTAAAAATATAAAAAATCCCCCGACACGTTTTTATTTCATGCTACATAATTTATCTAGTACATAGTAGATACGCTTCGATCGGCAATCTATTGAACACGTAATTATGACACGATCTTGCGAAAACACCCCGATTCAAACAGTAAAGCGCCCATAACTTTTGAACGGCTCAACCGATTTTATTCAAACATAGCTAAGAACACTCACGACAAAATCACCTTTCAAACAAAAAAAAGTAAATCAAAATCGGTTCATCCGTTTAGGAGCTATAATGCCACAGACACAGCAACACACTTCAAACTTACACCCCTCTTTTTCCGTCGGGGGTTAAAAACAGACACTTCAATTTTATTTATTTGTATATGTAGATGAGTATTTATTCCTTTACCGTTGCACTGGAACGAATTACACCAATGTAGCACCAACTTGTACTAAATAAAAATCCAGAATTCCTCACGATGTTTCCTTCGCCTTAAACTTAGAAAGTACTTATGAATTGAAAAAGTTTCATTGGTAACTGCCCGGATTTGAACCCGTTGTGGGTTCAAATCCGGGCAGTTACCAATCAGCAGGATAGGCGAGGTCTTAGTTACTGGGCCATCATAACTTAAGGTTCCCCTAGTCGACGGCACGAACTATTTTGTGCGCAGGGTTAAAATGCATGCTATCTCATCCGACAACACGTGCGAAAGAGATAGATGCTGTGATGAGCAGTAAGAAGCTAGTTCGCGTACGAATTAGCACTTTTGCAAATATGTATCGAAATGTATGATCATTTAGGACGAAAACGAGCGCGCGAAATTTTATAAACAGACCTTTGGCAGTCTAGATATCATAAAAACTACTAAATGTATATTTTAAAAACAAAATTATTTGCATTGTTGAATTACTAATCTATCCCTGTATGGAGGCCGTTTTGCAATTTTCCTTCTTATTATGGTATTTATTTCTGCCCAAAGATACGTTAAAATTAGTGTTAAAATATGGAACTTTCGACGCTCATAACTTTCAAATATTTTATTTTTTTGTTTCCATAGAGGGCTAGATACTGATGATTTTTTTTGAACGTACATCGTCAAACAGTGGAGTCAAATCGACCTTAAGACGACGACTAACCCCAACGACCTTGAGGGAACAAAACGCGCCCTCGTTTCTCACCCGCGCGACCCGAAATTTAGTAGTTTTTTGTACTTTTCTTATTATTCTATGACTTTAAAAATAAAAAGCTTCAGATCAAAATGTAGATAATTAAATTGTCTTTGATATGGTGTCAATTTCATTAAAATACGCCCAGCGGTTTTGTTGTGATTGTCGTGTTTTTGTCCGTTTTAGACATAACTTTACAAATTAATTACACTATGTTATACGAATAAAACTCATAATTTGCTCAGATGAAATTATTAAGAAAATGGTCTAATATAACATATATTTTTTCCAATAAATTACGACTAGCCGTTTAGACGTGATTCTCATTTTAAAATCAGCTACTCAAGGGAATCGGCGCCTTAAGTTTGTTCTATACGCTCTGTCTCATCGCAAGAATTCCACATCCTATGACAACCAAAGATCACTGTCTCGATGAAGGTTACAAATCTTTATCTATATACATCTATAAAAGGGCTTGGTAAGTGTCGTGGTGGCTAAGTGGCTAAGACCTTGCCTCCCGTGCTTGAGGTCGTGGGTTCAAATCCGGGCAAGGACCAATGTGACTTTTTCGAATTCATATGTACTTTCTCAGTTTATATTGGACATGGCTGATAACGGTGACGGGAAATATCGTGAGGAAACCAGTAATATATCTAAACTTATCTATACTAAAAGCTGAAGAGTTTGTTTGTTTGTTCGTTTGAACGCACTAATCACAGGAACGAAATAAATGGTTGGAATTGAAAAAATCTTTTTGTGTTGGACTAAATGACTAATGGACTATCAATTTATCGAGAAAGCTTATAGGCTATATAACATCACGCTACAACAAACAGGTACGGAGCACAAATGCAAAAGTTAAAATCAAAAACGGGAAAAAAAAATCCTTATAAGAGACCTTCCGTTGCGTGCGCTGCGTAAACGGTTTAAGTTACGCAAATATCAAGTAGTATGTAATTGTTCATCTTTAAAAGTTCTAAAAAAGAGTCCGCGATAGCATACGTCTATCTTTTAACATTGACTCACTATAACCTTTTTTATGGTAATTATTTTTTTCATTTGCGAAGGAGTTTTATCAACATCTATATATATATATATATATATATATATATATATATATATATATAGGTACATTTTAACAAATAAATAAACATTAAGTGTCTATTCGTAATATCATAATTATAGCTTTTAAGTGAATGCATGTGGAAGTCAATAATGTTACAAGATAGGGCAGCGCCATCTAGTGACGATTAGAAGAACTAAGTAGTAACTAGTGGCGCCATCTAGTATCGAATAGCGGAACTAATGTTCTCGAAAGTTCGTGTCGAGTAGAATTTTCCAGAATGTTCGAACCGAACATTCTGGAAGTTTCTAGTCGCTTCGGGATCGATGAGTTCAAAAGTCGATTGTTCTGGAAGATTCTCGAAGTACCTAGAACAGTATGGAACGTTCTAGAAACATCTTCCGGGCTATATAAAGAGCGGTCGGGTTCGTCGTGAGTCAGTTTCGATTGGGAAGCGATCAAAGCGGAAAATAGTGCGAAGTAATAGAATTGTTTAAGAAGTGTTTTTGTAATAAACAGTGATTAATTGAAGTCAGCTGTTTAAATAATGTATCCCTGAACCCTAGCTCGTAACAATAATATAGGTACAATTGTACGGTACCTACATTTAAAAAAATATGTTTCTGTGTCTGATGGTTCCGGGTAATCTCCGAAACGGCTAAACCGATTTTGACGTGATTTCCACTGGCAGATAGCTTATGTTATAAGACGTTTTTCACCGACTTCCCAAAAAAGGAGAAGGTTATCAATTCGACTGTATGTTTTTAATGTGTGTTACCTCAGAACTTTTTACTAGGTGAACGCTATAAAAACAAATACTAAAAACATAATACGTGGGACACTCAGAAAGTTTTGCGAAACTAAAAAAAATTGTTCTATACGTACATATATTTTTATTAAATCTTTTCAAAGTACTTTCCACCAGCCTCTATACAAAGATTCATGCGCCTAAACCAGTTTTCAAAACACTTTTTCCAGTCCGCCGCAGACACCTCGTTTACAGCCTGCTCGAACGCAGCCAGCGCATCTTCCGGCGACGAAAATTGTATCCCTTTGAGCTGATTTTTTATTTTTGGGAATAAAAAGAAGTCACACGGTGCTAGATCAGGGCTGTAAGGAGGGTGACCCAGGAGTTTGACTGGCGTGCTGTCCAGGAAGTCCCTCGTTTTGAGTGCGGTGTGCGCAGGTGCATTGTCGTGGTGGAGCAGTAGCCCGCGGAGCCCTGTGTTTGGTCGCTTGTTGCTTATAACAGAGAAAACTTCTGGCAAACATTTGGTAGTATACCATTCGGCATTAATGCTTCTTTGATCCCGTAAGGGAATTGATACCAAGTGGCCAGTCAAATTAAAAAAGCTAGCGATCAAAATCTTACCCCCGCTTCTAGATCGCTTCACTTTGGTAGGCGTTGGCTCATTTTGAAACACCCAAACAGTCGACTGGCGCTTGGTTTCTGGGTCGTATTGATAAATCCAGGACTCATCACCTGTAACGATGTCGTAAACACGCCGAGACGAGCCTGCTTCAAATTTGTTAAGCATATCACGGCACCATTCCACCCGGGCCTGCTTCTGAGCATCGGTGAGGTTGTGCGGCACCCAGCGTGATACTATCCTCCTCACGCGAAGATGGCTGTGTAGAATCTCGTGAACGCTTCCCGATCCAATCTTCAATATGTGTTGAATCTCCTGATATGTAATTCGCCTATTGTCTTGGATTAAATTTTTCACTGCTAGCACGTTTTCTTCGGTAACAGCCGTCAAAGGGCGACCGCTTCTTTCGTCATCCCCCAAAGTTGGTCGACCGCGCTTGAATTCGTTATACCAACGATACACGGTTGCCTTGGAAGGGCCTTCATCCATGAATGCCATTTGAAGTCTATCGTACGATTCATCCGGTTTCAGGCGACACTTGAAATCGTATAAAATCATAGCTCTAAAATGTTCCCGGCGCAGATCCATATTTCAGTGAGACACAATACTTTGAATTAACTCGCAAAAAATGTGGAGGGAAATTTTGAAATTGGAACTTACTTATTTTTACTTATAAATAATCATATTTTCGAAAAACATTATAACTGGCCAGTCTCCCATATATAAAAACTTTTTTTCGCAATACTTTCTGAGGGGCCTGGTATAATAAATATTTAAGTGGGGCTACCATACAACAAACGTGATTTTTTTGCCGTTGCTTGCGATAACTGTACGGAACCCTTCGTGCGCGAGTCCGACTCGCACTTGGCCTGTATTTTTATCTTTATTTACTCCAAAATCGAACGGCGTTAAATAATTTCAAAATAATTATTATTTTAGAGAAATTTATATCTTTTACTACGTAAGGGAAAATAGTTGCAGTGAAAATTAAAAAAAAGCGAGCTATAAAGACGTAAACAAGAAGAAAATCATGCTGTGTAGTCGGAGGATACGTATTCGCGAGCTGGCTGACCAAAACCAGATGTATCCTCCGACTGCACAGCATGATTATTTTCTTGTTTATGACTTTTCAGTTCGCTTTTTAAGCAGTCAGGATTTTTTTCCAGCAAAAGCAAGGTCTTACAGCACAAGTAAAGGGAAAATTCTGAAAAATTAAAATAAAATAAAATTAAGGTAAATTTTGGTACTTACTTCGCGAAAATCTAAATTTGCTTATATCTTTTTATCGTGTTGACTCAGGAACTTGATATTTATACACCTTATAGGGACTATAAACTTCAGTATCTGGTATAAATTTCAACTTGCTAGGTCCACCCGTTCCTGAGAAAATCGGTGGTGACACACGGCAAACGGACAAGAAAGTGATCTTACGGGTTCCTTTTTTTTACCTTTTGAGGTACGGAACCCTAAAAATCATAAATAAATAGTTCTATAACCGTGTGCAAGGATATAACAGTTAGTCTTGCGGTGCCGGAGATTCGTGCATTTTTAATTAACCGACTTACCAAAATGGAGGAGGTTCTATGTTCGACTTTTTATCAGCTCCATACATATAACTTCAAAACAGGTACCTAAAATAACCCTGTTTTAGGTTTTGCGATTATTTTGTCACATTATGTCGATATTTTTACAAGATCAAGCAACGCCATCTAGTGACGAGAGGAAGAATTAGTAGTAACTAGTAGCGCCATCTAGTATCAAATAATGGAACTAATCTTCTGAAAAACTCGTGTCGTATGGAATTTTCCAGAACGTTCTGGAAGTTTCTCGTCGCTTCGGGAACAATGAGTTCGAAAGTCGATTATTCTGGAAGATTCTCGAAGTTTCTAGAACTGTATGGAACGTTCTAGAAACATCTTTCGTGCTATATAAAGAGCGGTCGGGTTCGTCGTGAGTCAGTTTTGATTGAGAAGCGATACAGAGCGATCGATCAAAAGGAAAAAAGTGCGAAGTAATAGTTAAAGGTTGCCCTAGTCGCGACACGAACTATTTTGTGGCCGGGGTTAAAATGCATATTATCTCATCCGACACCACGTACGAAAGAGATAGACGCCGCCGCCGTGATGAGCAGTAAGAAGCTAGTGCGCGTACGAATACACACTCATGGTATAAAAATAATAAATGGATAGTAATAAAAGGAGTGCGCCATTTTTATAAACAGACCTTTGGGAGTATAAGTATCATGAAAAAAATACTGAATGTATTTGTTTAAAATAAAATTATTTTAATTTTTTTACTACCTACTAATCTTTCCATGGGTGGTGACTGTTTTGTAATTTTCCTTCTTTTTATGGTATTTATTTCCGCCCAAAGATGCGTTAAAATTAGTGTTGAAATAAGGAACTTTTGACGCTCATTACTTTCAAAAACACAGTTTTTTTACTTTTTTGTTTCCATACAGGGCTAGATAATGATGAGACAAATTGATATCATTTTTTATTTTAAACGTACATCGTCAAAAAATGGATTAATCGCTAGACTACGATTGTATGGAAGAATTTTCGACTAGTGTAACCTTAACACGCATTGCGATTATTATTCGCGCAAATTTTTTTGTACTATTTGTGGGCGATTTTTTTTTTCGACGCTCATTTCTTTCAAATACACAGTATTTTTACTTTTTTGTTTCCATACAGGGCTAGATAATGATGACACAAATCGAAGTTTTTTTTTTTTGAGCGTACGCCGTCGAACAGTGGAGTAATCGCCATACTACGTTTATAAGGAAGAATGACTGACTAGGACAACCTTAAGAAGTGTTGTTGTAATAAAGTGTAATTATTTGATGTCTTCTGTTTAAATAATTTATCCCTGATCCCAAACGCCCTCGACATTAAGACGATGACTGTCGCCAACGACCTTTAATACCAATATTAATAATTTGATCTAAGATAATTTTGAGTTTTATTCGTATAACATAGTGTAATTAATTTCTAAAGTTATGTCTAAAACGGACAAAAACACGACAATCACAACAAAACCGCTGGGCGTATTTTAATGAAATCGACACCATATCAAAGACAATTTAATTATCTACATTTTGATCTGAAGCTTTTTTTTTAAGTCATAGAATAATAGGAAAAGTGCAAAAAACTACTAAATTACGGGTCGCGCGGGTGAGAAACGAGGGCGCGTTTTGTTCCCTCAAGGTCGTTGGCGTTAGTCATCGTCTTAAGGTTCTAGGGGAACCGTCGACGGCACGAACTATTTTGTGCGTGAGGTTAAAATGCATGCTATCTCATCAGACAACACGTGCGAAAGAGATAGATTCTGTGATGAGCAGTAAGAAGCTAGTTCGCGAACGAATTAGCACTTTTGTATCGAAATGGATGATGATTTAGGACGAAAACGAGCGCGCGAAATTATTTATACCTACAGACCTCTGGGAGTCTAGATATCATGAAGAAACGACTAAATGTTTTTTTTTCAAAACAAAATTATTTGCATTTTTCAATTACTAATCTATTCCTCTATGGAGGCCGTTTTGCTATTTTACTTTTCCTAAGGGTATTTATTGGCGCCCAAAGATGCGTTAAAATTAGTGTTGAAATATGGAACTTTCGACGCTCATAACTTTCAAATATTTGTTTTTATCTGATTTAATTCTAGTTTCATTGTGATTAATTTAATTTAAATTTTATTTGATTTTATTTGTGATCAGATTTAATTTTTATTGATTTTTATTTTATTGTTTTTATATTGGCTTTATTTTACTTCTTTTATATAGATTTTAAGTGTTTCACTAGTGAATATGTGCATGTAAGATTCACATCTAGTAGATGTCAATCAGACTTTCGATTAGAATTGTTTTTGCTCGTATGATTGTACATCAGTTTTGTGAACTATAATAAAAAAAAAAAAAACTTTTTTGTTTCCATACAAGGCTAGATAATGACAAGACAAATTGATATAATTTTTTATTTTGAACGTACATGGTCAAACAGTGGAGTAATCGCTGTACTACGTTTGTATGGAAGAATTTTCGACTAGTGTAACCTTAACACGCATTGCGATTATTTTTCGCGCGTATTTTGTAGTACTATTTGTGTGCGATTTTTTCCCGCAATGCGTGCAGCTTCATTCAATTCCATAGGTCGCAGAATAAGCGGAAAAAAATCGCGCGAACAAAATACGCGCGAATTTAGTGCGCGTACTGAATTTGACTAACACGCACTGCGGATAAAATTCCGCGCGATTTTTGACCTGTTCATAGAGTTCAAAATATTGTCGCAAATATAATCCGCGCTGCGGTGCGGTGGATTCTGTGGCAAAACACTGATTTCTTGCGGTATTATACCAGCGCGATTTTTTTCCCGTAATGCGTGCAGCTTCATACAATTCCATAAGTCGCAGAATGAGCGGAAAAAAAGTGCTAAGCCTAAATTGGAGGTCGACGCAACGAATAGCAGCCGGTGGTAGTTTTACGCACCCGGTGGTTGCACTGCAGGCTGCAGTTAACGTGTTCGAACAGGTTTATGCATGTTGAACAGGGAACGACCCTTCCTACGTGTTTTCTGTCACCGCGTCACTATTTCACTTATTCTTATTCAATGGGGTTGATTTATTTTGTGCGGCGTTTCTATCAAAGTTATATGTTTTTGGACCCTGAATTCAAAATCAAGAGTTATTTGGAATCATAGGATTCGGCAAAGTGTAAAGTTTGTGAGGATACATATCTACTCGCAAAATGGAGGTACGTTTACTTCATTAACAGGTCATTTAAAGGCATGGTAGTCCATGCCTAGAGACTTTACAAATAACTTTCGTCTTGGAAGTCGGTGTCTTTGGTACCTCTTGTTTTTATTGTTTTGGCACTCTGAACCACCAAATCAAATGATTAAGTTACATAAATACATAAAATTACTTAAATTCATTAAAATAAATCAAATCATTAAAAACATTAGGTACATAATAAAAGTTGTCATATTTTATTTTTTGAATCGACCTTATCGAGCGCGAGTTCTTATTTAGTTTTGGAGCCTGATTAACTCTGAAAATATTGTAGTTGTTTTATTCACGGTTTCAGAATTGTGCATTGTTTTTATCAAAGTCTGTTCTAAAAACCCTGTCAATCTTTAATTAGGGCTTGACACGTCCTTTCCAATTTCGCAATTTAGAAACCCAAATACTTAATTATAAAATGAAAATACTAGGTTTACCGTAACCTGGTCCTACTTTGCACCAAAATTTGCTCCAACTTTTTTTTTTAATCCACATCTTTTTAAATCTTGCCTAAATCAGTAATGTGATATATTGTGTATTATAATAGTACTATTAAAGTTTAACCTGACATTAAATACACTATTGTATTTAGTGACCAAGTATTTTTTTTTTTTTATTTCTTTTGGAGCAAAGTAGTTCTTATGCAGGGGGTAACTTTGCACCGTAATTTCTCTTCACAGGTTTGTCATTTATTTTTCAATGGAGCATAGTTTTGTTTAGTAATTTTTACTTTGCTCCGATAGTACAGGGTAATAAAAAATTAGATGTGTTATAAAATCACCTTTATTTATGAGAGATCAATTAAAAATCACACTTTGGTTTGCCATAGGAGCAAATGGATTTTACTCACTTTTAAAATTTTGACCTCGAAGAGCGATGCGTTTCGACCACACACAGAAAAAAATAATGGCTGACTTTGACATCTGTCAACTATGGTGTTGCTAGATTAAGAACAATATTTTCAGATAAAAATATTGGATTCTACTAAATAGTAAAGTATCAGTGCGCAAAATCAGATTTAATATTTTTTCGGAAGTGGAGCATTTTTACCACCTTAGGAGCAAAGTAGGACCAGATTACGGTAATGAAAATTATTACTTTCTTTTCTGTGTTATTTATTGTTATGGATTCCATTGAATGCATAAAATGTAAATATTTTGAAAGTAGTAAAACAAGACAGCGAAGGCACTGTCCTGACGGCGCGACTTATTTTGTTCCGAAGAATTTTTTAACTGCCCATTGACTTATGCACTTGAAATTTGGTGATAATACTTTACTAACAAATACGAATATATTGATAAATCAGTTTTTTTCTTTGGTACGGAACCCTAAATGTGCGTAGTCCGACACACACTTGGCCGGTTATTTTTAGGGTTCCGTACCCAAAGGGTAAAAAAGAGACTCCACTGTCCGTCTGTCTGTCTCTGTCTGTCCGTCTGTCACCAGGCTGTGTCTCATGAACCGTGATAGCTAGACAGTTGAAATTTTCACAGATGATTTATTTCTGTTGCCGCTATAACAACAATTAACTAAACACAGAATAAAATAAATATTTAAGTAGGGCTCCCATACAACAAACGTGTTTTTTTTTGCCATTTTTTGTGATAATGGTACGGAACCGACAGTCCGATTCGCACTTGGCCAGTTATTTTTTTTAATTGCGTCGATATCGCGGTATTATTTTCTAAGAGAAAAGCAAGTGCAAATCGGGGAATTGCATCGCTTTGCGTCCATGTAAATGTACTTCGTTTAGTAGAAATCGTTTATCAGTGTGATATTTTTTTTTTCTAATAAATACTTTGACTTTGATATTAATCCAATCGCGTCGAATTATCAGGAAGATCGCTAATATTTGAATCTATGTTTTTTACAGAGTAAGACCGCTCGCTCGAGAGAGGACTCAACAACCTCAGGAACCACCACCACAAAGAAAAGCACAACTTCAGCAGTTGTATCAGAAGAGGTATGCCTGAAGAAGATATATTTTTTTATATTTTATTCTTTATTAATAAGGGGTTTTTATCCACACGGATAAACGCCCCTTACTACCCAGTAAGGGGGAGAGCGGACATAACATCATTCCGGCTCCAAGTGTCATCCTCACCTGCGTGCGCTGCAAGGCTGCGGCAGTCTTCTAACAGCCGTGGTGCTCCCTGCTAGATAACGAAAGAGGCTATGGCGACCGAGCAATAGCGGTGTAACTATACACCCACCCGGGCAACTGGGTTGGAGGAGACTGTAGCGGCCTTAGTGTCTAAATAACCCTTAAAATGTCTGGTGCAGAAGGCAACGGGAAACCACTGCACTAGTT
This sequence comes from Orthosia gothica, assembly GCA_949775005.1. Classification (NCBI taxonomy): domain Eukaryota; kingdom Metazoa; phylum Arthropoda; class Insecta; order Lepidoptera; family Noctuidae; genus Orthosia; species Orthosia gothica. The sequence continues at coordinate 7,981,891 of OX459061.1, read as the reverse complement.
CCCACGAGAGTCACAATGGATTCAAGGAATATCGATGTTGATCTGTTTAGCGATCCGGCTGACGCCCGGCGCCACCAAACTGGCAGGCAATCAGCGTATCTTTTGCAAGAGCAAAACGATAGCGATCAAACGCTTTATGTCACAAATGTAGGAATTACCTGCAGTGTAGGTATGGTAGGTCCTACAGAATCGTTTGCTAATCGCTCGAGAGAAGACAAGTGACATCCACCAACCCGCTCTGCGCGCGTGGTGGATTAAAGCCCCTTCCCTCTCACAGAGAGGGGCCTGTGTACCAGCAGTGGGGACATTAAAATACTGATAATGTTGATGATGTTCTTACAGAGTAAGACTGCCCGCTCGAGAGAGGAGACAACAACCATAACAACGACCACCACAAAGAGGAGCTTTCTAGCAGCTTTAACAGAAGAGGTATACCTGCAGAAGCTTGAAGAACTGAGACAAGGCAAGATCAAATTCGGCAGAATGGAAAGTATGCAGTACTTACCGTTAGCTGATGGCAATAAGATTCCTGTTCTAGTTCTGGGAAGCGCTTTGGTAAGTAGACATTCTTTTTTCAATTTCTTCATTGTTGAAGGGCGTTCCCGTCTTGCGTTGCGTCTTGGCAAGCTTTGAGGGATTCACTACCGAGCTGCTTCCAAGCCACTCTGTTTTCGGCTCTTCTCAGGGCAGTGGTCACTGTGGGTCCCCGCGTAATCGCCCTTCTTCCTCTTCTTCTTCCTGTCGACGATTCCCACACAAAATTTTTTGGACCAGTATTCAACCACGTCGATATTGCCCTGATCTGCAGCTTTATTGCGTAAGTGACTTCGGCAGGGCAAAGGGAACAACTCCATGAAAGAGTATGACACATTTACTTTAATTGTTTTCGGTATTGCGTAAATAATTTACCCTTACCTATACGTGTTTTTGCCGAATTCACTTACGCAGTTAGGCTTTGTAAATCATTCAAACTTCTTCCGCTCTTCTCGCACCGTGAAGCGGGAGGGCGTGTCAAACTTTTACTGACTAAAACCCACCCGTATTCTTTCAGTTGCTTGTGCCAGGGCCGCGGTAACTCTCTTGCCAATTAATCCGCGATCCACGTCTTCCACCCAATGACTTGAATTCACATGACCTGTGTGTCGAGTGTTTTACGCAATACGAAAGTCTTTATTTTCAAGGTGTCGTCAACCTTATCTATACGTGTTCTTTGTTGAATTCACATACGCATTTAGGCTGGTATTCTGACCAGCGAGTTGGTGGGCGTCCGTGTGGTCATTTTCCGTCTACTTTTCCGTCTACTACAACCAGTACAATCCCCGGCACGTAAGTTGGCAAGACTCGTAAGATGCGCAGAAGTAATTTTTTAGGTATCTTTGGTAGTGAAGCGGGGCGCGGGGAACGTTTAGGACCGTTGCGAGCGCGTGGTTGGTCAGTTGATACAAGGATCGACTGACCAATCGTGTCGCGTACACGTTTCGTGCTCTCTATATGGTGGTTGGTCAGTTTACGGAATATGCGCGAACTTACCCTCACTTCGCCAAAACTTTGCTAACTTACGTGCCGGGCACTATATTTCCAGTGATCTTATATATATGTATAACTATTTCTGCCAGCGTGAAAAGTGTTTTATCATCCCAAGGGAAAATTATACCGAGATTAAAAGTAGCCTATGTGCTATTCCAGACTATAGTCTATCTCTGTTCCAAATTTTATCCAGATCCGTTCGGCCGTTCTGGCGTGATTGAGTAACAAACATACATCCATCCAAACTTTCGCATTTATTATATTAGTAAGATATACATTGTATATCCTCCTAATCTTTCAAGATCATCTGCCAAGTCTTATCCCAACTGTGTTGCAGTTGGCTTCTGTTATGTATGAATTAAAACATATTATTTCTTGATAGCAGTATTATAATGAATGACATATATCCAGTCAACAACGGTAACCAAGTAACATGAATTTAGTCTATGACACTCCTCCGCCGTGATTTCCAAGTATCAGAGGCGCCGGGAGCAGCTGGTCGAGGTGGCGCATCCATGTGCGTCCGCTCTCGATCTCTATCTCATAGTGGAGGTTTCCCAGTCGGCGGGTCACTGTACCAAACTCCCACTTACTTCCTGATACAGAGTAATTGCGAACTTGCACTCTGCTTCCGACTGCAAACTCTCTCACTCCTTCTCTTCTGCCCCTATGTAGTGCCTTTGGTGGAGCTCTAATCTTTGCTACCAATCTCGTTCTTACCTCTCTTCCGAACATGAGCATGTAGGGCGAGTCGCCTGAGATGATTGGCGTTGCCCGGAGGAGACTTCTGACTGTACGAACCTTGTGCAATATCCCACCACTCTCCCCCTCTAATTTGTGCAGTGATTTCTTAACCGTCTGAACAAATCTTTCAGCTTGTCCATTAGTGGCGGGATGGTAAGGTGCGATCGTTTTGTGAACAATGCCATTGCTATTTAAGAACGTCTGGAATTCTTGAGAGACAAATTGTCTTCCATTATCCGACACCAGCGTGTAGGGTAATCCAAAGGTGTCAAATAAATCGTCTAGTTTCTAAATACAGAATGTGCTCGTCGTAATTTTTGTAGGGATTATTTCAAAAAAGCATCTACGACAATAAGAAGTTGATAGCCCGATATCGGACGGCATCGTCGCCAGAGCTTCCATTCTAACATTGATGCAGTGGTATTTCTGTATTACCTATACCCTATACATTGATCAACTGTCTAGCTGACCTACACAACCCAGTAACTGAGTAACATGATAGCCCTTGGCAAGACTGTTGTCAAATCTTCTGGCTTCTGACTACACGTAACGATTCAAAATCAAAATTTCTTTATTTCAATTAGGCCGCGGCACTTTTGAACGTCAAACAATAATTAAGATTAAAATTTACAAGTAATAAAAGTTGATTCTACCTTGCATTCGGAAAAGTAGGTTGTTATGAAGAAGAATGCACAAGAAACTCCATACTTACTCTTTTTAAAAAAATATGGTTTTTACAATTTTTACATAAGTTTATACATTAATAAATTCATATATGTGAGGAATATGCTCCCAGAATAGCACTGCACACTTTACTACGTACAGGAATAAAGTATTAACAGCATTTACAGGTAAATTCATTAATTTGATAAATAGGAACATGGTTCTCACATAATTACAAATATTGCAAACATAGGTAAATTACATAATTCAACAACAACGGAACAGTGTGCAAGTCAATTTCTTAAACAAAGAGGGAAGAAGAAAAAAAATAAAAAGCATTACTGTAAATAAAAATATATAAATTAGCAAGTTTGATTGTGTCTACACTAAAGATTGCCCTGCGCTATGGAGCAGGTCCAGCATGTTGCCAAGCATTCTTATCTTGAATATAATCATTTAGTATTATGCTTGTTTACAAAGTGTGCTTTTAACAAAAGTTTTAAATTTTCTTTCATTTAGTTTTAATATCTCAAGGTATTTTGTTATAGAATTTAATACAGTACCCCATGAAAGATGTTAGAACTTTAGCTAATCTATATCACAATATAGTAAAGTCGGAACCACACTTAGGTGTCATGGCGTGGCGTGGCACAGGATCTACCAATCAAACGACTATTTTCCAGCCTACGTCATAACGCATTGTGTTTTGTAGCCAATCAACTGCGTCGGAAGGCGCCACGACACGCCACGCCACGTAAGTGTGGTTCCGTCTTAAGTATACAGAAGGGCCACTCCCGCCGTTTAGAAAATTGACAGCTAAATTTGACAGATTCACTAGGGTTGCTACTATATTGATTCCGTATTTAAAAAAAGAGTAGGTTGTGTATAAGTTACAAACATAAATACATCGATTCGTCTAAACATACATCATATCATGCTTACATGCCTTAGAGGGTAGACAGGGCATCAAATATCCATTTAATATCACGAAACATTTAATATAACGCCACATACGACAAAGATTGGAGAGTAACAAGACGTAGTAATAATGTAATAATGATCCCACTTAAAACATTAAATTGTGAAAAGCACCAAGCTCGACAAAAATATAAATGTGAAAGAACAGGTACCTACCTAATAAAATCAAAAAACCAAAGATGATCTTAAAAAAGAAGAAAATTATGCTGTGCAGTCGAAGGAAACATTTTTGTAAGCTGTATGAGTTGAACTTTATTATTATGACAAGTTCCCAATTTCGTCTATGGACTAAAATAATTTATTATAATCCTATATAATGAATTTCTAATTTGTTATCTTGAAAAAGTCTTGAAAGATTTAATGACCTTTCTAACTTAAAAATTATTGAAAGAAAGAATTAAAAACAAAAAAGTAAATTCGGTCTGCAACAAAGTTACATAATAAAGGTAGCCCATCCAATGCCATGGTAGAACAAGACATGGTAGTCTCTTCCCGTGACAGCTGGGTCACGTGATTGGCCTAAGACTACGTCATCAATTGCGTTACGGTTCTCAAACTTTTTTAGTGGGGAAAAAGATAAAAATAATACAATGGGTACAAATGTTTTATAATTCTTAATAAAATCGTCATATTTGATACATTTTGTATTTATTTACTTTGCTTTCTTTTAATTGATTGCATTTTAGTATTTTTATTTAGTTCGGAACGAAAACCCACAAAACTTGACTTGGCTAAAATAAGTCAAAAACTAATTGGGTTAGGTTAAGTTCGGGCGTAAAAACGTATTAACACAACTATGTCTTAAATTATGGAATTTACAACGCGTATATAAATTAAATAATAAATTAATGAAAGGCACATACCAGTTATTTTAGGTGAAGTTAGTTACAATATTGAAGCCACGCATATGATAGCGTCTCTTCATTGGGATAAGAAAAAAAAATATTGCGCTGCCTTTTAGACTGCTGTTTTTACAGTTTACGGAACAATTAACAATTTTTCTTGTTTATCTTTCAAAGTTCACGGGTTCATCACAAATGATTGGGAGCCGCAGTATTTTTCTCACCGAGCGAAACAACGCTATAGGTGTGAGCTACACGACAATAGTGATGAAATGGCTAGTTGTCAGTATGACACTTGCCAATTCGGTGTGTTGCCACTGTGTGTTATTGAAATACCCGAGCAAAATGCATTTTTAATCTTAACAAAGCAATTATGGACTAATAATTCAAAATATAAATTAATTGAACCCTAAATATACATGACATAGATGAACATAGATGAATCACATGAGTTACTAAATAGTTAAGCTAGTTAGTAATTTATTTTATTTTCATTAACTACATGAGAAAGTACCAAAATTTTCTAAAAAGGACAATCAATGGTAACACTTATCGTGACGTAGGCTTAGGCCATCCTGGGAAGAACATACCAGGCGAAGTATACGGAGTATGTTATTATACCATGATCCAATGCAACCAACCTCGTTACAGTACTTAATGTATGAATCACGTGACAAACGCCCGCACAAAGCACTCATGACAGCCGCGACTGAGCTCGGTCCAATATTGCCCAATATTCCCTGGAAAACCGCAATGTCAAAGTGTGTATTCAAAATGACACTTTGTTCGTAGTGGCCCCTCTGTCTGCGGCGCGCCGCCGCTTACGTACTTTGTGTCTATATGATGGTTGAAGATGTACAAATATGATGATAGCAGTAGCCAACAGCGTAATGTGGTTTCAGAGGTACGGAGGATTCTCGGTATGTAATTGAGGGTCACCCATCTACGGAGGTACCTTAGCAAGCGTCGCATAACCATGAAGATCGAACCTTGAGGATGTTATATTTTAGCCACGAGCAACAAATCCAATTCGTTATGTTTACTTATTCGCAGGTGGACCCGCGCTTATTGAAGGATATCATCGAGACGGCCATAGACCTGGGTTACCGAGCCATAGACACTGCGTACATCTATGGCAACGAGAAGGTAATAGGAGAGGTTATTCAAGCTAAAATTAAAGATGGCACTGTGAAACGGTAAGATAATTTAATATCAATAATTTTGTAAAATATATTTAAGTTTTTTTTTTTATATTCTTCTCAGCAAACCCTTTCATTTGGTACCCATATTATATCATGGAGGTAAAAATAATTGGAGGTAAAAACATGGCGGATTTTTGCGAGCCCGCCATACTGGATCGAGAATTATGACAGTTAACTAACCATAGATAGTACCTAATCCAATCCGGTTGGTGATAACTGTTTTAAAATTGATCTGAGTAGGTGCTGTTAAAGAAGAAGCTCTGTTGGGTCAGAGTTGCCGGCCGAGACTTAGGGTATACCTCTTAGGTAGTGCGTTCGAACGCGGGCAGCACATAAGTTGTAAAATTAATTTTATTTCATCACCACATTCACCACTGCTCTAATAAAAACGGCGGAAGAAAACATCGCGAGGAAACCGGCATGTCCTAGAACTAAGTATTCGACCCAAGCTGCACAATGCCGTCGTGAATAAAGATTCAACTTTTTTGTGTATGTGTGTGTTTTTGGGAAAGAAACAGATTGTTTCGTTTGCCGAATTTACTTACACAATTAGGCTGCAGGTCTCCCCGTCTCCCAGCAGTGGGAACATTACCTATACGTAGGCTAATTATGCTTTTGCCATTAGAGATAATATTTTTACAAGACAAGGTAGCGACATCTATTGACGAGAGGAAGGAGAATAGTTAGCGGCAGTTATCTTCTTCCAAAGTTCTTGAAGCCTAAGTTTTCCACAGCCGAATATTCTGGAACGTTCTCGTCACGTCGGAACGGTCTCGAAAGTTCTTCTTGAATGTATTTCTCAGCGGAACATTCTGGAAAGTGCTTGACGCATCAAGAACAGTCTAAAATGTTCGTTAAGGGGCGATCGGGTTAAACGGGAGTCAGTTTCGATTTTAAAACGATTTGGGCGCACGGTTGGCGCAGTGGTTGAGCGATTGACTGCTGCGCTGCGTGTCGCGGGTTCGATTCCCGCACGGAACAAATATATGTATGACCTACAGATAGTTGTTCCGGCTCTGGGTGTTTGTGTATGTCAATTTATATGTTTGTAAACGCACCCACGATACAGGATTCCTAGTGTGGGGCAATGTGTTTCTTTCAAATAAATAAAAGCGAAATAGAGCGAAATGATAAATTAGTTTGAGAACTGTTTAATAATATAGCCCTGAAGCCCAGCTCGTAACAATACGTATTTTAAACCCTGTATCCTATTTTCACAGTGAAGACCTCTTCATCATTGGCAAACTCTGGAGTACGTACCACCGGACAGACTTGGTAGAGGTAGCCTGTAGAGCTTCCCTGGCCAACTTGGGGCTTGATTACTTCGACCTTTACTTGATACACAACCCCATGTCTTTTAAGGTAAGTCTGGTACAACATTTTTGTTTTTGTTTTTGGACTGCTTATAAGATAGGGTGTGGAATTAAATGAGCCAAGGCATACCTCATCTTCGACCACAACATCTCTTACTCTAATTGTTTGTGACATATTTGATTAATTTGTCATTTTTAATATGTTTTTTCTGAAATATTTGAATGATCATTCACTATAATGGTTTGCAACTTATATTTGTAAGATTAATATGACATTGCATCTGTTTGTAAATATTTTTAAATCAATATACATTTTGCTACAATAATTTAATTAACCTTTATGTAATAATTTTACTGCAGTTATGTTTCACCAATTCTTGTTATGTTACCAATATTCGACACAATGTTAATTGTTTGTGAATAAATAAATGAATGAAAACCATCAAATGAGATAGAGGTCAAACGCGGGACTATATATAATAAAAAAAATGAAAGAAAATACCGGCCAAGTGCGAGTCGGACTCGCGCACGAAGGGTTCCGTACTTGGTAAATTGCGGTTTACGATTTATGATGTATTAAAAAAAAACTACTTACTAGATCTCGTTCAAACCAATTTTCGCTGGTAGTTTACATGGTAATGTACATCATATATTTTTTTAAGTTTTATCATTCTCTTATTTTAGAAGTTACAGGGGGGGGGACACACATTTTACCACTTTGGAAGAGTCTCTCGCGCAAACTATTCAGTTTAGAAAAAAATGATATTAGAGACCTCAATATCATTTTTGAAGACCTATCCATAGATACCCCACACGTATGGGTTTGATGAAAAAAAATATTTTTAGTTTTAGTTTCAAGTATGGGAACCCCCAAAATTTATTGTTTTATTTTTATTTTTGTGTGAAAATCTTAATGCGGTTTACAGAATACATCTACTTACCAAGTTTCAACAGCATAGTTCTTATAGTTTCCGAATAAAGTGGCTGTGACATACGGACAGACAGACAGACAGACAGACAGACAGACAGACATGACGAATCTATAAGGGTTCCGTTTTTTGCCATTTGGCTACGGAACCCTAAAAAGCTCGGCGTTTCCTTGCGCGATTTGAAATGAAGACATCCGCAAGAGAACCAAAGTTTCCGACATAGCCCGAAACATTGCCAAACTTAATTGAGGGCAGGGCACATTGCTCGCAAAACGGATGGCCGATGGGCAAAGGTCTGGAGTAGCGATCGCGTACCAGTAGACATTGCGTTGGCAGGCCTTCCACTAGGTGGACCGATGACCAGCAGCCTAATTGCGTAATTGAATTCGTCAAGGCAAAGCGCAAATAGTATGAACAATCGACCAATCACATAGACGGAAGGATTTCCGTCTATGTGATTGGTCGATTGTTAGCGCAACGAGGTGAAAAACGCGATGTGGATACATCGCGTTTTTCACCTCGTTGCGCTGTACTTGCCGGTTTCACTTACGCGATTAGGCTGCTGGTTGCAGGGATTCGCTGGACGCGAGACGCACATGACCTGCCAATGTGGTGACACTTGGGGGATGCCTGTGTCCAGTAGTGGGCGTCTTTTGGCTGATGATGATGTCAGCAATGTCCAGGGTAAACTTAGAAAGCGCATAAGAGGTGTAATGTTTACTGTTGAACATCAACATCATCTGCACTGTAGCCTGACTTCGCCCACCGCTGGGTATATGCCTCTCTTTTCATGTACTAATCCCCACGCTCCTGTGTCACCCTTATTCAAATTATAGTTAATTATACCCCTTAATATTCCCAATAGGAAGGTGTCGAAGCCCTGCCGTATATCGCCGGAGTCCTACAATACTCCGAGCACGACTATCTGGACGCCTGGTTCGGCATGGAGGAACTGGTGACCAAGGGCCTGACAAAGAGCATAGGAGTCAGCAACTTCAACTCCGAACAAATACAGAAGATTCTCGATAAGGGAAGACTGAAGCCGGTGGTGAATCAGGTAAAATTGCCTCTATAGTCTACTGGTCGCAATACTGCTGAATATGAGGTCCTGCTGTGTGCGTGATAAAATCCGCAGAATCACGCACCGTGGAATGCCGGCTTTATAAGCAGGGTTGCGGAACAGGGTGTTAAGTCCCACAACGTCCATTGAACAGGGGCGGATTCACAGTTCGCGCTCTGGGCATGCCCAAAATATTGGAAATCGATGTTTATTGAAGAGTATATATGTATAGGTTGGATGTATAGGTATGAGGTTGTCTGTAAGAGATTGCCCTGTGCGATAAGACCGCCCATTGTGCACTTGTTTTTAACCCCCGCCGGAAAAAGAGGGGTGTTATAAGTTTCACGTGTGTTGCTGTGTGTCTGTCTGTGGCATCATAGCGCCTAAACGGGTGAACCGATTTCGATTTCGTTTCTTTTTGTTTGAAAGGTAATTTTGTCGAGAGTGTTCTTAGCTATGTTTGAATAAAATCGGTTCAGCCGTTCCAAAGTTATGGGCATTTTACTGTTTGAATCGGGGTGTTTTCGCAAGATAAATGTGTCGGGGGTTTTTAAATTGTGAAATTTTACTTGTTGTAAATGTTTTTCCTGTATGTTTTTGTGGTGTACAATAAAGTATATAATAATAATATCTTGGTAGGGCGCTTCAATGGCACAGAAAAGATTAATTATCTAGGCGTAAATATACACAAGAATGTGAGCTTCGATGTAAAAAACTGAAATTACTGATGTTTTCGCGAAAAAGAAATGTATCTCAGCTTGAATTTGTTAATTCAGTCAGTAGCCTATTTACTCTAAGGCCAAGAGGGTCCTGTACCGACAGCCTAATTGTGTACGTAAATTCGGCAACGGAAACAATCTGGTTCTTTCCCAAAAACACACACATACACATCAAAGTTGAATAAAGATTCAACTTTTTTGTGTATGTGTGTGTTTTTGGGAAAGAACACATACACATCAAAGTTGAATAAAGATTCAACTTTTTTGTGTATGTGTGTGTTTTTGGGAAAGAACCAGATTGTTTCCGTTGCCGAATTTACTTACACAATTAGGCTGTGGGTCGACAGATTGCCAGGTTCATTTTGCCTCTTAAACTGTTCTAGCCTGTTATTCCGTAACTTCTTTTCTGACAAAAGAGGATCAAACCTATCCGAAACTGGGTACAGAAATTTTCGATCGTGACCACAACCTTTTTGGATGGCTGACCCCCTATACCATTGAAAAGGGATGATCCTCCAACCAGATGGGTTGTGTCTGGGCAACTGCCGACGGTTGTTGTCGAACTTTATGTTCCTATAGCACCGAAAACTCTGCTTGCGCGATGCAGGATTTTGTGATTTAGTTCACATGTAGCGTCATAGATGTCGCTACAAAATATACTTTACTTATTGCAGGTGGAATGCCATCCGTACTTATCGCAGCAACGCTTGCACGCTTTCTGCGCTGAACGCAACATCACACTCGCCTGTTATGGAGTTCTCGGATCTAAGGTAAGTTCTACTGTCAGGTTAATAGCACATCATAGTCCCATTCATCATCATCATCATCATTTCAGCCGTTAAAGATGTCCACAACTGAACCTGTGTGTCTCCAGTCGATCAATCTGCCTAGCCTTTTCCCAACTACGTTAGGGTCGGCTTCCAGTCAAACCGGATTCAGCTGAGTACAAGTGTTTTACATGGAGCGACTGCCTATCTGACCTCTACAACCCAGTAACTGGATAACACGGTACCCCTTGGCAAGACTGGTGTCAGATCTCAGGTTTCTGACTACCCGTAACGACTGTCAAAGATCTTCAAATGACAGCCGGGATCAACGGCTTAACGTGCTTTCCGAGGCACGGAGGAAACTCGGTATGTTGAAATTGTCACCCATCCACGGACCGACCTCATCAAGCGTTGCTTAACCTTGATTATCAACTAGTGCGGCTGTTATTTAGCCACGAGCTCCTCTAAGACTCCAGCTGTGTGTCTCCAGTACATCCAGTAAATTACCGCAACCTTACCAGCAGCCTAATTGCGTAAGTAAATTCGGCAACGGAAACAATCTGGTTCTTTCCCAAAAACACAACTCATTCAACTTTTTTGTGTATGTGTGTGTTTTTGGGAAAGAACCAGATTGTTTCCTTTGCCGAATTCACTTACACAATAAGGCTGCGGGTCATCGGTCCATCTAGTAGACGGCCTTCCAATGCAACATCTTCCGGTTAGCGGTCGGCATTCTGCGAGCAATGTGCCCTGCCCACTGTCACTTAAGACGACGACAGCCGCCAACGACCTTGAGGAAACTAAACGCGCACTCGTTTCACACCCGCGCGACCCGAAATTTAGTAGTTTTTTGTACTTGCCTTACTATTCTATGACTTTAATCAAAATGTGGAAGTTAATTTGTCTTTGAGATGGTGAACATTTCATTAAAATACGCCCGGCGGTTTTAGTGCTATTGTCGTTTTTACCCGACTGCCGAAGGAGGGTAATGTGTTTATCAGTCTATGTATGTATGTATGTATGTATGTATGTATGTATGTATGTATGTATGTATGTATGTATGTTTGTTCCTATGTGGCGTTCCAGAGACCAAACGCGTTGGCCGATTTTGATGATTCGTACGTCAATCGATGCGTCTTAACCCTGCGAGTGTCATAGGCTACATTAAAATTGGATAATAGAAAAATGGCGGATTTTGGGTGCCATATTGTGGGGGCCCAAATTTTTTTTTTCTTCCAACCCCATCGTGTGGGGTATCATAATAAAGGATTTTAAGAGGTGATTTCAAAAATATATAACACTTATATGTTTAAATGTATCTAATTCGAAAAAACTAACTAAAAAGTTATAAATAAAAAAACTTAATTAAAAAAATCAAAAAACCCGACTGCTTCAAAAGCGAACTAAAAAGTCGTAAACAAGGAAAAAATCATGCTGTGCAGGCGGAGGATACACCAGATTTTGGTCAGCCAGCCGGCGAATATGTATCCTCCGACTGCACAGCATGATTTTTTCCTTGTTTACGACTTTTTAGTTCGCTTTTGAAGCAGTCGGGTTTTTTGATTTTTTTAATTAAGTTTTTTTTTTTGTCCGTGTTAGATATAACTTTACAAATTAATTACACTATGTTATACGAATAAAACTCAGATTTTTCTTAGATCAAATTATTAAGAATATGGTCTAATCTAACAATAATTTTTCCCAAAAAATTACGACTAGCCGTTTAGACGTGATTCTCATTTTAAAATTAGCCACTCAGGGGTGTCTGCGCCTTAAGTTTGGTTATGTCGGTTACTTTGGTCCTCCTGCGGATATCCTCATTTTGGAGGACTATTATTACCTACTTCTTTTACTTCGTTTATATATCACTACTGGGGGGATGAAATGTAGGCTATGTGCTATTCGACTTGAGTGTGATTTGTCTCTGTCAAAATTTCTCCAGATAAGTTCAGCCGTTCTGGCGTGTCATGGATGTTTGTATTGAGTAAAAAAAACTTAATTCAAAAAATAAAAAAACCCGACTTCAAAAGCGAACGAAAAAGTCGTAAACAAGGAAAAAATCATGCTGTACAGTCGGAGGATACATATTCGCGGGCTGGCTGACCAAAATCTGGTGTATCCTCCGCCTGCTCAGCATGATTTTTTCCTTGTTTACGACATTTTAGTTCGCTTTTGAAGCAGGCGGGTTTTTTGATTATTTGAATTAAGTTTTTTTATTTATAACTTTTTAGTTATTTTTTTTCGAATTAGATACATTTAAACATATAAGTGTTATATATTTTTGAAATCACCTCTTAAAACCCTTTATTTGGATACCCCACACGATGGGTTTGACAGGAAAAAAAAATTTGGGCCCCCACAATATGGCACCCAAAATCCGCCATTTTTCTATTATCGAATTTTAATGTAGCCTTATGACACTCGCAGGGTTAAGACGCATCGATTGACGTATGAATCGTCAAAATCGGCCAACGCGTTTGGTCTCTGGAACGCCATATAGGAACAAACATACATACATACATAGACTGATAAACACATTACCCTCCTTCGGCAGTCGGGTAAAAAACATCTATCCATCCAAACTTTTGCATTTATTATATTAGTAGAATACTTTTCATCAACGCGACATGAAGTTGTTCTTTTACAAAGGTTAATTGTAATTATTGTTGTCTGTTTTTTCAGGGAACGCCAGCCGAGTACAAGAACCACAACACTCCTGTGATTGACGATGCCTTGGTCAAAGTGATGGCTTCCGGACTGAAGATGTCACCAGCCGAGCTGCTCATTAGGTAACTATGAACATCTTACTAACGGTTTTAAATCGACTTTCAAAAAAGAAGGAGGTTCTATGTTCGACTGTAGATATGTAGGTATGTATTTGATAAATGATAAATTATTTTATTTCTGTAAGTTGGTTTGTACGAACACTCTTACATGTCGATCATATTTTAAAACTAGTTGAGGTCGGCGTTTCCTATTTGACTACTTTGAGAAGAAAGGCCGAAACAAACGCAGAGGTCAGTCTCTTTTATAGTCCAGACAAAATCTTGGTTAGATCATGTGAAGACCATGTAGACAGATGTCTGAAATGGTATTTTGAAGAAAGATCCAGCCAGATTAAGTGGACCTGATCCAGTCAGTGCACGCATTTGTCAATAACCGTGCAGCTTGAGATTTGAGAGACGAATCAACACCAAAATAAGATAAAATGATATCAACCTGTTACTGTCCCCCTGCAGGGCAAATGACTCTTTTCATACAAAGAAGGTACGAGCATTGATCACCACTCTTGCTCAAAGCTGGTTGGCCTTATGAAGCTCATATATAACCACAGATAATATAATACTAGCTTACAGATGCCTCAGCCCATACAATGAAACCGTGCCGACGTAACTAGCGTTTTCCATCTGATTATTTTTCTAAGAACATCGATCGCGTTCGGTTCCGTTCTACGGATATAGATGGTGTTAGCAGCGATTTGCAAGTAAAAGGGTTTTCTCGGTTCGTGACAATTTTTTCTTTAAATACAGTGACAATTTGTTTTTTAGAATTTAGTATTTTTTTGCACCATTTTACATTGTCATTGTACCAAAATGTGTTACAATATAAATTAAAAAAATCGAGTGGCATGCCTTAGAAATTTAAAACGGCGCCATCTATTGGCATGAATTTTAAATGATCCGTTCAAATAATATTTGAAATGTGAATTAATAAATACCAATATTTCTTAATTTTGTGCTTAGGAGTTAATTAAACAAGAACATATTTTTTTTATGATCGTCTCAAAAAGTATTTATTTTTCACAAAACTCAATAACAAAGCGAAGCTTATCACGCCATCTAGTGCAATTTATTTGAACCAAAACTTTATTTCTTTGCGTTGGGCGCTCGTGATATAACTAACTATACGTCCAGGTTTCCACACAATTTTATTACTTGTAAATTTTAATTTTAATTTATGTGACGTTCAAAAGTGCCGTTTATTGGCCTAACTGAATAAATATATTTGACTTTGACTTTGAATGTTTTCCTTCACCGTTATCAGCGATATCCAAGATAAACTTAGAATGTAAGTATGAATTGAAATAGACCCATTGGAGTTTGCTCGATTTTGATCCCATCACTTCAAGCACGAAGGGCGAAGTCTTGGCCACTAGGCCATCACAGACTAAAAAACTCACAGGTGATTAGCTGTTGTTGTTTTAATCTGCCATTGTAGTTTCTTTAGTAAATGATACAGGCTTAGATAAAGTACCTATAGATGGAGCCATGGCGTGGCCGCATGAAACAACAATAACAATAACACTTTGTCTTTTACAGCCTAGAACACTTCAACCCACCATCGCACTGACACTTATTATCTATAAATAACCCAATTCCTTGTCTCAATAAACACTTAATCCCGCGAAATCAAAAAAAAAAACAAACACGACCGAGTTAGTTTGTCAAACCTGCCATGATATTAGCGTTTGACAAACAACAAAAGCCGGCCATGGTGACAAAGACAAAAAATAATCGTTTTTCCTTATTATTTACACGGGACTGCCAATTAGCGATGTCGCTCTATCAATCAAGCTCATTTTAATGCTAAATCTATAGGTACTTTATCTAAGGAAACAGGCGTGAACATATTTTTTTCTAATGATGATACGCTTGCGCTTGTCCACTATCTCACCTGATGGTAAGCAATGATGTGGTCGACGGTGAAGCACGCTTCCCTAGAACGAAACCTATTCACTCCCGACTTCAAAGACCCCCAAGTTGTAGCTTTCAGGAAAGACAGATATAAGTTCTAATTATATTTTCTTATTCCACAGTTACCAGCTCGGCAGTGGCCACCCTGTGGTAGTGAAGGCCTCGTCAGCAGCCCATCTGTGGGACAACTTACAAGCTCTGGCCATTAAACTGGACCAGCCCAAAATAGACGCTCTCAACGCGCTTAACAAGAATAAACGGACTTTTACTTTTAAGGGGTAAGAAAACAAATTATTATGTACCTTTTTCTCAGTCGAAAGACGTCCACTTCCGGACATAGGCCTCGCCTAAATGTCGCCACATCGAACGGTCCTGTTTTACTGATATACAACGAACTTCCGCAGCCCTAAGAGAGAATATCGTTTTAAACGTTTTCCGGGTCGGCTACCAGCTGATTAACAGAATTTTACATGAAGCGACTGCCTGTCTGCCCTCCACAACCTAGAAACTGGGTAACACGATACTGCTTGGCAAGGCTGGTGTCTGATTTTCTGGCTTCTTCATATGACAGGTGGGGCCAATGGCTTAACGGGCTTTCCAAGGCGCTGAGGGGTGTCGGTGTCGTGGCCAGATCGTAGATCACTTCATGATGTGGCCGATCATTTCATGCAATGATTGTATTTCATGAAATGGAAAATACGCGCTGCCCACTTCATGATATGATCTGGCCAGATCAAAGAATAGTCAGCGTTTGACGATATGAACAGCTAAACGCTTGACAACTTCATGATATGGTCTAACATTTACGTATAGTGATCATATCGAAAAAAGATTACATTATCCACTATTAGAAGCGATGATATCGTTTTGTTTTTGTGATTCTACATGGCAGCGGAAAAATATTCTAATAAAAAAGCGAATAACAATGCGCCAATTGAAGATAAAAGTGGAGTAAAATGTCGTAGTCACTCAAAAAGCGAGCGCAACGTAAAAAGGCTTAGAGTTCGGTACATTATTGATATGGCCAAACTTGGATTGACCTAACATCGAACGTTGACGTTTGCACAATATAGTCAGTTTTAGCTGGCCACATCAGTCAATGGTTGGGCACATCATGAAGTGATCAATTCTGAGATCTCATCGGTATGTGATGGTTGGTCAATTGGTCACCCATCCTGATTTTATTGCTTACGTCATTATCATTAGCCCATTAAAGGTGTATCCACACTCAGAGCCGTGCCCGGGACGTGGACGGACCGTGCCCCGTCAGGGGCTCAAAAAAATATTGGTGTATATGTCGCAGGGATATGATGAAAACAGGGAATTGATCAAATCTCTAAGCGATTTGATCAAATCACGGAGGATGTTAAAATAATAACACGTTTTTATCATTTCCCTAAACAAATCTGGTGATTTGACAAATCCCAATAAAGAAATCTAGTGATTTGAACAAATCTCAAAATTGGTTCAGTGAAATGACAAAAATAACTTTTCTGTAGTAATTTAAAGGTTTATTTTGTACTTTGCTTTCCGAGGTAATCGGCTGCGTTATGTTAAATGGTCAAAGAACCAGTCCAAGAGCGAGCGAAGCGAGCTCGGGAACTTAGGGCACCCCGACACGGACAGGTTAGGTTCGAACGAGATGACGGGAGCTGAAGTGAGCGAGCAAAGCGAGCGAACGCAGCTCCCGTCATCTCGTTCGTGTTAGGTTACTTTTGACCCTGCAGACAGAAATAGGAGCCCCGCGCAGCGGGGCTACGTCGACTTTGTTACATGTTTTATTATCTTTTCACTGAATCAATTTAGGGGTTTGTTCAAATCACTAGATTTCTTTATTGGGATTTGTCAAATCACCAGATTTGTTTAGGGAAATGATAAAAACGTGTTATTATTTTAACATCCTCCGTGATTTGATCAAATCGCTTAGAGATTTGATCAATTCCCTGTTTTCATCATATCACGACGACATATACATTTTATATGAACTCGTTCACATACTTCCGTGCACGGGCCAGTGGCGAAGCTTCAATGCCTGGGATAGACCTTGTAAAATTTTCACTGGTGTGACTGACACTGGCATAGCCACCATGAGGAATTTTAATTTAGATAACACAAAAAAAATGTCGCAAATTAGTCGATATTTGTCGCTAAATATTAGAATTTGTCGGTTACTGGTCCAAAAGATAGAAGGGTTTATAGGTGGCTTCGATCTAGCTCTTGGACTGGGACACAGGGAATTTGCCTTAATCCACCATGCGGGTCCCGCACTGGTGGATGCCAAAAGTTTTATTAAGTAGCCACGAGTAAGCATCATACTATTTCGAAAGTTTTATTAAACTATGTTTTTTTCTTTTATTTTCAGCATGGGCGATACACACAAAAACTATCCGTTTTCGGCGTTGTATTAATTTGTAAACAATTTTCTATTTAGAAAAATATTATTGTGTGACTTTACATACCTTTTATGTAATTTGATTTTTTTTATCTATAAGTTTGAAATGTATAATGAATTTAAGTATAATTATTTTTTACAATTTCGAAACCAATTTATTAGTATATTTTGATATAATTCTTTGAAGACCTAACCTCAGTTTCTTGAACGAAAATTATGGTGAAATTTATTTGAGCTGTTCTTTTTTTTATCGAAAAAATTAAGTTAATAATATCACATTTTAGGGTGCATATCACATCTTAAAAATATGCGATGTAGTTAGACGGACGACTATTTGTGAGGAGCTTGCAAGGTACGAAATTGCGTAGCGAAGCTATGAAACAGTAAACCGCATCACCTGACTTGCGTTTTATTTGGAACTTATTTCCTGAAACTGGGTGTTAGTAATGTAATTTTTAGTAATAAAAGACATTTTTTCGAGTATAAAACATGTATTTTTATTTAATAATTCCAGATTTCTCTTAACATAATTCATTAATAACTAAGGCACACAATTTTATTTATTTTATTCACATTATCCGTTACGTCGTCTTTGGGGCCGGCTTTTTCAATAACCCTGTAACAAGAAGGTTATAATTTAAGGTCTTATTTACTTGCTTGTCCATAAAAAATCGCCGTATCGACAATCAGCGCCTGTTAATGTTCCCACTGCTGAGACACATGCCTCCTCTCTGTGAGAGGGAATGGGCCGGAATCCACCACGCGGGCCCAGTGCTGTTTGGTGAATGCCAGTTTCCTCATGATGTTTTCCTTCACCGTTTTGAGAGCAGTGGTGATGAAATAATTTACACAAAGTAAAGCGCCTGCCTGGGTTCGAACACACGACCTACAACTTGTAAGTCGCGGCCGCTACCACTGGGCCTCCACTGCTCCAGAACCTCAGATCAAATAAAAAGTCTAGCTTTTTATTTGATCTGAGAGCTAGACTGACAAGATAAGGCGTAGTTTCGTTGTACGTGTGTGCCTGTAATTGTGTATGCATACGGCAAGGCGTAGTTTTAACTGGCGTCACTTTGTTGTTTGCAACGTTCCATATTGACTTTTTTTTTGATCTGAGTCCAGAACTGAACAGGAACAGAACTGCTGCAGAAATATGTATGGACCTCCGTACCTCCGTACTACCCCAGACGGAGGTACTTCCCTAGACGAAATGTTTCAAAAATGAATACTTACGTGGTATATTCGTAATTTTCGCCATATTTTGGGATGTCGTCTTCAAATTTGATGGCATTTTTCCTGTAAATAATTGTACTGTTACAATCTAGGAATATGGAATACTCTAAGGGCAAGATTCAGAAAGACATTGAATTTTCAACTACATTTTGACTTTCGAAGCATAGAAGAAACGCATTTCAAGAAACATGTTAGAACACCAAAATTTTAGTTATAACAGCTGAAGTCAACAGTTTTCTATTAGATTTGATTTGATTTTTCGTCGCATACTACTGCTGTCTGAACATTTTATTTTTATTTTCAGAGAGTAGATTAGAAAATTCAATGTCATAATAAATAATTATTTTACAAAACAACTTCGAAAAATGGATCAAAAAAATTACACGATATGTTTATTTATCTTTTTTTTAGTATATTACATTTTTAAATATTTCTTAAAAGCATAAAAAAAACATATAAAAAATAGAGGCCCACCGGTATGGGGAACAGGGCCCAAGCTACCGGTGGTCAGGGCTCCAGAGAGGGGAAACTTCTAACAATGCGAGCCGTTTCCAGCAGTACTGCTTTCTGGATCAGGCCCTTGACCCAGCCGCCAAACGAGAGCCTCCTAAGATGTTGGTCGAGGCTCGTGGCTATTAAGCCATTAGCTGACACGACTATCGGTACAATGATCGCTGTGTCCACATCCCACATGTCGACAACCTCGCGAGCCAAGTCAAGATACTTGATTTCCTTATATTTCTCGGCTTTCACGAGGTTCCCGTCATACGGGACGGTAATTTCAACAATCATGGCACGCCTCACGATTCGGTCCACCACCACAATATCAGGCTTATTGGCTACAATAGTCCTGTCAGTGATGATGGACCGATCCAACTGATAACTTGAACGTACCATAACACGCAAAGTACTGGCTTAATGGCTTTTTTGTCAATACGTAGTTTGTAGTAGATAGTACTAAACAGATTAAACTATTTTTTTATCTACCCTCAACTTAAGAATTATGATGTTCGTACTGGAACGTTCTCACTGAGAGCATTCACGTGTAATGAACATTCGACTTTGAATATTCGGGTGGTGTGGACGTTGAGCAGAGCGTTACGAAGCTTACACGCAAGCGCGAACTTCGGCCGGTGTGGACGTCGCAACGTTTTCGCGGCAACGGCTCGCATTCGAATGTTCACGCAAATAAAACGTTCGAAAGCGAGTACTCAGATAATGAAATGAATGAGTATGTATGTTTAATACTCACAACGGATCTTTGTGTCTCTGAATTGGCTGCAAGAGGCTGCGCAGAAGCTATTTTTGTGTCAATATTGAAAGTGAAAATAGCATTGTATAACTGTCTCTTTTAGTCGCTTACGTTTGACGCATCATCCTATCTCGCTTACTCTATGCAGTTAATCTGTTTCGTGCGCAATAGTTGACAGAGCCAACTTCAGAGACACAAAGATTCGCTGTGAATATTATAGGAATACTAGCTGACCCGGCAAACTTTGTTTTGCCATAAAAAGACCAAACATTTATCTACCCTACCCTACCCTACCTACCCTACCCTACCCTACATACCAACCCTACACATTGAAAAAAAAAAAAAAAAAATAGATTTCTATTCTCAGACCTACTGAATAAACATATAAAATTTCATCAAAATCGGTCAAGCCGTTTCGGAGGAGTATGGCAACGAAAACTGTGACACGAGAATTTTATATATTAGATTACTGGCCACTTGTAAAGCAAGGAACAGTTCCTTGATCTTAAGTGTTTGTGACCTTCTTGGTCATTTGTATGACGTGAATGGCATTTAACAAGATCGTGTTCGAATGCTCGCAAGGGAATGTTCGACTCGAACGTTCAAAGTTTTGCTCGAAAGTGAATGCTGGGCTCGCTGGGAAGCATTTGTTGCTCGCCTTCGATTACTTGTTTACAAATGCTCACGAAATAATGCTCCCAGTGAGGCACTGGGCTAATTTCTTGAAATTGGCTAATTACTCGAACGTCAGAGTGACGTCACAGCGCCAAGTGCACGTTATTATATTTTAATACTTACTAGGACTAATCCTTAACATATTTTTCTTAGAAGAACCTTCACTGACTATGGACAATTTCTTCTGAGGAATTTTCGATCCCTTGCCGGCATTTTCTTTCTCAGTGTTGCCAGTGCTGATAGCTTTGGTGTTACCAGCTTTAGTCATTTTTGGTGGATTTTGCGGTTTCAATGAATTCCTGTGTGAAGGTAGCTTGGGGATTAATGGTTTTTTTATTATATTTTTGGTACTTATTGTAGGTACTTTATTTTTCTTAATAAGTACATTACTGCTAAATACTTTTTGAGGTAGTTCTTTCATAGGTGGTTTTGGTTTGTCTTTAATGATTTTTTCTGTATCTTTACCTATTTCAGATATTTTATCTGTATTTCTTATATTTGTAGCATTCTTCTCGGTTACTTTTTTAACCGTTTGGGTGACATTTTTAACGTTATTATTAACTGTTTTCTCTTTAATATTTTTATTGGTAGCCTTATTAGCGATATCAGTCATTTTCTCTTTATTTGTGACCTTTTTTTCAGTAACCTTTTTGGGTTGTTCATCATTCTTTGTGCTGGCAATATTGCTTTTTAGTTCAGGAGCTTTTTTAGTTACTTGCTCGTCATTTTTCGTTTTGGCAACGTTCTTTACTTTAGCCGTGTTAGTATTTTTGGGTTTATTGTCAATTTTATTAGTATTAGCTTCAGCAGTCACTTTTTTCTCAATGTTTTTGTTTGTTTCTGTAATCTTGCTTATGGGTCGTTCAGCATCTTTGTTAACATCCATATTTTCCTTGCTTTTTGTGTTAGCAACGGTTTTATATTTTACTTTGTCAATGTTTTTAGTTTTCTCACTATTTTCATTTTGATTATTATTTTCTGTATCACCAGTTTGTTTCGTAGTTACATTTTTAGCTTTATGTACCTTATTTTTACCCTTTTCTGTATTAGATGCCGTATTTGTATTGTTTTTGGTTGCAGTATCTTTATTTTTGTCAATATCTTTAGTATTCTTCTGTATAGGTTTCTCACTGTCATCTTTTTTTTGATTTTTATCTGTTTCTTTGATAATTTTAGTTTTAGGTTTTGTATTACTATCAGCTGGTTCCTTTAAAACTTTTGTTGGTTCTTTTAGAGTTTTAGGTTTTGTATTAACTTCTTTAGTTGCAATATTGCCTGCTTCTTTTGTAGCTTTATGAACCTTATTTTTACCCTTTTCTGTATTAGATTCCTTATTAGTATTCTTTTTGGTTGCATTATCTTTATTTTTGTCAATATCTTTAGTATTCTTCTGTATAGGTTTCTCACTGTCATCGTTTTCTTGATTTTTATCTGTTGCTTTGATAATTTTAGTTTTAGGTTTAGTATTACTATCAGCTGGCTCCTTTAAAACTTTTGTTGGTTCTTTTAGAGTTTTAGGTTTTGGATTAGCTTCTTTAGTTGCAATATCGCCTGCTTCTTTTGTAACTTTATTTTTATTTTTAGTATTTTTGTCTTCATTGGACATAGGTTCTTTTATATTTTTGGGTTTGGAGTTCGTATTGGCGATTTTATCTTCAGATTCTTTTAAATTCGCGTTATTCTCAACTTGTTTAAGATTCCTAGGTTTGGTATTGCCAGTTTTATCTTGTTTATTAGTATCCTTAGAATTAACGTTTTCTTCTTCGGTATTGCCACTGTCTCTAACATTTTTAGCATTGGCAACTTTATTAGCTTCACTTATCTTTCTTTTTTTACCGCCTTCTGTAGCAACTTCGGACATTTTACTCTTCCTAGGATTATTGGCTTCTACAATACTTTTCTTAGGTTCAGGGTCATCGTTTCTCATCTTTTTAGCTCCGGAATCACCATTTTCATCATCCATACTTCTTTTTTGAGCAGTATTCGCCTCCTTACTCTTCTGTTTGCCTTTTTTGGGCAGACTTTTCGGTGGAGCCATGACCTCGCTATCTCTTTTCTCATTCTCGCTCTCAATTTTGTCAATATCGTTGTCCCTTTCTGTAGTTTTTGACTCTAGGTCGGATTCGGGGTCTACTGGACCCCGTGCTTCGAGACAGGTGGTAATAATTTTGGCTAGGAGTAGGGTACGTTCGTCCGTTTGTAAGGTGGGGTCTAGGAGTTGCTTGTGAGCCTGTGTTATTATTTTTATGTAGGATTCCTCTGCAAAGACATACAATTATTGAGATTAATATAATGAGAAGACATGCAAGTTTAAATGTTTTTCTGGTAAAGGTAAAAAAAAAATTGTCTTAGTAGACAACGAAAAAGAGCTCCTTGCTTCGATTTGTCAAACAAAATTATAGTTTCATTGAATATTTATTTAGTTCTTGTCTTTAAGTTATCTGAATATTGAAAATTTGGCCTTTATTTTGCAAAATAACTCGCTAAATAATGCGGTTTTTTTTCATGTATTTCGCAATCATTGATATCACGCCTTCTTCGCTAATTTTGATCTTTTAGACATTAAATTACAACATAGTTTTATGATATCATAAAAAACTATGTTGTAATTTAATGACTAGCGGCCGCCTCGCGGGTCCACCCGCGTAGTTCCCGTTCCCGTGGGAATACGATAAAAAGTAGCCTATGTCACCCGGGGATAGTGTAGCTTTCCAACGATAAAAGAATTTTTGAAATCAGTCCAGTAGTTTTTAAGTTTATTTGATTCATACAAAAATACAAATCTTTCCTCTTTATAATATTAGTATAGATTATAAGTATAGTTAGTATAAATTTCCACCACGTCATGAGTACAGGTGGCCTTAGAATAAACCTCACTTATACACGCTAAGAAAATTCACCTCATACATACGTACCCCACCTACATACCTACCTCCTGTCCAGGTCACAATTTTTTTTTCTTTCCTTATATCTCCACCCACCAACTTTTTTTCTTAATTTTTCTTTCATAAGAACCTTCTCTTAACAATAACAAACACAAAAAACCCGGCCAAGTGCGATTCGGACTCGCGCACGAAGGGTTCCGTACCATTATCGCAGAAAAACGGCAAAAAAATCACTTTTGTTGTATGGGAGCCCCACTTAAATATTTATTTTATTCGGTTTTTAGTATTTGTTGTTATAGCGGCAACAGAAATACATCATCTGTGAAAATTTAAACTGTCTAGCTATCACGGTTCATGAGATAGAGCCTGGTGACAGACAGACAG
Organism: Orthosia gothica; assembly: GCA_949775005.1. Classification (NCBI taxonomy): domain Eukaryota; kingdom Metazoa; phylum Arthropoda; class Insecta; order Lepidoptera; family Noctuidae; genus Orthosia; species Orthosia gothica. The sequence goes on along the minus strand of OX459061.1, from coordinate 7,957,632 downwards.
ACGGACCGCGGAGTCTTAGTAATAGGGTCCCGTTTTTACCCTTTGGGTACGGAACCCTAACAAAAAGAATAAGCGAAATCGGTCCAGCCGTTCACTCGCGATGCCGTGACCAAGGGAAATACGGATTAATTTTTAAATATAGCTATAGAACTTACTGACGGACGAAATAGAACTATCATTTTTCTACCTAGAAAACATCCCTATTCTAGCGTAGGACAGGTGAATTTTCTTAGCGCGTACAAACGGGCTAACAGTTCTAGTCGACACCAGAAAAAGAAAAAAAAAAAAAAACTCACCCATAAACTCTAAATCAAACTTCATTCTATGATGGAACGGTGCCACAGGCGACCATTTATTGTCCAAACGCCAGGATACTTCTAGGAGATCGGCACATTTCATTACGAAACCTCCCTCGAGCTGCAAAAAAAAAAAGAAATTTACACATGCTAATATGGTAGTAGCGTACCAGTGTGATGTTATGTTATGAAATGGTGTAAACAATAAACAGACATGCGATTGCAGCTATACCGAGTGATATGCGTCATTGATTGAAGATGTATGTTGTATATCTCCGAAGTTCTTCATCAGATCTTGATAAAATTTAAATGGGGCCACATGACAAGCACCAGCTTTCAAATAAAAAAAACCGGCCAAGTGCGAATCGGACTCGCGCACTGTATAAACCTCAGCTTTAAGGTATTATAGACCTGAGTATTTAATATGTATTTCAATTTAATACCTCTACGCGTTCATCAGGAAAGGGGTAATAAGTATAAAATTATTAAAAATATTTTAATTATATGATGTAACTAAAAAAGTACGGTTTTCGGAATTATTCCTTTATCTGTGCTATAAGACGTTACTTCGTACCAAATTTCAAGATTCTGAGTTCACGGGAAGTACCCTGTAGGTTTTGATTCCCTTGCGAGTGTCGAAAATTTGCGGCATAAATGGCTGTATCTTTTGATTGCGTTGGCTTAGAAGTTTGATTTTTCACAGCTCTAAGGGACAGTAGACCTGAGTATTTGATATAAATTTCAGCTTAATACCTCCACGCGTTCCTGAAAAAAGGGTCTTGACAGACAGACGGACGGACGAACAACAAAGTGATCCTATAAGGGTTCCGTTTTTTCCTTTCGAGGTACGGAACTCTAAAAAGAGTCATCAAAATCGTTTCACCCAATAAAACGTTCTGAGGTACCACACATTAAAAAAAGATACAGTCGAAATGTAAACCTCCTTTTTGTGAAGTCGGTTAAAAAGAGAAGGCGGACTACATTTAGTAAATCTTTGTTTCAACTTACATGAGGCTCCATGAACAAAGCGTTGGTGTACTTATTGACCAAGCGAGCCAGTGTGGTACGTCGGGAGCGGTAGCCTGCCGCGTAACTTTTAAGTACCTGAAACAAACATTCATTATTTGAAACTAACTACCGGAATCACGGGGTCTCATTGCTAAGAAAGAAAATTTGGTTCAAATAAATCTCACTAGATGGCGCGACATGTACACACAATTCAACAGAATTGTGTGTAAAATTAACTTTTTCTGGCATTGAACATAAAAATTGTATGTTCTTGTTTATTCAACTCTCCTAAGTACAAAATTATGAAATGTTCGGCTCTTAATTCACATTTCATAGATTATTTGAACGGATCATTTGAAATTTATGCGACTAGATGGCGCATTTTTAAATTTCCGAGTCTTTCCACTCGATTGTTAAAATTTGCATTGTTACACATTTTGGTGCAAAAAAACTGTAAAAACTTGCAAAAAAATACTATAAAACGAACCTTCACTGTATTTAAAGAAAAAAATATTCACGAACCTAGTAAACCCTTTTACTTGCAAGTCGCTGCTAACACCATCTATTGCCGTAAAACGGGATCGAACGCGATTGATGTACTTACAAAAATAACAAGATTAATCAGATGAAAAACGCTAGTTACGTCAACACGGTTTCTTTGTATGGGATCAGGCATCTGTATCATCATCATCAGCCTATTAATGTTCCCACTGCTGGGACACAGGCCTCCTCTTTGTGAGAGGGAATGGGCCGTAATCCACCACGCGGGCCCAGTGCGGGTTGGTGGATGTCACATATCTTCGAATTTTTGGTTCTAGGACATGCCGGTTTCCTCACGATGTTTTCCTTCACCGTTTTTGAGAGCAGTGGTGAAGAAATAATTTACACAAAGTAAAGCGCCTGCTTGGGCTCGAACCCACGACCTACAACTTGTAAGTCGCGGCCGATACCACTGGGCCACCACTGCTCTCTATGCAGCCTAGCGAGCATGGGCGTACCCAAGACATTTGTGACATGACATGATAAATTATGTCATATCTTACAATTTGTCTTAAATGCTAGCACGGGTCAAACATGTGACATATTTTAAAGGCGCAACATGCCTTTCTTGTTGCTGCCCGGCGAGCACGGCCTACTGTGACATGGCTTGAGTCACACATTTCATCGCAGTTTGGGCGATAACAACATTTTGTCCTAAATAATAGCACCGGCGGCGTGAGAAAATTTCCTGACGTTTGTTTGGGACTCATCGGGTCTTAATTGCTAATACGGGCGCACCCATTTTGTCACAAATGTCACATTTTGACAGATGATTTAGAAAAATGTATCACTTTCGTTCGGAGGTGGTGATAAAATTTTATAGGTGAAAAAAATATATTTGCCTTCTAATTACGGCACCAAATGGCAATAATTTCATTTTGTGTGTATGGTGAATTGGTGATCAATGCTTATTAATTAATTGAAATGTTACATGATTATTAATTAATTTTATATTATTACTTTTTCATAATTGTATTTTTTTTATTGTTGTTCTTATTTTAATTATGATTATTTTTTTTATAATTATTTTCTTTTATACCATATTCTTCTTGCTTTCTACATTTTTAAATGTTTCTTAAATAAAATCCCCAAAAAAAATTAAAATATAAAAAATAGGGGCCCACCGGTATTGGTCCAAGCTATTATATTTTTTAGTAATTATTAAAATTTTCACAATAATTATATCTTTCTAACAAACACTTAATATGTTATCAAACAAACAAAGAAAAATAAAGTGTGCAAAGTCTATGGTCGTGGGTCAAATATTAATTTATTCCCAACAAAATTAAAAAGTTGTTTAGCTGTATGAACGCCATACTTTTTTACGTATTATTTTATTTGGTCGTCTATTCAAATTATGTCGCACTATGAAGTCAACAACAAGAAAAGCAAGTCGCGCCTGTAAATTATGTCACATGGTTGTCCCGTGCTAGCATTTAAGACAAATTGTAAGACATGACATATTTTATCATAACTTGTCATGACCGAGTCGAAAACCAAGCATGTAAAAAAAAAAAAACTTGTAATTCATGTTGGGATGCTGCTAACATGGGGTTAGCAAAGGGGGGGGCTAAATTTTGGTTATTTTTGGCCTAGGACATACCGTTTTCGAGATATCATTTTGGAAATATGCAAAATAAAATAAGATACGGAGGCCCATAATTCGGTAACAGTGCGTCGTAGGGCTACGCTTCTCAGAACACAATTGGTTTTTATGGCCAAGGTTAAACCGAAACTACAATAAAATTGGAAAATTTCCGAAAAAGAAAAAAATAAACGTCAAGAAGTTATGCCACAAGTCAAGAAAATATCTCACGCCGCCGTGCTAGCATTTAAGACAAAATGAGTTTATCGCCCAAACTGTGATTAAAAGTGTGACTTAAGCGATGTCACAGTAGGCCATGCTCGCCGGGCAGGCATCAGGCATATCAGGCATCTGTATGCTAGTATTATATTATCTGTGCCGGAATGAACAGTAACCTATATTCTAATCCGGGTTCTGGTCTATCTATATCCCGATTTTCATTTAAATCCGTACAGCGTTTCGATAGCGTAACAAACAAAGTCACATTCATGTCCAAACTCCAGCCCTTTTTTGTTAATGGGTGGAAAACTTAAAAAGGCAATTGGACTTTTGAGGAAACGACCAGGGAGTGTGGGATTTTTACCTCACTAAAACCACCCCGGTGAACACCATCAGTATATAGCAGTGTTTTTCAACCTGTGGGTCGCGGCCCCCTGGGGGGTCGCGAAGCTTCTGTAGGGGGGTCGCCAGAGGTCGAGGGAACAACTTCAGAAAAAAAAAGATAACTTCAGTAAATAAAACAGTAAAGATTAAAAAGATTGATTTAAACTTTAACAAAAGGATATACTCACAAACATTTGGTAAATTGCGTTAGTTAACAATTGGCGACGTATTTGATGTATGTAATTGTAAAATAATGTGTTATACGTACTATATTATGGACTTATATCCGAATCTTTATGGAAACGCATAAAAACGTTGTATGGAATGAATATTTGTAACTCTAACTGTAACATACACATACATACATGATAAAAAAGCGAAGGGTCGGGGGTCCGCTAAATATTTTTTTCATACCAGGGGGGGTCGCATCATGAAAAAGGTTGAAAAACACTGGTATATAGAACACCCGTGACCACAGACATATATCTAACTAGATGACGCGATTGTATGTACTTCGGGTGTCAAACGGAGTAAAGTTAAGATCAATTATCGTACTTTGAGCTTTTCATTTAGCACTATCAGCACCGGCGATCCACCGTAATCTAGAAAAATACATAATTATGCCATATTGAGCTGTAAAGAATGTATAGAAAAAGTTGGCCGAGGCATTGGAAATGTTTTCTTTCATTGGTAAGTAAATTTGTTTTTAAATTGAGTGTGCAAAAGTGGCACAGTGGCGCAGCGAGGAGCTCGTGGCTAAATAATAACAGCCACACGGGTCGATCATCAAGGTTAAGCAACGCTTGACGAGGTCGGTCCGTAGATGGGTGACCATTTCAACATAGCGAGTTTCCTCCGTGCCTCGGAAAGCACGTTAAGCCGTTGGTCCCGGCTGTCATTTGAAGATCTTTGACAGTCGTTACGAGTAGTCAAGAAGCTTGAGATCTGATAGCAGTCTAGCCAAGGGGTACCGCTGATACCCAGTTACTGGGTTGTGGAGGTCAGATATGCAGTCGCTCCATGTAAAACACTGGTACTCAGCTGAATCCGGTAAGACTGGAAGCCGACCCCAACATAGTTGGGAAAAGGCTAGGCAGATTGATTTGTGTGAAAAAGTGGCACGCTTGGTTTTCATACAGATGGGAGGACAGGATATGATAGAAGGACCCCTTTTCCGCACTCAGATTCGCATTTGGACCGGTGTGCGTGCAGGCCTCCTCTCTGTGAGAGGGAATGGGCCGTAATCCACCACGCGGGACCAGTGCATGTTGGTGGATGTCACATGTCTTCGAATTTTTGGTTCCAATACATGCCGGTTTCCTCACGATGTTTTCCTTCACCGTTTTTGAGAGCAGTTGTGATGAAATAATTTACACAAAGTAATGCGCCTGCCTGGGTTCGAACCCACGACCAACATTTTGTACCACTGCTCTCCATACAGATGGAGGGACTTGCGTTATCTATTAAGGCGGTACCCCGAGCAAAACGCCGCGCAAGCCGTTTATTGTGCTGTTTTTAGGAGCTATCTACTCGTTATTTAAAAAGAAATATCAATTAATAAAAATACATAAAATTTCTACATAATATTGATTCTAAAATGGTAGATTTAGTTTTTTTTTTAATGTTGTATATATTTTACTAATCTACTTCCAAAAAAACATAAAAATGAGAAATAATTATTGATAGCATGCATCTCCTCGTAAAGTGTTCATTAATTATTTTTTGTACTAACACTAATGGATAGACAATTTAATAACGAACATTTTTGTAGAATTATTTTTTTCAAAAGACCAAAATTCGATTTTATAAAGATTTTATTCTAAAATCTGGGCGTATTCACTACTGTAATTCATGCGCCGCCAGTGCCGCTAGACCAATAGGAACGCTCATATCTCATGCCGATTTTTTGGTCAGGGTACCGTCTTAAGATTTATGTCTGTGCCCGTGACCTCTTAATCCTTTTATAAGACCATCCTGGAACCCTCTCTGTGCAACGCCTGTTAGGGCACTGGAGTGACTGAAAGATCGTCTCCCCTGAGAAAAACTCCAGTCTGCCACAGAGGAACTTCAGAAAGACAATACCAATAATACTTTGCTACTAACTTAATAGTTATTACCAACATTTTGCAAGAGGCAAGATATTAACGGATAGCATTTATACGAGCGAAAATAAATTAAAATTAAAGGTGTAAAAAAAAGTTAATAAACAAAACAAAGATCCCGACTGCTTAAAAAGCGCCTTAAAAAAAGACGGAAACAAGAAGAAAATCATGCTGTGCAGTCGGAGGATACATGTTCGCGAGCTGGCTGACCGAAACCAGATGTATCCTCCAAATGCACAGCATGATTTTCTTCTTGTTTCCGTCTTTTTAGTTCGCTATTTAAGCAGTCGGGTTTTTTGTTTTTTTTTACTTTTTTTATTTATAACTTATTAGAATTAGGTACATTTAAACATATCTACAAATGTTATATATTTTTGTAATCACCTCTTAAAACCGTTCATTTTGATACCCAACACGTTGGGTTTGGAATAAAATATTCCGCTATTTTCTATTTTGCAATTTTAATGTAGCCAGTGATACTCGCAGTAAGAATCATCAAAATCAGCCAAAGCGTTTGGTCTCTAGAACGCCATATAGGAACAAACATACATACATAGAACTGATAAACACATTAAAGTCGGGTAAATAGAACCCCAAACACAATTAAAGTATGTAACAATATTATTACTGCAGCTCACAAAAACCTCCTAAAGGTATTATTCAAACTGGATAAATAGTTACTTAGTATATATAATAGTCGAATAATTGCCCGATATTAAATGGGAACAAATCCAGTCTCCAACCTGCTACTTACTACTACTAATGCCGTTCCAAAGTATTGTTAAATGAACCCTTACCTCTACAGCATCACTGGGGAGCTTCAAACTTTTGAGCACTGACTTGGAGAGCTCCAGTTCTTGAGCAGGCTTGACGGGCACCACGCGGAGACCACGATACGAGGGCGGCCCGAACTTGCGCTCCTGTAAGCAAAAAGCGTAAGCATATTAGTTCAGAACTGAAATGGACGAGCGAGGAGAGACAATTTTGGGTGAGATGCCTTGATTGCTTGGAGGTTTACGAGATCTTCAACTATCTCCGTTTTTAACATGGAATGATAGGAGTTCGTTGCCGATGGGTGACTGTCTGTACATAGCGACTGCCCTCCGTGTCTCGGAAAGCACCTTAATCATCATCATCATATAAGCCGAAAGAAGTCCACTGCTGGACATAGGCCTCCCCCAAGCGTCGCCACTTTGATCGATCCCGTGCGTCTCGCATGCAGCGGATCCCCGCAACCTTCACCATGTCAGCGGTCCACTTGGTGGGAGGCCTTCCAATGCAATCAACGTCAGCTGTTGCACGCCTCCCCGCACGGCTGCGCTGGCGCATATTAAACTTTTTCTTTTTAGGGTTCCGTAGCCAAATGACAAAAAACGAAACCCTTATAGATTCGTCATGTCTGTCTGTCCGTCCGTATGTCACAGCCAATTTTTTCCGAAACTATAAGAACTGTGCTGTTGAAACTTGGTATGTAGATGTATTCTGTGAACCACATTAAGATTTTCACACAAAAATAGAAAAAAAAACAATAAATTTTGGGGGTTCCCTATACTTGAAACTGAATCTCAATTTTTGTCTTTTCATCAAACCCATACGTGTGGGGTATCTATGGATAAATCTTCAAAAATGATATTGAGGTTTCTAATACCATTTTTTTCTAAACTGAATAGTTTGCGCGAGGGACAATTCCAAAGTGGTAAAATCTGCTTATTTTAGAAGTTACAGGGGGGGGGGGGGGGGGGGGCCTGTAACTTCTAAAATAAGAGAATGACAAAACTTAAAAAATATATGATGTACATTACCATGTAAACTGCCACCGACAATTGGTTTGATCGAGATCAAGTAGTTTTTTTTAATACGTCATAAATCGTAAACCGCAATTTACCAAGTACGGAACCCTTCGTGCGCGAATCCGACTCGCACTTTGCCGGTTTTTTTTTTTATCTTTTAACCGACCGTTGTAATATAATTTCTTCTCTTCTTTAATATACTTGCATCATCTTGTTATACAGTCCTCTCATTTATTTACTCCACCACGACCACTGGTCTTCGCGATCATTGGTCGGGTTAATGGCTGGCCTGTTATTTGTAGATCTTTAATAGCCGGTAGTAAGAAGAAAATCGGGACACCAGTCTTACCAAGGGGTATTGGTGTCACCTAGATACTGGGTTGTAGAAGTCCGATAACATTGTGGACTCGCGACTGATGCTTCGGCTTCACCATGAAAATTCCGGCTAAAATCCGTCCAGTGCTGGACAAAGAACTCCCCAAAGCATAGCCACATCGACCTGTCCTAAGTTTTTCGCAACCAGCGAATTCGTGCGAGCCTTCAGCAGGTCTTTTGTCTACCTACTATCGCCTAATTACATTTACGCCGGCGATGTCGCTAACAAAAGTTAGTTGGTACAGTTATGTTGAAGATAGCTTGTGTTCTGACTGACGTAGTATTCCTTTACGAGTCTTCGTCTTGTCATAAATTATTAATTTTCTTCTATTTTTTCAAAATTTCAGCAGAAAGATGTTCACTGCTGTACGTAGGCCTCTAATGTCATCGGTAAACCGGTACCGATGAATCTAACGCTGTCTTCTGGTACGCAGTTGCCATTTCAGAGCTATTCATGCTCTCTCAAATCTCTCTTTGATGGTGCTACATGTGTTAGATCTTTGGTTCCCTTCATGACGGTTGAGCTGAGTGGTGCGGATCCATGCGTCATGTTCGTAAACGGGCGCCGTTGGTTGGGATTGGTCATAACATAGCTGCCTTGGCCTGTTTTTTACGGTTCCGTACGCTAAGGGTAAAAACGGGACCCTATTACTAAGACTCCGCGGTCCGTCTGTCTATCCTTCTGTCACCAGGCTGTATCTCATGAACGGTTATAGCTAGACAGTTGAAGTTTTTGCAGATGATGTATTTCTGTTGCCGCTATATATAACATCAAATACTAAAAACAGAATAAAATAAATATTCAAGTGGGGCTCCCATAGAAAAAACGTGATATGTTTGGCGTTTTTTGCGATAATGGTACGGAACCCGCGCACGAAGCGCGAGTCCGACTCGCTCTTGCCCAGTTTTTTTTAGTTTAAATTTGGCCTTATCAACCATCCGTTTTGCAAGTTATGACCCTGGCCGACTGCCTTTTAAGTTTGGCAATTCTTCAGACTATGCTTCTAACTTTGGTCTAAACGGTTGAACAGTGCTTAATAACTTATCTTAGAGACTCTGATACTTACAGGAGTATGCATGAAGAAAGTCATGGTGAACGGCACGAGGTCTATCCTGCATTCTGCTATAACCTCTCGCCAAGTGCCTGGCTCTGTTACTGGGGGCTCTCTGGAAATGAGACAGTGGTACTTGAAAAGTAAGAAAATCATTGGGTTGTTTAGAAGACAGGTTACACTCCTTGACCTCAACTTTAACTTTCACATACCGTTAGGCATACCATAGGTCACCTTAACACAAGCCGCAACAATCATAAAGCGTTTAGTAGGCATCCAGAACTACAGTATCAGATTCTTATCTGATAGTCTGGATTTACTCAAAGGTTACTTATCTTTGAGTGCCACCTCGCTCTGAAGAGTATATCAAAATCCAATTGAATTACCCTCCAGTGGACCAGGGGCATATCGGATCCTTAGGCAATGATGCCGCAGATGAACTTGCTAAGAGGGGCTCCGAGATGTTAGTGCTAGGCCCGTACCCACTTTTCCCCTCCGCTTTTTGGTGTGAGCCACAACAATCTAGTAAGAGAAGTGGTGGCCCAGTGGTTTCGGCCTGACTTACGAGTTGTAGGTTGTGGGTTTGATCTCCAGCAGATGCTTTACATAATGTAATTTATTTCATCATTACAGCTCTCAAAAGGTGAAGGAAAACATTGTGAGGAAACCCGCATGACTAAGAACCAAAAATTCAAAGAGTTGTGACATCTATCAATCCAAACTGTGCCCTTGTGGTGGCCTGAACCCACTCTTAAAAAGAAAGGCTGGTGGTGATGATGATGATGATGACATAAATTTAGCCAATTTTTTTAAGCTTCAATATTTTTGGAGTTCGGTTAGTGGAAATACTAATTACCCCTCAAATTTTGGCTCCTCCACAAGTACATCAACTTCTGACTGTAGTATCGTCAAGCTGGTCAGCTCTTGGGTGGCATGCAGGCAGGTTTTCATCATAGCATGTTGCACCTTCAGCTGGGTGATCGAAGGTCCAATGTCGATGGCAGATGGGAAGTCATCTTCAGAGTCTGAACTGTAAAATGTTGATAAGATGAGATTGGAGCATTTTTGGTCTAACATGGGCAATTTTGGTGTCACATCTTAAAAAAAAAAAATTATGCAGTAGGCCAGGCCGCCTTGCCTGAGTCATAATAATGTATACCCTACTAGAGCATTAGTAACAGCCTATATTTTATATCACACAATAATATTGTTGGTGTATTAGTTCACCAAACAAACTTCCACCTGCCGTTCCCCCTTAAGGATGATTTCCAGGATAAAACTATCCTATGACCCTCCCAGGGTCTCAATCCATTCAGTGGTTTAAGTTTGAAAAGGTCACAGACTGGCATTGTGTACTGTTCAAATGGAGAAAGATTTTTCTAATAGATATAGTGTTTCCAGATAATTATTACCCTTCACGTCTGAATAAACTAGCAGAATTTGCACTCTCTTTATAATATAACAAGCTGACGCCTCGCGGTTTCACCCGCGTAGTTCCCGTTCCCATGGGAAAACATGGATAAAAAGTAGCCTATGTCACCCAGGAATAGTGTAGCTTCCCAACAGTGAAAGATTTTTTAGATCGGTCCAGTACTTTTTAAGTATATTCGGTACATACAAAAATACAAATCTTTATAATATTAGTATAGACTTAAGATTTTAATTGTTTTTTATTCTCTTGTCAGTATCACCTGTGCAAGTAAATAAAATCACATCATCACTTACCATCAGGTGAGATAGTGATCAAGTGCGAGCCTATAGATTAAAAAAAAAAAAAAAAAAAAATCTGTATAAGTTTTAAGTTATGTATGTTAGGTAAGGATCTAAGCAGGCAGTGTTCTGAAATTTCTGCCTGTACCCACACCCTATGGGAAGAAAAGGTGATAATTCTCGTCCCACTCCATATAAGAAGAGGCCTTTGCCCTGGAGCAGGACAGTTAAGGCTGTTAGTATTTATTATTGTACTAGAACATAGAGATCTGCGCAAAAAATTATATTAACCAGAGTTCCATAGGTTAGCTACAGTCAATAAATGGAGGAAAAATGCTTAGTGTGGCTACTGCTTTAATGCAAAGAACTTTGTTCATGGTGAATATCACTCTTGATTTGAAGGTTCTGTGTTCTATTCATAACACTTCAGCTTAGCCGATAGAAGATATGTAGGCTGACAGGTAAGATAGTAAAGATCACAGTGGTTGCTGGTGACGAGTTCCAAGGTTTCGAAAAAATAAAGTTTATTTTCACCGGGTTTTTGGTGAAAATTAAGGTAGGGGTATTGGGAAAATAACTATGTGTAATAAAATCCTACTACTATTAACTCTGAGTGCTAATTAGCAGACACAATAGAAAAACAAGTGTTTCAAGTGACTAACATCCCTTTTCATAAATCAAGCGCCAGAAAGTTTCTGAGGATGGATGGATGTTTGTAACTCTTACACGCAAAAACAAATGAACGGATCTTGATGAAACTTTACAGAAATATAACTACATCAGAATTCACACTTAAGCTATAATTAAAAAGATATTGGAAAAGTACTAATAGCATGCGGGCGGAGCCGCAGGCGGCAACTTGTACTTGTCTAAATTTATTTACACTTCTTACCTGTCGGCATGATCGTAGTATAAATTTTTATTTTTAATAGTGGCGCGAACGTCATCAATACTCCTCTCACAATACTTGATGTCGTTTAGAATTTTTTCTTTTAAAGCTGACAAAGCCTTTTTCTTTTCGCTTATCTGATTGTTAATAGGCATTTTCACTTATTTGCTGCATAAAACAATTCAAAACAATCAACACAACAAACAACAACTCAATCAACGAAGTTTTTCAAAATAATTCGTTGACGTTGGTTTTTGGTTTGGTTTGTTTTTTTTTTTTTGTTGGAATGTTACCAGATAACCAAAAACTTTTTCTACCATACTGTTTCTACTATAATACTTGCCGGTTTTTTTTATGAATATTTTTTGCTCTATTCGCTAGCTACAAATTTATATATTCAAAATTACTCTCTCTTAAATTTAAAAAACATTTGTAAATGAAGATCATTAAAAAAAATAAGCTTTACATACTTACAATTTAGATGTATCCCCCTTAACAATTTGATATTAATTGTGTTTGGATACATGTCCAAGAAGTACAAATGATTTACAAAAGAGATCATTTGTTTAAAATGTATTTTACAATCTCATGTTTTGTCTACTTTGACTCATATTACAAATAAAATAAAATTGTCTTACATTTGGAACATATTCCGTTAAAATATGAATCTTTCGATTTTTGCAAGTCAGTTTAATTTATTCGCAAATGACGTAATTAGTATCCGAACGGCGATTTAATCGCAAATAATAAAAGATAGTTGTCAAAGTGGACACAGTGGCCGTGTAATTTTTAATTTATTTAGATAATTTAATTATTCGCAATAATGATACAATAACGAGTGCAATATTAATAGTATCAGAGTATAAGATAATCCTCAGCGAATATAGAGAATAAGTTACGCGAATCGTAATAAAATTGGATAAATAGCGAACCGTAACTCAACAATCGTGTTTTATTTAAATAAATATAGTAAACATGCGTTCATGCGGTTCATAGGTCAAGTTTGTGTGTGTTGTGAGACATTTAGAGTCCCTAAATGTGTTAAAAGGACATAAACGTTGTACAAATAGCGATTGATCTGTGATAATTGAAGAACCGAAGATTGTGGAGAATACTTCGAAATATGGGTCAGACAGGGAGTACCGTGCCCGGTAAGTGTTCATAATTACAATCTAAATATGCGCCAGAATGTTCTAATTGGTATCTAAGTGGAATGAATGGGGTTTCCTGATTATAACCTCTGTGGTTGAAAAACATTTGCAACAGTCAGTTTAATATCGAACTTGCCTTCGAAATTTGTTATTGTAAGTACGAAAACATTGTTTAACATGTCAATTTACCAAAAATAATCTTCTTAATCCTCCCGCCCTTATTCCATGTTCTAGTAAGAATGTTATTCAAAAAGTTTTCACTTATCCAATTGGATTTTCAAAATATTATCTAGGTATGTAAGATTGTCTTTATTTCTATCGTTTTGTTTTTGTAAAGAAAACTCTCAACATGCCTTTGAAACAACAACAAATAATGTACCTACTTAAATCTGTAATGAAAAAACAAAACTTACAAAAGAGTGTCTAGCAGTGGATAACTTTGAACTACAATGATGATGTGGATGAATCATAATGATAAATGGGTCGGCAATATTCAGTGTTATCATAAAAAGCTCTGAATTGTTAAGTATTTTTTAGCAACTGATTAGCATAGTTATTTTTGGAGAACTAGCCATTGCTAGCTTCAATCGCATTAGTATAGATTTTGTCATTCAATTCTGGTATGCTATAAATTTCTTCATTGTTCTAATCTCCTGGTACTTTGTGAGTTTACCACACGTGATTCCAGCCCCTGAAATGAGTCTTATCTTTATGATTCTGTCCTCCTGGTAGTTTAAGAGAATTTACCACTCATTTTCTTGCCATATATTGAAAAAGATGGCTTCTAAGGATATTCAGCTATTCTTATCTTGACTACTTTTCAATAACATTATACTGAGTAAAAAATGCATAAGTCCAGTATCTGAACCTCCCTCTTCAGCATGTTTTCATTTTTTTTTTTTTAAATAAAACGTTGCCCCACACTAGGAATTTCTTCCTGTATCGTGGGTGCATTTACAAACATATAAACTAACATACACAACACCCAGACCCGGAACAACTATCTGTAGGTCATACAAATATTTGATCCGTGCGGGAATCGAACCCGCGACACGCAGCGCAGCAGTCAATCACTCAACCACTGCGCCAACCGTATATTGATACTGATAACTTAAATTTTAAATGATGCAATCATGGGAAAGACAAAACTAATAGGGAACAATTTTGCTAGCGGATTTCCCTTTTCTGTTCTGAAAGTTGTATTGGAAAGAAGTTAGCGATTACTCCCCAGAGTATATTCCCTGGAGTGTTAACCAGAAGTGTACATAGAATAGTACACCCTCATCTTGTCATCTAATATATATTAATATTGGTGATATGACAAATGGCAGCTGTAGTAAACAGTTAGTTTTGGTAACAGGTTTATGGTATTTATGCTATCTATTGGGGTTTATGGGTAGAGGTGGACACCAATGAAAGACCGTTTTATAAGGGTTTCAATAATACAGTTTAATTACCCTTTACTTGTTAAATTGGAAGGTAAGTTTAAGTAATACTTTGTGATACATGTGTTCCCTAGCAAGGCTGACACGATTGTGTATTGTGACCAGATCACCAGATGGGATTTCGGTCTCAACTACCTGACAGAGGGTTCACAGTCAAACCATATAATATAAGGTTAGACAGAGACAGTCATAGAGTATTTTAGATTTGTTTTTGTTAAACTCCAACACTATCCTTATATTTACGGGGTATAGAACTCAAAATCGGTTGAACCGACTGTAAAAAGGGTTGTAGTAATTTTTTATGTTACTTTTGTAGGTAGTACCTACTCATAAATAGAAAGCTTATTACAAATTTTCAAGACTCGGAAATTTTATGTTTTTTTGGATGTTTTTCGTGAGGTAAAAAATGCGAATTAGTCCAAGAGCGAGCAAAGCGAGCTCGGGAACTTAGGGCACCCCGACACGGATAGGTTAGGTTCTGCTGCGTTCGGTCGCTTTGCTCGCTCACTTCAGCTCCCGTCATCTCCTTCATGTTAGGTTAATTTAGACCCTGCAGTCGACTTTGTTGCTTAAATCGTACTTTTAAACTTTAACCATGGATATCTCCATAACCATGTAGTTCTGTGAGGTGGAGATGGTACAGTGAGGTAGCCCCTCTACCCCCTTTTCCCTTCCTCCCTCCGCGCCCCTTAAATCGATGCAGATTTATGGATATTTTTATTCTAACCTGAAAACTTTAACCATGGATATCTTCATAACCATAGGGCTCTAAGTGGTGGGGATGGTACTGGGGGATAGCCAAACCTCCCCCTTCCCCCCTCCACCCTCCCCGCGCCAAAAATCAATGGCCCATAATCGAAATCAGCTGAATGCGAGATGCACAGGACTGATCAACATGACAACTCTTAGCGAAGGCCATTGTCCAGCAATGGTCTTCTTTTGTCTGAAAATATGATGATGATGCCTATTTATGAATTGATTAAATTATCAAAATTATTCAATAATAAAGCTAACTAGGTCAATGATAATTTTATCAGACATTATCAGTTCTTTGTTATTAATTGTGATAAGCACAGGTGCTTGAACAACAGGTTCAGTTAGATTAAAGTATTTAACATAACTTCACGGCCATATTCCTCAAAGAGGTAGGCAGAGAAATATACATGGGGAGGTCCAAATGTTCCTGGCATTTTTCGCTTAAAATTTATCTTATTTGGACCTTTGGACTTCCCTTCGTACTACACCGTTTTTTTTGTTTTGACCTGGGAGATATCCCAGGTCTCTCATCCAATGACTTCTCCCGCTCTGAAGCGGGAGGGCGTGTCAGACTTTTACTGACTTAAACCCACCCTTGTTCTTTCAGTTGCTTGTGCCAGAGCCGCGGTAACTCTCTTTCAAATTTATCCGCAACACTTCGTATTACACCTAGTTTCCTCTGGTTGCGGACTCCCATGTAAAGAGAATTTGATTAGAGACCTAGCTTTGAAGAGTTTTATTAGAGATCCAGAATTCAGGCTACTACTACACACACGTCATCCTGGTATTCGAGGCCGTGGCTTCTCAATGTTTGTAAATGATCGGAACAGTGAGGTCGTTCCGCGAAGCCCGTGATGCCCCCAGGTGGCTCTTGTGCTTTTAGGCTGGCTATGTTAGGCAGTACTCTTCATGCACAACGAACCGAATTAGAGTGTGTGTGCGGAAAACGGAGTCCCTATACAACTACTAGTAAGACCTCGCCCAGGTCCCCTTGTAGCGCCACATACGAACTAAAGACATGACGTCACCTTTCGTCGCGATTTGAACACATACAACATCCGTCGGGCAGTTGCCCGGACCAGGGGGTCTACTCCCTATCTCCGTCAACGTTACGAGTTACGAGCCCGGTCCGAAAGTACAGCGGAACTTCGGAGTGAACCCTACTCCGTAATGATTTATTTAAACTTCATGTACAATGGTGATACAAATGCAGCAAGGCATTCTCTACCAGTCAACCTTTGGGTTATAAAAAGGACACAACAGTGGTAGGAGTACAAAATAAAAAAAATATGAACAATAATTTTAGTCGGATATATAATAACCTAACTAATAAAATACCTACGTAAATAATTTCTAAAACAATAGACTAATAAATATTATAATAAATACCAAATTCTAAATGAGACTGTGAGTTTAAAATGTATTAGGTACGACGAAGACCGAGCTATGTATGAGAGGACAAAATAATTTATAATAATTAGTGCCGGATTCTACGCTTAAGTGAAAATTTACTTCCAGCTTTTTACCCGACTGCCGAAGGAGGGTAATGTGTTTATCAGTCTATGTATGTATGTATGTAAGTATGTATGTATGTATGTATGTATGTATGTATGTATGTATGTATGTATGTTTGTTCCTATGTGGCGTTCCAGAGACCAAACGCGTTGGCCGATTTTGATGATTCGTACGTCAATCGATGCGTCTTAACTCTGCGAGTGTCATAGGCTACATTAAAATTGGATAATAAAAAAATGGCGGATTTTGGGTGCCATATTGTGGGGGCCCAATTTTTTTTTTTCTTCCAAACCCATCGTGTGGGGTATCAAAATAAAGGGTTTTAAGAGGTGATTTCAAAAATATATAACACTTATATGTTTAAATGTATCTAATTCGGAAAAACTAACTAAAAAGTTATAAATAAAAAAACTTAATTAAAAAAATCAAAAAACCCGACTGCTTCAAAAGCGAACTAAAAAGTCGTAAACAAGGACAAAATCATGCTGTGCAGGCGGAGGATACACCAGATTTTGGTCAGCCAGCCGGCGAATATGTATCCTCCGACTGCACAGCATGATTTTGTCCTTGTTTACGACTTTTTAGTTCGCTTTTGAAGCAGTCGGGTTTTTTGATTTTTTTAATTAAGTTTTTTTTTTTATGTAAAGGGGAAGCACGTTCCAGTGTTCAATAGTAGATGATTAAATTTTTCGGACGGGTCAAATTGTCAATTGTATTGTCATTCATTCTTAGTACGGGCCCGAACGAATCATCCGTCCATACATAGGTGTTAGGGAGTAGGCCCCTAGACACGACACCCTTCGGGAACTGGGAGGATCGAAGGAACCTTCCTTTTTAGGGTTCCGTACCCAAAGAGTAAAAACGGGACCCTATTACTAAGACTCCGCGGTCCGTCTGTCTGTCACCAGGCTGTATCTTATGAACCGTGATAGCTAGACAGTTGAAATTTTCACAGATGATGTATTTCTGTTGCCGCTATAACAACAAATACTAAAAACAGAATAAAATAAAAATTTAAGTAAACGGCAAAAAAGCGCCTGATCCCATACAACAAACGTGATTTTTTTGCCGTTTTTTGCGATAATTGTACGGAACCCTTCGTGCGCGAGTCCGTACTCGCACTTGGCCGGTTATTATGACTTTTATGGAGGATGCGGGACTTTGACCCTTTGCCGCATACCACCAAAACCTCATCAATCGGTGCTTTTTAGGGTTCCGTAGCCAAATGGCAAAAAACGGAACCCTAACGGATTCGTCATGTCTGTCTGTCTGTCCGTCCGTATGTCGCAGCCACTTCCGAAACTATAAGAACTATGCTGTTGAAACTTGGTAAGTAGATGTATTCTGTAAACCGCATTAAGATTTTCACACAAAAATAAAAAAAAATCAATAAATTTTGGGGGTTCCCATACGAAACTGAAACTATTTTTTTTTTTTTCATCAAACCCATACGCTTCAAAAATGATATTGAGGTTTCTAATATATTTCTTTTCTAAACTGAATAGTTTGCGCGAGAGACACTTCCAAAGTGGTAAAATGTGTGTGTCCTCCCCCCCTGTAACTTCTAAAATAAGAGAATGATAGAACTAAATAAAATATATGATGTACATTACCATGTAAACTACCACCGAAAATTGGTTTGAACGAGATCTAGCCAGTAGTTTTTTTTTAATACGTCATAAATCGTAAACCGCAATTTACTAAGTACGGAACCCTTCGTGCGCGAGTCCGACTCGCACTTGGCCGGTTTTTTTCTCGTATCTAATCCTGCGGAATGTATCTAGTTAGTAACATAATATTATACATAATTATGTAAAAAGACAATATTCAATTACAGCATTGATAAAGTTATTAAATATGACGTAAACAATCAAATGTTTTATCAATGTTGATTACTCCATCATATACATTTTAATATGAACCTTAATGACTTGTATTATTGTATAAATCTGTCCCTTTTGTGGAGCTCGTGGCTAAATATCATCAAGGTTAAGCAACGCTTGACGAGGTCGGTCCGTGGATGGGTGACCATTTCAACATAACGGCTTTCCTCCGTGCCTCGGAAAGCACATTAAGCCGTCGGTCCCGGCTGTCATTTGAAGATCTTTGTCAGTCGTTACGGTAGTCAGAAGCTTAAGATCTGACATCAGTCACGCCAAGGGGTACCGAGTTACCCAGTTACTGGGTTGTGGAGGTCAGATAGGTAGTCGCTCCATGTAAAACACTGGTACTCAGCTGAGCCGGTAAGACTGGAAGCCGACCCCAATGTAGTTGGGAAAAGGCTAGGCAGATTTATTGACATCTGTCCCTTTTACACAGTCGAACCATTTTAGTTTTGACACTTCATGGAACGGGGGCAGTACTTACCTTCACCTGATCACCCATCCACGGACCGACCTCGACAAGCGTTGCTTAACCTTGTAGCCATGCGGCTGTTACTATTTATCCTCCTCATCCTGTTAACCAAATTGATATGATTCCTGAAAACTTAACATTGCCAATTGGAAACAAAGAAAACTGTAGCCCAAACAAAAACCTAATAACTACTTCTTAAAAAACATTTATACCTATAGGTATTCGATACTTCAAAATAATAATAAATTACTCCCTTGCCACACTAAAATCAACCTTAGTTTAATGGCATAAGACGCAGTATCCAACTTTCAACGCAAAACAGCTGACAATCAGCTGTAAAGTTGCGTACCTGTTTTTTTTTTTAAATTCCGCTCCATGCAAGCGCACGTGCATATTTTCATTGTCAATGTTTGCAAAATGGACTTACTAGAACTTTATAGAAAAGTAAACTTAATTTCAAAGGTATGAAGGATGGTTTTCGATAGGTTTCGGCACACGGAAAGTATAGTAAACGATTTTGGACTTTAAATTTGGAGTGTTAAGAGTCATTTTTGAATACGTTCGTTATTTGATCAAATTGGGGTTCAGTATGAAACAAAAAGAAACGAAAGGTGTGGAGGCGTATATTGGCAAACAAGAAAAAAACAATGAAATTAAAGGCACCACGGAGTAGAAAGAACATGTGGCCAGAAGTACCTAGTTCACATTTCAAGCAACTTTTTAAAAGTTCAATCGAGTAAAGGATTAGCCATTCTGCTGTTCTTGTAGTTTCACAAACTAATGAGCACATTATTTAACGACGAAAGACGTCCACAGCTGAACTAAGCCTCCCCAAATGACGTCACTTTGGCTCATAGTTTGCAGTCTGCATAAGTATAAAATAATTGCCTTGGTTCTGAGAATTTAGAGTTAGATTTTGGCCTGTAACCGCCTATTCTACGCCATAGAAGTCACGGTCAATTCCGATCGCGATTTTTATCAAAAATAATTATGGCTGTCATTCCGACGTTTTTTAATCTATAAAAGCAGTAAATCCATACAATCATGTTCTAATACAGTTGTCTTTTTTTTGTTTTTGTTTCAAGAAAGCCTATCGCTCGTCGTCATGCGTGACATAGACTAAAGACGATACGTCCCAATTAGGACGTATTCGTGTCTTCACAATGCGCTCATACGAGTAACATATCTGTTTACTAGAATACATCATTGAATTCATAATTATATTAGTAGCTGTTGCTCGCGACTTCGTCTGCGTACTAGGTCCAGTAGTTAGTACAGTCGTTTTTAAGTTTATTCTTTACATACAAAAATACAAATAGTTCCTCTTTATAATATTAGTAATAGACTTGCGGACGCCACGCGGCTTCACCCGCGTAGTTCCCGTCCCCGAGGGAATACAGTAATAAAAAGTAGCCTATGTCACGCGGGGATAGTGTAGCTTCCCAACGGTGAAAGATTTTTTGAAACCGGTCCAGTAGTTTTTAAGTTTATTCGTTACATACAAAAATACAAATCTTTCCTCTTTATAATATGTATTAGTATATAGATATGGATTCGTCTTGTTTCGAACACATGGAGGCGCCTGTAAGCTTTTCTCGAGGTTTATGATTCCAACAGTCCTCTTTCATATCTGTATAAATACGGAACCCATAGATAACCATACAGTTTGCGCTTAGATGATTTTAACCTCAGTTGGTACCATTAACATCTCAAAAAGTAAATAATCCAAGACGACCATTACACAATGAGTATTTTTTTTGAAACCGCAACTTATACAAGCTACCTGCGTCGATCAGCTGATGGGAAAATATATTTCGTGAATCAGCTGAGCGTACTTTAATAGTAAAAAAAAAAATCCGAATGAGAAGCGAAAAAAAAAAAACGACATGTACACTTTGCCTGAACTGGCAGTCGAACCACTAGATCAACTAGGCAGTTCAGGCCAGGCAATCAGCAATGAAAACTTACCTATTCAATTATAATCATCAGCCTATAGGAGTTCACTGCTATTTGTGGCGATGGTTTATCTCTTCCATGCATGGAGCACGCAACCCGTGGAGAGAGCATCGGCACGTTTTTGTTCTAAACCGAAGTCACCAAGAAACAGCGGGGGCAGAGGTAAGTTTCCCCCGCTGTGACTGGCTGATAGTTTGACAACCAAATGACAACTGATTCTCTAGGGATTCCAAACAAGTCATTTAAAAAAATATCGATATCGGCAATTGTTTCATTAATTAATAGTATAAGGATTTCTTTGGGATGCAGACAAACAAAAGAACGAATTTCTTAGAATATTCGGTAGGTATAATAAACATTTATGATAAGGTAAATACGGGCTAGACAATAACAAACAAAAGAACATACACAACTGCAGTTCTTATTAATTTCTGCAACTTAGAAAGTATTGTATAATGCTTAATGGTGGCGTTATGGCCGTTTTCAAGAAGTCACTGAGTATTTTCGCGCTCGACGAGCGTTTCAGTCTTGGAGCCTCACATATCGATATAATCGTCGTGAACTCGTGATGCTGCGAACAGCACTATCGAGAAAAAAAGAGACAACTGCCAATGTGCAAATCAGTGTACCAGAAAGAGACAGCAAAGCGAACCATCCAGAAATAAATATATTTGATTTTACTTAATGAAATTGATTAAATGGAGTAGAAAACCACAAAACTGTGAAATGTTGTTCCATCTTTTGTGTAACTTGAAGTAGTAGTACACTTCCTACACCATTTAATTGCACAAATAGGCATTACTTTTCGTTGTGTTTGTTTTAAAGACGGAAGCACGTGACGTTCGTACAGATGCTACGACTGACCAAAATTTCGCCGCATGAGCTTGATATTGCATACGCTTGGCGCCCGCGGTAGCCCCCGCACGCTCTCTCCACGGGTTGTGTGCTCCATGCTTCCATGGCATTTTCTGTGGCAGTGCGAAGCACCTAGGTAGCTCTGACTAGGTTTTGAGGCTCTGTATAGGAAATTAAGTGAGAATAGTACAGCGATGCAGTTCCATTAAAATGCTAACTAATTCCGCCTAGCCCGTATCATCATCGGACTACAAGACGTACGGCCATCGGTACATCTCCATGTTTTCAAGTTTATTCACTAGGAAACAAAGACTCCGACAGGGAATTCCACTCCTTAGCAACTCGCAAAACGCTTTGTGCGTATGGGAGGCATGTCCGTCATGTAGTCCGATGATGGAAAGGCCTTGGCTGAATCAAATTGTCTTGTTGTGCCAACCACCACGTTTTTGTGCTAGCCTCATCCAGGTTCTAACCGAGATAGTTACAATGTCGTCTGCCCATCTCGCCGCCGGACGACCGATATTTATTTTACCATATATACCTTTTAATGTTTACACTGCTGGGGGACGCAGCTAGGCTGGGTACTTTAGCCAGAACTTCCACGCACAAAGGACCAAATGGAAGTCTAAGGCCACCTCTCTGTGAGAGGGAATTGGCCGTAATTGACATACATGTGGCCACCACACCGTGGTGGCCACATGTCATCGAATTGCTGGTTCTAGGACATGCCGGTTTCCTCACGATGTTTTCCTTCACCGTTTTGAGAGCTGTGGTGATAAATAATTTACACAAAGGATAGCGTCTGCTGGGTTCGAACCTACGACCTAAAACTTGTATTTTTTATTATTGATAGGCTCGCGTTTGACCACTACCTCGCCTGATGGTAAGCGATGATGTGGCATACGGTGAAGCACGCTTGCCTAGAAGAAACCTATTCACTCTTGACTTAAAGACCCCAAGGTTGTAGCTATCAGGAAACAAAGACTCCGGAAGGGAATTCCATTCCTTAGCTGTGCGCATAATGAAAGTATTAGCAAAACGCTTTGTGCGTATGGGTGGGATGTCCACCATGTACCGATGGCGCATGGCCGTACGTCTTGTAGTCCGATGATGTCCGGGCTAGGCGAAATCAAATTGTGCAGTTCCGTCGCACACTCCCCGAAATGTAATGTAATTCGGGGGGCATTACTGATTCGCACAACAACCCTTTGTGGGTATTCAAGACATGAATATTCCTTTGTGTATTTCAGACTACAAAACCCTTAGAAAAATTTAGCGCAATGATTCTTTTTCTTCCAACATTATTGCATATGCATTCAAAATACTGCTCTACCTGCGAGCTTCTTACAATCAGCTGATCCGAAAGGCGATTCCTTTACAAATCAGCTGAGTTGCCTTTGTGACAATTTTTTGTTAAAATTGTCAAAGAGACTGACAGAGAAATGGATGTTGCATAAATTGTAGCTTTAGAAAATACTTGGTTGGAGACCCTGAGATCCTAGACAAGTGATATTCTTTCGATTGGAAAAATTACATAATTGAAATTGGCAATAATTTATTCATTTTTTTATTTTATTATATCAAGCTCTTTTCTTATTCTTCTCAGTAAACCCTTTCATTTGATACCCTTCATATCATGGCAGTGCACAAAAAATAACTAGTCCGCCATCTTGAGCCGTCCGCCATATTGGATTTAGAATGACGTCACTTAGCTAACCATGCATTGTCATCCAAGCTAAACGTGTTTGCAAAATTTCATCTTAATCGGTGGAGGATAACTGGTTTAAAATTCAGTTGCAACATTTGACCCGAACCCACTTACATACATACATACATTGCAAGTTAATTAAAAGCTTGTAAATATTTCTAAAATCACTGAAATAATGAACTTTGGTAGTACATATTTCCAAAGTTCATTATCATCATTCTGGCCTTATATTAAGTATGTATGTAGTAATTAAGTATTTAGGTAATTTCCATTTTATTGAGATAATTTCCAATCTCTTTAAGGCCTTCCCAAACACCACGTAACTGAACTTCAATCGTTTCAAGGAGCGTAACGATACATTTAAACTCAAAGATAGAAGTTACTTCTAACAATAACATTGCTCAGCTGATTTGAATAGAAAGCCGAAAAGATACTGTACCCATCAGCTGACTGAATAGACGGCAATGCAATCCCGCATCAGCTGATTCTAAAGATTCACAGGTACGGCAAGAAACGGTTTGAAAAAAATCTCTTTGTATGTATTGTGCAATGATCAAATGACTTTTGCTGGTTCGGGAGCAGAGATTCTGGGTCCACGTTTTTTTCTTATTTATAAAATGTATGGCGAAAACAAAAAAAAAGTAAAATGCCCATAACTTTTGAACGGTTAAACCGATTTTATTCAAACATAGCTAAGAACACTCTCGACAAAATTACCTTTCAAACAAAAAAAACTAAATTGAAATCGGTTCATCCGTTTAGGCGCTATGATGCCACAGACAGACACACAGATACACAGCAACACACGTGAAACTTATAACACCCCTCTTTTTCCGGACGTGAAACTTATAACACCCCTCTTTTTCCGGCGGGGGTTAATAAAAAACTAACTTCTGCCCGCGTTCAAAGTTCAAAAAATTGCTCCGATCGCCACCAAACTTACAGGATTATCCGCTGGGTCAATCTAAAGATTGTCTGAAAATTTCATTAAAATCGGTCCAGTCGTTTCGGCATCTATAATGAACATAGATACATACTTTGTCTTATATATATATATTAACTACTACTTTTTAACTATCAAGGGGTCGTTAATTAATAACGTGAAATTATTTAGCTTCTTTTTAACTCCCCCGTACCCCTGGTGATACGTGGTGAGGTTTTAGACTACCCCGCCCTCTCTACCCAAAATAACGTGTTTTTTGGTACAAAGTAAGTATCTAAAAAAAAACAGAATACAATCTTTAAATACAGGTATAATCTAATTTAATTCTGAAAGATTAAGCAGTGTCTCTTCATCATAAGGCTTACAGTCACCCAAAGGGCATTGGAGAGGGCTATGCTCGGAGTTTCCTTGCGTGATCGAATCAGAAATGAAGATATCCATATGAGGACCAAAGTTACCGACATAGCCCGAAGAATTGCGAAACTGAAGTGGCAGTGGGCAGGGCTCATTGCTCGCAGAACGGATGGCCGATGGGGCTGAATAGTTCCGGAGTTGCTACCGCGGACTGGAAGACGTTGCGTTGGAAAGCCTCCCACTAGGTGGACCGATGAACTGGTTAAGGTTACTGAAATCGAGGCTATGTTCAGCACTGGACGTCTTTCGGCTGAAATGGTCAATGGCGGTGTGTAGTGTCTATATAAGAACCGGATCCATCAGCAAAGCACGGCTAATTCCTATGTGACAATTTACCAATTTGAATACAAAACACAACTCAGCTGATTTGAATAGAAAGCCGAAAAGATACTGTATCCCCCAGCTGATTATATTGGAAGCGACGCAATCCTGCATCAGCTGATTCTAAAGATTCACAGGTAGAGCATGAAACGGTGTGAAAAAAATTCTTTGTGAGAATTTGTGCAATGGCAAATGACAGTTCATTGGCTCTGGAGCAGAGTTGCTTACCTTGCTTTTTGTCCATGCATTTGAAATCATATAGTCTGAAAACTTCTTTAGAAAAGGATGGATGGATGCTTTGAAATATGGTGTCTGGAAAGGGGGTAATAGATAAATATGGAAGAAGGGTTGTTGGGCTGACAATAAATAAATTTGCATATAGACAGAAATGATGAAGGAGTAAAAAATCTTACTGCGTTTTTCCGGTAGCTATAACTTGGAAGTCTTCAAGTCTAGAGTGACTAAATTACTTCTAGGCTAGTGTGCATCATTCCATAGTCTTTAAATTTACAAATTGTGCCATGACATATTATTGGTTCTGTAGTAGGGTTGCTTACCTCGCTTTTTTCGTACATCTTTAGTGTCATAAGGAGTTGAAATTCTGCTGGGGACTGTGACCAATAACTAGAATCTTTCTAAGCCTTCTAGTCTAAGAGTAAGTAGGTCTAAGTTACTTCTTGACAGAGCAAGGCTAGGTGCTGCATCGGTGGTTTGGGAATAGTGCGGTGGGATTGTCCCAAATGAAAAGATAAAAAAAGTTAAATCAAAAAATCAAAAAACCCGACTGCTTCAAAAGCGAACTAAAAAGTCTAAAACAAGGAAAAATCATGCTGTGCAGTCGGAGGATACATATTCGCGGGCTGGCTGACCAAAATCTGGTGTATCCTCCGCCTGCACAGCATGATTTTTCCTTGTTTACGACTTTTTAGTTCGCTTTTGAAGCAGTCGGGTTTTTTGATTTTTTGAATAATTTTTTTTATTTATAACTTTTTAGTTAGTTTTTTTTTTCGGATTAGATACATTTAAACATCTAAGTATTATATATTTTTGAAATCACCTCTTAAAATCCTTTATTTTGATACCCCACAAGAAGGGTTTGGAAGAAGAAAAAAATTTGGGCCCCCACAATATGGCACCCAAAATCCGCCATTTTTCTATTGTCCAATTTTAATGTTGCCTATGACACTCGCAGGGTTAAGACGCATCGATTGACGTATGAATCATCAAAATCGGCCAACGCGTTTGGTCTCTGGAACGCCATATAGGAACAAACATACATAGATAGACTGATAAAAACATTACCCTCCTTCGGCAGTCGGGTAAAAAGGTGCTGCATCAGCGAACGCATCTTTGCTATCACAATTATGTATTCAAATGAAAAACTTCAGCTTGCATCTCGAGCTAAGGCGATCCTGAAACAGCTGACAAGTTCAAAGGACGTCAATTCAGGCTAGAAAGATAAATAATTTTATTTATTAGAATAGAAACACATTTATTCGATAAGACAACACACCAGCAACAAACACTGAGTAAAAGAGAAGAATTGTAAAAAAAGTATAGTCACAAAGAACAATGGCAGGTGCCCATACATTTTTTTAGCTGAGATTAAATTCCTACGTCTTTAAATGAAAAATATCTGGTTTAACTCAGGGTGATGTTTTGAATTAGTTTGTGCAATATTTTTTGTTCGAGAATGTCGAGAATAATAGATATTCAGTCATAAACTTTTGTAGGTTATGTCTGGGTAACTTTTAATAATTTGTTTAATAGGTAATATTATTCAATTTCGTGGAAGTAAAAGGCGAATATCGCATTAGCATTTCCCTTACCTAGTTATTTCAGCATGAAATGTATAATATACTCTTTGAAAAGAGTATATTTATATAAACTAAGCGACTTTGACGTTTATCAAAAGGTCGTCGTCCTCGTCAACAACCAAGCTATATTTTTAAACTTGGATACTAGTATTTTTGCCAATCATTAACTAAAAGTAATTTATTTATTTCTACTACACTACAATATTCTTATCTACCTGCGAGGAACATCTATACTTAGACATAAACTGTATTGTAAACTCATTTACTGCAATAAATACATTAATTATATTATTAATTAATATAGTTACTACTTGTCACTTAGCAGATAAAATATATAATGGCAACACTAAGCTAAAGATATTAACTGTAAAATCAAATAACTTTTTATTTATCATGATTTTTTTTATCCTTTTTGAACCAGCCCAATAATATATTAAAAAAAATTAGACAATTCATAGAACGTCTTTCGTATATAACTCACTTTCAGACGTTCAAATTTAAGTCAGCTAAAATCTCGCCATTGTTCTTTCGCTGAGCGTGCCTATACCGAAAGGGTTACCAACTTTACATATATGCTGGGTTTCAGAGATCCAGCGCTGTTTTGCGATTGGCACCCCGCAGCGACATACGAACGTGGGTGATATTAGGTGGACTGCTGGAGTCACAGATTACTAAATAGTTACTAACGTAGCTAGTGTTGGTAGCTTTCACGGATTCGGGATTTCTTTTTGCGATTAGAGAACCTACGTTTCAGAATCAGATCTTCAGCAACGCACGCCTAATTCTTTAGTGACAAATTATGTATGTATGAATACAACACACAACTCAGCTGATTTGAAAAGAAACCCACGGGATGTCGCCGGTCAGCTGATCACAAAGAGTACAGGTAGCCTTGCACAAGTAATGCTTTGGAAAAAACTGCCTTTATTGCTAGTTAAAAGCTCGCAGATGATCTTAAAATACATACGGTTTAGTACATAGGAGAAACTTATTATCCAGATAGGTGAGGTAGGTATGTGCTAAATAAAATTTCATATGGAACACAGGGCTTCTCTCTGTTGTGAGAGGAAGTGGGCCGCAATCACTCGGACCCAGTGCGGGTTGTCTTTGGGTTTGGTTCTAGGAAATTTTTAGGGTTCCGTAGCCAAATGGCAAAATACGGAACCCTTATAGATTCGTCATGTCTGTCTGTCTGTCTGTCCGTCCGTATGTCACAGCCACTTTTTCCCGAAACTATAAGAACTATGCTGTTGAAACTTGGTAAGTAGATGTATTCTGTGAACCGCAATAAGATTTTCACACAAAAATAGAAAAAAAAACAATAAATTTGGGGGATACTTGACACTGAAATTAAAAAAAAAAAACATCAAACCCATACGTGTGGGGTATCTATGAATAGGTCTTCAAAAATGATTTTGAGGTTTCTAATATCATTCTTTTCTAAACTGAATAGTTTGCGCGAGAGACACTTCCAAAGTGGTAAAATGTGTCCCCCCCCCCCTGTAACTTCTAAAATAAGAGAATGATAAAACTAAAAAAAAATATACTATGTACATTACCATGTAAACTTCCAACGAAAATTGGTTTGAACGAGATCTAGTAAGTAGTTTTTTTTAATACGTCATAAATCGTAAACTGCAATTTACTAAGTACGGAACCCTACGTGCACGAGTCCGACTCGCACTTGGCCGGTTTTTTATATTTGATAGGCTTGCGCACGTTTTCCCACTACCTCACCTGATAGTAAGCGATGATGCGGTCGAAGGTGAGGTAACTTGTTCATTTTTGTCTAAGGGCAGAGTTCATTCAATACAGCGTTCTGATTGGTAGTTTCTCAGCGGTCTGTTTGCATAAACTGAGTTTAGTTGATCTAATCGCGATTAGTTTCATTGGTGAAATCGGCCCTTAAAAACCCTCAGGTTGTAGCTATCACGAAATACCACAGACATAAATGTAACTAGATAACGCAAGTCCCTCCATCTGTATCAAAACCAAGCGTGTCATTTTTTCATACACAATTTAAAAACAAATTTTATTTACCAATGAAAGAAAACATTTCCAATGCATCGGTCAACTTTTTCTATACAGTCTTAACAGGTCAGTATGGCAAAACAAGGCATTTTTCTAGATTTCGGTGTGCTAAATGAAAAGCTCAAATTAAGATCATTGATCGTTTTTTGACACGCGAAGTACATACAATTGCGTCATCTAGTTAGATTTATATCTGTGGGAAATATAGACTCCGGCAGGGAATGCCGGCAATCCACATGCCAGTCCACACGAAATTTGCTTCACCGTTTTGAGAGCCCAGTGATAAAAATTGCGACCCACAAGCAGTAGGACATTGGTTCGAACTTAGACAGGCGCTTTACTTTTCAATCAGCCACCTAGCCTGATTTGAAAGCGGCTATTGTAATCCGTCCAGTAACAATTCACAGCTGATTTCAAAAAGAAACGCAAGGTAACAGCTGACTGTCACAAGAACAGGTAGTGAAGTTGCATAATGAAAAAAAAAATATAGAAAAAAATTGTCTTTGACCGTCAATGACAATTTTTTTGTAGTACAATTTGGCGATTGACCACAGATACTTGGACATTTGAAAGAGATAAAAAAAAAGAAAATGTAGCAAATTGGTTTTTAATAGTTATTCTATTTGGTATTGTAGTCCTGACTGAATTAATCGCCAAGTTGCAAGTGCCCACTGCTGGCTGAGTATGAAGTCCTGGTTTGGATTTTTCGGGTAAAACATAGTCTCCGTACTGCTTCTAAAACTATTTTTTTTTTTTAGGGTTCCGTACCTCCAATGAAAAAAACCGAACCCTTATAGGATCACTTTGTTGCCGTCCGTCTGTCTGTCTGTCAAGACCCTTTTTCTCCGGAACGCGTGGAGGTATCAAGCTGAAATTTATATCAAATACTCAGGACTACTGTCCCTTAAAGCTGTGAAAAAATCAATTGCCGCAAATTTTCGACACTCGCAAGGGAATCAAAACCTACAGGAACTTCCCGTGAACTCAGAATATAGGAATAATTGCGAAAACCGTAAATTTTTAGTTACATCATATAATAAAAATATTCTTAATAATTTTAAACTTACTAACCCTTTACTCATGAACGCGTAGCGGTATTAAATTGAAATTCATATCAAATACTCGAGGTTTGTACGGAACCCTCGGTGCACAAGTCCGACTCGCACTTAGCCGGTTTTTTTTAACGGTAGGTTCGCGTTTGACCACTATCTCGCCTGATGGTAAGCGATGATGTGGTCGACGGTGAAGCACGCTTGCCTAGAAGTAAACTATTCACTCTTGACTTAAAGACCTCAAGGTTGTAGCTATCAGGAAACAAAGACTCCGGCAGGGAATTCCACTCCTTAGCTGTGCGTACAATGAAAGTATTCGCAAAACGCTTTGTACGTATGGGTTGGGATGTCCACCATGTATCGGCTTTGATGGATGGATGGAGAGGGACGCCCTAAGGAAAGATGGATAGACTGCGTGATAAGGTACCAGACAGACAGATAGAGTTACTTTCGCATTTATAATATACAAACGAACGATATACTGCCGAATTTTGTGTTGCCGAAGTTTGTTTTTTTGATAGCTACATAGGCTGCACTAAAAGTATCGGGAATGGAATATTTCCACTGTTTCTGTCATATTAAAATCTTTTTACTAGACCCCAACTTCCGAATGGAATGGATGCTTCAATGATTGGTTCCATCGTATGGGAAAATGTGTCAAATTTCGCGGAGAATACTTCGAAAAGCAATAAATACATTTTTAAATAGTAATGTTGTGTCACTTCTGTACGGGACGGACGTGATCGTCCAAGACCGACAGGCAATCAGGAGGTTGTAAGGCTCCTGCTTGAACGCGTTGACGCCCCTTGCACCTATTGTTCAGTTGTCATCTGGTAACTATGGACCTTGGAGACACTTGAAGGCTGCCAAGTAGGTTGAGGTGAAAAACGTGATGTCCAGGTTAAATAAAACTATTTGTTCATGGCCAGAAGCGATGTTCCTTCATGGTCCTCGATGCGCAATGATGCGTGGAAATACTTTAAGTGAAATAATGGCTACGAAATGTTCACGCGCCTGCGCACTATTAAAGAAGCGAACTCGACTGCGACGAGGACCACAACATTCCGACCGCAAAAACTTTTATTTTCAAAATAATATACACTAAGACTCGTAGCTTGAAACTGACAGGAACTACCCTTCCACTGGACCGATTCTGGTGAAACTTGTACTTTTGGATAGGTCTCGAGGAGACCTTCCCTCCGGTCTTTGATCCAGGTCCCTAGCCCCTACCATCAGGGAGTTCTCGTAAGGAGAACGTCGAAGAAAGGGAATTCCCGCCAGTTTGAAGCTTTACAATCGAGTTTCTCCTAAAACTAGACATGTTAGCTCTAGGGTACCAGCGAGGGACATGGAGCCCTCCTACTGGGCCGTTGACACACATAAGTGTTACAGTTATATTAAAAACATTCAGGCGTACAGCCGCGAAATGGTGCGAGAAGTTAGCTTATGCCCCTGATCTTGGCACATAAACTCGATTCCTACTCAGACCGCTGGGTGGATTTTCAAGTTACATTCACACCCGGGTAGCCCTCGTGATGGGCTATCCCAAGGTAGAAGTCCGGTAGCTACATGTCCAACCCCCGATGAGTTATCGTTTGTTACAAGTTTGTTTACATAGCAAATCCATGTAACCTCGCACCATATCAGGTCGCTTAACTCCTCAACCACCAGAGCTAAGCTCCTTCCGGAAGTGTGGTTGGGTAGCTGGAAAACTAGGCTGTCTGACGGCGGTACCCTGATGGGTGTACCACCAGCCTTTCCGCAGCTTAAGGTGCCGGGAAGCGGCCGAATACTAAATTTTACGTCGTCTCACATCTTTAATGTGTCTGTGTGCGTTACATACCCCTATATACTAGCTCTGTGTCATGACTGAGTGTAGGCGCCTGCCTGAGGGTCCACGAAGGTAATGCTTCAGACAGCATATCTATAGCTGACCAGGCACCAAATGTCCCTGGACGCAGTGACACATCGGCAGCCGCATAGAAACGTCCATGCCGGCATACACAGACACATCCTCTCAAGTAAGTGACGCCTATGTACTAGAATTACATAGGTGCTGTCTATTTATAGGGCCTAGACAAAATTCTAGGTCACCTAGAAGCGCTAAAATGGCTTGTATCGAATTTTCCAAACACTTACTTGAGTAAAATGTATGTATATTTCCCTTTTTAGAGTAAAAATGCATTAAGACTGGCCATGTACTGCTATTATGTATAATTTCTCAGTCATGGCATCCAGCCATCCTATCTAGAACACCTAGATGGTGTTTCCTAACAAAACAATTATGTGTAAGGAAGCAATCTGATTGGTTGGTGAATAGAATACCTATAGCACCACCTGATACCCTGCTCAAAACGGGGGGTCTAAAATAAGTAAACAAAATATTTTTATTTCCTTAAACCTATACATTTATCATATAACTAAGGTACCTTATGTATAATTCTAACACATTAGCGCTATATTCACACTATAAACTATGTAAAAACCCCCAAAACATGAGTTTAAAGTTATCAAAATTCTACAAAAACTGGTTTTAGTATAAATATAAGGTGCCGCCCTCTTACAGGTCATTGTGAACTAAACGCTCGTTGATGATGGTTGTGTTTTACGGAGTTAAATACTTGTTTCTTTCCGTAATAACACAATCAGTATGCATATTAAAGCTTCTAATTTATTGTTATTAGACTATATAATTCTATTACCTACTGATAGACACATAAAATATAATTTTAGTGTCTCAAAAACATGAGCAAAAATTAGTTACGAGCTTTACTATAAAAGGTTTTTTCACCTACCGACATCGCTTAGTATGCGATGGCGCTCTGGGGTGAGCAGACGTGTGTCTGTCAATACTATTTATTTTTTACATATGACTACCTATGTAAATGGTGACGTATCGTCGCGAACAACTTCCTTGATTCCCGAAATTTTCAGTGCCGCCCTCGTAAAACCTGGGAATCTTTAAGTCAAGAGTGAATAGGTTACTTCTAGGCAAGCGTGCTTCACCGTCGACCACATCATCGCTTACCATCAGGTGAGATAGTGGTCAAACGCGAGTCTAATAAAATAATTTAAAAACATGGGCCCGAAAATGCGACTGTACTACACATCCCTGCCGAGCCCGTTAGGCCATACGGCGTGATGTTAACAGAACCAGTTCGATTCCCCAAGATCAGGTGCAAAATAAGGTCAAAGTACTTTATAATTAAAAGACCTTATTGAAAACTTAAAGTATTGGACAACAGCTGATTGCCAGCTGGTGTGAAAGAATGTCTGACCTGAGTTGAAAACAGACGAAACTCTACCTTAAGCTGTTAATCCTAAAGTCAAAAATCCAATGTCCTGAAATTCGGTTGTTGGAAATTGTGTTTTACACTAAATTCAACCTTAAACCATAGTTGTTAAAGTGTTTTGGAAGTTGTACTCAATGTTTTTCTAGTTAAGGTTTAATATTGATTGCAGGGTAGTTCTTCTTTGTAAATTCGTCCTGTTGCTAAGCAAAATTATAGGTTAGTCTTTACCTGGGAAGTGGTTTTGTTCTGGAGTTTCAGCCTACGTGGGTATATTCGGATTTCACGCCTGTAGTCTACTAAGGGGTATGCAGAAATATATTAGTTATTAGAAACAACGTAGAAGTGTCTCAAGACGAAAGTCTATGACCAGTGTGTGTTGCCAGCGGTTGCCTATGGCACGGGGTCTCATTCCTAAGAAATAATATTTGGTTCAAATAAATCTCACTAGATGACGCGACATGTACACACAATTCAATAGAATTATTTTAAAAATTAGCATTATCTGGAATTGAACATAAACATTGTATGTTCTTGTTTAATTAACTCTTCTAAGTACAAAATTATGGAATATTGGGCTCTTAATTCACATTTCAAAGATTATTTGAACGGATCATTTAAAATTGATGCCATAGATGGCGCATTTTTAAATTCTCAGAAATTTAAAAATGCGCCATCTCGCATTCAACTCGATTGTTAAAATTTATGCATTTTTACACATATTGGTGCAAAAAAACTGTAACAACGTGCAAAAAAATACTATAAAACGAACCTTCACTGTATTTACAGAAAAAATATTCACGAACCTCGTAAACCCTTTTACTTGCAAGGCGCTGCTAACACCATCTATTGCCGTGAAACGGGATCAAACGCGATTGATGTACTCACAAAAATAACAAGATTAAGCAGATGAAAAACGCTAGTTACGTCGGCACGGTTTTTTTGTATGGGATGAGGCATCTGTATGCTAGTATTATATTATCTGTGCCTATGCCTTTGAGATGTGGTCGCTCACAATGGGCCTCATCAGAAGGCCTACAGTGACCCAAAGGGCAATAGAGAGGGCTATGCTCGGAGTTTCCTTGCGTGATCGAATCAGAAATATAGAGATCCGCAAGAGAACCAGGGTTACCGACATAGCCCGAAGAATTGCCAAACTTAAGTGGCAGTGGGTAGGGCACATTGCTTGCAGAACGGATGGCAGATGGGGACGAAAAGTTCTGTAGGCCACCTGCCAGGTGGACAGATGACCTGGTGAGAGTGGAGGGAGTCCGCTGCATGCGGGACTCACGGGACCGGTCAATGTGGCGACGCTTGGGGAAGGCCTATGTCTAGCCGTGGACGTCTGCCGATATGATGATGATGATACAGACGAATACAGACTCCGGGCTACTATTGAAATTTAGGAAATAATGTTTTATGGCATAATAATGTGGTATATAAGTGGCAGGTCGTGGGTTCGAGCCCAGGCAGGCGCTTTACTTTGTGTAAACTATTTCTTCACCACTGCT
The DNA here is from genome assembly GCA_949775005.1 of Orthosia gothica. NCBI lineage: Eukaryota > Metazoa > Arthropoda > Insecta > Lepidoptera > Noctuidae > Orthosia > Orthosia gothica. The sequence continues at coordinate 7,922,562 of OX459061.1, read as the reverse complement.
CTCAAAACGGTAAAGGAAAACATCGTGAGGAAACCGGCATCTCCTAGAACCAAAAATTCGAAGAAATGTGACATCCACCAACCCGCACTGGGCCCGCGTGGTGGATTACGGCCCATTCCCTCTCATAGAGAGGAGGCCTGTGTCCCAGCAGTGGGCACATTAATAGGCTGATGATGTGATGTGATGTGTGTTATGGCCCGACCTGCCCCCGTACCCTGACGTGTCAAAACTATCATAGTTCGACTGTAAACAAGTAAATATTACAAAATTTAAAAAACCCCCGACACATTTATCTTCCGAAAACACCCCGATTCAAACAGTAAAACGCCCATAACGATTGAACGGCTAAACCGATTTTATTCAAACATAGCTAAGAACACTCTCGACAAAATCACCTTTTGAACAAAAACAACTAAATAGAAATCGGTTCATCCGTTCAGGCGCTATGATGCCACAGACAGACACACAGATACACAGACACACAGATACACAGCAACACACGTGAAACTTATAACACCCCTCTTTTTTCGGCGGGGGTTAAAAAGGGACAGATGTATATACAAGTCATTTAAATCTGTCCCTTACGCACACTCAAAATAACCTTACTCTAAGAGATTATGGTCACCCCCCTGGTAATCGAAATCCAGGAGGTTGGACACTATGCTCAGCAGTACATTAGCGATCGCTAGAGCATTCTGGCAGTCAGTCAAGTCTCAACATCATCATCAGCCTTTTAATGTTGCCACTGCTGGGACACAGTTCTCCTCTCTTTGAGAGGGAATGGGCCGTAATCCACCACGCGGGCCCAGTGCGGGTTGGTAGATATCACATGTCTTTGAATTCAGTCAAGACTACAATGACAATATAATAGAAAAGCTATTATAAATCAATTAGATTTGTTTCTGCTATTCTTTATAGAAATCCATGAAAAGCTTAAAGTATCTGTGGTCAATCGTCAAATTGTAGAAAAAAAAAATGTCAGTGGCCATCAAAGACAATTTTTTTTTTTACTTTTTTCTTTCTTATGCAATTCTACCTGTTCTCCTGACAATCAGCTGTTACATTGCAATTCTTTTTTTAAATCAGCTGTGATTTGTTACCGGCCTGTAACAATAGCGGTTTTTTATTGTACCTAGATAGGCTCGCGCTTGACCACTATAATTTGATAATTCAGGTGATCCTGATGGTAAGCGATGATGTGGTCGACGGTGAAGCACGCTTACCTAGTTGTAACCTATTCAGTCTTGAATTAAAGACCCCGCTCCCGGGTTGTAGCTATCAGGAAATACAGGTTCCGGCAGGGAATTCCACTCCTTAGCTCTAAGCATAATATTGTGTGCCATCAACTGGGCATAAATCCAGGCTCCGGGCAGGTACTGGGGATCAAACCCTGCATGCTCAGCCATGCAACCTCTAGACCATCGAGGCATTCTGTCAAGACTACAATGACAATATAGAAAAGTTATTAAAAAGCAATGATTTTTTCTGCTCTTCTTTATTTAAATCCTTGAAAAGCACAAAGTACCTATCTGTGGTCAATTGTCAAATTGTAGGAAAAAAAAGTCATTACCGTCAAAGACAATTTTTTTTTACTTTTTTCTTTCTTTATTTCTACCTGTTGTGTGACAATCAGCTGTTACATAGCGTTTCTTTTTTTTTAAATCAGCTGTTATTTGTTACTGGCCTGTAACACTCGCTTTTTTTATTGTATGTAGGCTCGCGTTTGACCACTATCTCACCTGATGGTAAGCGATGATGTGGTCGACGGTGAAGCACGCTTGCCTAGAAGTAACCTATTCACTATTTACTTTAGGACCGCCAGGTTGTCCTGGATTTTCAGAATTGTCCTGTAGCTGCGGTGGATGCGAGACGCATAGGACCGATCAGTTATCAGTTCAGTGTTTCAGTTCTTTCATCAAAAATTATTATGATGATGATGTAACAATAATAGTTTTTCATTTAAACCAAGATAAGGTGGCTATCTGACAAGTTGTGTGGAAATCGGTTGTGATGGTAAGGCCATTCCTGCGCATTAGTAGGAAAGGTCTCCAGGAAAGTCTAGGGGGAGAGTTGGGGGGCGTTTTTTCAGTAGGATTTATTCTACGTTCGGCTCACTGATTTTCGTCCTAAATGCGAAAATCCTGGTTCGTCCCAAACAGTGAGACAGCAATGGCTAGACAAAAACAAAAGGACATCAGACTGATGACGAGAAAAGTGTTTGGGTCTGCAGGACCAGCGGTGGAACAGTCGTAACTTGGACGAGGTTTTCACTGGTCCTAGCCCTTGATCAGGCTAGATCGAGATAGTCCTTCAGCGGCCTTTGATCGATAAAGTCTGTAGATCTACGGTTTTATCTAAAGGCAATCTTTTGATTTTTCAGCGTTACTCTAGGATTTTTAATAGTCTAATCTGGCAACACTGCGCCCGCACCTCTTGAAAAACGAAATATTGTTTTTATTGTGTGCTGGAAATTGTTATTCTCATTTGGCTTTCTGGCGCTCCGTGCCATCTGGCGCCTAGAGCGACCGCTCCTTTCGCTCTAATCCAGGACTAGCGCTGGAGGTAGTAGTAGCTAGCAGCTTTACACTGAATTCAGTAATAACAGTTCCCCAGCTAATTCCTTGCTCAGTTTTCGCGCTTGTGAACTCTAGAATAAGAAAACAATTACGAAAGAATAGCAGCGATTCTAAAATCAAAATCAGATTCCAAATTTAAAATAAAAAAAAGAAATAAAACTTACAATAAAGCGACCCACGCGCCATTACTTATATAGCTAAAGCGGCCTATTCAACGGCTGCATGAATGTGATCCCTTTGCCTCTCCCACGGTCTAAAAAGGTCGTTACGGTGCCGTTAGACACGTGGAGACGAACCCGACTGTGTTGGGAAGAAAAGGATGGGTAATGTGTTTTAGTCTATGAGCCAGTTTCCGAATTGAAATATTGATTTGGAGTTAAGAACGTGTGAAACAGTAATGCTATAATTTGACAATTTTGCAGAGTAAAGTTGACGAATACAATACTTAATTTAAAAAAAAACATTTTTACCTATAAAATCTACCGACTTCTTATAAAAACACTACAAAGGAAAAGCTAACTTTATTTTTGAAAGTCGATTTCTTTGGTAGTTACCAATTTTTTTCGTTATGGACACCGTCTTCCAAAAAGAAAGTTATTTTTCACTTTGTAGTGTTTTTATTTGGAAGTCGGTAGTATTTTTCTGTAAAAATGTTTTATAATTTTAAATTTGTTTGTTGAACCTAATAGGCAAGTTGTTTAGTAAGGTATCTATAATGCCAGAATAGATTACCCGACCCGAATATCATGAAACTTGAACATAACTGGTGAAATGAGAGGGTACCAAGGTGAACTGTACACATCTGCGTACCCCTTTAGAGCGTACTGGCGTGATGTTATGTTATAAAATGGAATAAACAGACATGCAATTGCAGCAGTGCCGAGATTTGCCGTTATTTATTGAATTCTATTGTATATCTCCGAAGTTCTTCATTAGATCTTCACCAAATCAAAATGGTATCAACTTCGGAACTTATTCTGTCAAACAAAAAAAGAATTTTCAAAATCGGTCCCCAATTAACGGAGATATCAGTGAAAAGAAGTTAAGTCAACATGGAACCTCCTCCTTTTTGGAAAGTCGGTTATAAAAGGGGGTACGATAGGAACTTATCTTGGAAAAACTGGCGAAATTTGGGGGTAATATACCTACACATTATATACCCTTTTACATCTGAATGGGCGCACGGTTGGCGCAGTGGTTGAGCGATTGACTGCTGTGCTGCGTGTCGCGGGTTCGATTCCCGCACGGAACAAATATTTGTATGACCTACAGATAGTTGTTCCGGCTCTGGGTGTTGTGTACGTGAGTTTATATGTTTGTAAACGCACCCACGATACAGGAAGAAATTCCTAGTGTGGGGCAACGTTTTATTTAAAAAAAAAAAAAAAAAACATCAAGCCTGGTAACCACGACAACCCTGTGAACATGCGTGAAAAAATTCAATCTGCTTTTTCAGCAAACCAAAAACATACCCACACATGACCGTCCCGCAGTTTTCGTTTCAATCATGTATCTGTTTTGAATACATAACTGATCAAATATATTGATCTTTCGTTAGGCATTTGCATCTTAATCCCAATAACATTTTCGATCGAAGATAAGCTTCTAAATTTTATTCACTAGAAACAGATATGCGTTACCCACGAGTGTAGTCTTACACACAGTTTATCTTGCATTATATCTGCATAAAACTTTTATATACTATAAGATATATATATACTTTTATAAATATAAGATGAAAATAGTCACCAACAACCTTGAGAGAACAAAACGCGCACTCGTTTCACACCCGCGCGAACCAAAATTCAATAGTTTTAATAATTAGTCCATTATATCCTTTTTTTATTAGTCTTTTTTTTCCCGTTTTTTCAACATTTTTCATTTATGCTCCGCTCCTATTGGTCGTAGCGTGATGTTATATAGCCTATAACCTTCCTCGATAAATGGACTATCCAACACAAAAAGATTTTTTCAAGGATGGTATTTAAAAGTACTTTAATTTATTCCCATTTCATTTACCTAATTTTGCCTGTGTTCCACCAAATATAATGAATGTGCACCAAAATATGTTCATATAAGTCGATGTAGCCCCGCTGCGCGGGGCTCCTATTTCTGTCTGCAGGGTCAAAAGTAACCTAACACAAACGAGATGACGGGAGCTGAGTTCGATCGCTTTGCTCGCTCACTTTAGCTCCCGTCATCTCGTTCGAACCTAACCTGTCCGTGTCGGGGTGCCCTAAGTTCCCGAGCTCGCTTCGCTCGCTCTTGGACTGATTCTTTGACCATAATTTATTCGTTGATCAACTAATATTTGGTGCACGATCAGTATTTTAGATGTACCTTTAGATTTTTGGTGAACACAAAAATATTATCCATTTTTCAATTCCAACCAGTAGTTCCTGAGATTAGCGCGTTCAATCAAACAAACTCTTCAGCTTTATAAGCTACTACTAGCTGTCCCACGCGTCTTCGCTCCCGTAAACTGGCTACCTAACTACCCATCTACCCTACCTACCCTACATACATTATTGTTGCGTAACTTAAGACGGTACCCTGACCAAAAAATCGGCATGAGATATGAGCGTTCCTATTGGTCTAGCGGCACTGGTGGCGCATGAATTACAGTAGTGAATACGCCCAGATTTTAGAATAAAATCTTTATAAAATCGAATTTTGGTCTTTTGAAAAAAATAATTCTACAAAAATGTTCGTTATTAAATTGTCTATCCATTAGTGTTAGTACAAAAAATAATCAATGAACACTTTACGAGGAGATGCATAATATCAATAATTATTTCTCATTTTCATGTTTTTTGGAAGTAGATTAGTGAATTATATACAACATTTAAAAAATAACTAAATCTACAAATTTTAGAATCAATATTATGTAGAAGTTTAATGTATTTTTATTTATTGATATTTCTTTTTAAATAACGAGTAGATAGCTCCTAAAAACAGCACAAAAACGGCTTGCGCGGCGTTTTGCTCGGGGTACCGCCTTAAACCGTGTACGTAGCGCACGCAACGGAAGCTCTCAAAAGGGAATATTTTTCCCGTTTTTGCAATATTTTTATTATTTATTTATTTATTTTATACTTCATGCACACATACGTACAGAGGCGGACTTAATGCCTTAGGCATTTTCTACCAGTCAACCTTTGGGTGATGCAGAGACAAATAGTGGTAGGTGCAATATTGAAAGTGAATCATGACAAGATGGGATTATTCAAATACATATATAAAATATTTTTCATTTATGCTCCGCTCCTATTGGTCGTCGCGTGATGTTATATAGCCTATAACCTTCTTCATTAAATGAACTATCCAACACACAAAGAATTATTCAATTCCAACCAGTAGTTCCTGAGATTAGCGCGTTCAAACAAACAAACTTTTCAGCTTTATAATATTAGTATAGATAAGCCAATAAGATTTAAGATTACTGTACACTATAATAACAGGTCAATCGATATTTGACGGCAAGGCTGGCGCAGTGGCTGAGCGATTGGCTGCTGCGATGCGTGTCGCGGTTTCGATGCCCGCACGGAACTAATATGTGTCTGGCATACATACGAATATAGACCGTTTTACCAAGCACAAGGCTCGTAATTAGCTTGTCACGTTACCTATACTCCATTTGAGATAGCATTAGACATTTAAATGATCCCATTTTACAGCCCGTTCAACCGATTTTGACTTCTATTGCGTTGGTGATATGACAAATGGCAGCTGTAGTAAACAGTTAGTTTTGGTAACAGGTTTATGCTTTTTATGCCATCCTTATATTCACGGGATAGAACTCAAAATCGGTTGAATGGACTCTAAAAAGGGGTTGTAAGAGGAAAAATGGGCAAAGAGCGCCGACTGAATTTTCTATGTAAAAAGTCATAATTTGGGGTTTGGCTCTCGTCTATTTCCTCCTCCAATATTGAACCAATTTAAAAGATATTCCATAAACTGGTAAAGTAAGATATATACTATGTCCCTATGTTTTCCTTTTTTCATTTATATTTGTCAAATTTGTACACTAAGCCTCTGTTGACAGCGCAATTTTGAGCATTTTTTGAGGGTTCTAGTGCTTCTAACGATGATGTATCATCAAAAAGGAAACCATAGGAACACAGAATATATCTTGTATTTTCAGTTTATGGAATATCTTTTAAATTGGTTCAATATTGGAGGAGATAATAGACAAGAGCCAAACCTCGAATTATGACTTTCTACTTAGGAAATTCAGTCGGCGCTCTCTGCCGCCGTTTCCTCTTAAACTGTCCTGCAAATGATTATTATTACGGACCTAGGCTTACAAAACCGGGGATAAAAAGTCAATCAAAGGTGAAAGACCTCATCCTACCCTCCAAACAGCTGATCCACCAGATGATTATAAACAGAAGCCGTAATTCAAATTTCGAACATCTCGTGTACTTCCGGCACATATGCGCACGCGCATCTGTCATTACTATTGACGTGTGTTCGATATTTGAATTGATGTTGTCACCTTTTGGTTGGTACACCTTGAGTATGGGCAGAATGACTTTGCTTGCCATATTAAAAAAATTAATTGAGTTGGATACTTTTGTATGTTGGCAGGAGTTGAAGTGCTTATGATATGGATATTAATTTTGCCTATTGTCCAGTAGTTTACAGTTTGCTGCTGGACATAATCCTTTATAACACCAGCTTGTAACTGTCCCACTGCAGGGCATCGCATTCCTCTCATAAAGTTTTTTTTTTTATTATTTTTATTTATCGATAGGCTCGCGTTTGACCGCTATCTCGCCTGATGGTAAGTGATGATGTGGTCGAAGGTGAAGCACGCTTGCCTAGAAGTTACCTATTCACTCTTGACTTAAAGACCCCAAGGTTGTAGCTATCAGGAAACAAAGTCTCCGGCAGGGAATTCCACTCCTTAGCTGTGCGTACAATGAAAGTATTCGCAAAACGCTTTGTACTTATGGGTGGGATGTCCACCATTTACCGGTGGCCTTTGCCGGTGCACGAGAATTAATCACTACTCTTGTTCAATGTGGATTGGCGATTTCAGACTTATATTGTAGACGAAATGTAGAGAACCGCAAGTGAACCAGAGTTACCGACATAGCCCGAAGAATTGCCAAACTTAAGTGGCAGTGGGCAGGGCACATTGCTCGCAGAACGGATGGCCGATGGGGCAGAAAAGTTCTGGAGTGGCGACCGCGAATCGGTAGACGATGCGTTGGAAGGCCTCCCACCAGATGGACCGATGACCTGGTGAAGGTTGCGGGGATTCGCTGGATGCGGGACGCACGGGACCGGTCAATGTGGCGACACTTGGGGCAGGCCTATGTCCAGCAGTGGATGTCTTTCCGCTGATATGACGATGAGGATGATTGTAATTGATCATACTCTTTCATGGGGTTAAACCCTTTGCCTTGCCGGATTCACTTACGCAATAAGACTGCAGGTCTCTTCACAATGTTTCCAAGTAAGTTAATGTTAAAGATAGACTTAGGAAGAAAAAGGTACCCTATTTAAATATCTATACTTCTAATACTAATATTATAAAGAGGAAAGATTTGTATTCTTGTATGTAACGAATAAACTTAAAAACTACTGGACCGATTTCAAAAATTATTTCACCATTGGGAAGCTACACTATCCCCGGGTGACATAGGCTACTTTTTATCCCTGTATTCCTACGGAAACGGGAACTACGCGGGTGTAACCGCGAGGCGTCCGCTAGTTTTACAGAACTCATTCGCAGCCCCTCGTGCCATCACGAAAACAAATTACTAAAAAGACCAAAACGTCATAAGTTTGAGACCTATTTTAGGCAAAGTTTCTCAGATATACAGTCAATAGCAATGTTGTTGTGGTGCAGTGGAGCAGACACCTGAGGTTAAGGTTGCATGAGGTTCGAAAAAAAAGGTTTCTAAAAGTCAAATTTTACCTAAAATGTGGCGAACTGACCGAAATATTAATGCACACTATGCACCATAAGCCATTACACCGTTAAAAACATGGTAATATCAATATCCTATTTTAAAATTTACTCCATCTGTCAGAGTTTCAAACCAACTGTCATCTTTCGACAGCCGCTCCATAAGACATTGACTTCGCATGACCCGAAACCTGCTTCGGGCACATTTCTACTATACTCCTTACGAAAAGGCCGAACAAGGACGCGACTGCAGCAAAAAAAAAGTTTAATAAAAAAATAAACTCCGCCAGCTGTCAGATAGGCACGCGCCGGCGCGTGGCGTCGGCCAATAGGAAAGCAGCAGGCTTCGCGCTGTTTTTCTATAGCGCCATATTGGGAAACGTGTTTTTTTTTTCATGATTTTGATATTTGCGTGGTTTTTTGACCATGGTTGGTTTATTTCGGTTTCGTGTGCAAAGCTTTTCTTTTCGTATGTGTCCGGCAACTAGTTATCCATGTATACAAGCTTTTATTTAACTTGCAGTGTATGTATGTATTTAAGTGTGTTCGGGTCAAAAGGAGATTGCCCATACGCAGGCCCCTTATACAGTATCGTGTCTGCGATTTCAATAATATTCAAAACTAGGATTTATATTTTGTATATTTTTTCATCCGTGTGCTTTACTTTATATGTACAGACAATAAAAGATCAGGTGCCTTCACATGGACATTTGTATGCACCTTATTGCATTGTAATAAGGGTTCATTTCAAGAACAGAAACATCGTTATATCTCGAGAACCCCACAAAATAAATAAAAAATCTATTTGTATTATGAATATAACGTGTATTTTCTACAATATACAACCAAATTCATCAAGAGACAACTATTTTTACCCGACTGCCGAAGGAGGGTAATGTGTTTATCAGTCTATGTATGTATGTATGTAAGTATGTATGTATGTAGCAAGCAGCAAGCAGTCGGGTTTTTTGATTTTTTGAATTAAGTTTTTTTACTAAATGGGCATTTCTCTTTGCAACCGAAATTTTAAAGCAGTTATCCTCCACCGATTAAGATGAAATGCATACACGTTTAGTTTGGCTGACAATGCATGGTTAGCTAAGTGACGTCATTCTAAATCCAATATGGCGGACCAGTTATTTTTTGTGCACTGCCATGATATGGATATCAAATGAAAGGATTTGCTGAGATTAATTTTATTCTAGTACTGCCTGACATCCGATTAAGCTAAAACTTGGTAACTTTGGAAACATTTAAATAATATGGTTCTATGGAGCTGGTCATATGATGGAGCTGGAAGGTGGTCATAGCAACTTCTCAAACACAGAAGATAGAACCATCGTGTTTGAGCTGACATCATTGACATGCGAATCATGCGATATTATATTTCTTAGTCCATTAATAAAAGCTCCACAGTGTCTCAAGACGAAAGTCTATGACCAGTGTGTGTTGATGACATATGGCTCTGAGACGTGGTCGCTCACAATGGGCCTCATCAGAAAGCTTGCAGTCACCCAAAGGGCAATGAAGAGGGCTATGCTCGGCGTTTCCTTGCGTGATCGAATCAGAAATTCAGAGATCCGCAAGAGAACCAGGGTTACCGACATAGCCCGAAGAATTGCTTAACTTAAGTGTGCACTTAAGGATGGCCGATAGGGCGAACCAGTTGGACCGATATTGAAAACATTTTTCTTTTAATTATTTAAGAAGATAAGACTCACCATAGTTACAAGCATGTAGAAATCGAATATGGACTTCAACTGTACGATTATTTAAATTGCGTGTCTTGAGATAATTTAACTTCTTGAATACTTTAAATTCATCTAACTTTTGATAGAGTGATTTGATTGAGATGAAACAAAAACTAACTAATTCTTCAAGTTATTTAGTAAGTTAGTTCCTATGTCCAGCAGTGGACGTCTTTCGGTTAATATGATGGTGATGACTTCAAGTTACGCGCAATTTTTGTGTGATGGGTGACAGTTTCAATAACATTTTTTAGGCATATACGTATACGCATTTTTTGTAGTTTAACGGCATACCATAGTTGCCTGTATGATGTTAAACTACAAAAAAACCGGCCAAGTGCGAGTCGGACTCGCGCACGAAGGGTTCCGTACTTGGTAAATTGCGGTTTACGATTTATGACGTATTAAAAAAAAACTACTGACAAGATCTCGTTCAAACCAATTTTCGGTGGCAGTTTACATAGTAATGTACATCATATATTTTTTTTTAGTTTTATCATTCTCTTATTTTAGAAGTTACAGGGGGGGGGGGGGCACACATTATACCACTTTGGAAGTGTCTCTCGCGCAAACTATTCAGTTAAAAAAAAATATAGTAGAAACCTCAATATCATTTTTGAAGACCTATCCATAGACACGAATGGGTTTGACGAAAAATAATATTTTTAGTTTCAGATTCTAGTATGGGAACCCCCAATTTTTTTTTTTTTTTTTTTCTATCTTTGTGTGAAAATCTTTGCGGTTCACAGAATACATCTATTTACCAAGTTTCAACAGCGTAGTTCTTATAGTTTCAGAAAAAAGTGGCTGTGACATACGGACGGACAGACAGACATGACGAATCTATAAGGGTTCCGTTTTTTGGCCACGGAACCCTAAAAAATGTTATTGAAACTGTAACCCGCACCATGCTATAGCTCAAAGAGTATAGTTTCGTAGATTTTACGTGATGCGTGCACACAAGAATCCCTAAAATGGTGGAAATGGGTTCTGTTGGTTATTCCTTTACACCGAACAGGGATAAGAAATCGACTTTTCTGCAGATTTATTATATGTATTGATTAGCCAATTATTATTATTATACTGTGCAGCCAAATTAGGAACTAAATTGTACCAGGAAATCCTATTATGTAGGTGTTATAATAGTAGTTTATGCAATAGTCATATAATAGGGGTTATTAAAAGACGAGCGTGGGTTTATCACATGAGGCGAATCCGAATGTGATAATATTAACACGCGAGTGTTTTAATACCTAATTATATGCCGTTGCATACACTATTTTATCTTCACTCACAGTTGAAATAAAATAAAAGTGGAAAAGGAAAAAATATGCACCATGACTGTCAATGAGCCCATAAGCGCCAATAAATTAAAAAGTAAAAGTGTGCCATAAAAAATAAAAAGTTATTTTATGATGCAGTTGTTTGAAAATCGAAGGAAAATGTTGAACTGTAATGGTTTTTTTTTTAATTTTACCTATCCACGAATATAAAGTACGTGTTTATGCAATAATTTTTGAATTCATATTTGGAACATTATGTTGTGAGTGTCGATAAAATTTATTGAAATAAGGCATCCACATAAGGCATGATTCATAATCATATAGTTATTTATTATATAAATTACTACTTGTTTTACTCCTAATAAGAATATACGTGTGTCACATTTCCTGATACATGCCTAACGGGGCCAGTGGGCTTCGGCTCCTTGCACGCCTTTCAAATGACCGGCAGGATTTTTGCGCAATAATTGCTCTTCAATACAAAAGTTTTAGAGTTGTTGGCAGTTTTTTATTAAATAAGTGTATTTGACAAACAGCGAGCGATTAGCATACGATTGTATAGGACCTACCATACCTACACTGCAGGTAATTCCGACTTTTATGACTTAAAGCGTTTGATCGCTATCGTTTTGCTCTTGCAAAAGATACGTTATAAGCCTGCGGGACCCTAAGGTGCCGAGATACACCAACAAAAATATAAATGTTTTTAAGACTGTTTGGATCGTGGTTTGGATGTTTGTAAATCAATTACGCCTCAACGGCTGAACGGAGTTGGATGAAATTTGCAATACATGTATATTTACCATGACCTGAGTTAGGAAATATATTTTTTTCGTTCCCGTGAGGTTATAACAAGCTTTTATTTAACTTGCAATGTATGTATGTATGTAAGTGTGTTCGGGTCAAATTTTGCAACTGAATTTTAAAGCAGTTATCCTCCACCGAGTAAGAAATTTTGCAAACACGTTTAGTTTGGATGACAATGCATGGTTAGCAAGTGACGTCATTTTAAATCCAATATGGCGGACGGCCCAAGATGGCGCACTAGTTATCCAAAATGGCTGACTGCCCAAGATGGCGGACTAGTTATTTTTGGTGCACTGCCATGATATGGGTATCAAATGAAAGGATTTGCTGAGAAGACTACGAAAACAGATCGTAAAAAAAAAATGGGATATTTTTATCTCGGCAGTGCCGTAATTTTTCGAAATGAGTTCTACTTACAGTCAGGCGAATCCGCCGGCATAAATTAGTACTGCAAATAAAGACCGACTCCCCACTCCCTCCAGTAACAATGTACCCAAAGGAAGTACTTAACCTTATGACACCACTAATCGTTTAATTGGAGAAATTAACTACTTGCCTCGTCGATTAATACTTCTAGCGGTATGACGTCACCATCATTGTAGTTTGAATGACATTTTAAAAGCAGGTGGGCTTTGACCTTTACTTTTTAGATGACTTCAGTTTCTGCCCGCGGCATCGCCTGCGTATAAAGGGTTTTATGATCCCGAGGAAGCATAGTACCGGAATAAAAACTATCCTATGACCTTCTCAAACTCTCAACCTATCTCCATGCCAAATTTCATTTAAGACGGTACCCTGACCAAAAAATCGGCATGAGATATGAGCGTTCCTATTGGTCTAGCGGCACTGGTGGCGCATGAATTACAGTAGTGAAAACGCCCAGGTTTTAGAATAAAATCTTTATAAAATCGAATTTTGGTCTTTTGAAAAAAATAATTCTACAAAAATGTTCGTTATTAAATTGTCTATCCATTAGTGTTAGTACAAAAAATAATCAATGAACTCTTTACGAGGAGATGCATAATATCAATCATTATTTCTCATTTTTATGTTTTTTTGGAAGTAGATTAGTGAAATATATACAACATTTAAAAAAAAACTAAATCTACCATTTTAGAATCAATATTATGTAGAAATTTAATGTATTTTTATTAATTGATATTTCTTTTTAGATAACGAGTAGATAGCTCCTAAAAACAGCACAAAAAACGGCTTGCGCGGCGTTTTGCTCGGGGTACCGCCTTAAATCGGTTCAGTGGTTGAAGCGTGTAATCAAACAGTAGAACAGACTAACAGAGTATTTTCGTATTTATTATCTAATATTATGGAATACTAGATGCCTTCCGAGGCTTCGCTCCCGTCAATTAGCTACCTACCTACCCACCCTACTCTATCCTAAATTTCTACCTACCTACCTGCGTACCTCCCTATCCTAAATTCTTACCTACCTACCTGCGTACCTACCCTACTCTACCTACCCCACTCTACGTACCTACCCTACCTACCAACCTACCGACCCTACCTACGCTACCTTACTGACCCTACCCTACATACCTTACCCCGCCTACCCTAGCCTACCCTAGCCTACCTACCTACATTTTTTTTGACGCAATATTTAGCCTATGTCCTTCCCCAGGATGTCATCTATCTCCTTCCAAATTTCATTGAAATCCGTTCAGTGGTTGGGGCGTGAAAAGGTAAAAAATACTGAAATAGGTCTGGCTGGTTTCTGAATTAAGAATTATGAGTTAAGAACTTGACAAACACGACCCTACCTCTCTATGAACAAAGCTTTTCAAGCTAAAGTGGAATTTAAGAAATAGTCAATTTTAAATTATTAATTTAGTAATTTACTAACGAAAATCTTGACATACAGATTTATAATATAAGTATGGATTATGGAATATTACTACGCATGAACCCACATGGAGTTCATGTTCTTTGGACAGGAAGGCAGAGGTGTTTAATACCTACCTACGCACAATATTTGATAACTTAATTCATTAGCAGACAAAGTATATTACTCGCAGCGGATCTTTGTGTCTCTGTAGTTGGCTGCAAGACCCTGCGCAGTAGCTATTTTTGTGTCAATGTTGAAGGTGAAGATAGCATTGTATAACTGTCTCTTTCACTCGCTTACGTTTGTCGCATCGTCCTACTCCTATCTCGCTTACTCTATGCAGTATACTCGATGACCAACTGTTTCTTGCGCAATGGTTGGCAGAGCCAACTTCAGAGACACAAAGATCCGCGGTGACCTGTGACTACTATACAGTCTAAACTAAACCGAGGGGTCTAGAAGCATGACATTTAATGCATGGTTCCGTATAGACCGAAGGTGAGCAGTAGCACAGATAATATAATACTAGCATAGCAGTAGTGAGTACGAAGGGTTTTTTTTAGGAAGAATTTCGTAGTGGGGCAATGTTTTTAAAAAAATGAAAATGAAATGAAATTTAAATCCAAAATGGCGGACTGCCCAAGATGGCGGACTAGTTATTTTTGGTGCACTGCCTTGATATGGGTATCAAATGAAAGGGTTTGTTGAGAAGAATACGAAAGAAGCTTGTGTTAAAAAAAGATTTTGTAATGAATATTTTTTTCTTTTGTCTATTACCCTTAACCATAGACAAAGAGAATTCAAAATGGCCTCTAATAAGCACTAGACATATTTTATAGAAAGTGCAAATATTATTATTCGCGTAAAAATCGTCGCGAGCCACATTGCCAAATGCCAGATGCACGATGCCACCTTGCGTCGCGCGCATGCTTCGCGCGCCCTCCCTCTAATTTCTTTGGCATCTGTCAAAAGTTTTTTTTTAAGAATTTAGATTAGGATCATGGTATTGTGGCTATTGAGCCTTTGTTGTGGTACTGTTAGGAGATAGGAGCGTAAGGTGTTTGTCTATTGCTGTTTAAAGGTCATTTGGGTCGATTCCGTTTGACACTTTTCATTTTAGGTGAGGGAATGATGATTTAAAAAATATTCGAAAAAAAAACTAACTAAAAAGTTATAAATAAAAAAACTTAATTAAAAAAATCAATAAACCCGACTGCTTCAAAAGCGAACTAAAAAGTCGTAAACAAGGAAAAAATCATGCTGTGCAGTCGGAGGATACATGTTCGCGGGCTGGCTGACCAAAATCTGGTGTATCCTCCGCCTGCACAGCATGATTTTTTCCTTGTTTACGACTTTTTAGTTCGCTTTTGAAGCAGTCGGTTTTATTGATTTTTTTAATTAAGTTTTTTTATTTATAACTTTTTAGTTAGTTTTTTTTTCGAATTACATACATTTAAACATATAAGTGTTATATATTTTTGAAATCACCTCTTAAAACCCTTTATTTTAATACCCCACACGATGGGTTTGGAAGAAAAAAAAAATTTGGCCCCCACAATATGGCACCCAAAATCCGCGATTTTTCTATTGTCCAATTTTAATGTAGCCTATGACACTCGCATGGTTAAGACGCATCGATTGACGTATGAATCATCAAAATCGGCCAACGCGTTTGGTCTCTGGAACGCCATATAGGAACAAACATACATACATACATAATATACTTACATACATACTTACATACACACATACATAGACTGATAAACACATTACCCTCCTTCGGCAGTCGGGTAAAAAGGCAAGTAGTTAATGCTTGTCCAGGGTAGGTAGAATGTAGAAGGAGATTTACAGGACCCAACATACTTAATGATCTTTCTAAATACTTAAAGAAGAATTGTTCTATGAATTAATATACTCCGATAAATTTTGGTCCTTACAATCCCGTGGAGGGTCGATCCGGTACATGCAACATATAATTAAAAAATAAAACGATTTGTAAGCAAAACACGAAAAAGTGCAAATATATCTTTCGTTTTGGAAGTCGGTGTCATTGGTACCTCTTGTTTTATCATTTTGCAGTGGTGGTCCAGTGGTAGCAGCCGCGGCTTACAAGTTGTCGGTCGTTACTTC
Organism: Orthosia gothica; assembly: GCA_949775005.1. Lineage (NCBI taxonomy): Eukaryota > Metazoa > Arthropoda > Insecta > Lepidoptera > Noctuidae > Orthosia > Orthosia gothica. The sequence goes on along the minus strand of OX459061.1, from coordinate 7,906,258 downwards.
GAACCCAGGCAGGCGCTTTACATTGTGTAAATTATTTCATCACCACTGCTCTCAAAACGGTGAAGGAAAACATCGTGAGGAAACCGGCAGCTCCTAAAACCATAAATTCGAAGACATGCGACATTCACCAACCCGCACTGGGCCCGCGTGGTGGATTACGGGCCCATTCCCTCTCACAGAGAGGAGGTCTGTCTCAGCAGTGGAGACATTAAAAGGCTGATGATGATGAAGGACAGGAACCAACTATAATTCGAAGACATGCGAAATCATGCAACCAATATCGAACCCCTGTCCCACACCTTCTCATAGAGAGACCGGAGTCCCAGCATTGGGAATATGCCAGGTTTATAACGCAAAGGTGCGGTGCTTAACCTTGCGACTGTTGAATCGTCGTCGATTTTCGAAGAAACAATAGCGTTCAATTAGTGAAAGTAATTAGCTTTACGTGGGCAGTACTTACAAAAGAATTAAAAGGAACACTTATTGTTAGTAAGTGCTGATTAATGGTACTGGTACTGTGGTGATTAATTTGGTAGGTAGCTGTTCTAATGAACTAATTACTTAATACCCAAATAATGTATTAGTAATAGTCCCAAACCTAACCTTCTGCAGCGAGGTGTGAGACAGGGTGACGTCATATCTCCGAAACTGTTCACCGCTGCACTGGAGGATGTCTTCAAGGTTCTGGACTGGAGAGGGCCAGGCATCAACGTCAATGGCGAGTACATCACTCACCTTCGGTTTGCCGACGATATAGTGGTCATGGCTGAGACCATGGAGGACCTCAGTATAATGCTCGACGACCTCAGTAGAGCTTTCGAAAGAGTGGGTCTTAAAATGAACATTGACAAAACCAAGGTGATGTTGAATGCCCATGCCGATCCAGTTGGGTAGGGCCAAATTCGAGAAAGAGGTCAACCGTGGAATCCGACGCGTATATGGAATCTATACCTTCACACAACGCTCTATAGTGTTGAGTACGGGTATACCATAAAAATATGTAACGCCGTGTTGAGGATTTTAAAATATACCCAACTCCAACATTCGTTTTGGGTATAGTATAAAAATATTTACCGTCGTGTTAAGGATTTCAAAATATACCCGACCGCAACATTTTCCTAGTGCTCTTTATTATTTTAATGTTGACATTGGTTTTATTTTAACATAGAATAGGTGCAAGTACGACTAGAGTTAAAGCAACAAAGTCGACGTAGCCCCGCTGCGCGGGGCTCCTATTTCTGTCTGCAGGGTCAAAAGTAACCTAACACGAACGAGATGACGGGAGCTGAGTTCGCTCGCTTTGCTCGCTCACTTCAGCTCCCGTCATCTCGTTCGAACCTAACCTGTCCGTGTCGGGGTGCCCTAAGTTCCCGAGCTCGCTTCGCTCGCTCTTGGACTGATTCTTTGACCATAATTTATTCGTAGATCAACTAAAATAGACGCATTAAATAATATAAAGAACAATTGCTTCGTTGCGGTCGGGTATGTTTTAAAATACTTGCAGGGGCGTATACTAAATCTGAATGTATACCCGATATCAACACGCGCCAGTGACGTCACAAATGTTAGGTAAAGGTACACTTTATTGAAATGATTTTTGTTTACTGGATTTGAAAATATACCCGAAGGCAACGCGGTTTCTGACGTCATGACCGTTGTGTGAAGGTATAGATTCCATATACGCGAATCCGACTCGGCTGGGCAGTTTTCGGGAAGTTGCGCAGTATCTTCTCGTCCAACTTACCTCAGTGTCTCAAGACGAAAGTCTTTGACCAGTGTGTGTTGCCAGTGATGACCTATGGCTCTGAGACGTGGTCGCTCACAATGGGCCTCAACAGAAAGCTTACAGTCACCCAAAGGGCAATGGAGAGGGCTATGCTCGGTGTATCCTTGCGTGTTCGTGAAATGTAGAGATCCGCAAGAGAACCAGGGTTACCAACATTGTCCGAAGAATTTCCAAACTTAAGTGGCAGTGGGCAGGGCACATTGCTTGCAAAGCAGATAGCCGATGAGGCAGAAAAGTTCTGGAGTGGCGACCGCGAACCGGAAGACGTTAGACGTAAGGCCTCCCACTAGCTAGGTGGACCGATGACCTGGTGAAGGTTGCGGGATCTGGTGGATGCGGGACGCACAGGAACGGTCAGTGTGGCGACGCTTGGGGGAGGCCTATGTCCAGCAGTGGACGTCTTTTGGCTGATATGATGATGATGAGGATGATGAGTCCCAGAAGTTAAACCTGAAATTTCTCAGAAACAGCACAGTCTCTAAATTTCTGCACTGTTACTGTATTGTGGCAAAATTAACACACATGTCATTAACTACACTAGGGTGCAATTTTTTATGTAATTCTTTACCGGATCGCGCTTGACCACTATCTCATCTGATGGTAAGCCATGATGTGGTCGACGGTAAAGCACGCTTGCCTAGAGTAACCTATTATTCCTTCCTTGACTTAAAGAGCTATCAGCAAACACATACTCCGGCAGGGAATACCACTGCTTAAGGTTACACTAGTCGAAAATTCTTCCATACAAACGTAGTCTAGAGATTAATCCACTGTTTGACGATGTACGTTCAAAATAGAAAATGATATCAATTTGTCTCATCATTATCTAGTCCAGTATGGAAACAAAAATGTAAAAAAATAATATATTTGAAAGTTATGAGCGTCGAAAGTTCCATATTTCAACACTAATTTTAACGCATCTTTAGGCGGAAATAAATAACATAAGAAGAAGAAAAATTGCAAAACGGCCTCCATACAGGGATAGATTAGTAATTCAACAATGCAAATAATATTATTTTATAAATACACATTTAGTTGTTTTTTCATGATATCTAGACTCCCAAAGATCTGTTTATAAAATTTCGCGCGCTCGTTTTCGTCCTAAATCATCATCCATTTCGATACAAATTTGCAGAAGTGCTAATTCGTACGCGAACTAACTTCTTACTGCTCATCACAGCATCTATTTCTTTCGCACGTGTTGTCGGATAAGATAGCATGCATTTTAACCCCGCACACAAAATAGTTCGTGCCGTCGACTAGTTCAACCTTAAGATTAAAACAAATATTTCATCTCTAATGCAAGCGAATCTCCTTTGGTCTATTCAACGGTCTTGAAGAATTTAAGCACGTGCTTCAAAGATCAACCCTTTGGCCCATTATCCGTCACTCAATTCCACATTATCACCTTTACACTAACTTCTGAACAAAGAGTCTTCGAAACGTCACTTCAAATAACTTTTCATGCTCCATCCCTTTGTGCTACACATCTGCTGAAAATACCTATACGATGTTGACATTCTCCCTCCATTTTCCTTTCTATCTCGCTCTAATGTGGTAAGGAAGAGGGAGAGCGAATAAGGGCTATTGGATGCGCACGCAGCTTTCCCAAAGCCCTTGCTAGCGCAAGTACGTCGCTCACTCCGCCGCAAGACCGCGTCGCGTGCGGACGTCTCGCGTTAATCAAAACAGCCGTGTCTAAGTGCGTTATGGATATCGTGAGTTCGTAAAAAATAATTCGGTAATCGTCGTTCGTAGAAAAATAAATAATCGTGTATTTAAATTTCGGTGTGACAGAAATGTTTTAGACGCTTTTTCTTTTGTTTTAAACGTTTTTTTGGATTTTCCGTGTCAATGATGGGCGTAAGTGGTTGTATGAGCGTGAGGCAGGCTAGGGGCTCCTGTCACTGCCCCGCGTGCCCTAGGGCTTCGGGCCATGGGGTGCAGATGCCTCCGCAGACGCTCGTACTCCCCCCGATGGCTCTCGAGCCCGAAACCACTCCCGTAAAGGATAAAAAAGGATCTAAAATGAAAGTCCTGAAGAAAATTAAGAGGAAAATCGGATTGGGTAAGTTTTTAACGGTTTTTTTTTGTTTGTTTTTATAATGCAACCATAGACAATATATTCAACTGAAATTTTTTTAAGGTTTACTTAGTGCCTAGTCTAAGTAAAAACTATTTTTATGAACTAATAGTGAAGTAACGGTCGTTTTTAATGCTCAAAGATTTTTATCTAGATGTAAGTAGGTAGATGGTGGTAGCATTAGAAGTAAAATGTTGCTTAAAAAATTGGAGGTAGCTTATGCTACTTAGTCATTAGATTTTTTTTCATCAGTGTTAATACCGACTTTATATAATGTGGTCTTATTAATGTGTTTAATCGAGTGTTTTGAGATATTTAACGGAATTTTATAGAGCTAATGGCTCCTATTTTATATCGGACAGGTTGGTAATTGTATAAAAAAAAAGTTTTTGTTTTTTTTTGCTATTTTTTTTTTTAATACTTCCACAGTATTTTTTTAAATTAGTTATTATCGGTAATATTATAAAATAGGCCGTTTCTAGCCCTTGTTTTTATCTTTATCTCTGCTTATGCCATGACAAAAGCTCGTAAAGGTACATGACCTATAAAAAAAGTTATTTGCTAACATCTGTGATAAAGTAATACAAGTATGTAGCCATATCGCGTTATATCAATTCTAATCTCGACTTAGATTAGCAAAAAACGGGCAAACAAAATAAGCAAAAAGTTCTCTTACTTTTTTTTTTGCTCCAAGTGTTGGGTCAAATAAAGTTTGTATAATACCATCTGCTTCTTCCTGTTATCATACCAATTAGTCGACCATTAATTTATTCTAGTCATAATCATAATTAATTAAGAACATAAAAAAAAAATCACCGAACAAAAAAACGCGTGACAGCTGTCATTTCATGAGTACCTAGTTTTTTTATGCCAAAAAATGGACCGTGTAACAAAAAATATGCAAAACAGTATAAATATTTCTGCAAAAAATTTTTTTTTACAAAAAAAACTTGTAGAGCGCGTGCCATCTGCCTTTGCGTGTTATTGCTTAGATAGACGATCTTCTTTTTTTTAATGTTTTTTTTTTTGTAATTTTACTTATTGGCCACCTGCCTTTGCACCTTGATTAATTTGGTATAGATATTAAGCTTGATTATAGTTTTATTTAAAGCAGGTATTGATTTATGTCAACAAGTTGTGTCATTTTGATGTTAGAACTTATTTGCTGTGTAGGTTGGAGATGCCAGCACATTATTGTTTTGTTTAAATTGGACCTTATTTTTTATTGATGCCGTATTTTTTTCGTATAAGTTTTATTCGTTTTAAAACACCAACTTACCAAGAATATAAAAAGACCGGTAAAAAAAATATTAACTATTTTGTACGGGTTTCCTTCCCCAATAGTATATAGTAACCACTATTACACATTGATTTCACAATATTATTAGTAACTACCTAATACTACCTATCATAGTAATTTTCAGGGATTTTACCGTAATTCAGTGTTCCACAACTTTTCCGCAACAAACAAATAGAAAACCTATTAATAGTAGGTACTAGGCACCCATGACTAAATAAGGATTCAGTAACGGGACGATTCTATACGCATTTTTTTTTGTCTTGTCTTTGCTGCCCACTGTTGGTCAAAGGCCTCTCCCCAAGTCCTTCCAGTCTAGACATTATTTTCGTTAATGTTTTTGCATTTATGTTGAAATCAATAAAAAAAAGACATCCTTGTAAAACAAAAAGTACCAGGCGTCCATGAGTAATAAGGAGTCACTAACGGGAAGACTCGATACGACGCAATTATGTTGCAATATTAAAAAATTACTTACGTCATTCTTTCACAAGGAAAAAGTACTTTTAGGTATAAGGAAAAATTGCGTATAAAATGCTATACGGATAGGACATGATGGATACTGGCTGAAATGACGAATGATAAAAATGTATGGAAAAAGAAGAAGATGCACCACCTACCACAAATAAATTGGTAGAAGATAAGTGCAACAAAAATTGTGAAACTTAACTGGAAATGGGCAGAGCACATTGCTAGCAGAACGGATGGTCGACGAGGCCGAAAATTTTGACGACCTGGGTAAGATTGCGGGAATCTGCTGGATGCGAGACGCATGAGATCGATCAATGTGGCGATGCTTGGGGGAGGCCTAGGTTCTACAGTGGACGTCTTTTGGCTGAAATGATAATGATGAAGGCCAAGAAGATGACGATTTTAAAACAGTATTACTTACGCCCTTAGAGACACTAAGAAACGAGAGACTTTCGCAAATTAATAAAAGTATTTTTTAAAGATGGCGAATGCTAAAACTATTGAGTAATTTAAAGTGCAAACGAGAGCAAACGCAACTGCTCATATGACCTCTATAAAAATATAGAATGGTTCTCTTTCGTAATGAATTTCATAAGATTTTGAAAATGAACATTTTTTTAATGTCGTGTGGGACAAATTCTTAATTGTATTAAGTGTCTTTTCGTTCTTATATTTTTTTGTAATTGAATTACCTAGATCTCTATCGAAATAAAAATCAATTGGAGCATTTTAAAGATCTTCCCTTGAGAGGGTTCGACTGACTGGCTGTTTTTTATGAATGCAAAATTTTTGCACAATTAAATTGCACCCATGGAAAGCCGAGGCAGATTGCGAATAGAGAATAGAAATTATTAGATATATACAAGTCATCGAGGCAACCTTTTCTTCAATGCAACATTTCAATATTCTTTCATATCTCAGACACACAGACACTAACAATAAAGAACCACAAAATGAGGTCCGAATTGACACAACCTCTTTCGAAAAACTTCAGTATACCAGAGTTACCAGACACATGTTCAAATGTTTTAAACAAAAGCAATTTGCCAAACAATGGCATAATGGCACCTTGCCAGATGTTTCCCAGTCCCACACCTTATTCCGGTCTTGCGTCCTAAACCTGGGTTCCTTATTTCCGGAAACGATTTAACAAAAAGACCAGATGTAATCGGACGAAGTGTAAGCTCTTAACTTTTGGCAGCGCCAGATGTCAATTTTTTTTCCGACGTTTGGGACGTGGTGTTCCTTTCCTAAGTTTATGCTAAGTGTATTTGAAACAATTGTAATTGGTAAGCAGATGTTAAGTTTTTATTGTTTGGGCTCGTTCTTGTCATAATTTGTGATTGAAAAGTTTTTTTCCGTTAGCCTTTTGTTTATAATTTTGACTGGGACTTGCCGTGCTCCAAAACGAAATAAGTGTCCCTTTTTGATCTTTTGTTATCCGTCTGTCTATCAAGTCCGTAATTCTCAGGAACGCCTAAAGGTATCAAAATTGAAATTAACATGAAATACTTAGTACTAAGATCCCTTGAAAGCTGTAAAAAGATCAAGCTTATAAGTCATTCCAATAAAAAGATATTGCCATTTTAGCCGCATATTTTGACACTGTCAATTAAGTCGAAATCTATAGAATAGAATAGTAGGGGTTGGATATCCAAAACCAGAAAACTATATATCTCCTTGTCTCGTTGTAAAACTCATGAAGAGTTTTCAACGAGATTGGGGAGAAGTACGTTATCTAGGGGACCATAATAGGTCCCAATGTGTCGAAGTGTCAAAGTCAAACTCAAATACATTTGTTCAACTAGTCACCTTGTCACCTTTACTCAATTGAGCAAGCCCGACTCACTCTTGACCAACCCCTTCCTTTCATAAAACGTGATACTAACAACCTAACGCCTTCACAAACTTTTTTTGACACTGACAATCGCGGCCATGTTTGTTCCTAAGTCTTTGTTCTACCCGCACTGCTTCGTGCATGAGGTTCAAGTCGTGATTACTATGTGTGGTCAAAATTATACCTCAGTGTCCGGTCGTGATGTATAGTCCTTTTTTTCTAAAGAAATTACCTTTAGTTGTATATTGTAATGTTTGATGGTAGAACAGTATGATTATTTTATGGACTGGACTGGAAGAAAAAGGTTTTTGAGCTGGAATCTAAAGGTGTGTGTAAGGTCAAACCGGCCAAGTGCGTGTCGGACTTCATCCATTTAGGGTTTCGTACCAAACCGCAAAATCAAGTTGGTTGTAATACGAAAAATTTAAGATTTTTTTAGAAAAATCTGATTTATCAATATATTGGTATATATTTTTTAAATATACGTACTAATTAACATTATCACCTATTTTGAAGTTCATAGTTACCTACTTTTTTACTTTTGTAAGTTTTTTTCTTTTTTGTATTTTGCTTTATGTTTTTTTGTTATATCGTGTTTTTTATTTGTCTATAGATATATTTAATTAAGCTTATATCTTCTCTGATCCATCAGTTTTTTTTATCTCATTGTGTAACGCCTTAGGTGTGACCTGTAATGTTACACATGTATACTTAAAAAAAAAAAAATAGGACACTGGGCAGAAAATTAATCGAAACTTTTTTTTTGTATTTTTTTATGATAGTCTCGCGTTTGAACACTATCTCGCCTGATGTTAAGCGATGATGTGGTTGACGGTGAAGCACGCTTGCCTAGAAGTAACCTATTCACTCTTGACTTCAAGACCCCTAGGTTGTAGCTGTCGGGAAACAGCAGGGAATCCCACTCCTTAGCTGTACGCACAATTAAAGTATTCGCAAAACGCTTTGTGTGGGTGGGATGGCTACCATGTACCGATGGCGCATTGCTGTACGTCTTGTAGTCTGTCATGGAAAGGGCTAGGCGGAATCACATGGTGCAGTTCCCCGAAATGTAACCGATAAAAAACCGGCCAAGTGCGAGTCGGACTCGCGCACGAAGGGTTCCGATACTTGGTAAATTGCGGTTTACGATTTATAACGTATTAAAAAAAAACTACTTACTAGATCTCGTTCAAACCAATTTTCGCTGGTAGTTTACATGGTAATGTACATCATATATTTTTTTTAGTTTTATCATTCTCTTATTTTAGAAGTTACAGGGGGGGGGACACACATTTTACCACTTTAGCAGTCTCTCGCGCAAACTATTCAGTTTAGAAAAAAATGATATTAGAAACCTCAATATAATTTTTGAAGACCTATCCATAAATACCCCACACGTATGGGTCTCATGAAAAAAAATATTTTTAGTTTTAGTTTCAAGTATGGGAACCCCCAAAATTTATTGTTTTATTTTTATTTTTGTGTGAAAATCTTAATGCGGTTTACAGAATACATCTACTTACCAAGTTTCAACAGCATAGTTCTTATAGTTTCAGAATAAAGTGGCTGTGACATACGGACGGACAGACAGACAGACAGACATGACGAATCTATAAGGGTTCCTTTTTTTGCCATTTGGCTACGGAACCCTAAAAACTGACAGGCGTCGATGTGAGTGAAGGTACCCCAATATTGATTTAAAGCTTAAAGTTGCAATGGTAGTTAACACCACTCAGTGTTTCCTGTACTTTACTCCTTCGGCGTTTGTCTTCAAATCCATTCAGAAGCTCATACGAGCCACGTGGTGTCTGACAGATTAAATATAAATTAAAAATATAATTGTTTTTAAAACGGATACGGCTTATCGTATCCCGTCCGTTTTAAAATGTTTTCCCATCGGTTTATTTCATTATCGCTATATTGTTTTGTTGTATGACAAAGTTGTCATGTGCCACCAACCTGCACTGGGCCCGTTCTCTCTCACAGAGAGGAGGCTTGTATCCTAGACGCTCTATACAGACCAGGAGCTAGGCTAGGCTAAAGGCTAAGGCTTCTTTGCAGCCCTGAAATTAGATTTACGATGCGCAAGGCACGGATTGATGCTGTTTTTGTATGAGATTTACTTCTACCCAGCTATTGTTGCCAACTTCAGGGCGGCCAAGAAGTTTGGCGAGAACTACAACTTGGTGTAAGCCTCCCATTTCTTCTGCCATACTTTTTACCCGACTGCCGAAGGAGGATAATGTGTTTATCAGTCTATGTATGTATGTATGTTTGTTCCTATATGGCGTTCTAGAGACCGAACGCGTTGTCCGATTTTGATGATTATTACGTCAATCGATTTGTCTTAACCCTGCGAGTGTCATAGGGCCCAATTTTTTTTTTGCTTCCAAACCCATCGTGTGGTGTATCAAAATAAAGGGTTTTAAGAAGTGATTACAAAAATATATAACACTTATATGTTTAAATGTATCTAACTAAAAAGTTATAAATAAAAAAAGTTAATTCAAAAAATCAAAAAACCCGACTGCTTCAAAAGCGAACTAAAAAGTCGTAAACAAGGAAAAAATCATGCTGTGTAGGCGGAGGATACACCAGATTTTGGTCAGCCAGCTCGCGATTATGTATCCTCCGACTGCACAGCGTGATTTTTCCCTTGTTTACGACTTTTTAGTTCGCCTTTGAAGCAGTCGGGTTTTTTGATTTAACTTTTTTTTTGGTTCTGTACATCCTGGTGTATCGGACTTAGACGATATGAACATTATGAACGCTCTTTGAGGTCCTTCGTGTTATTCCGAGGCCTAGCCAGGTGGAAAAGCTGCGTTGACCTAAAGATTACAACCACATAGTATGACAATATTTTCCGAAAACGCACTATCACCTTGTTTACACAGTTGGGTAAATTTTTATGTAGGTACTCTAGCATTCGGAAGCTCTCTTATCGTCCGGAGCATATGTCCTGTTGCCTTCTCGTTCTTGCGCAGAGAAATTGTAGCATGCATCTCTTTCATGCTTATTTACAAACTCCAACAGCTGTTTCGCAACGGGATCTTGTTGGCGTGCGCCAGCGCAGTTGTTAGGGGTGGCTCGGAATTATTTTTGGACTGTTTTTTTTTAAGTTTAAGGGAAAATTAGATATGTATGTTATTTTTGGAAGAAGAAGTAGTGATTAAGTTAAATGGGAGGGTCATAGATAAGAGGTATTTTTAGGAGATGTAGTTTTAAATAGAAGAGTCCGAAGATGTTTAGGGGAATACCGTAATAACTAGAAGTTAGGTGCCAGGTCAGATCTTGCGATATACCGAAATTAAATTATTATGTAAACAAGCTTGATAATATTTACGTCATCATTATCACATAGGAGATAACTATTTGAGTAATTGGTCTTATCTATTGTTTTGTTAATTAAAAAACAAGGGTTATGTACACAATCTTCAATACTTATTCTTTTAGTATATTATGTTTTATCCCTACAAAGCAAATCAAGTTTTTTTTTCTTTGCTATTTAGTTAGTTAAATCTCGGACGTAATCACGGATGAAAAAAAAAAACATATTCAATCATGGTTTTAGGTTTTTGTTGTACACTTAGATGTACTGTCCTCATTTGCAAACCTCTTTATGCAACTGAGGATTGCTGTTAAAGAACCCAAATATGGGATAAGCTCGCCTTTGTACATAAACTGTCCATCAAGAATATGAATAGAATGGTTAAAAAAGAACAGAACTACTATCAAAACAAATATGCTTGCTTCTAAAAAGGCCAGAGGCCAGAACTTTAAAAAAAAATGTCGGTGGTCGCTGTTCCTTTTTCGAATTCAATTCTATCATTTATTAGTTGGCAACCCTGTAAACAGTCAGCTGCTTACTACACCGTTTCATTTTCTATACGACATTTAAAACCAGCTGTTCCATTTATGTTCCTTTTTTTCACTGTCGACCTTCCAAAGGCCTTTGTGTGCTGTGCATCTAGGAAAAAAACTTGTATTGCAATTTTGCACGCGCAACTCGAAGGATAGAGAAAAAAATAATAGGTATAGCTATTTGCTACATAGCATACGTGAAAAAGAATGGAATTCCTATATACTAAATGATGTATTAGGTTGTTGGAAGCCTAAAACTCAGCCCTTGAGGGAGTTTGTAAAAGGCCAGTGAGACAACCCGTATTTTTAAAAAACGAACGTTCGAATTCTAAATTCATTCTCAGTCTGTCAAAAATACCCTCCATTTTGTTTTTTTTTTGTGACATTTTGACTCTGTTACAGGCTAGTATTATTTAACTAATAGGTATTATAAATGCGAAAATTTGGATGAATGGATGTATGTTTGTTAGACAATCACGCCAGATCGGCTGGTCGGCTCTGGGCAAAGATATAGATTATAGTCTCGAATAGCACATAGGTTACTTTTTATCCCTTGGGAAGAAGCTTACTATTATATTTGACATTGATTGCCCCAGATGTGATAACGACTAGATCTGAAAAGTATTAAATACGGAATTGGCCTCCAGATACTATTCGCAGAAATAATCTGATGAATGGGATCTGGTACTACCGGAAGCCAACCCCAAAAATGCATAAAGAAGGGTTCGACGATAAAGGAGTTTTGGCACTATTGTTAATGTAATAATAAAAGAGATATGCTTCCGGTCTTGAAATCTTCATTGAGGTGTTTCAGAGTGAATGGGTTACTTCTAGACAAGCGTGCTTCATCGTCGACCACACATGCGAGCATAACAATAGTAATAAAGAGGAAATAATTAAAGTTAAAACTAAACATATAAACGACTCAAGATTTGTTTTGCCTTGTATAATTTTGATTCATCTCCTTACAATATGTCTACATACTCCAATAACTGCCAAATATCGACGATACTCAATAAAAGAACAAAAAATATTCCAAATTCAAAAACAGCTGGTTTTTAAACCGTTGGATACAGGAACGAGATGCGAGATGCACTTCTTTGTGCGTAAGATAAGGACAGCAATACAACAGATGATATCCAGGTGATTCCTGCTATTAGATGTTTTTATAGGAAAGGTGTACCGAATTGTCCGGAGTTTTTGTGAGACCGGCCCAAGCAGAATGCCCATTTCTGGGTAGGAAAGGTGAGGTTTTGGCGAAGAAAGAACTGTATCAGCTGCTGCCCGTATAAAAGTGTAAATTATTAAGGATACGGGTTATATTTGGAATGGAGAGATCGCTGAGAAAATGCCTTATACCTGAAGAAATTGCTTTTTTAATGGATAATGGTGTCGACTCGTGTGAGAGTAGAGAAATACCAAAGATAAGTGGAGTGTGAAGGATAGTAACAACAAGAGAAGTATGGAAGTAAAAGACATACTAGAAATATGGGATAAGGGCAAGCGAGCAATGATGGTCGTCTATGTAAATACCTCATTCAAACGAGAAAGAATTCGATTCTATACTAATCCCTACATAAAAATGATAATCCCAAAAATCAATAAACGTCCATCCCGTCCGAATTCCAATACAAAAATGATGACATCCAATTAAAACCTCATTTACTATTCCATATTCTAAACATAAAATTTACGAAGGTGTCCGAGCGAACGCTGAGAGCGGCCGAATGCAGCCGAAATCGTTCACTAATGATCGTGAGAAAACATCGGGAATGTTTACCCGGCCGAACCGCTCCGAATATCGTTCGGAATATTTGAAATTCGAATTTTGTTTGGATACGTTTGCGTTTTATTTATTGATATGTTTGTGAGAGTGGCGCTACTGTAGATCTTTTTGATAGCTTCCATCTTTCAAAGATGGAAATCAAAATTTTGTGACTGGCTTTCTGATTTAAGAAGGGTCCGTTATTTCTCACGCTTGTCACCAATGAAATAGCCCTCTTTCTAAGCACCACCACGCCAATCGTTTCTCTCCATCCCATATTCAGGAGGATTCTTGTGACCTTGACCAGATTCTCGGATCTCGGGTCCCACGTTTTGGCGATTTTTTATCTCCCATATAGGACTCTCCTGCTGCAAAATTGTATCCCGTCTAGCCAAAAAAATCTTCTCATTCATCGAATATGTAGTTGGTTGCCAAAATGTCTTCCTCTGTCTCAATCAATTTCTAATGAAAAAAAGAAATTAAATCTCGTTAAAAACTTAAAGACACTTCAAACAGTTAGGTAACGGATTTTTTCAAGTGCAACTAATCAATGATGCTTGCAAGCAATGTTACTGTACCATCTTGAACCGTGACTGCCGACCTACTGGTATTTTCGTACATGAAACCTCTTTTTGATTTATGTGGCTCTGGTACTATGCGGAAGGATTACAACATAGTTTCATGAAGTTTGCTATTGAAGTTCTTTGTTTTATTGTTGTCAATGTAAAGTAATTCAAAATCCTGACCAAATCGCATATTTTTTTTAATGTAACTTCTTTTTGATTTTTGTCGCCCTGGTACTTTTCTTTCACGATGGTCCGTAGTTTCACGAGTATTGCTCTAGAAATCCTGATTTTTAATATTGTCAATATAAAGTATTTCAAAATCCGAGTTTTAGAGGATCCGTAGTTTCTTGAGTTTTGTTCTAGAAACCTTGGTTTATGTTGTTGTTGTAAGTAGTACAAGATTACCTATTGATTGGTAAGCTATTACTTGATACCTCTTTCGTTTTAAGCAGTCCTAGTACTTTTTGTTTCTAAAGATTCATAATTTCATTGATTTTTTCATTTTTTCACTAGAAGCCTTGGGTCTAGAACCTTGCTTACATACGCTCGGAACTCTCGGAAGCGCATAGTTCAAGATTTTGATTATTATCAAACCTTCTTCCTATTATGCTCGCCTGGTCCTTGCGTACGTGTTAGTTCCTATTCCTGCTTCTATATTTCATGTTTTCTGTTCTATAATATGAATGTACTAGAATTTTAGCAGTTTCAAACAACGAGGCAGTTGGAACCAATTTTTATAGTGCAGTAGTGAAAGTTTCTTAAGATTTTATGATCCGTATTACCTTCTACATACTCTTAAATTGTAATACACCGTAAACACTTTCTTCTCACATCCGAATTCTTCAAAGGGCTAGACAGATGGTCTAAGTCCCAATGTCATATGGGACGTCCCCACTGAACCAAAAATGTACGACCTTGACTTCAAAAGGGCACAGTTTGACATGTCCAAATTAGACTTATTTACCTCTCAATAAGCATGAGTGTTAAAATCAATACTTACCTCTTTGTACTATCCCGTTGTCGAGTTACAGATGGGTACTGTAAACTAGTTTCTAAGGTACATAAGTAAGTACATGCCCAGTTGTGAGCAGCACGGCTATCTCTCACGACCTATGACCTCGGTGGAACCTTTATACTGTTACTACAGTTTTGTAGATAGACCACACAGACATATACATGCGTGGTAAACTCATTACTCGCTTTTTTTTTGCTCTCGGGTAATTTGGTTAAAAGATAAAAATCCCCGGTCGCCTTTTTATTGCTTCGTAAAAGTTACGTAATAATTTTTTATATTGTTGTTTTGAACAATGCGTTGCGAAAATAGACAATTTTTTTTATAAATATGCAAATTATTTTACAGTTGCAATACCATTTATAGAACAAATAAGTAATAAAATATTCTATAATATAGTTCTAATATCCCGGAAGCGTCGTCGCCATCTTGGAAACGCGGGAACAATCGTTAACAATTATTACTATTCATACTCTGTAGTCATTGAACAAACTTGTGAATGCTTGTACCATATTCAATTATGCACCTTGTCGACTTCAAATACAGTTCAAATTCAATATTCACAAACGTAATTAGAATGTGTGTGAAATACTCTGTAGTGATTCGACAAAACTGTGAATTCATTTACGATATTTAAAAATGTACTGTATTATTGCCCACTAAGGTAACATTCGCCTTTGCATAACGCAAATAGAATTCGGTAATGTTACCACGAAAGAAATGCAGTTACAAAAACAAAACACGAGCTTTGTTGCCATAAAAATAAAGACCAAATCTGTTTAAACACGTTTTTCACGAAAGCAGAAATAAAAATGCATTTTCATTTGACGTTTCCATTCCCACGGTCGAAAAATCGAAATTTGAAATTGTTTCTTTTTTTTTTGGAGCGAAAGGGTTATTCCTTCTCTTTGAATTTCGCCACAGAGTATTCCCATGCAGTTACTCCAAACGTCAAATTACTTCTTTTTTTTAATTGCAAAGGGTTTTTCTTTCATACAGCCTATTTTGAAGTATCAGCTGCCTGCTTCCCACGCAAGGTGTAAGTCGAGGAAACGAGTTACTCAGGTGTATTAAAGATCCACCTTTCACTGGACTATTGTAGTAGTGATATAGTGATATAGTGAAGTAGTGATCTTTAAAAACGACAGGTGGATATGCGTAAATGTGTAGTTTTAAAGTTGGCATAAAGGTTATCATTGTGCCGATGTAAAAGGACCATTGAAAATAATGGTACAATTCTGTGTCTATTTTTAGCCGATATAGTGGCTTTATTGATTAAAAGGAGTGTAGCAGGTGGTTATCTTTAATTTCGGCTGACTCAAGCCTAACAGAGGCCGTGCTCGCCCGACTGAGCAAAGTTCCCACAAAATATTATTAACTCTCGAAAATCTTCAAGGAGTATGAATATTATGAAGGATTCACTTAGATACACAGTAATTATAATTTCATTTAGACAAATTGAAGCCTAAAAGCACATGACATACCAAAAAGTTCACAACAATAAAAGTTCTTACCGAGAAACATCAAAATTTCGGCGCAAACGCATCGTTCGTTCATCTTCGTGTTTAATTCGGATCACGAGCGACGCGGCCGCAGCTAATGATCTACAGCACGCAGTGATCTATAGCTGAGATCTATACGTGAGATGATTTGGAAAAAAAAAAGCCTTTTGGGTACTTGGAAGAGTTGGGTCGTACGGCGAAATTATGTAACTTCATGATGAAATAAGGTAAAATAATAGCCGAATTTTGTGAGTTTGCTCAGCAGCCGTATATGGTAATCGCCAGAACCTACCTAATTGAAAAAATATTTTACCATTTGTAAGGTTACTTTATTTCAGATGGTTAGGCTATAAATTATATAACCCAAGCAAAACAGGGGCGGGCACTAATGTTTAATATAAATTACCTTGCAAATCAAATTAGCTTAATAATCCTTTAATGTTCTCACTGCTAGGACAAACAGTAAAATTTAAATCTACCTTCCAAATCAAATCTTGCAAAGTTAAAGAAATCTAAACATATTGATCCAGATTTTTTAGTCATTGCTCAACAGAAATATTTCCGTCATTCCTTGCATATTTCTTCGCTTACCTTTCTTTAAGCTGAAACTATTTCATCTATACAACATTTTAAGTCTCAAAATCGAGTTTCTTTATCTGTCTCATAAACATTCTTACATTTAAAATTATTTTTTAACTTCCTTTTACTGTTCGCCATTTTTTTGTCTCTGCCTCCTTAATTGCCTTCAAGTTTTTAGTCATCGACAAAGAAGGATCTACCTTCTTTGTTTATTATCTGTCTTTTATTATTTCTATATCCCTTTGCTAATCTTCTTCAGCGGATATCTACAGGTTCACACGCGTATAACAAAGAAGAACTTGCTTCTTATTCTGTTGACCGATGAGTAAGTACAATGACTCATTTAGGTCGTTTAGTATCCATTGTCGCTTTCTTGTTATTGATGTCCGTTTGACTTACTGAATATCTTCAATGGATGAGGTTTTTTTCTCACGCACGTGATATATTTTTGTTTGTAATGTTATTGTTGCCTTGTTTGTCTAGTATTGTCTCTTGGTCGTCTATTGTGGTGTTCATCAGGTCCATGTTTCTCATCATCATCTTCCTGCCCTTGTCTCTAGTTATTTGTGGTTGTCACATTCTTCATCTTCCACAAATCTCTATCATCTCAGTAGTCACTCCCTTTCTTGTTAGATATCTTATTTTCTATCATCTAAAGTTTCTTTTGACAAGCTTATTTGCTTTCGTATGAGTGTCCGGCAACTAGTTGTCCATTTTTCAAGCATTTCCTGTCATCCGATTAAGCTGAAAATTGGTGTATTTATGTCACTTTGGAAACATTGAAATAATGTTGTACTATGGAGCTTGACTCATGCTGGTGTGGAGTGGCCATAGACCATCGGCTTTGGGTACATTGGATATGTATTGACAAGTGATAAAGGTTTCGTACTTCTTAAAATATTGTTTTAAATCATCTTTACAATATTGTTTTAAATCATCTTTACTTTTATTTATTCTTCCTCTAATACACTTGCAGCCCTAACCTGAGCGCCTTCAACAAGGTTGCCTAACTTTACGCATCTTACAGAATTCACGGCGTTCGTTACTATCTCGTTGTGTGTCGCAACATTTGCCGTCCCGCTCTTTTAGTGCTTCTCGCTCGCACAGTCACACGATCCGTGGGAACCTCACCTTTCGTTCTATCGATCTGTCATTCGTATCGATATATTGATATTGTTTTCGGTGAAAGTAGATTAGGGACTCTCCTGTTTATACGTCATATCCCTTGTTTGAATTTGGAAGTATTCGCGAAGTTTTAAATCTAGTGTGCCAGTATTGCTTGACATAAATTCATAAATTATTTTTGTAAAATATTTTATACGAAAAATGCTTTTGAATGCCCGTCTTTTGATCGCGTTTCTTCTTTTGTGGAATAGATATACAATTACATCCAAGATTGTGAATATTCCTTCTAAGCAAGCGTGCTATATTGTCGCCCATATCATCGCTTGCAGATGAGATAGTGATCAAACGCGAGCCTATAAAAATAAAATAAAAAAGCGTTAAAAATAGCTAGTTTAGTCCCTTCTATAAAAGAACGGCTTAAGACCAAAAAGGAAACAAAAATATAAACACTGTTCCCTGTAAAATTAATGACAACCTAAGTTACTGGCCACATTGAAATTACCCACTAGAAAACCAGACCCTAAAAAAGCAAAAAATTACAAACCCAGACACAATAATTAAGGTTTACTTAACGGTAAACTAAAAAAAGAAGAAAATAGGCAGAACAAGTGCGCTTCCCACGCGTTGCGAAAAAAAATATAAAAAAGAATATATCCTGTCACACGGGACAACTTGCAACTAGTTGGGTGTAATGGCTGTGTAGTTTGTACACAATGGGACATGTTGGCTCGGTTTAAAAATAGAATCACTGTTATAAATTATAGGCTGGTAGGTAATAGGTCTAAAGAAATAATGCCTTAGATGTTGACAAATTCTGCAAGATTTGAAAAATGAATTCAATCTTGAGTTGGTTAACTTATAAGTTTTATTGTTTTTACTGGCCATCTTACTATGATTTAGTACTTAGTTCTAATTCTGAAAATCTTCCCGTTACAAATATAATATCTTTTTGGTCGGAACCTTTCGTCAAAAAAATTGCCTCCACGAGGGCTGTTTTTTTTTATCTTGGCTTTATAGTCCAGTTATCAACTAGCTAAATACCAAATATTATCTTAGATTGAGCTCTTCTTAAGGTAAAATATTAATAATACGAGCCTGTAACTGTCCCACTGTAGGGCAAAGGCCTCTTCTCATACAGAGAAGGCACGAGCTTTGATCACCACGCTTGGTGAATGCGGGTCGGCGATTTCAAACTTACGAGTATATATTAAATACTAATGGACGCCTCGCGGTTTCATCCGCTTAGTGCCCGTTCCCGTAGGAATACAGAGATAAAAAGTAGCCTATGTCACCCGGGGATAGTGTAGCTGCCCAACGGTGAAAGAATTTTTGAAATTGGTCCAGTAGTTTTAAGTTTATTTGTTATATACAAAAATACAAATCTTTTCTCTTTATAATATTAGTATAGATGAAGTCCAGAGTTATGATCCATTGATGTAATTTCTGCAAGGCGTTCCTGTAAGGGGGAAAGAAAATAGTCCAGGTTTCTTCACCGATGTCCAAGATCATTAACAAAAATTAAAACAACAAAAACTAAGGCAATCATAACACTAAACGTAATCCAACCTCAATTAAGTTCCCACAGCATATCATTACTCCCATTGAAAGCAAAATTAAAACTAAAGAAAATAGAGAAAAAATCCAATATGGCTTTTGAAAAATAAAAGTAACGGGCGCGGGAAAAAGGATGGCTTACCGTTATAATAGTCATCGTCCTGTCCTGCTTTAGAGATCCTTGCGGGATTGTGAAACCCTTTTTGTAAATTCTGCAACATCTAAGGCAACCGTGCTTCATCGTCGACTACATCTTCGTTATCATAAAGATATTCTTCTGGTCCTGAAATCATCAGTAAGGTTCTCCTAGTAGACGACATGAACTATTTTGAACGCGAGGTTAAAATGCATGCTATCTCATCCAAATACACGTGCGAAAGATATAGATACTGTGATGAGCAGTAAGAAAAATTAAATTTGTATCGAAATGGATGATGATTTAGGACGAAAACGTGCGCGCGAAATTTTATACGCAGACCTTTAGGGAGTCCTAGATATAATGAAAAACCGACTAAATGTATATTTTCAAAATAAAAATTATTTGCATTGTTGAATTACTAATCTATCCCTGTATAGAGGCCGTTTTGCGATTTTCCTTCTTCTTATGGTATTTATTTCCGACCAAAGATGCGTTAAAATTAGTGTTGAAATATGGAGCTTTCGACGCTCAATAACTTTCAAATATCGTTTTTTTTTTACTTTTTTCTTTCCATATAGGGCTAGATAATGATGAGACAAATTGATATCTTATTTTATTTTGAACGTACATCGTCAAACAGTGGAGTAATCGCTAAACTACGTTTGTATGGAAGAATTTTCGACTAGTATAAGCTTAAGTCAAGAGTGAATAGGTTACTTCTACTCAAGCTTTCTCCATCGTTGACCACGTCATCGCTTACCATCAGATGAGAAAATGATCAAATGCTAATCAATAAATCCTCCAGTAACATAGCCTATAATGTTTCCTTTGCTGAGACTCTGGTTTTCTGATTCACTTTCTTTGGAGGTTGGTGGATGTCACATCTCTCTGTTGTTTTGTTTTATAAACAGTATGTTTTCTTTCATCGTTGTTTTGTCCTGTTATGCTTATTATTTTAACTGCTTGCTGTCTTTTACTTGTAAGTAAACATCTGTATTTCAGCATATGTATCCATTGTTTTCGTTTTGTACTGCCTTTGTTTACTCCCTGTCTATCAAGACGCGTGTCTCAAAAACGGCTGTATCTCTTTGTCTTTCCAAATATTTACTTTCTTTCTCTTTAATTTTATATTATCACAAGAACCTCGCGATTTAATCAGTTCGCTCTTGGCGTTTACACATTACAATTACAATTTTAAAAAACAAGTCTTATAGTAGATCCATGAGAAACTGATCATGTAATGTAGAATCATTCTTGTTGCTTAAGAATAGAGTTTAATTTTGAATGTGAGAGGTTATATTAAATAAGATCACTTCGAGTTCTCAATGGAATTGTTAAAAACTCGTTTGTGTGGTCTTATTCTTAGTAATCGATGTGACTTTTTTTTGATGATTCACACGCAGTTCAGTTCTTGGTGGCTGCCACAGTGATGTATACAGTGCCACAGTGGTCAATGTTGGGACATTGTCTCTTGGAAAACTTGACTTTATGTCACCTTTGTTTTTGTCTATGCTATTAGATGTCATCTGGTCTTATCGGTCTATGGTCTTATTTGACATTCAGACTCCTTGATCATCATCATCCGCCTAGCACGGCCTAACTGACCTCAGCAACCTAGTTAGTGGATAACATCCTTTAGTATAATGTTTGGCCATTGTCTCTTGGAAAACTTGACTTTATGTCACCTTTGTACTTTACTCAAAAAGTTCACTCACACACTGCACTCTACTCAAAAAGTTTTTTGGGAATGGCACCCAAGATCTATAACAAGATGCCTACAGTAATAAAAGTACTGGACGACATAAGTAATTTCAAAAAAGCTCTTTTTAAACTACTGGTAGATAAAACGTATTATACAATAGACGAGTTCCTATCTGACAATTTTAATATAATTATTTAATACTAATTGATAATATCAGGATGTTCTTATATTAATCTTCTTTACATTGTGACATACCTACTTGACTGATTTGGATTTTAATATAATGATTTTGACATGATAGACAAATATTGAATTTAATGTAATAACTTATTTTATTTAATCTGTTATTGTATAATTGGATAAAACGGCTTGGGAGTGAGCTGCTCCAATTAATTAATTTAGTTTTTTTGTTTAAATATTTTGCACCATGAATTTTGTTATTTTTTAAAAAAAATATTTTTTTTTATTTTTTATTTGTTTTCTTGCAATGACAAGAATATTTACTTTTTAAAGTATTATATTATTTTATTTTAATTATTGTGAATGTGAAGACTATGTGGATCATTATTTTGTTTTTTAATTTATCTTAGTTTTTAATCATGGTCTGGCAGTTTGAGTAGTTTATGCGGCCTACCCGAATGTCCTTTCTTTGGTATTGTTCGTCGAATCGTTGAGCTCCTTAAATTCTGAGTTGAGCTGCTCGGTTATTGACAAATGCGTGCACTGACTGGACAGGTCCACTCAATCTGGATGGTTCTTTCCTCAAAAGACCATTTCAGACATCAGTCTACATGGTCTTCACATGATCGAACCAAGATTTTGTCAGGACTTTAAAAGAGACTGTGACCTCTGAGTTTGTTTCGGCCTTTCTTCTCAGAGTAGTCAGATAGGAAACGCCGACCTCATCTAGTTTTAAAAAATATGATCGACGTGTAAAAGTGTTTGTACAAACCAACTTACAGAAATAAAATCATTTATCATTGTAACGTATTGTTTGTACGCCCTGTGGGTAGAATGTAGTGATACTTTAAAGATATGGCCTAAGCTTGTTAACACCTGTAATTAACGACACCTACATTGACAAATAAATGGATTTGATTTGATTTGTTTTTGTCTATGCCATTACATGTCAATGTCATCTGTCATTGTCGGTAATGGTCTTATTTGACATTCAGACTCCTTGCTCATCATCATCCGCCTAGCACGGCCTAACCGACCTCAGCATCCTAGTTACTGGATAACATCCTTTGTTGTGACTATTTTTCAGACTCTCGGGCTCCTGATTATCCCTAAAGAGTGTCAAAGATCTTCTAATCTTCGTATTCACTACATCATTTATTCTTACTCCACCAGTACTTAAAGCGTGATGATCAAAATGATCTATAGATCATTAACCGTGGGAAAGAGTTGTGCGTGCGCATTGTAACTTACCATTACATTACTACCCAATTGATCAATGATTTATTACACTATTAATTATTATTTATTATGATTAGTCTTCAAAGGTTGGAAAGTCGGTAAATTCTGTCAGTATCGTTATTAAGGGTTTACGAAATGTTTCTCTGGATGTCTAATTCATTCTTATTATCTTTTATCTAAAGTTCAAATTTGATTAATAGTGATGAAGGCAGATGGTGGAAAGGGGGTTAATGAGATGATAGATGAAGACTAACAGAGAAGTATCAAAGAGGAAGAAATTTTGTGCCAACCACAAGTACATTGGGATAAGTGTAAAAGAATGGTTAGATCAAAATCCAATCCAAGAGATGACGAAGAAAATGTGCTTTAACAAGCTCAAGTTTTCAGTTCAAAGTATTATGTCCTTTTAATTTCTCCAAGAATTGATTTTCGTACTTAAATTGTATATGAAGGTAAAATTACACTTTCCTTACTTTCGATTTTCTCTAACTACCTGCAAAGAGGAGCTCGTGGCTAAATAATAACAGCCGCACGGGTCGATCTTCAAGGCTAAGCATCGCTTGACGAGGTCGGTCCGTGGATGGGTGACCATTTCAACATACCGAGTTTCGGAAAGCACGTTAAGCCGTTGGTCCCGGCTGTCATTTGAAGATCTTTGACAGTCGTTACGGGTAGTCAGAAGCTTGAGATCTGACACCAGTCTTGCCAAGGGGTACCGTGTTACCCAGTTACTGGGTTGTGGAGGTCAGATAGGCAGTCGCTCCATGTAAAACAATGATACTCAGCTAAATCCGGTAAGTAAGACTGGAAGCCGACCCCAATATAGTTGGGAAAAGGCTAGGCAGATTGATTGACCTTCAAAGCATTCATAACAGCTTCACCTATCAAGGGTCATTATTTAAACATTTCAACATCTCTGTGGTTTTAATATCAAGTTATATTTCCGATCAACCCATGGCCATCCGGCGTTGTCGATGGTCATCCTGCCTACCATAACCAACCACACCTCATCCGTTACTCGATACGGTTGGGAAAGCTGTATTTTTTTTACACTGTGGTCTTGTGTATCCTCTCGTCAAATCGGAAGTGACAGGTTAGGTAACTGTTTTTAGTTAGACTGTGGCGAGTTTCTTGTTTATGGGATGCTGTTTTGATGTTTTGTTCTAGATTGAGTAATTTATTAGACGTGACGAAATATTTTAATTCAGAGACAATTTCAGATACGTCATCCATAACCCGCTATGGTTATGGCAAATGAGTTGGTGGAGGTCCTTCAAAGTGACTTGAAATATGAGCCGAATTTTCTAACAAAAACATCACATTCGAAGTTCAAAAATAAATAAACACAAAAGCGTCATGTTGTGTCATAGACACAGAGTGACGTATCTTTAAAACGCACTTTAATGCACTTGGACTGCCCATGGGGGAACGCTGACATATATAGCCACATAAATTCAATACAAAACAGAGGGACCGCAAGAAATCCCCGTGGAACTAAGCCATCTGTACCACATTTGTTACTCCGTCTGTACTTAGTCTATGCCCCACGTAGACTTTTGTTTATTTTGAAAGATGGCCGCCCCCGCGTCGTTTAAAATTGGAGGGAAAGCGCTTTTGTATTAATATGAAGTGGTAATGTTTTATTATGAGTTGCACTTGTTAGTTGCTAGTAAGATGGATTCTTATAAGATAATTTTGGGCGCTCTCTTTGTTTTTCTATTTGAAACTTTACAGTCGTTCTAATATTTTCTCGCTGTAATATTGTACAGTTAAAATAACAATGATGTCTTCTGCGTGAGACTATTGTTCAACCAAGATAAAGACGACAGATACTTCTTTTATTAGATGTCTTGAACTCTTGACAGATTAAATAAACTACTTAAAAATAATGTACTGCGAGTCTGCGATGACCAATCCATTTGCAAAGCATTATCATTACGTCATTATGAGGCAATGATTCTATGATTAATGTGCCAAAGAATGACATGTTACTCAGTTACTGGGTTGTGGAGGACAGTAAGGCCATCGTTCCATGAAAAATACTTCTTCTTCGTCGTATCGATGATTCCAAAATTCGTGAGAAAGACGAGAATCCAGGCCCGCTAACAGCGTTGTCATTTGCCTCACAAAGGTCTTTCAAAGTGCAGGTGTTGTTGCACAGGGAGCACGATAACAGGTGTGGCATTGTTTGAGACCTGGCTCCGCAATCGAAGTGTGGGTCATTGGAGTACCCTCATCTAACTAGGTTGTGCCAGCAGCGACCCACCTGGCTTCGTAGTCGGTTTAGAGATTTCCAGGTGGGCCAAGGCAGTTTTTTTACAGGCTCAATATATAGGTATTCTACTCAATAACATGCTGGAACTCAGCTGCATTCGGATAGACTGAAAGTACCATTGTTGGTGTCAGATTTTCTGGATAAACTCACGCCATACCCATGGGGATAGGCAGAATCTACAGAACGCCATCTGCTACGATCTTTACAAACTTCTTTTTCTTCACTTACGTTCATATATCTAGTTAAAAACGCAAGCCGTTTATGAGTACTGCGGACCTAGCCTTTCTGAAGAACTTC
This sequence comes from Orthosia gothica, assembly GCA_949775005.1. Lineage (NCBI taxonomy): Eukaryota > Metazoa > Arthropoda > Insecta > Lepidoptera > Noctuidae > Orthosia > Orthosia gothica. The sequence continues at coordinate 7,880,988 of OX459061.1, read as the reverse complement.
ACCAATGAGATCAGTGTGTGTTTAAAGTTAGTGTTGAACATTTTAAGTTGTAATAGTCTAACTGTTAAGTTATTCGTGCTATATTGCCGTATATTTCATTCGCGTGTGTCGGGTATGATCACGGAGCGTGACGAAGTGAACGCATGGTTAGCAGTGTAGCGTGACGTTAGAGAGGGATGGATGGAGTGTGTGAAAGAGATGGTGGATCGTAACGAAAGTTTTTCAGAGCATTGTGGTGATAGGGATATTGGAGTGTGAATATGAAGATGTAATAGGCAAACATCCTTCTAACCATGGTTTGTTATAAATCTAATCCTGTTTTCGAATTGATTATTAACAGTTATAAGGACGTGTCAAACATTAAAGTTAGCGAAAATTAAAAGCTAAAGCGGCCAAAGTAGAATTTGGCAAATAATAACCTAGGTACTACAAATTCTTAATTCAGAAATCGGTGGTTAGAATATTTTATAAATAATAGGTTTACTTACCTACTTGCTTCCCGTCAACAAACATATCTGCAAGATACACCAAGAGCGGTGGCCATTTTTAATTACATTTAATTTCGCAATGATACTGAAAAATCACAATCCAATAAACATAAACAGTTCGTTCAATCATTGAAACAATCGCTATTTTACAGTATCAACGGTCAGTCAAAAATAATAAAACAAAAAGTCCTTCAGGTACAAAAAAAAACCGCGCGAATCCACCATATTATCTTCCCACAAAGGAATTTCATACAATCTAAGTCATGTTCTTTTTTCTAAACATAGCAATAAGCAAAGGCATGAAGGAACTCAGCCAGGTCATAGACCCAGAGGCTTATCCAGCATGACGGACAGCCGGAGCTTCAATTTCTATGCTCCGGTTTTTTTTTATTCTTAATTCAATTATTCAGTTAGTTCCACTCGGAAACGGTCCCGATTTTATTGTGATTTAATTGATTTTGTATTTCGAATGTGATATTTATAATTTTATATCTTTTAAATTGTGGAATGTTTTTTTGAGTTATGGTTTTCGAACGTGTTTTTTTATTTCCGCCATTTCGCGAGTCAATTGTTTTTGACAGCCTATCGTTACGGGTCTATGTTTTAAGTTTTTTTTCGATGTAATTGCTTTACAAATTGCCTGATTCTACATTCACAGCGTTTTTTTCGGTATAACGAGTATCAGAGCACAAAAAAGTGCAGGAAATCGGATCAGGAAGCCATATTAGCGACTAGATTTAATCCACAGAAACGCAAACGCGTTATATTTAGGTCTTCAAAAGACCTTAACACAAGATAATACATAGATAATAGGATTTTCGCAAACAGCGGGGGTGGAAGTAACACAGCATCTGCACCCCTTATTAAAAATAAATCGAAAACAACCCCTAGGGAGGGGCGGCCATCTTTGATCCAATTTTGTCCCGATATTACGAAATTACGGCCTTAACCTTTCAGAAGATAATTTTGCGCGGGCTTTTTACATTATTATAACCAATAGATTTTTTAACAGATCATCATCGTATATTATGCCTAGCGTTTTTCCAAATATGTTAGCTGTAATATGTTATCTGTGACCCAGTTAAGACTGGAACTTAACTGGATCACAGATAATATAATACTAGCATACAGATGCCTAATCCCATACAATGAAAACCGTAACTAGCGTTTTTCGTCTTGACTAAGCTGATTATTTTTTTAAATACATCAATCGCGTTCGGTGCCGTTCCACGGCGATAGATGGTGTTAGCAGCGACTTGCAAGTAAAAGGGTTTAATCGGTTCGTGTATATTTATCTCTCTAAATACAGTGCCGATTTGTTTTATAGTACATTTTGCACATTTTTATAGTTTTATTGTACCAAAATGTGTAGCAATACAAATTTAAAAATCGAGTGGAATGCATCAGAAATTTAAAGCAGCGCCATCTATTGGAATTATTTTTTAATGATCCCTGCCGTTCCGATTAAATAAGACATACAATTTGTATGATAAATTCTAGAAAATATTAATTTTGCACACAATTCAACAATAAATCGATGCACATCGCTCCATGTAGCGACTGCCTGATCTCCACACTCATCCCAGTTCTTCAAAGAATCCATGAGATAATAGCGTCTTGATCTGATGAAAAAAATGGATGCCCACTCCAGAGGCCTATTAATAGGTTTGTTAGTAAAACAAAAATGATGCAACACCGATATTAAAAGATGCGTCGGATAAGTTCATTGTACTGGAAAGATAAACTGAGGGTTTCTGCTTGCAGTGTTTTCTTTATTTTAATTAGTACCTTTCACTTGATCTAGATTTTTCCCTCAGTCTAGTCTAAACGAGAGACAAAACATTCTTTATTAACGAAAACGACGTCATAGAATGCATTGTTTTCGACGCACATTCCTTCAATCTTGCAGACAATCACAATGCACGTCACTGCGTCTATATTGTGTTGCTTTTTGATCTTTTGTGCGTTCGTCATGATGGATGACGTAAGGGAAGTCAGGAGAAACACAAACATAGCCATTGTATTGGCTGAGGGTGCGTAGGCCTTATTGAGATAAGCTTGGCGTCGTATTCTAAGCCTTGAAGCAACCCACTGGTGCTTACTGCAAATTCTGAGAACCAGAATCAAGAGTGGCACCAGGAAAGCGTGGCATTGAGTCTCGAAAAGTCCTTGCAGAAAACAGATAGGCATAAATGAGAGTTATTCAATCCACACAACGCTGAGATAGGTCTTTTCCATTGCATACCTTATTTTCTGGTTTTGAGTCTCCCGTACCTATCCAACTTTTTCCGACTGCCTTGACCAAGTCAACATGGTAGCCCACATTCGTTTTATAATTTCATCATCATCGTCCACTGCTGGACATAGGCCTCCTCCAAGCGTTGCCACATTGACCCGTCCCGTGCGTCTCGCAACCTCCCAGCAACCATCACCAGGTCACCGGTCCACCTGGTGGGAGGCCTTCCAACGCAACGTCTTCCGGTTCGCGGTCGCCACTCCAGAACTTTTCTGCTCCATCGGCCATCCGTTCTGCGAGCAATGTGCCTTGCCCACTGCCACTTAAGTTTGGCAATTCTTCGGGCTATGATGGTAACCCTGGTTCTCTTACGGATCTCTAAATTTCTGATTCGATCACGCAAGGAAACGCCGAGCATAGCCCTCTCCATTGCCCTTTGAGTGACTGTAAGCTTTCTGATGAGGCCCATAGTTAGCGACCACGTCTCGGAGCCATATGTCATCACTGGCAACACACACAGGTCATAGACATTCGTCTAGAGACACGAAATCTATCGCCACGGATATACGAAGTCGTAATCAGGAAAGGATCTTACAAAATCACCAGCAAGCCATTTGTAATTATATTAGATTTCCTCTTCAACCGGATGCGTTGGTGCAGTGGTGTGGATCTCCGCTGTTAGGGCTGACACACGTTCAGGGGTGTCACGGTATTAGATTTTCCTTTTTTATACCCTGTTAGGATGGGTAGTGGACCTAGACGAGAGTGGGATAGCGATAGGAAGAGAGCGAGACAAATAGATTAAAACGATAGTCGTGTCTGAAGCGAATGGTAACTATGATGGATACTTTACTTATGCAAACATACATAAACTCACGGTTTTTTATCATGAGGGTAAGCAGAAACAGCAAATACCGCCATCTGCTACGATCCTTACATAGTCCGTTTCCTTTTGATGAGAGAAAATGTGTCAAAATGTTTTCTAATTTTATTTAGAAGATCCAAATAAATGGCCTTATATTTCTCTCTTCCAAACTGTTCTAATCCCGTACTAAACAATAATATAATCTCCTAATCCTTCGGCATTAAAAAAAAACCAGGCTGAATACTAAACACGCCTTAACTATCAGAAAAAAAAAGACCACAGCCAATAAATTCGTTGCTATGCACTATGCGCTAACGCAAATGTCACAATCTGCGTCATCAAATCTTCCTGCTGCAATCTTAGGCTAACTATAGGCCCGTTTGACGTCAATCCTGTACTAGTTCTAGAATAGAACCTAGACTGGCTTCTTTTGGTTTTGTTCGGCAATCAAGGAAGTTGTTAAGACGACGACAGTCGCTGACGACCTTGAGGAAATATAACGCGCACTCGTTTCACAACCGCACGACCCAAAATTCAGTAGTTTTTTGTTCTTTCCTTATTAATCTATGACTAAATAAAAAAGCATAAAACAAAATGTAGATACTTAAATTGTCTTTGAGATGGTGACAATTCCATTGAAATACGCCCGGCGGTTTTGGTGCGGTTGTCGTTTTTTTTTTTGTCCGTGTTAGACATAACTTTACAAATTAATTATGAATAATATTAAAGAATAAAACGCAGAATTTTCTTTGATCAAATCATTAGTTAAATGGTCTAATGTAACATATATTTTACCAAAAAAAAAACGACTAGCCGTTTAGACGTGATTCTTATTTTAAAATCAGCTACTCATGGGTATCTGCGCCTTAAACCTAATTGCGTGTGAAAAAGCGTACGTGTTAATACTGAAACAATTTCTGCCAAGAGCTGCTGCATGCTGTAGCTTAGCCTGTATGGAATTAGTACGTCCCCAATATCCTTCTAAATTGTAGCCTATGCCTATATTATTCTGATGTAGTATCATTTCTGTAAAGTTGTATCTAAATCCGTTCCGCTGTTACGACATCCATCCAAATAAACGTTTACAGGAAGTAGGATTTCATTTACTTTTACCATCGGCTCGAAAATAACATACAAGAAAAGTTCCACATAACGATTGCTAAAGCGTCGAAAACTAGTGGTATTTAAAGCTCCTTAGGCAGAAAACAAATCAATGAGGCCCTTGTGCAAATCTACACAACAAATTTATTTTGAAGTCTGAGAAACAGATGCTCCGTCAGATTGAGGGAAACAAAGCTTTTCAAGAACCAGGTGTTTTTGATTCGGAAGTAGAAAAAACTACTGAGGGGTGGGCGAGTTTAAGGGGATCACTTCCGTCGGAAGTTTCGATTCGATCTCGATTTTGGGAGGGTTCATAGGATATCGGATACTTTAGAAATCGGATGTAGTGTCTGTATAATGCTGACTCTTTAAAGTTTTGTTACATGTGGTTTCAAGACCCACTTGTATTGAACAATTGTACATTTTAGTTAGACATGCTATTTTTGGCATTCACGATTGGTGATTTTGTCTTTACAAGGTCGTGGTGCTGATCAGATAGGCCGTGGCTCCATATAAGTTACTGGTGCCCCAACATGCAGACTAATTGATTGGTGATTTTGTTATAATACTCACAGCGGATCTTTGTGTCTCTGAAGTTGGCTGCAAGACTCTGCGCCGTTGCTATTTTTGTGTCAATGTTGAAGGTGAAGATAGCATTGTATAACTGCCTCTTTCAGTCTTTGTCAGTCATTTCATCGAGCTTCGGACAAGCTACTCAATTGACGGTTGCTTATACTAAAATTATGAGGTGGTTAACCACAGACATAAATCTAACTAGATAACGCAAGTCCCTCCATCAGTATGAAAACCAAGCGTGCCACTTTTTCACAAACAATTTAAAAACAAATTTTCTTACCAATGAAAGAAAACATTTCCAATGCGTCGGCCAACTTTTTCTATACATTTCTTTACAGCTCAATATGGCATAAAAAGGCATTTTTCTAGATTTCGGTGGATTTCCGATGCCGATAATGCTAAATGAAAAGCTCGGATTACGATCATTGATCGTAACTTTACTGCGTTTTTTGGCACGCGAAGTACATACAATCGCGTCATCTAGTTAGATTTATATCTGTGGGTTTCACAGGTTTTTTTTATTTTATAGATAGGCTCGCTCTTGACCACTATCTCACCTGATGGTAAGCGATTATGTGGTCGACGGTGTAGCTCGCTTGGCACCTAATAATATTTTTTTCCTAATTCTGATCCACAAACAAAAGAAAAACCATGACCATAGTTAAACCTTGTTTTGTAACAAGGGGATGAAAATTTAATGTAATTTTAACTCCGTCGAAAGCTGCATTCATTTTATTATTTATACAAGAACCCTCACGCCCAAGAGGGATTACCGCAACGCACTAAGCCGCATGTATCCCTATTTTATTAATAGGCTGACCCAAATACCTACATCGTTGACTACCCTCATCTCTATACATCTGTGTTTATTATCAAATATTCTCAAGGGGGTGTAATAAATAGCCTATTGTTCGAATGCGGGGGCGAAATATCTTGGGGGGTGAATTGGAACACTTGGCCAAGTGCTGTTGGCATAATCTTGTTCTTTATTTTTGGAGCATTTTTTTTTTGATGTTGCAAAGTTAGATCACAAAGATATAATGGGAGATTTTCGCGCGGTAGAAAAAAGTTGCGGTGTAGTAGAAAAGCAGTATTTCTGGATCAATTAATTGTCTAGTGACAATACATAGATACTTACTTAAGGTTGAACTAGTCGACGGCACGAACTATTTTGTGCGCGGTGTTAAAATGCACGCTATCTCAACCGACAACACGTGCGAAAGAAATAGATGCTGTGATGAGCAGTAAGAAGCTAGTTCGCGTACGAATTAGCACTTTTGCAAATTTGTATCGAAATGGATGATGATTTAGGACGAAAACGAGCGCGCGAAATTTTATAAACAGACCATTGGGAGTCTAGATATCATGAAAAAATAACTAAATGTATATTTTTAAAATAACATTATTTGCATTGTTGAATTACTAATCTATCCCTGTATGGACGCCGTTTTCCAATTTTCCTTCTTCTTATGATATTTATTTTTGCCCAAAGATGCGTTAAAATTAGTGTTGAAATATGGAACTTTCGACGCTCATAACTTTCAAATATATTATTTTTTATCATTTTTGTTTCCATACAGGACTAGATAATGATGAGCCAAATTGATATATTTTTTTTATTTTGAACGTACATCGTCAAACAGTGGAGTAATCTCTAGACTACGTTTGTATGGAAGAATTTTCGACTAGTGTATCTTTAAAGCTTAAAACTCCGTTCAACTTTTTTTTTTATATACCCGCGCTTGACCACTATCTCAGCTGATGGTAAGCGATGATATGGTCGACGGTGAAGCACGCTTGTCTAGAAGCCTATAACCTATTCACTCTTGACTTAAAGACCTCAAGGTTGTAGCTATCAGGAAACAAAGACTCCAGCAGAGAATTCCACTCCTTAACTGTAAGTACGCACAATGAAAGTATTCCCAAAACGTTTACTCAACTAATTGAGAAAATTAAACTCACCACTTATCCTAAAAGAATGTCATTACCAACTCATAAAACAAATGAGTGCACCATGAACATTATTCGCCAAATTGAGCCCGGCACGCGTCAAATTACGTCACTTCCTATTTAGGAGGAAGTGACACGTGCTTGCACAATGGCGGACCCTCCTGCCTAGTTGAGGGCGAAAGCATTATTTTATAGGGGGATCGGAACTCGTGTGGTATTGTTGAAACACGAGGGATCTTGATTTTAGTGCTATATCAGGTACTTTAATAATGATGCTGTTCTTTATTGAGTAGTAAAGAGTCTGTCGACTGTTGCGCTCAATTGGGTGTCACACGCATCTTTGTGCCTCTGAAGTTGACTCTGCGAACCAATGCGCAAGAAACAGTTTGTCATCGAGTATACTGCATAGAGTAAGCGAGATAGGACGATGTGACATACATAAGCGAGTGAATGAGGCAGTTATATAATGCTGTCTTCATCTTCAACATTCACACAAAAACTGCGCAGGGTCTTGCAGCCAATTTCAGAAACACAAAGATCCGCTGTGAGTGTTATAAAGTATTATTATATTAGCTTTTTTACGCGGATCCGCTCCCGTGATATCGCAAAACCGTGCATTTTTAACGGGGTGAAACGCACTCGGCGATAGAATTACTACTGCCTGCCACAAATTACCCTTTACAAAAATATAACTTTTTTCATTTAAGATTATAACACAATTCTTGTACAATATTGCGAATTCCATAAGAACAATGTTGGTCATATCGCTCGCTGATACTATTATTTGGGGTTTGCTCTCAGGATTCTTAGCAGTAGTTCGAGGTTTTGCCACTTCTGATTTTTTGCCAATAGGCTTGCCTTTGCCTCCTATTACATGTGACTTTGTGCATAACTAGAGAAATACACTACTTCCTTAGATACTTCTTCGACTTGAGATGTTCTTCTACTATGAACTACATTAAAATCTATTTTGATACCGTTATCAAATTCGCGAACGTAAACGGCGGACGCAACCAATTTGCGATAACTTTTCGACTTGCAAGAGAACCGTTTCTTGTTCTTAATGACAAAATCCATTGTTCTATTGATAGCAAACTAAAGTATTTCCAGTACATGCTATGACATATTCTGCTTCAGATACTGTCAGATATAAGTGACAGAACCAAACGTACAACTTGACGTACGTCAAACCCAAAAAAAAAACTGACTAGCCCACTGCAGGGCAAAGGCCTTTTCTCATACAGGGAAGGCACGAGCATTAATTACCACGCTTCCTTAAGGCGGGTTGACGATTTCAACTTAACTATAAGTTCAGATTTCCTCAAGATGTTTTCATTCACCTATGTTAGCGAAGTCCATAAACAGACCTGATTTTTTTCCCAAAATATTATGTGCCACTAGTGGCTGTACTTTGCCAGGGTCTCAATAATTGCTAGCCTATAACCATCTGTAATAACGCATCTTTCAAATCATCATCATCAGGCTGAGACACAGGCCTCCTTTCTGTCAGAGGGAATGGGCCGTAATCCACCACGCAGAACAATGCGGGTTGCTTTATGTCACATGTATTCGAATTTTTGTTTCTAGGACATGCCGGTTTCCTCACGATGTTTTCCTTCACCGTTTTGAGAGCAGTGGTGAAGAAATAATTTACACAAAGCAAAGTAAATCGCCTGCCTGGGTTTGAATCTTTCAAATGGTGTAAGATTTTTCAAATACGTGTAGTGGTTCCAAAGATTACCCTATACGTTTAAACAAACTCAATTCAAACTCTATTTATAATATTAGTTAAGATTTTGAAACTGAGTCCTGTATTCTTAATTAAAAAAACTTGGACCAAAAATATAATTAAAGGCGATATCCTTGCCCGCATCGGCTGCGCATAGGCAAGCTGCGTACTGCGCACATCTGCCGCGCAGGTGACGCGGCGCCATATTGTATTTAACATTACGAGGGGGAACTACAAAGGCGTTCTAAGGGGAGCAAGAGTTACTGAATTGTCATGGTATTGGGGTGTAATTTTTAAGAAATTATTGGTGTTTTTAAGAAACGAGTGTTTAGGGTAAAGGTTTTGGATTTTTCGCGAAGATTCTAGCGGTTTTTTTACGCCTTAGGTTGCGTTTCACTTATTTATTAAACAATTTCAATTATGTCACTATAGTATATTATCGTGAAAGATTTCTTTAAACATGAAATATACCAGCTAGCTGGTAGTAGACCAACTGAAACTAAGGTTCAGCCAGATGAGAAATTCCGGGCAGGTATTTCTTTTTATACCAAATATCAATGCTAGAATGAATGAGCGAAACTGGGTAGAGGGTTGGACAAAGAAGACGGATAATAGCCAGAATGGAGATGGCTCTGGTATTACAGATGTCCAAATGCGACGGTATCCATTTTCCTGGTTTACCATCCAATAACTTTAGCAAAAATCTGTTCTTGCAACCTATCATATGACATAATGTGATCACCATGCTCCAGCACCTCCATCTGCATGATTTAACAAACCTCTTTACTAAACTTCCCGTTTCTCTTGTTACAGCCCCCCGCACAACCTGCACCGGTGGTACTCCGAACAACCTGCCGCCTCTGGGTTTCCACTCCGTCCATGGCGAGAACGTCAGGGTGTCTCGTGATGGGTCCATGGCTCGGCGCGTGGAGTCCTTCTGCAAAGGCATGGCCTTCAGTGCCCGTCCTGTCAGGGTTAATGAGAAGGTTGGTATCTTTTTGATGTTAAGTCTTTCTAGATTAAAAGAGTCTCAGTCTAAGTAGACTTTCATTAGTAGTAACACTCTGGTTTTGCGTTGCCGATTGACAGAAATTTTGAGGATGATTGGAGAAAATGCCTAAGCCATTAAGTTTGTCTTTGGAACAGTAATGTTTGCTTGAGCATATAGTTTTAACAAATAAACAAAATTATATTAATGAAACACATAGTATAACTAATCTTGATTAGAACTAAGGTTCATATCAGTAGTAATAGCGTAAAGAAAGAAAAGTTGTACTGTTTTGGGACAACTTTTAGATTTCGATAAAAAAAAAACAGATTCCAATTAAAACACATTTAACCTTTCTATTTCTTCTTCCAGGTGTGCATTCGCTTCGTCGAAATCTCAAACAGCTGGAGTGGCGTTATCCGCTTCGGATTCACAAACCATGACCCGGCCACTCTTGCGCATCCACTCCCCAAATACGCTTGCCCTGACCTCACGAACAAACCGGGCAACTGGGCCAAAGCCCTCGGCGAAAGATTCTGCGAAAAGGACAACATTTTGTACTACTACGTCAATTCTTCTGGTGACGTCCACTTCGGAGTGAATGGGGAAGACAAAGGCCTATTCTTCTCAGGTGTAGACACCCGAAGCCCTCTCTGGGCCTTAGTAGATGTATATGGAAACTGCACAGCTGTACAGTTCGCTGATCCTCGAGCCCCAAGCCAGAGGAGACATAGTCCTTTAGATGAAGACAGACTCGTTGGCAGCATGAGATCGTTGACTGTTGAAGAATCATTACCTCCGCCGCGATACCAGAATCCTTTAGTACCACTCAGCTTACACAGAACTAAGGGAAGGAATGTACAGTGTGCTAATGATAGGGGAATAGCTGCAAGGGCTGACGCAGAATTCTGCCAAGGATACGTTTTTACTGCACGCCCTATGCGTCCTGGACAGACGATCGTCGTACAGATTCTAGCTACAGAAGCAGCGTATGCCGGCAGCTTAGCCATTGGTCTTACATCCTGCGATCCTGCTACATTAAGACCTTGCGATCTACCTGATGACGCGGAGCTCCTTCTGGACCGTCCTGAGTACTGGGTTGTGAGACGGGACGCTGCAAACGGTCTCCGAAGAGGCGATGAATTAGCAGTTACGTTAACCCAAGACGGGGAAGTCAGAGTCAGTAGAAATGGCTCGACCCCCATGACAGTCATGCATGTAGACCATACTTTAAGATTATGGGCGTTTGTGGACATTTACGGGGCTACTCAAAAGGTCAGGATGCTCAGTACACAAGTGGTTCAGCAAGCCCAGACTCCGCCTCAGCAACTGAGGGTGCTCACGGGGTCTGCGGGGCAGATCACAGCCGGGGCTGGTGGTACCGTCCTGGTGGTCAGTCTGCCTCCTCAGAATGGTCAGAATAATGCCAATCAACAAGGCTTGACGCTTGCCAGTGCACATTATATTGAGGTGAGTTGGTATTGACGAGCTTTTTTTTGTTTTTGAACCCCTGTGGTGTCGTTTTGTTTCAAAGATTTATAAACTCATTTTATGAATAGGAGACTTTTTTTAAATATAGTAATCATTTTCTTCTGATTGATAGACGCGGTTTTTTTATTGATGTTCTCTTCAGTAAGATTCAATTCTATCACGCCAACTTCAATTATCCATAAACTTATGAATCAATTTCTTCTTTCCAGCCGATCCAGACCACATCACAGCTCTGCCTAACCGGTCTACCAATTAACCAGCCAGCAACCTGCAACTACCAACCACCCAGACCGAGAACCGACAACCAATGCTCGTCAACCAGCCAAAACAACATAAACGAGCAGGCACAGCTACCCAACGGTCACACAGAGCCTTTAAGACTGGCCGACCGACTCCAAAATGGACCTTCTACTAGTCGACACCAACCTGTCTACTCCGTCATAGCTGACGGAGCAACGACTGGTAACCTAACAGGGACCGAATGCACGATCTGCTATGAAAATCCTATAGATTCAGTTCTATACATGTGTGGTCATATGTGCATGTGTTACCGCTGTGCAGTGCAACAGTGGAGGGGCAAAGGGGGCGGCCAATGCCCCCTCTGTAGGGCACAAATCAAAGATGTGATTCGTACGTATAAATCCTGATGTGTTAAGATGCCAAATTCTTTTTGTAATCCCAAAAAATCTTTGTATATATTTGGTTAGGTTAGGGGTTTTTTGTACTGGAAAAAGGGTTATAGGGGGGTGAAATTTTAAATGTGTATTTAAACCTCCTTTTTGGGCCAGTCGGGTAAGAAGGTTAATTGTTTATTTGATACTTGATAAATGAAACGTGGCCTGCCAAAACTCATTTACAGTACAAAAGATTTAACTAGAAATAAATAATATATCAATAATAATAATAATATATAAAAAACGGTTCGCTTGTAAGTCGGTTATTTATTCGAATGACGTAAAAGAAGATGGCGGCGGAGTGACGTATGACGGCTATGATTGGTTAAAGAAATTAATTTGATTGGCAACATTAATGCAGAAAAATATTGTATACTGTTAGTAAATAATATTTTTTTTAATAAATATTGCCAATCGTGGATAGAGCGGTGACATTTTTGTATAGAAAAATAATTACTTGATTCAATTTATTTTATTTGTATTTGACAGTATTATGTGTAATTTTAAAAGTTTCAATAATTTTCAAATCTAAACAACACACAAATATCTATAATATTTCTGTACTATTTTCGCTTTAACCGGTAAACTTTTCTTCTACATAAAAAAGATAGTTTTGTCCTGCTAATTTCATTTTTCCTTTAAAATTACTCATTAGTACTGTCATCTCATAGGAAAAGGGGTTGTAGCCAAATTTATAGCGGGTTGAAATGAGTTGAAATTTTATACGACAATTAATAATCTTAATAATGACTAGACATCGTTTTTATGACATTTTAAATGAATGTTAAGACATTTTTGATAGATAAGGGGTTGTAAAGGGTTGAAAAGGTGATTCACTGCAGTGCGGTTAACACACATATTAGATAGATATTTGGCGGTAACTATGACTTTAGGACAAAACATACTCAGAAATAAACAGTCAATAACATTAAAATTCGCCCCGAAAAAGGGGTGAAACGTAGAACGTTAACTAGTTTCGCCCCCTTTTTTATTTTCAACTAGACGTTGAGAATAGCCCCAAATTTAAAAGCGAAGCTAAGCGGTGTACATAACGTAGGTATGCTAGAGTAAGAGATAGGTTCCTAGTTCTTAAAACACATATAATAGACAAAGTGAAATTCTATCAGCGATAATGTAATTAAAAATGTATGGGATTGACATCAATATTCCAACTGTATTGAGGTCGGCTTAAATACCAGTATTTGATTTTGATTATGGAGTGACCTCCTACCTAACGTCCACAATCCGATGGGATTGTCTAGCGCGAAACGTCACTTTGTCAAACCCAAATATTTTGTTAATAGTCATTTTCTCTGATAAAATTTCACCTTGTAAACATTCTTTTCGGTGTAGCACTGCCTTTGAGTTTTTGTGTCCTTATTTTTACATGAAAATTTGCCTTCAAAAGGAATGTTGACCATATTTAGTATATCTTTAAAAGTGCTTCAAGAATCGTTTGGCACTTGATTTCACATTTCAGGGTGCACATTTGTGAAATTATCTGTGGAAAATTTCGTTTAGGACACAAAACTTTTAGTAAATGAATAAGAAAACGATTGTAATTACGTCCATGACACTATTGTAAGCATTTAATAATTATTAATTATAATAATCATATCATAATCTTTAATTATTAACGCGAATAGTATAAGAGACAGTGAAGATAATACTTTAAAAAATAATCATCTCATATTTGATCATCTATTTACACAAACATATGCAATAATGTTAAAAATGAAACCATTTCATCACTGTCTCTTAAATTATAATACTCCAAAGACAGTTGATTGTTAAAGAAAGTTATATTTAAACTGATTTCTACTGTATCGGAAATCGCGTTTGGTGTTCGCGCCATGTAAGTTTTCCGCTCCGAGTTAGGCTAAACCAGAGAGTAGCCCTTTTCCTTGGGTAATAAAGGCGGCAAACTTACGTGACGCGAACAGTATTATAACTTTGTACTTTGACAGTTCACTTATTTATCATACTGGATAATATAGCATTATTTAATATTTCTAAACAACGTGAGTTCCTAGAAATGCCTCGAACAAATTTTCTAGACACATTGCGTATGTTTTTCGAATTTGAAAAAAGAATTCGTTAGCAAAGTGCATCGATCGAAAATTTAGCTTTAATAAAGCCGGTAGATCTACCAAAGCTACCACGCTGTGTTGCCAGAGTTAAATTTCTCTGATCGATGGTAGAAAGTTGTGACGACGCATTTTTTACCGCATAACGACAATAGGCATTGCTGAGCTTTAAAAAAAGGTTTTTCTTACTTTTTTTTTATTTAGTAGTTTCAGGTTTTGGAAATAGTCCCGCCTAGCTAGTGACTGTAGATTGTTAATGACCTTACAGTCGAACTTTTAATATTGTATATACTGTAATTGAAGAAAGTAATTGTTTTTAGAAACATTTGTTGATCAAGGTTGAAAAGTTATGTCTTTAGATTGACAACTTAAAATCACATTTGACTTGTACGTAGATGATAATGCCACCAAATCTTTTGTACTCTTTATTTATCATTCCTTGAATGCTCAACTTTTTCAAAACAATTGTTTACATATAATTTTTATGCAATTGCACCTTTATTTCGTAAACTTTTTTTGAATATATTGTAACCTATTTGTGAAACCCTGGTACTGTTTCAGTCGAGGTAACTTAAAATTCTTATGACTGAACAACTCTTTGTAATAATTTTGCATTTATTTGTAATAAAACATATCTTTTACTTCAGTTCGTTTGACTGAATTTTTCTTGTTACTTTTAATTTCAAGTTTATTTTCCGTGTTAAATGTTTAGTACCTATGTAACTTACTGTTGAAATCTTGAACCAAGATTTAGATCCTGCCAAGTAAAAATCAGTAAAGTAGCAATGTTCTAGTACGATTCAAACTTAATGGTAGCTTGGAACACTAGACGAATTGCAGCGCAGTAGCACATTTATGTGATGCGTGGGTGAGTTGTTCGGCCGCCATAACGTTTGACGCCTACTTTATTCGATATTTAACGGTAAACGAATGTTTAAACACGAGTTAAACTTGAAACTTTTTGTTGTAAATAATATAACCATTCCTTGATTACCAATACATAAACCAAACGTTAAGCCAGTTTCATTCAATTTAACTTTAATTTATGAAGTAAACTTTAATTGTGTAATCCGACGTTTTTTTGTATTATGTACTGCGTTTCGTTTGTTGGGACAAAGAAAAAACACTATAAAAATAGAACATCTGTTTTAACCATCTCAAAAATCAGTGGTCAGTGTAACAATAAACGCAACGCAAGTTAGACTTTATTTATTTAAACATAAGACATTTTTTTATAATAATAATGTAATACCAAAACGAGGTGACCAGTTTGACAAAAAGTAAACAGACTATTCAAGCCAAATCTTGTAGTATTTAGTGGAAAAAATGTATATAAATGATGTGTGAATGGGATGGTTAGTGTAAGACTGAGAAAATGAATTTTAAATTGTCATAACATCTCGTTTGTTCTCTGCTATGATTGGTTAAAACAACCGCCAATTAAATCACTAGAGATTTTAAAATTAGGCCAGGCCAGGTTTAAAATGAAACTACCTTTACGAGGTAAATCTTGGGTTGATCAGTTTTAGTTAAAACATTTAAAGTTACTGGTCAAGAAAAATTGTTGTAAACGTAGTTTCAATTTAAGACCTTGACAGAATTTTTTGAAAAAAAAATATATCCATTTTGTCATTAAGATATCGGTCATAAAAGTGATATTCCAAACAAAAATATTACTTTTATGGTCGGTACTTCTTGAAAGCCGAACTTATTGCTATAAAAAAATATGGCGTAGACTTTTTCTCAGTCAGACATTAATAGGTAAGACCAAGTGGTATGTGATATCGTGTCTCTTTTTAATAGTTTTTCAGGACTTGGTCATGTACAGCATTGTCATCTAGTCTTTAGTAATTTATTTTTCTTTTTTTATTATTATTTTGTGAAAAATGAAGCACTGTAATGACGTTGGAGATTAGATTAAGTTTGAAATAAAAATGGTTATCGAACATTTTTGTGTATTTTTTACCCTTTTCTTTGGAAACAAGTATACCAATTTTGAACAATCGACTTAGTACAGCTTGGCAAAAAAGAGTCTAGCGCGGTGACAGTTGGAACTAAAATAAAAGTAACTAGTTAACTAAAATAACCTACCTACTACTTGCCTATTATTACCTATTAGTACTAAGAGTAGTTAGGAGTAACTAAAAATTAATTACAAGTAACTGGTGCGATTGTGGCATTTATTCCACACTCTTTTGCCAAGATGTACGTAATACTAAAAAGCAAAAGCACCCAATCTCGCCATTTATATAACAGTGGAATTGAAAATTCAAAAAAATTACTGACATAGACACAACGCAAATATTACAAACATAAAATCAAAGATTAGAAGAAAAAGCGTGTAAAATAGCGCTGAGCTTGTACATAACGGGAGGGTTGCCAACTCAGAATTTAAACAACTTTGGTACTTTTTTAATGAAACAGAAGATTTTTTTTATTAACGCTGGCAGCACAGTTACATCTCGAACTATAACATAAATATTAAATATAGAGCAACTTGCTGATTATTTTATTTATATTACCTTTATCTTAAATATAATAAAGGTAATATATACTACCATTATAATAAATATAATACCATCTTGTCCTGTAATATATCAAAATATAACCTAATTAATCAGAAACAATTTTTAAACGAAAATTATTCGGACTGCGTACACAGTATTATATTTTCCGAACGATAAATAAATATGACGCTCCAGATGGAAATTGATCCAATCACAAAACGTTAAACAGTAATTTATATCAAATATTAATTTGAACTCTATTCCTATGACATAGAACATAATTCTCATTTACAGCTATTTACAATGCAACTTTGAATGCGCGGACGTGATGCTTCGAATAGTGATGTCCGAAATTGCATTTCCTACTTAGAATCGATATTTTCATATATCGATTGAATCTTTGAAGAATTGAATTTTTGTTATAACTTAGAAAAAAAGGTCTGAGTCCCAGCAGTGCAGCAGTAGATTTATTGATTAGTCTTAGTTTATGTGCGTGGTTTAAATAATCTATAATTCATAAAAGATAGCTCGATCTCTGCGACATATGTCAAACTGACGTATACGTTATTGTTAGCCTGTCAAACGCTATTGTTACTGTATTGATACTGACAGCTGTAAAAATATTTATAGATTGTAACATCTGGTAACTAGCTCGCTTACCAATATTCTTATAATAACATTTTAGAAATACACAGTTAAATTAAAGTAGTTTGTAAAGTTTTAATATTTAATCCGGTTGTATTTTAATACGATACATTGATATTTTAACGTAATCGATTATCATGACGGAACCACAGCGAGTGACTCCCTAGCTTGCCGTGCCCCATCACTACACAAAAGAACTTGTTATTATTATACGGGTGTACTTAACCTTTTATTTTCATGTTTCGCTATAATTTTAACTAAGAAACAATAAAAATCAAAGGAAAACGCCTTTAATGTGATCCAAATAACGTTATTTTGGCTCATACTGTGAGAAAAACCGGTAAAAGGTCAGTGTTTCATTCAAAATAAGTACTTAATAATATAATTAGATCAACTCGATGTATACCCGTGTGCAGTTATTTCATGAGAAGTCTTATTGTTTCTCGCATTTATGAATTACAACGCCATTTTGTGAGCTTCAGAAGCTATTTATGTGTTATTTTTACGAAGTTTTGTGTTATCTACATGAAAGTGTGGTGTTACAGTGTTTTGAAAATCGAATGTTGATTCTTTCACATAGCGTCGATTTCATACGTTTCGGAATCTGAGAAAAAAGTTTGTACGATGTTTTATTCAATTCAATCTGTTTTCTTTTGTGATAACTTTGATAAATCTCTTCATAATTTATATATTAACTAATTAATGTGACACGGAACTAGATTGCTAGACGAATGATTCATAATTTCATAACAATTTTGGCGTGAACCGCTATTCGGCGTTCGTGAATATTTGTCTAACCGTATTTATAACAATAGCAGGAAACTAGGAACTTTCAATGCCATAGTTTTAGACATTCACTGATAGTTAGTCATTACTTGACAGATAATACGAAATTCGCGCAAAAAAAACCACCCGATTATTTCGATTCACAAAAATGCAAAAATGTATCTACCTACATTCTTTTGTTTATACCAATATTCTTTTTGCGTAAATTAACACTAATGAAGCATTTATGTAGTAAGAAGTATTTCTTTGAACATTCTGTTCATATTAAAGTACACCACTCACATGGGGTCAGCCGAGTTCTTGAAATGTGCTAAATATTAGCACAAAAATACCAGTTTAATGGCATCAAAAAAGGAGGTAAAATAGCTTGTTTGATTGTGTGTTTGTTAGTGCAAGGTAAACTCTAGAAGTACTCACTTTATATAAAAAATTTCTTACTTAAAGAAACACTATTAAATTGATGAGTACCATAGGTAATTTTGAATCCTGACACTATCCATAGTTTTAGTGGGATAGACTGCGATCCCAGCCATGGATTAAAGCTAGTAGTAGTAGTAGGGCCTCCCGTTTCCGCACTTCAACTCTCATTTGGTCCGTTGTGCGTAGGGTACTGGCTAACTTAGCCAGCCTAGCTCCATACAAAAGCACAGAAACTTTCTGGGGTTAAAGCTAGTAAAAAATACTGCTTTGTTTTTGATGCAGAATAGTTTCACTTCTCGGTTATTTGCAATAAATTTAACTTTTCAAGGCATTTTCAGCATCTTCGCTTGCATGGTATCCGAAGAATACCACCAGGGTATATAGTACTGGAAAAAGATATCCTATGTCCTAATCCAGGCCTAAGTCTTCCAACTTTCATCTAAATCTGTGCCGCCATTGAGTAGTTATTGGTTAACAATATAAAATACACATAGAAAATATTCTTATTTATTATTGCACACAAAAATCATACAATTATTATACAATAGGATAGCTCATGTAAAATAGTGAGGTTAACACAGGATTGGGATCTTTAATAGCAAACCCAAGCAATAAAAAAGGTTGTATGTATGTATATTGGACTGGTGTCTGCAAGTCCAAGTACAGATTTTGCATATGGGTGGTGCGAGTAGGCCATTTGATCCACTTTAGCTCCACAAGGATGGACATAGCACTCTGGTGTTAATGACTATCTCATGGAGGGAACCTGGATTTCAAATACTTTGCCCTGTATCCAGTGATCACTGGGTTTAGGAACAAACTTTGCTGCTATCTAGACCTTCTCCATCGAGGCTCTGCAGTAGAAAATATAAAATAATTTATAAAAACAATTTTTCAAATCACTTTTCCAGATGTTCTGCGTCCAAGAGAAAGAACGTGCCTCCACATTTTCTTCAGATAAAGATCCCCTTAGCATCACACAAACGGATTCCGAAGATGATGATGAACCAGAAGCCAAACGCATAAAGTACTCCCCGTTAAATCTACAAGTGTACCAGATACCGGCGTTCAACACACCGAAATCACTATCAATATACCCAACGAATACGCTTCCTAATTTTGTGAACAATCCTTTAAATCTAGCTAACCCGTTAGCGTTTACAACCAAACCACCAAATGGAGAGAGTATAGTAAAAAATCTACATAATCGGTATTCATTGCCAGCGAAATTAACGATAACACCCGTTGGGAATGGAGACGTAGTAAGGTATAAAAAGAATGGAGAAGTAGCGAAGAAACGTGGGCCTCCGAAGGGGTATAAGAGGAAACCAAAGCCAGAGAAGTTGGAATTGTCGCAGAGTTTTAATGGAGTTCCTTTGCAGGTATTGTATTTGCAATTATAACATTGAAAAAATGGCTAGCTTTAGGCATTATCATTCTACTATTGATGCCAATGTATTACTGATTGGCATAGCATGTCTACTTTTATACACCAATATCAGTTGTGATCTCAGTAGTCCCTTTCTTTTTATTTTAGTAATATTGTCTTTCAAAAAATTATTCCTTGTTACTTCTATTAAACTCCCAATGAAAAATTAGAGTGTTATAAATTTGATCTAGTTGGAGACTCAACTTAAAAATCTTGCCGACTTATTACCCATTCATCATATTTCTGTTAAACTTCTTATGATAAAACAGAAGTAAAATATTAATATAGAAATTGTAAGTTCTATCTATAATTAAAAAAACAGACATCTTTACAGACGCAGAACACCATATTATCCAGTCTACTGGCTGCTAACAACACGACTATCACCGGCGTCACTATACAGCCTGCAGTATTACCCAAGCCGGAGCCTGTACCACAGATTGAAGTACCTGAAGGTATGTATCATCATCTTCGTAACTTCCAATCCAACAACATGGAGCGACTAACTCATTCCCGAAACATTCCATCCGTACGCACTAAACATTAAGTATACACAGAGGAAATACTGTCATTGTGCGTACAGCTAAGGAGTGGAATTCGCTGTCAGAGTCTGTGTTTGGAAACAATCTCAGAATTTTTGAGTCGAGAGTGAATGAGTTACTTCTAGGCAAGCTTACTTCACCGTCGACCAGGATTGGAAAAATCGTAATTAATCATGATCTTTTGGATTTTTATTTTATCATACGGTTTAAGTCTATTTTAGATATTCCAAGTGGTTTAGCAATTATTTGGGGCAATAGCTTCTTCTGCTGCTGTAGAAAGAATGTTTATTGTTTTTTTGTTCAAGCATTATAATAATGATATTGATTTCTCAGATGTAAAAGACAACATAATATGTCTTTGTTTGTTTGTTTGTTTTGTTTTCTTAATTCTGTTTTTTAAGTTGATTTCTATGAAAGAAAGTAATAATTAAACTCATTTGATTCACACACATCACACACACACATGATTCACATTCATTCACATTTGATTTGAAATCGTGATTTAAATCAAAATGATTTAATCGTGCCAACCCTGCCGTCGACCACATCATTGTTTACCATCAGGTGAAATAGTGGTCAAGCACAAGCCTATCTAAAACAAAAAAAAAACATTTAAGACCTAGAGCCAAAAAGTCATGTGACGGTTGTTATATGATGCTTGAATAGTGGCAAAGTGTGAGATATAATTATTCACTATTGTTTCCAGGAACGGAGCTGGTAGAACTGCTGCTTGACCCAGAAGACTGGTTTCCTACGGAGCCCTACAAGATGGTGTTCAGTCGGAAAAAGAACCCTAAATGGAAGGACTTCCCTTACCAGTGCGAACATTGCTTTAAAGTGAGTAACAAAAAATTTTTGTATTACCTTTCATATGTGTGCGGCAACTAGTAATTCATTTTTCAAGCACTTCCTGGCAACCGGTTAAACTAAAATTTGGTGTACGTATGTAACTTTGTAATCAATAATATGGTGTTATGAAGCTGGTCTCATGACGGAGCCAGTAGGTGGCCATAGCCAGCCAACCTGACAAGATACAGGTCCCGTCACGTAAAAAAAACGCTGAGCGACAGTGGAGGGGATGTGTCTGCGCATTGGTACAGTCGCGTTCTCAAGTACTAGGATATTGTCCTATTATAAGAGAAATTGTTTTATTGTAGAATCATAATAGGTACTTACTCGTAGTACTTTAGAAGAGGCTGGATTTAAATTTGATAATGTTTACTTGAGCATTATTTTTATTTCTATCTTATTATTATAAATATCTTATCATTATAAATTATCAACTGCTCCTTCCTCAACTTTTTTCTTCATAAAACCAAAAATACCATAAATAATTTTTCTTTCCTTCATTTTTAAAACCATCGTCATGCAAAGAAAGTTGTGTGCGCGACTGTATTTTGGGGGCGAACGAAGCGAGATCTCAGCGCGGTGCGCATGGGTCAACTGACGAACCAATAGCGTCCGCGCACAGAAACGCTGGCGGAGCATGCCCCCTTCGCGCCCCCTTCATACCACCAGTTGGATCGATAAATCGCTCAGTGCGCAGATTCCAGCGTTCTTTTTACGTGACGGGACCTGTAGCACCATCGTGTTGGGGCTCATTGGATTTTTGTTGAAATTGATATTATATTTAGTATCTTTCTGTTCAAAAAGCATAATATAAGTTAAATAAGATAAGTACATTTATCTTAATAGGTACTTATTTTGAAAACAGAAAAATTTTGCCTGAGGTTTTATTCGAATCCAGGAGGAACCTAATTGTGTCACAGGATCCCAGCACTATCAAAGAAAATTTGAGTCAAATGTTTGTAAAATTATCATTTTTTAGAATCTATAATATAAAAATGAATCGCAAAATGTGTTGGTAAGCGCATTACTCAACAAGGCATGGACCAATTTGGACAATGCTTTTTTTTAAATGTTCGTTGAAGTTCAAAGATATATAAAGGTATATTTTTTTTTTTTTTTTGTCCGGTTGGGTAGGGTAGGGTAGGGTAGTGTAGCGTAAGGTAGGGAAGGTAGTGTAGGGTAGGGTAGTGTAGTTAGGGTAGATAAATGTTTGGTGTTTTTATGGCAAAACAAAGTTTGCCGGGTCAGCTAGTTGATCATAAAAATTGTATGTGCTTGTTTAATCAATTCTCTCAATCACAATATTATGGAATATTGGGTTTTTTATTCACATTTTAAAGATTATTTTAACGGATAATTTAAAATTAATTACAATAGACAGCGCGTTTTTAAATTTCTGAGGTATTCCACTAGATTGTTTAAATTTGTATTGTAACACATTTTGGTACAATGTAACTGTAAAAACATGCAAAAAAATACTATAATACAAATCGTCACTGTATTTAAAGAAAAATAGTCACGAACCGAGAAATGCCTTTTACTTGCAAGTCACTGCTAACACCATCTATAGCCATGGAACGGAACCGAACGCGATCGAAGTACTTATAATAATAATCAGCATAATCAGATGAAAAAACCGGCCAAGTGCGAGTCCGACTCGCGCACGAAGGGTTCCGTACCATTATCGCAAAAAACGGCACAACAATCACGTTTGTTGTATGGTAGCCTCACTTAAATATATATTTTATTCTGTTTTTAGTATTTGTTGCTATAGCGGCAACAGAAATACATTATCTGTGAAAATTTCAACTGTCTAGCTATCACGGTTCATGAGATACAGCGTGGTGACAGACAGACAGACAGACAGACAGACAGACGGACCGCGGAGTCTCAGTAATAGGGTCCCGTTTTTACCCTTTGGGTACGGAACCCTAAAAAACGCTAGTTACGTCGGCATAGTTTCTTTGTATGGGATGAAGCATCTGTATGCTAATATTATATATATTCTCGATTATTATATGTACTTTATCTTAGACTAGCGGACGCCTCGCGGTTACACCCGCGTAGTTCCCGTTCCCGTGGGAATACAGGGATAAAAAGTATCCTATGTCACCCCGGGATAGTGTAGCTTCCCAACGGTGAAAGATTTTTTGAAATCGGTCCAGTACTTTTTACCCGACTGCCGAAGGAGGGTAATGTGTTTATCAGTCTATGTATGTATGTATGTTTTTAAGTTTATTTGTTACATACAAAAATACAAATCTTTCCTCTTTATAATATTAGTATAGATATCTTTATAAATAACAACACTTATAACTCGAGATCTGCTGGACCAATTTTCATGGTTTTTGATTTGTTGGATTTGTCTCCGCCCCGAATAGCAGAATACATCTTTAAAACGTGGGGTAGGTAGGGCAGGTAGGGTAGGGTTGTTATGGTAGATAGGTAGCTAGTTGACTGGAGCGAAGCCGCGGGGGTCAGCTAGTATATAATAACTAAGGGACGTAACTTGGGGGAAGCCTATGCTCAGCAGTGGACGTCTTTCGGCTGAAGTAATGATGATGATTCTCTAACAAATCTTCTCTTTCCAGGGTTACCGCGTAGCATCAACGCTGATAACCCACGCGGCCGAGCGGCACGGCTGCGTGCCCAAGGACCTGGCCATCCCTTGCCCGTGCTGCCCGCACGTGTCCACGCGCAGGAAGCATCACAAGAAGCACCTGGAGAGCCACGAGAGCAGGAAGCACCGGATATTCTGTCTGTACTGCTTACCACCCTGTAAGTATCATAATGATATGTCTAGTATAACTGGATGCTGCTATATTTTACATGGCGAATGCCTACCTGATCTACAAAACCCAGTTACTGAGTAAAACAATACCCTTTGGTAAGTCCGACTACCCAAAACCAAGTTACTGGATAATGCAGTACCGCCTGTCTTACCTCCATTACCCAGTCCAGTCACTGAGTAACATACTTGGTAAGGCTGACAACCCAGTTACTGGTTAACAGAATACATCTTGGCTAGTCTGACTATCCGTGTTACTAGGTAACACAAATTCCTTGGCTAGTCTGACTATCTGCAACCCGGTTACTGGGCAACACGATACCTCTTGGCTAGTCTGACTTCCCACAACCTGGTTACTGGGTAACACAATACCCTTGTTAAGTCCGACCAGCGTGTGTTGCCAGCGATCACCTATGGGACCGAGACGTAGTCGCTCACAATAGGCCTTATCAGAAAACTTAAAGTCACCCAAAGGGCAATGGAGAGGGCTATGCTCGGAATTTCCTTGCGTGATCACGTCAGAAATGATGATACCGCAGGAGAACCAAAGTTACCGACATAGCCCAAAGAATTGCCAAACTTAAGTGACAGAACGGAATGTCGATGGGACCGAAAAGTTCTAGAATGGCGACCGCGAACCGGAAGAAGATACGTTGGAAGGTCTCCCACTAGGTGGACCGATGACCTGGTTAAGGTTGCAGGAAGGAGCTGGATGCTTGCTTTGCTATAATAATATTATAATGCATCCTCAATAGTTATTTATGCAACTGTTGTATAATAAGGGGTATTAAAACACGAATGTGGGTTTATCACACGAGGCGAAGCCGAGTGTGATAATAGTATCACATGAGTGTTTTAATACCTAATTAGAACAGTTGCATACAAGACATCTACACCCATGATATGAATCCTCTATAAAGGTTCTGAAACCATAGGGTATTAATACTGAGCTTATTTTTCAGTTTTGAATAGAAGGTCCATAGGGATGAAGATTTGATTTTTTCTGATAATTCTTGAAAATATACTAATAGCACATCTTCAGAAAATGATGTACTACTCTTTGATATTTTCCAATTCATGAAATTTTGGTACGTCTTTTCATAATGTTTTCTCGACTTTTCTGGTAATAATTGGTTAGAAATGTCCTTTGCTGCATTAGAAATATCTGGTGGTGTGTTATCAAAGCTTGTAGCACTCATTTTTGTAAACAACAATTGTTTTTATTTTTTTCAATTCTATTATTGAACAAAAATGGCGGGATACGACGTCAATTCAAAAATTCGAATAAGTTTTTTTTTATTGAAACGCGCGTGCATGACAATGTTCTTTTTTTGAATTTCATAAAGATGCCATGAGAATGTGGCTGTTCGATGAGTAATAAAAAAAGGAGTTGCATTATGAAATTTAGTACAACATTATAACACCCATTTGGATGATATTATGGTTACTATGACACTGGCTGTTTTGATGTTGGCAATAAGCTAACTGTTTCAAGAACTTTTATAGAGGATTTATAGCATGGGTGTAGATAAAATATTTAAGACTATTGATCTTCAGACTACAACGAATGGACACTATACTGCTTGGTAAGACTAGTTGCAAGATATCTGAACAACTGTCTAAGACCCATAAAACAGCTGGTAAACAGACCGAAATGCTGATTTCCCACTATCCTATTCTTTCAATAAATTATTTTAAATAAGCAATAATAATGTTCTTCTCCATAAGTCTACCTTTGCGAATGGACAGTAGAATCAATAATTATTCTTTAAATTAAAATTGTTGACGTTCAAAAGTGCTACTTAATCGCCTAATTGAAATAAAAAACACCGGCCAAGTGCGAGTCGGACTCGCGCACGATGGGTTCCGTACTTGGTAAATTGTGGTTTACGATTTATGACGTATTAAAAAAAAACTACTTACTAGATCTCGTTCAAACCAATTTTCGGTGGAAGTTTACATGGTAATGTACATCATATTTTTTTTTATCATTCTCTTGTTTTATCATTCTCTTATTTTAGAAGTTACAGGGGGGGGGGGACACATTTTACCACTTTGGAAGTGTCTCTCGCGCAAACTATTCAGTTTAGAAAAAAATGATATTAGAAACCTCAATATCATTTTTGAAGACCTATCCATAGATAACCTACACGTATGGGATTGATGAATAAGATATTTTTAGTTTCAGTTTCAAGTATGGGAACCCCCAAAATTTATTGTTTTTTTTTTCAATTTTTGTGTAAAATCTTAATGCGGTTCACAGAATACATCTACTTACCAATTTTCAACAGCATAGTTTTTATAGTTTCGGAAAAAAGTGGCTGTGACATACGGACGGACAGACAGACAGACATGACGAATCTATAAGGGTTCCGTTTTTTGCCATTTGGCTACGGAACCCTAAAAATGTTTTTGACTTTGACACATGTAAAACATTTCATGTTATTATTCTCTCGTGCAATGTATCTGATATTGAAAATGTCCTAAACTGCTACTGCTACGTATCTTCGTGATTACTCTTCATCTGAGTGCTTCTTCTTCGTCATCATCATTTGAAAGACGTCCACTGCTGGACATAGGCGTCTCCCAAGTGTCGCCACATAGATCGATCCTGTGCGTCTCGCATCCATCATAATCCCGAGCCGTAAGGTTGCCCTAGTCAACGGCACAAACTATTTTGTGCGAGAGGTTTAAAATGCATGCTGTCTCATCTGACAACACGTGTGAAAGAAATAGATGCTGTGATGAGCAGTAAGAAGCTAGTTCGCGTACGAATTGGCATTTGCAAATTTGTATCGAAATGGATGATGGTTTAGGACGAAAACGTGCGCGCGAAATTTTATAAACAGACCTTTGGGAGTCTAGATATCATGATAAAACGACGAAATGTATATTTTCAAAATAAAATTATTTGCTTGTTGAATTACTAATCTATCCCTGTATGGAGGCCGTTTTGCAATTTTCCTTCTTCTTATGGTACGTATTTCCGACCAAAGATGCGTTAAAATTAGTGTTGAAATATGGAATGTTCGACGCTCATAACTTTCAAATATATACTTTTTTTGGTTAAAATAATGATGAGACAAATTGATATTATTTTTAATTTTGAACGTACATCGTCAAACAGTGGAGTAATCGCTAGACTACGTTTGTATGGAAGAATTTCGACTAGTGTAACCTTAACCAACTAAAATAATATTTTTTCTTCTTCTAGACGATCCTTCAGAGCCCTTCGTGAAAGAACCAGTGAAGTACGCTTACGATAAGTTCCCACAATTCTGGTATGCCTCAGAAGAATCCCTTCGTCTGCACAAGAAGAGAAAACATCCCTATTCTGGCATGTTCAACGTCAGCTGGTTCAGTACATGGCGAGATGAAGCCCCTAATAGCTAATAGAATAAGGTAACATAATCTTTAGTAGTATTTTTGACGTTTACGCTGGCAACCCACAGTATTTTTTTTATCGTTTAGTAGTTTTTTTTAATAAGCTGGCAACTTTTGTTTGGTATTTTTTTAAACGTGATTTTCGTGGCAACTTTTAGGTTAAGTATTTTGTGATTGTTTAGTTTTAGCCCTTTTTGGTTCAAATGTATTTGATTTAATTAATTCATTATTAAGTTAGGATGGCAATACTTTTAGTTTGGTAGGATTTTGTGATTGATCGAAAATTAATATTCCAAAATTAAGTGATATGGTAATCCAGTAATGAATGTTGGCAACATTATTAACGTAGTTTTTAGGATTTCTAGATGCGTTTCGGACGACAAGAAAGTCCAGTTTATTCTGAACAATTATTGTCCGAAGACGGTGATTTTAATGCATGCTTATCTTTATAAGTTATAATAATTCAATTAGACAATTTATTTATTAAACATGATTTTACTTAAGCGACTTCAGAGATGCACCATAAAATAAATAAGTCTTAAGGAATTAACTAGCAACACTACGTGTTCATTTTTTATATTGGCAACTTTTTACAATATATTTTTTTAATAAATGTTGCCAACATAAGGCCAGTAATTTTAATGCATAATAAAAATATTAGTATTATTTTGTATAAGTCGTATTTTTATCACAAGCACGGAGATGCCTCGGTGGTCACTTCTAGAGACGGCACTTACAAAATTTTCCATACGTAACTTTCCGTACGTGCTTAAAAATCAGCTTCCTAATTGTGTAACTTCAAAGAAAGCGCGTCTATTCGACAGTTTAAAACTCGTAACATACTGTAAAATTTTCAAAATGAAAGATTTTGGAATTTATTCCATGAATTTATATATTACGCAATTAGGCTCCAGGACTTTAGGGCCGGTGCTTACTGAAGCAACAGTATAAATATGGACAAACAGTATGGAAACTAAGTACAAACGCTGGAAACGGAACACACAAACAAACATTCGCTTCGACGAGACCCCTAAGCAGTGTCCGCAGTGCTGTCAGTAGTACTGTTTGTCCATATTTATACTGTGCTGATGGCAATACAAATAATTTTTTCGTGGACAAATTATTTACGACCTTGCCACGGCACCGCACGGCACTTTTTAGCATACCAAATCATTCTGCCTTCGTATAGACAGAATTTCAGCGCAAAAGTCATTGAAATAAGGTTGAAAATTATATGTCTAAGAAAAATCCTTTGCCGGCCGTACGCGTTCCTTGTCGGGCTGTCAAGTAAATACGGTCAGAAAAGTGTGAGAGAGAAATTGTTGTCTTTTTCTAAAATTCTTTTTGTCAATTCACATTCTGTCCGACCCTTTAAGCTGTCGAGTAAACGGATTTTTGAACTTATGGAAGCAATGAAATGCAAGCAAAGCATGTGTGCGCAATTCTTTGAACTAAACCAATAAGGAAGTTTCCTGGTTACGAAATAATAATTCTATTCAGTCCGTCAGTGAGATTATCAAATAATATTGGAGATATATTTTTTGTTTTATCAAATAAATGAAAATTGACAAAGATAAAGCGCATCAAAGTTCGGGTGGGGGCTTGTGACGTCACTATGTCTGTATAAAGTGTAGCACACCGTGACGTCACACGATATTTCAACGCACTGTATCGACGTAATTTTTTGTATAAAAATTACATGTCCAATATTTTTAGGTTATCTACCTGACGGACTAAATAGTTTTTTTTTGTCAACTACCCTATTAGGCGCAGGCCACATAGAAATGCCGTCGGGCGCGGACATGGCACCTATTCCATTCAAATTTCAAACTAAATGCATGGAAATAAAGCGTAATTTAGGACACACGATATGTAGTTGCTCGGACGTGGTTATGACGCGACATTTCAGCGCCCGCGCCTGATCAAATTGCGCTTTATTTCCATGCATTTAGTTTGAAATTGGAATGGAACCCTACCCTACCTATAAACCTAACAGAGCCCGAGACCTTTCCAACGAATGCAAAACCTTGGATAGGTTTAGACGTTGAGATGTCGTGTTTAGACGTTGTCATCGGTGCGTTTCAGTGCTCAGTGTACTTTATCCATATACTCGCTGTAAAGTATGTTACTACTCATTAATAATGCATTTATCGTAATCTTAGGCAGCTGCAATAGGAAAAATAAAGGGTGGAAGTACCAATTTTTGACATAATTACTATAAAACCAAGTCTGTCTGTATATCCGCTAATTCCTCCTAAACCACGCAAAGGATTTTGATGCGGTTTTTACTAATTTATAGAGCGATAAACGAGGAAGGTTTTTGTATATAATTTGTCCCACTGCTGGGATTTCGGCCTATTCTTTTCGAGAGGGATAGGGCCGTGTCCACCACGCGGGCCCAGTGCGAATGGTGGATGTCACATTCGAATCTTCGGTTAATAAAAAAAATGCGAGTATAATACTCACAACGGATCTTTATGTCTCTGAATTGGCTGCAAGACCCTGCGCAGTAGATATTTTGTGTCAATGTTGAAGGTGAAGAAAGCATTGTATGACTGCCTCTTTCACTCGCTTACGTTTGCCGCATCGTCCTATCTCGCTTACTGTATGCAGTATACTCGATGACAAACTGTTTCTTGCGCAATGGTTCGCAGAGCCAATTTCAGAGACACAAAGATCCGCTGTGACTAATGTATATTTGGAACAAAAACTCAAAAATTGTGTACGGAAATGGACGCATTATTGAGACCGTGTCGCAGCCGTTACCTCCAGAAGGGAGACGACAACGTTCCAACATAACTTGAAAGAAAATACCTATGAAAATTATTTATCATTAAAAATCAAACAATAGAAAAAAAAAAAATAATACTAATTAATTTAAAAGTTAAAGAATTAAAATCAACAATAAAATTACAAATTATAATTCAATTATTTGAAATTCAATCCTAAATTAAAAAAAAAAACGCTAACATTTAATAACATAGAAGAATATCAATTTTAAAATGATTAAATATTAGAGTGAAAGATCTAAGAGTAAGAATTTGCAAAATTGGTTAAGCAGTTTTTGAGTTTATCCATTACAAACAAACAAACAAATCTTTTCTCTTTTTACAAGCTTTTATTTAGCTTGCAATGTATGTAAGTGTGTTCGGGTCAAATCTTGCAACTGAATTTTAAAGCAGTTATCCTCCACCGATTAAGATGAAATTTTGCATACATGTTTAGTTTGGATAACAATGCATGGTTAGCTAAGTGACGTCATTCTAAATCCAATATGGCGGACGGCCCAAGATGACGGACTAGTTATTTTTTGTGCACTGCCAGGATATGAAAGGGTTTGCTGTGAGGAATAGCTTGTTTTATAATATTAGTGTTGAAGACTAATATTGTTCAACAAAAACATAGACAAGTCAACAATTGGTACCCACCCTACCATAATATTAGTGCCTTCAAAGAATGGCTAAACCAATACCTTTTAGTTAATATTGTCAGAAGTCTACCTAAATAAAGATCTCCATAACATCACGCCCTTAAATTCCGAAGGGTCAGGCAGAGATACGCTGTACACTTATAGTGCACTAACATTTCACCATTTATGTTTAAGACCCGTGTATTAAGAGGCGATTTATCATAATCAGGGTACACGGTGTACATCCCACCCACACGCACGAAACATTTTGGGAATACTTTCATTGTGCGTACAGCTAAGGAGTGGAATTCCTTGCCGGAGTCTGTGTTTGCCGGATACCCGGTTTTGAAAAAGCGCTTAAATACCCGGGTATACCCGACACGGGTACCCGGTGCCAAAACCCTTGTACAGGTAAGGAGTGGAATTCCCTGCCCCCGTCTGTGTTTCCTGATAGCTACAACCTAGGGGTCTTTAAGTCAAGAGTGAATAGGTTACTTCTAGGCAAGCATGCTTCACCGTTCAGGTGTGGTAGTGGTCAAATGGTAATCTATATAAAAAAAAACCGGCCAAGTGCGTGTCGGACTTCGCACATTTAAGGTTCTGTACCAAGGAAAAAATCAGATTTATCAATATATTTGTATTTGTTAGTAAAATATACGTAATAATAAACATTATCAACAAATTTCAAGTTCATAGGTCAATGGGAAGTTAAAATATTAAAATTGTGTGACAGACAGACGGACTCGTGAGGGACAGTAATATGAAATTTGGACCCTTCAGGTATGGAACCCTAAAAAACACCGTGTATAACTTTCCCATTACTGGAACACAGGCTATGAGAGGGAGTGGGCTGTATTCC
This sequence comes from Orthosia gothica, assembly GCA_949775005.1. Classification (NCBI taxonomy): domain Eukaryota; kingdom Metazoa; phylum Arthropoda; class Insecta; order Lepidoptera; family Noctuidae; genus Orthosia; species Orthosia gothica. The sequence continues at coordinate 7,849,185 of OX459061.1, read as the reverse complement.
ACCATGCGGACACAGTGCAATGTGTTGATAAAAATCCACAGAAAACCGAGACTCCTCGGTAGCCGGGGCCTTTTCTTCTGACACTGTGTTTCTTGAAGGGTGATTCCGGGATAAAAAACCTATGACACTAAGCAATATTGTAGCTTCCTATCAGTAAAAGAACTTTCGTAATCGTATCAGTACAGATTCCTTGTTATCCTGGCACTAAACTTGGCATATTTGGCATAATATTTGCGAAATTTTGGTAATGCAAATTGAACCTTACTGCTATTGAAATAAAGTTCATTTTGCAATAGAGATAATTGAAGCAAATATTTGTACAAATACACCAAGTATAGAACCAGCATAACAAACTTTTTCTTTTCTCCAGGCTTATGTTTGACCACTATCTCACCTGATGCTAAGCGATGATGTGGTCGACGGTGAAGCACGCTTGCCTAGAAGCAACCTATTCACTCTTGACTTAAAGACCCCTAGGTTCCACTCCTTAGCTGTACAATCAATTTGCCTAGCCTTTTCTCAACTATATTGGGGACGGCTTCCAGTCTCACCGGATTCAGCTGAGTACCAGTGTTTTACATGGAGCGACTGCCTATCTGACCTCCACAACCCAGTAACTGGGTAACACGGTACTCCTTGGCAAGACTGGTGTCAGATCTCAAGCTTCTGACTACCCGTAACGACTGTCAAAGATCTTCAAATGACAACCGGGACCAACGGCTTAACGTGCTTTCCGAGGCACGGAGGAAACTCGGTATGTTGAAATAGTCACCCATCCACGGACCGACCTCGTCAAGCGTTGCTTAACCTTGATGGTCGACCAATGCGGGTGTTATTATTTAGCCACGAGCTCCCCCAACTTTACTCCTTAGCTGTACACACAATGTAAGTATTCCCAAAACGTTTAGTGCGTATGGGTGGAAAGTCCACCATGTACCGATGGCGCATTGCCGTACATCTTAATGGAAAGTCATAGGCGGGCTTACTTTCCGAGTTGTATAAAATCTATCATCACAATAAAAGTTAGGTAGACTTTTGGCATCGGGGTCTTACACCCTTTCCGCCTGTCCACCCTTTTAGAGTAAGCGTGACAATAGCACGTCATTCTATTTTTTATAAAAAAGAACAATTTGTACAAAATATTAGTATTTTTCTAGCTATACGGTGTGTTGTCTTCGTGTGGGCAATTATTTTTGAAATGGAGAATAATTATTGACACATATTATGCATTACCGCCTTATTTGAGAATTTATTGGTTCCCCATACAAACTTCTATCCCCCTTTCCACCACTTTAAGTATGATTGCCGGGATAAAAACCTAACCTGTCCTTCCCAGGGTTCAAAGTTTCTCCATACTAAATTACATTTAAATCAGCTTAGCAGTTTAAGCGTGAAAAGGTAAAAACAAACGAGACCTTTTTTTAAATATCGGCTCTATTTCAACAGAGTTAAAGCTCTGATTACAAAAACTGGCGTCACTGCCGTGTATAAAGTATTATTTTATTAAGAACTTTACCTTGCCCTGAATAAAGTTCAAAATACAATAACTAGTAAAAAATATTATAAATGCCCGCACGACAGCAACACACTAAACGCATTTATTAGTGTAGGAAACATAATCATGTTTAGTTTAGTTCGGGAGGTGGCGTGGGAGAGACGAACATACACTTTATACAGGGTGATGAAATATCAATGTAGAAAGTTGCTGGAAATCAACTACCCTGTATGTATATAGTGACATAATTAAAAATTTCATTCATTTCTGATTTTGCTAACAATTAGCCCTTAAAAATTTACAGTCAAAACTATACTCTTTTAACCGACTTTCTAATAAGGACGAGAACACTTTGTAGTGTTTTTCATTGGAAGTCTGTTTTTTTTAAAATTCTACTCATAGGATGGAGGACGTACCCTTTCTAAATCTTTTTTTTTTTTTTTATCTTTCATGGATTTGTTTCCTTTGCCCTGTCGAACTCACTTAAGCAATAGGTATGTATCCTGAGTAGAAAACTGATAATTCTATTTAGTCCGTCAGTGAGATTATCGAATAATATTGCACACGTATTTTTTGCTTTACCAAATCAATAAAATTTACAAAGTTAAAGCGCATCAAAGTTCAGGAGCGGGGGCTTGTGACGTCACTAAGGCAGTATAAAGTGTACTAGCACGATATTTCAACGCATTATATCGTCGTCACTTTGTGTTAAAGTGTCAAAAGAAAAATACTTGTCCAATGTTTTTTATTAATCTACCCGACGGACAAAAAAATCATTTCAGTAAACATCTCTATTAAGTACAATACTTAAGTATTAAAATAACTTAACATTTTTATTCTCTGACAGGAAATTTTATAATTGACATTAAATAATAGTTATTAATTAAATATGATTTAAAATTCGTAGGCTTAGCCTTAGAGACCCACGCCACACAAGCCTAAAATCGTTTAAAAACGACTATTTCTAGAAAAACTGCTTCCAAAATATAGAAGGAATATTCTCATCACATACAACTTAGGCTTCCCCAAATCGCCCGTATCACAATACAGACCAAAATAATAACAGTATTAGAATTTTAAGTTAGAATTTAGATGTAAAATGTACATTCTTTGTCAAGTGTCAAAAGTTAAGCAAGGTATAGAAATGGATGGGTGACCGTTTGTAGGTATTTATAGTGGATTGTGTACGCTTTGAAGGTCTTTGAAAGGAAATTGTAAATGTATTTTTGTTAGGTTCGAAATGAGCTTGGATTTTGAAGTATTATGCAATGTTATTTTTAGTATACTTGGGATTTTATTAAGAAATTCCAGATGAAAACTGAGTATTACACTGCCCGACTTGGAAACCGAACCTAGGACCTAACGTTAGACCAGCCAGTCATGTGTAAATAGGGAATATGCATGTACTTTTTTATTTGCTAAATGAAATACTTATTAAATATAAACAAAGATGAAAGATTTTTTAAAATATCTTGATCAGAGACGATGTTATAAAACTTCAAAGAGAGGTTCGACGAGCCATCTGACGTCAGATGGCATGACGCCCGTACAACGGCCATAGACAACAGCGATTTCAGAGAGAGGGATGGATATATTTCTTTAAATTGTTATATCTCGTTAGTGTTTCAATCAATTTTAATTTTGTTTTCACTAATAGTATTCTGTTTTAGTAACAAATATTTTTTCATGCATATTCCCTATTATGCCGCCACAAAATTGATACCACTGGTTCTAAACAAACTGTACTCTTAGATTTGCACTAAACTAAAAATTACATTGCATAAAAAAAATGCTATTAGCAATATATATTTGCCTTGTGGAATGATAAAAGCTTTCTACAGAATTTTGTCGATTGAGAGTCAAAAATATAACGACTAATTTTAAAACGATTTTAAATAAAATGACAAGAATCCTTATATAGCCACATTTGGTAGTTAAATTAACTTCATAATCTTTGTAATGTTCCCACTGCTGGGACACAGGCCTGCTCTCTGTGAGATAGCACAGTGGCAATAGGTAAATGTCACAGGTCTTCGAATTTTCGGTTCTAGGACATGCCAGTTTCCTCACGATGTTTTCCTTCACCGTTTTGAGAGCAGTGGTTATTAAATTATACAAAGTAAATCGCTTCTCCGGGTTCGAATCCAAAGTAAATCGACTTATAAGTAAGGGCCGTAACCGCTGGACCACCACTGCTGTTCTTCATACCAATTTCTGACGCCAAGCAGCGTTGCCGTGTCGGTTTGAAGGGTACGGGTGTAGGTTAAGAGCCGGATAGTTGCCGCACTTTTTGAAATCACTCTGTATGTCTCAGTACAAAAAGCAAAATGCTTTATTTGTTAAACTGACCGGTACTTGGGTTTTGATCTACAAACTTATGAAAAGTAAAAAAAAATATCTTTAATATTGCCAGAGTTTTGTCGATTTTTGCGTACCACTCTATCCTATATAGGTTATAGTTGCCTAATCCATACAAATTACGTTTAGGATAGATTCCTCGCCGAGAAACAGGACATCTATCCCGCAAAGACTTTGATCGCATTTTGTCTTCCCATGCAATCGCACAGAGAGTAATTACAATCAGGGTAACTAAACCCCTTGGGTAACTATACCCCTAGGGCAACTATACCCCTGCGGCAACTATCCTGGTTTTACCTAGCTACAGACATATGAGATACTTCATCTAGAGTCTCTGAGATGGCAAATCATCATGGCCTCTGGTATTGCAGGCAATAACTACTTACCATCAGCTCGCTTGCTTGTTAACCATCTCATTTGGGGTCGAAAGTTTCGGTTAAGATCGTCGGTCCATTCCATGGAGCACACAACCCGTGGAGAGAGCGTGCGGGGGCTACCGCGGGCGCCAAGCGTATGCAATATCAAGCTCATGCGGCGAAATTTTGGTCAGTCGTAGCATCTGTAAGCTAAACGTACGAACGTTACGCGCTTCCGTCTTTAAAACAAATAAAACGAAAAGTAATGCCTATTTGTGCAAATAAATGGTGTGGGAAGTGTACTACTACTTCAAGTTACACAAAAGATGGTACAACATTTCACAGTTTTGTGGTTTTCTACTCCATTTAATCAATTTCATTAAGTTAATTCAAATATATTTATTTCTGGACGGTTCACTTTGCTGCCTCTTTCTGGTACACTGATTTGCACATTAGCCGTTGTCTCTTTTTTTCTCGATAGTGCTGTTCGCAGCATCACGAGTTCACGACGATTATATTGATATGTAAGGCTCCAAGACTGAAACGCTAAAAATACTCAGTGACTTCTTGAAAACGGCCATGACGCCATTATTAAGCAATATACAATAATCTCTAAGTTGCCGAAATTAATAAGAACTGCAGCAGTGTATGTTCTTTTGTTTGTTATTGTGTAGCCCGTATTTACCTTATCATAATTGTTTAATATACGTACCGAAGATTCTAATAAATTCGTTCTTTTGTTTGTCTGTATCCCAAAGAAATCCTTATACTATTAATAAGTTGTACAATTACCGATATCGATATTTTTTAAAATTACTTGTTTGGAATCCCTAGAGAATCAGTTGTCATTTGGTTGTCAAACTATCACCCAATCACAGCGGGGAAGCTTAACTCTGCCCCCGCTGTTTATTGGTGACTTCGGTTTAGAACAAAAACGTGCCGATGCTCTCTCCACGGGTTGTGTGCTCCATGGTCCATTCATTTTGGCTTGCCTCAGTCTTTGTTGACTCCAAGTGGAAAGGGGTCTTACCTGCTTCTTTAGACCTGAATTCAATATGAAAACTTGCTTAGTCATGTCTTCTTCTGGTCTTCTGATAACATGGTTGTACCAACAGACCCGCTTCAGAGGGCTTGCTTGTTAGCTATTCAATAAAAATAAAACCTCTGTAATAAAGTTTAGGCAGTACTGTACTTACAGTATTCACATTTTATCTCTTAGACAAAAAGTGATCCTATAAAGGTTTCATTTTCCTCTTAAGGAACCCTAAAATGACTAAGTAAAGGCTCTACTAGGTGGGTGAATGGCACATGTTTCTAGTAGGTGGGAGAGGCCAAAGTTCAACAGTGGACGTCTTCTGGAATGATGAAAATTACTACCAAATGTGGTTAAAACAAAAAGCGGGTAGATTTAAGACTATATTTTCTGTACATAAGCTATTTTACAATATATATATGTAAGCAATAATATCAGAAGTAATGTCTATAATTGTTAGATATGTCCGGTAGCTTTGCTCAATGTTCGGTATTTACAACAAGCAAAGTACTTGTGCTTTTGGTTATTTGAAAGCAGTCCTTTTTTATCTCATATTTTTTAAACCGCTAGACGGATTTTATATATATAATTAAGACATCATTAGATACGTCTTTACCGCCCAAGCGTTCTTAGATAAGTGACGTAAAAAGAAACAAAAATGGCGGCTTTTGGGCGCCATATTGTGAGCCATATACCACCCATCGAGGGGGGTCAAAATGGAGGGTTTTAAGAGGTGTTTACAAAAATGTATACCAAAAATAAAAAAACCGACTGCTTAAGAAGCGTACTAAAAAGATATATAATTCTTCCATCTTTCTTTCCTGTGACGTATTCTGCTGGATAAAGAATTTATGAAAAACATTGTACGGAATTCAAAATGCCTGTTGTAGTACCGAATGTTGAGTGAGGAATAAACGTATGGGTAGCTAGCAATTTGGAGAATCGATATTGGTTACACAAACATATGACAAAATGTTTATTTTTCAACATTTTACTATGAACATTAAAAAAAGAATAATGAAAAAAAAAAGGATTTGTGCGGTTAGATACTACATCCGATCCGTGTCCGTGAAATTTCGATTCCGAAGCAGCTTCTTGTAGGGAAGCTTACGCATAATTCGCTTATCTGTCATAATTAAGAACATTTTGAACTTGATACTCAAATCACGGAGACGGATCGGATGTAGAGCGTAACCGCCCTTAGTCACTTTTCACACGCTTCGGTTGCCGGGTAGCCGCTGCCGGGTAACCGGAGGCGAATGTATGGTAATGTACGCCGTTACGTGTGAATGCTTACGTACATGGCTATACACTTCGCCGCCGGTTACCCGGAAACCGGAGCGTGTGAAAAGGCACTAAAGTATGCGTAGCTACCTGCCGGGCGAGCACGGCCTACTGTGACAGGCTTGAGTCACTCATTTTTATCACAGTTTGGGTGCAAATACTGTAATAAAATGCGTGACTCGAGTCTATCATAGAGGCCGTGCTCGCCCTTGCTGCTTTTCTAGACTGGTTAAAAATCAGACATTCTTACCCTAATACGATGTTTAAGTTTACCCAAAAAGAAAAAATATAGGTTCAAAATTACTCCATTTGCTACCTATTCCAGAACAAAACTTAGCTATACAGCGTTCCTAGCATACCTAGATGTCCTAGGTCTTGTAACTCAGTAGTTCGTGCATGTGCCTCTTACACCCAGCTTCTGGAAAGAAATTTATCAACTCGCCACAAATTAAACGCGTCATTTGGCTGTTGAAAATAAATTCTACCGATCACAGCAGCTGACGCGCGTTTGACGTTATTTTTGGATAATTTTCGTTCCAGATACTGGGGCCTTAGTGTTTAAGACAATGCCTTTTTAATTAAAGTAGCCTTTCATGCCTTTCAATCTCACCATACTTATGAACTGAAATATATTAGTGCTTAAACAGACTAGAATGTATGTTATATATGTGTTTTAAACTGTATGTCATTGATGAACAAAATAAACTGGATAGTAATGCACAGGCGTGGAATGTAAAAGTTAAGCAGTTAAGTTAAAATAGCACCGTAATTGCGTAACTTCAAAAAATGGTACATTAATTGCTTCATATATGTTCTAAAACTGAATACTGTGAAGCTGTCAAAAATAAAAGGTAGCGTTCGAGTTCAAACTGTCAAAACAGTTACGCAATTAAAGTCCTGTTCATCATTATCTTGATTGTATGTTAAAAAAATATAAAAGAAAATTGTAACTGCAAAATTGCTTAACCTTTACCTTTCGCGAGTGTACATACATGTAATTTTACTGAACATTAGATTAGAACAATGTGAAAATATAGTTGAACTCAACGCTATTTTGTAACGTTTTAACTGTAAAGAATATAGTGACATAACCGTATGAAGTCAGTATTTACAATCAGGGCAACGGACTTTTATGCAAAATTTATAATCGCACCTGGTGAAGTTGAAGTGAGTTGTCAATCCATCAAGTTAGAATTACAGTTCCCTTCAAACTGCAACCTAGGTGAGATATTTTACAGAATAAACCGGCAGCTCATCAAAACATTTCCCTGATTGTAAGAAAGATTGTCCTTAATGTATACTAGCCGACCAAAATGATCATCAATGAGAATCTTAAGAGTAATCACAATAATGTTCGCAAATATTTGACAGATTGTAATAAAAATGGACTGGATAAGATTAGCCAGTTAATTAACTTAATTAACTTGTGTTAAGTGAGCTTAAAACCAACGTGACGCTAAACATGTTCGGCGATGTTGCCAGCTGGCGCGCAACATGACGCGACGAGGCAATGTTATTAAACACACTTCACAAATAAGTGTTCACGGTGAGAATTTACAGAATAGCACTACAGCCGGTCTATTCTGTAAACATTTAATCTTAAGTAGAGTGAGATTGAAGTCACCTGTGAACCATATCATGCCTCGTTGATTGGATGTATTGACAGCTCACTTCACCTATAAGTATACACGGTGAGAATTTACAGAACAGGTCTACCGCCGGTCTATTCTGTAAACATTTCATCTTAGGTGGTGTGAGATTGAAGAGAACTTTCAATCCATGTCATTCCACGTTTTTTGGATGGATTGACAATTGACAGATCACTACATCTTTAAGCCTTTAAGTGTTCACGGTGAGATTTTAACAAAATAGCACTAAACATGTAATTTTCCATTTGGTCGGTTGGTAGACATTGCACTCCATAACTTCGATCTCCATATAAAAATAATAAAACTGTATTATGTAGAAACTGCGTAATCTTTTAGAAAGTATAATAATATACCTATTATGTAATAATAATCCCACTGAAAAAATAGTATTTTTGACAAAAAAAAAACTATGTTAGACTTATAATGTACGGGTGTTAAAATACTCCGATTTTAATGATAAGAATTTTAATTTGTAAAAATATACGAAATGAAAATGAATAATGAATTTTGTACAAGTGATTTTCTGTAAATAAATTGCATTTTTTATATAAATGTGTTCTGTTTTTATATAACCCTAGCTGGCAAACTTTGTTTTGCCATAAAAAGACCAAACATTTATCTACACTACGCTACCCTACACTACCCTACCCTAACCTACACTACCCTACCCTACACTACCATACCCTACCCTACCTATATACCTCACGGAGCCTGAGACCTTTCCAACTAATGCAAAACCTTGGAAATCGGTTCGTGCGTTCTGGAGTTATAGCGTCAGGAAGAAACCCAACTTATTTTTATATAGTAGATAAATTATACCTACCCTCTATCTCTTATAGGTTCACTACCCACATTCCATGATGTTTTTTTAGCATTTTATAACCCTCCCCTCCACTCTTGGTGATACGTGGTGAGGTTTAAGACTAACCCAAAACACAAAATCACGTGTATTTTTTTAGTATCTACAAAGAATCTTATAATATTATCATTAAATACAGGTATAAAGTATAATCTAATTTTATTCTGAAATTAAGGACAATGACAAAAATGTCTAGACAGACAAAGGTTGCAGGATGTTTTTAAGTGGCATGGCGCCGCTTTTCGGTTTAGAAATTTTATTTATTTTATTTTATTTAGGTACTCCAACGACTTATTCACTAGTACATATTACATAAAAGAACTTATATATCTATAAGTATGGTGAATTTGTCACTTAAAGAAGTACACAGCTTACACACAACATAAGTAAAAAATACATACAAGAGAACTTTTCTTAGTGATTTAAAATAAACTAAACATAATTTTGGTTCTAATAACATATAAATAAGAGCTACTTAATCCTAGGATGACAATACTAAGAAAATACATCATCAGATTTACATAATCAATAAAGAAACAATTGATAAGCTCAGTTTAATTTTATTGCGTTCAATAGGTATACGTAAATCGCGCGTTTGACGAAAAAAATAATTCTTGTGATTTTTGCTAAACCAGCTCCCCCCTCTTTCAAGCCTCACGTGATTATTGGACGGCCCCTATGTATAAGTCCAATGAAATAGGGGCTGAGCACACATATATATCTAACTATGTGACGCGATTCTATGTACTTCGCGTGTCAAAAAACGGAGTAAAATTACGATCAATGATCGTACTTAGAGCTTTTCATTTAGCATTATCGGCACCGGCGCACACAGGGCCAGATTGCCAATTTAAGATGACAAAAATAAAGTGTAGGTTTTTACTTACTTTCTGACTTGTTAGTTATGTATTATAATTGTTACAAGGTAGAAACAAAATTTGGAGATGGTACTATCAACAAAAAAAAAAAAAAAAAATGAAAATAAGCTTTATTTAAAGTATTATGTAAAAAGGTCCTTAAATTAAGTTCTATTGCTACCTACAACTCATCGTCATCCATATTACTATCGGAATCTTCATTATCTCTGTTTTCAACCTCTTCGCTACAAAGATATGTAGGCATGTACTACCTGGAAATAAAGGGCATAATTTACAAAGGGAGCGATACGGGGACGAGTTCTTTGCATGTTTTGAATCCTCACGGGTCGTAGTTTCTAAGGAATTATAAAATATAATGGAACTATGTGGAACATTTGTTAAATGTCTATAAACTCAAGTGAATCTTAAAGATTTACGTATAAAATTAGGCCTCCACGTGAAGTTATATTACTCCTCGATTTATAAAGAAAATTGAAAAGTAAACGATAATAATTAGACTACACACCTGACGCTTCAATATCCATGTTAAAAACTCTCAATTTTTATACACTGGGGCACAAAACAAACGTGTTGACTTAGTCAAGCTTTCGGGCGCAACTGACTCACGTTTGCCCTGCGAAAAAAGGGATACAAAGCGCGCTTACACAGGCTTTTGTGTTACTTTAGTCAATGTTATTGTTTTATGATCCTATTGTTCGTTTATTGAAGGAGCTAAACAAAGTATTTTTTTTAAGTTTCTCGACATCACAAAACTATATTTTTGTCATTGTAAATTAGAAAACCGGCCTTGTGTGCGGCGATCCACCGAAATCTTGAAAAATACCTAATTATGCCATATTGACCTGTGAAGACTGTATAGAAAAGGTTGGCCGAGGCATTGGCAATGTTTTCTTTCATTGGTAAGTATTTTTTTACAAGCTTTTATTCAACTTGCCATGTACCTATGTATGTATCAGTGGTGTCTCATCCCATACAAAGAAACTGTCCCGACGTACTGTACTGATTATTTGATTTATCTATCAATATCGATTGAATATTAGATGGTGATCTATCTATAGCCGTGGAACGGAACCGAACGCAATCGATTTACAAAAAATAATCGGTATAATCAGATGAAAAACGCTAGTTACGTGGCACGGTTTCTTTGTATGGGATGAGGCATCTTTAAGCTAGTATTATACTATTGGTATATAAGTATGTAAGTGTGTTCGGGTCAAATCTTGCAACTGAATTTTAAACCAGTTATCCTCCACCGATTAAGATGAAATTTAGCATACCTACTCGTTTAGTTTGGATGGCAATGCATGATTAGCTAAGTGACGTCATTCTAAACCCAAAATGGCGGACGGCCCAGGATGGCGGACTGGTTATGTTTTGTGCACTGTCATAATATGGGTATGAAATGAAAGGGTTTGTTGAGAAGAATACTAAAAAGCTTGTTTCAAAAATAATAATTTTAATGACAATTATTTTAAACTTGAAGTGGACTGTATTGGTTGGTTCGGTTGGAGACTCGTTGAGGAAATGAAAATACTATCGTGATTCGTATCTTCAATTTATTCCTTACTTGTTACTCCTTGTAGAGTGGAAGACCGACTGTGTCTCTGCCTACAAGCGGGCCGGCTTTTATACAAAAACCGCTCGGCGAGAACAATGGCGCCCCTACTTTGCAACTGTATTCAAGCATGGCACCACAGAAATGCCGATTTTATAAAACTTATCTTACTTAAATATACACAAGTTATACATTTCCTTAATCTACATACTTAATTTTACATAGGAAAAATATAAAAGGTGTACAAAGGTCAACACAAAAATCTTAATCTAGATTCCTCCTTACTCCAAGTATTAAACTATGACAATATACATAATCTTATATAATTAGCTACCTTTTCTCTAAATCTTATGTATATTTCAAGTTTTATTATACTCCTACTCTAAAATTCACATGGCACATACATGTGTCATTTTACACACGTGGACATAACGTGTTCATTTATTTGTGTAACAAAGAAGAAAACTGCGAGACAATCCCAACTAACTATCTACCTTTTCTCTAGTTCTTAAATCATTACAAGTGTAGATAGCTTTACTCACATGGCACCTACGTCAATCCTACTTTAAATATTCACGTGTTAATTTCTAAGTTACAAGAAAGCTAAGAGACAATGCTTACGGTACATTGTGTCCGGCCCTATCAGGTAGCTACATTACAAGGGACGGAGTTCGTCTTATTTTCTCACGCCGTTTCGCGAGCTGAGCCCGAAACATTAAGCATTGATTTTAAATTACATTTTATAACATTGAAAAAGGCCGCCATTCATAGACTCGCTAAGAACCCAAAAATGTGCAGTTATAAAAACAGGCAATTAAGGAATTTAGCGTGGGAAGTGTCCATTTCTAAAATTACCAAGTGAAAGCTCGCCGACGTTAACAAAACTATTATTTATTTTAATTTTGTGTGAAAAAGTGGCACGCTTGGTTTTCATACAGATGGAGGGACTTGCGTTATCTAGTTAGATCTATGTCTGTGGGTCCAAGCCTATTGCCATCAACCGGACACTAGGCCAGAGTCCGGGCTGTTACTGCAAAATTGGCAAAACCCAATAACGTTTGACCGGCCCAGGAATCGAATCCAGGATCTTGATAGCCTCAGCTTCAGTACTCCGCAATCTAATTAGTCGAGCTGAACATATGGTTTCCGATACGCAACGCATGGTGCATTGCTGTTTTAGTATGAGATTTGTTACTGCGCAGCCATTGTATTTACACATCGTTTTTTCTTATATCAAGAGGGATAACCAATATCAGACGCAGCGCGCACTTTTTATGACAGCGATACAATATAGATCTTTAATGATAATTTGACGACTAAGTGTCAGAGTTTCGGACCAAATTGAGGTGGCTGCCGATTCGGCGTCGTCGAGATACCCATATCCTTTGTCTTCTCTATACTATCCTACACAATCCTAATTCTCCTCAATACCTTCGTGAACGCTTTGAGTCCTTTGACCCGAGGGGTGAATCCTGTCGCACTTCCACTTCTCTTCTTCTTCGTACCCCACGTCACACTTCCAGCCGCTATGATGGCTCCTTCTCTGTTACTGCAGTCCGTCTATGGAACTCTCTACCACATTCCCTACTCGACAGCCCTCATCTGAATGTCTTCAAGAGGAAAATCTAGGATCATTTTCTTTCGGAATTACATAATATTAGTATAGGTATATATTTTGGGAAAAAGGCGTGAGTTTATGTATGTATGTATGTAGGTATATATTTTGTACTTATGTATGTATGTAGATTTATGATTTAAAATTCTAAAATTGTACACTGGACTACTTCTCTTCTTCCTTTTGTAAATTCTCTCTATCACAAGGTTTGCTGGTAGAAAACTCTTCTTTGAGTTATTTGTACATCAAATTTATAATTACTCATGTTGTATGTGTCATTTGTGTACAATAAAGAATTAAGAATATTTTTTATCCGTGGTGCTAGGACTGCTAGGCAACTGGTCTTATCCCAGTTGTAAACGACCCTTTCTGCCTATTGGCCTTGTTTGTACTGTCTCCTGTTTGGTATGGTGGAAAGTGGATTGCCTACTCCTCCGTTATTCTTTTCTGATTAATTTCGTTGCGGGATCCAAGAAAGTTAAATTCATTCGCCGGGACTTCGTCGACCTTCATTGCCTCAGCGCTTTTCTGATGGTCGCCACTGTTGATTCTGGCTTTCAGGAGTTTGGGAATAGTGCGGTGGGTTTGTTCCAATAATAAAAAAAATATAGATCTTTATTATGTAGGCAAAAAAGTATAGGTACCTACAATGCAATGAGAGAATTCGGATAGGTACACCATTCACTATACAAAATTATCTTATCAATCAGAGACTTTTCTCAACCATGTTGGGGTCGACTGCCAAGTTTAGTCCTCCAGAAGGGCCTACCTTAAGATTGACCAACAGGTCTGGGAAGGTTACAGGAATCAGTCGGATGCAGAATGCCCAAAAACGGTATCTGTGGCGATGCTTAAAGGAGGCCTAGGTTCAGCAGTGAACGTCTTGCGGCTAAAAGGTGATAATGATAGGTGGGGATGACCTGGTGAGGGTAACGGGAAATACTTCATACTTCTTAGAGAAAAACTTTAATAATAGGTCCATGTGACAATGCTTTGGACAGGCTTATCTCCAGCAGTGGACTCCTGTCAGCTAAGATATGCCTGATAAAGGGGTTGTCAAAAATAACAGCATAAACATTTTAACAATATATTTTATTTACAAAACCACACTTAACAGCTAGTCGAAATCTTTACAACGTAATTTTAACCGTACAGAGTAGAAACATTTTTAAAAACTTGAATCTAATACCTTTAAAACGAGCAATTCTTGCATATATGTATATATAATCTGAATCTCGGAAACGGCTCCAACGATTTTCATGAAATTTTGTTTGGTTTCGTGGTCGATAAATCGATCTAGCTAGGTTTAATTTTAAGAAAACGTCGTTTTCTCTATTTGCACCAGAGCAGAGCTCGGTCTCCCAGGTACTATTGTTTAATGACCGTTTTTACACACTATACTCCATTTGAAATAACATTAGACATGTTTCCAAATCTTTTTACAGTCCGTTCAACTGATTTTGAGTTCTATCCCGTAAACATAAGGATGACATAAAAAGCATAAACCTGTTACCAAAACCAACTGTTTACTACAGATACCATTTGTCGTATTACCAACGCAATAGAAGTCAAAATCGGTTGAACGGGCTGTAAAATGGGCTAATTTAAACGTCTAATGTTATCGCAAATGAAGTATAGGTGACACCTAAATTGTTGGATTTTCAACTTTCGACGCTAAGCCGTGCGTTGCAATTTCAACAACGCGTTTTTATTTAGTAATAATACCAGTCTGTAGCTGTCTCACTGCTGGCAAACGCCATGCTCAAGGCGGGTTGCCGGACAGGGTTTCTCACAATGTTTTCCTTTACCGATGTCAGCAATGTCCAAGATCAACTTTGAATTGGTACTTGCCCGGACCCACGCACCTCAAGCACGAAATACTAGGTCTTAGCCACTGAGGCTCGACGGCATTCAACAAAGACATGGTTGGACATTTGAGTGAGTACATAGTATGTAAGTGTCGCCTGGCGAAAACAAAAACGGGCCCTGAGACACATAATTATTGCTTCATCCAATAGTTCTTCCGGCTAAACTTTTGAAAAATATACCTTATATTCATTGTAATAAAGGCCAAACAAGCTCGCTAGAAGATCCTAATAAAGTTTGCTTCGATGTTGACGCAACTTTATTGCACTATTAATAAAGTATATTTTCCAATGCCATAAGAAAGTCCCACGCTTTGCGCACCAAGAAATTGATATCATGTTGATAAAGATTTCAACCAAAAGCTCTTATTTTTTTGGGTTCCGTACCCAATGGGTATATACGGGACCCATTACTAAGACTCCACGGTCTCTGTCACCAGGCAGAACCGTGATACCTAGACAGTTGAAATTTTCACAGAAGATGTATTTCTGTTGCCGCTATAACAACAAAAAATAGAATAAAATAAATATTTAAGTGGGGTTCCCATACAACAAACGTGATTTTTTTGCGATAATGGTACGGAACCCTTCGTGCGCGAATCCGACTCGCACTTAGCCGGTTTTAATTTTGACATTCAAAAGAGAATGATTTGACTTTGGACTTTACATCAGACTCAAATGATAGATCAAATTAAATTACTTAGAGAAACTCCGCAGAAGTAATGGTAACTTTTCGAATGGAGTCGAAAAGTTCTGCCCCGCCCCCGCCTCTTAGCAATGAGATGAGACCCCGTGAGCCTATTGATACATATCACAACTGCAGAGTTTCACTAATTAATTTATGTCAACCCTGTATAAACCTACAATACTACACATCATGTTTCTTCAAATGCCTATACAACCCCGGTCGATCTGCTGTAGAAAAATTACAAATCCCACACGAGAATGGCTTCTCTCCTGTATGAGACCGTTTATGAGCAACCATTTGCGTTTTGACATGCGTTGTGTAACCACATTCACATTTTAAATCCCTAACTTTATCATAATGTGAGATTAAATCCTTCAGATCTCTCCCAAAGTATTCACATTCTGTGCATTTGTATGGTGTACCGTTTGCGTGTATCCGCATATGAACTTTCAAACTACCTTTGTTTTTGGTAAAGTAAGAACATTTTGTGCACTGTTGATAACCTTCTGGTGCCTTACTCCTGTGGCATTTTTTGCAAGGAACGTATTCAAGCCTATTATCACAGTTGTGTTTTGCTGACAGCTCTCGGTCCATTGTGCGGTACCCGCAAGTCTTGCAGTTGTAAACGGCCCGTAGTTCTGTTATTTTGATTGACCGTTTACGTTGTTGTCTTTTCTTTGCTGGTACCTTCTTTGGTTTGGTGCTGTCGATCTCCCTGGAAATAAATGATTAGAATTATTTATTTTTATTATTTACTTTAACGAGTATTACGCACCAATAAATTTAAGACATGTGATAACCACTAATATAACCTGGGCTTGAGTTCTGGAGAAAGCCTACTCACTCCCTCTCACAGAGAGGGGGCTATTGTCCCAAAAGTGAGAACATTACAGACCGACTTTGTAGAAACAGCTCGGAGACCAGAGGGATTTGTGAATGCAAGGAATCAACAAAAAACATTCTACTAATTCTTATTAAAAAAAAAGCCAGCCAAGTGCATGACTGACTGCCCACATTTAGGGTCCCATACCAATTTATCAATATATTGGTGTTTGTTAGTAAAATATACCGAACAAAATTGTGTGCCAGACAGGCGGACATGTGAGTGACATGAATATGTTCCGTTTAGACACTTCGGTACGGAACCCTGAAAATATATTTTAGTTTAAATGAAATACTCACAAATAATCATGGTCAATTAAATGACAGAAAAGTACTGTCTTAGTATTAACTTCAAAGTAACAGTGTTCTCTCACGATATCTTCAACCGCATTGTTTTCATTACTTTTAGTTATAATCTCTTCTCGGACTTTGTCCATCTTTTACAGTCTATTCCTTATGTTGTAGATAATTCGCCAGATGATCTTGCAAAGGAAACTTCTGAAATTATATAAAAGGTTTTATTAATTTAGATATCACCTTTGCGCCGGGAACAGTTAGGGGTGGGTTATTTGACTAGTTATGGGATGTGTCGTTGTGGCTATAAATTGATTGAATACTAAGAAAAAAAATAAAAATAACAAATGCAAACTGTGTGATTAAAGTTCTGCATGAAAAGAGACCTTTTCCCTGTCCCATTGGAACAGTTACAGGGTGGTTTTATTATTTATTAATTTAATTAAGGACAACCAACAAGGCATACACCAAAACATACATGTTATAGAACACATTTTTTTTTTTTATAGTGTAGCGCGAGTCACAATGGCTTTTTAATTGTGTCTCAAATGCAAGGGGTTAAAGGCTGCCAGGGCATGCACTTATATTATAATGGTACCATCTTATAGAGTTCATGTGTCATGCAAAGATTTTCTTAAATTATTATATATTATTTCAACAAGAAATGCTGGCAAATTAACTATTCTGATTCTGATTCTGAAAAAAAAAAGAAAACAGACAAACTCTTTTTGTTATTTAATTGAGAGTTCTACATTGTCAGTTTTTAGTGTCATATATGGAATTCTCCATACTGTTGTTACATTCCTGGTTTGAAACCATAATTTGTAATTAAATTCTCTTACTAACTACCAGTCGCATCTAATTAGTACTTGCCCCAGGATATCTATAAATTATAGCCTGTGTTAATCGAATTTCTATGTTATATTTCTGTAGTTTTATCAAAATCCATTCAATAGATTTTGTATGAAATCCATCTTACAAACTTTCGCGTTTATACAATTATGGAGAATTTATTGTGACATAAACATGAAATACCTAGCAAGGATCTAGAATTATCAAGTGGTAGTGGAATTCCAGTCTTGCTGTAACCTCAAATCATACAAAAAAAAAAAAAATAGTTAGGCATTTTATCTATAGTCAATTATTTGACTAACTCGTTACGTGTATAAATCACGGCATTATGTGACTATGGTTTGATAAGAAAACAGCCACATCAACCGATTTTCTTACAGTAGAAAGAATCGTGTTCTTGGGGGAGTTACTATTGAATAAAATGTTTAGAAAATGGGCAACAATGTCTTCGTAGGCCACTAATAAGGTAGAATAAGTAATGACCATGATGGTAAGCCATATAAATCATCGTAACTGCAGGTGCAATGCTTTAGTTTTTAATTTTCACACCATACAGAGTTATAGTCATCAATGCAAGAATAATTGAAAAATACAGAGTAACCACAAGGTTTTTGTAGTATAAACTTACCTCTGTGTTATTGGGTTTCGTAAGCAGTTGATAACAGACGAAATAACGTGTTATATACACTTTATTTACCTCTTTTGACATTGCAAAAATGCAATGCAATTTGTGCAGGTTGCAGAAAATTATTATGATGAACTTGTCAATGTCAAATTTGACGTAACGTAAAAATGACAGAACAGTATGGCGAGCTTATTTCTTTTCTACTAAAATGGTAGAAGTCACTTTTTAGGGTTCCGTAGCCAAATGGCAAAAAACGGAACCCTTATAGATTCGTCATGTCTGTCTGTCTGTCTGTTTGTCCGTCCGTATGTCACAGCCACTTTTTTCCGAAACTATAAGAACTATGCTGTTGAAACTTGGTAAGTAGATGTATTCTGTGAACCGCATTAAGATTTTCACACAAAAATAGAAAAAAAACAATAAATTTTGGGGGTTCCCATACTTGATACTGAAACTAAAAATATATTTTTTCATCAATCCCATACGTGTAGGGTATGTATGGATAGGTCTTCAAAAATGATATTGAGGTTTCTAATATCATTTTTTTCTAAACTGAATAGTTTGCGCGAGAGACACTTCCAAAGTGGTAAAATGTGTGTCCCCCTCCTGTAACTTCTAAATTAAGAGAATAATAAAACTAAAAAAAATATATGATGTACATTACCATGTAAACTGCCAACGAAAATTGGTTTGAACGAGATCTAGTAAGTAGTTTTTTTTTAATACGTCATAAATCGTAAACCACAATTTACCAAGTACGGAACCCTTCGTGCGCGAGTCCGACTCGCACTTGGCCGGTTTTTTTTATTAAGTTTGAAATATATTACTTAGCATTTCACGCGTTTCAGCAGAAATTATGATGAGAATAATATTTAGCTGACATCCAGTGGGCATGGGCAGAAGTGTGGGTACAGGATTTGATATTGAAGTTTTCACTCAATGATCCGTTGTACAAAGGGATCTCCTTATCTACTAATATTAAGAGCGAGTCACGAAGGAACGGACATTTGTCATCAACTTCCTGACCTTTTGCCATGATTCTTGAGCTCGATGCAACACGTTTTCTTCATCCATTCCATCCTGTCAACCGCCGCGCTTCACTTAAATTTCATATCATTTAACTAAGTCATTCATCTCTCATAGATAAGTATTCTATTATGTACTAATTGCCATCTCTAGAGATTCCCTATACCAAAATCTGAGCAGGGCATTACTATATGGAAAATCCTAGCGATAATGACTACCCTATTTATTCATTATATTATATAACAGACATTTTGTTATGTAGATAAATAAAATACACCTTTTACGAAAATATTTTTATTTTTAAATAATTACAAATTACATGAATAGACTTTACAATAATAAAATATAACTTAAAATTATAATACTTAGTAAGTACATTATAAAATTACATCCATACGTAGTTAAATTTGTGCAATATTTTCTCACATTTACAGTGCATAGTTTAATATAATATTTATATTATCCATATTAAGTCCAATCTACAACCGATGACTAATATGTAATACATAATATTAAGATACAATTAGATATATTTATTTGCAGAAGTATTCTTAAAAATATTATTCATATCTCTTCCTTCTCTTATACCTTGAGTTATTACAAAAGTGACTAGATATTAGTATACTTAATAAAAAAATCTTGAATTCACTGGCAGACAACATACACGTGCCTAAATCGCTGGGTCTAGTAAGCATGAAACGATGGTACGACAGTTCCTTCGTGAGGCTTAAAAAATATTTTTGTTTATTTCATACCCTGAAGAGGTAAAATATGAAAGGATCGTCATTTTTACCGCTAAGAATCGGGCACGCAGTTTTGTACAAGACTTAATAATTATACAGGATTGACATTAACGCATCGACTTAATAGAACGTGATAATCGTGCAAACACGCAAAAGTCACGTTAATTTGTTCGGCAAACCCGAACGTGTTGTTGCACCGATAGAGGGCGCCTTCCGGACAAATTTACGCGACTATCGCTTATTCGCGCGTTTGTATTACGACCTAATTTTCGACAGAATAGAAGCTCGACCTAAAATACACAACTTATTGGGAATGACAAACATAATTTGTATTAAATTAAGTGGTCATCTTAGCGGCAGCAGCGGCTGCGACGGCGGCAGCCTTCTTCTTAACGGCAAGGGCCGTCCTCTGCTTCGCTTGGATCTTCATCTTCTGACTTTTCGATAGTTTCCGTTTCTTTTGCTCGTTGCTTGCAGCTGTAAGGCGAATAATGAGGTATTATTATCTTGTTTTTTTATTATTTTATCTTGAATTATGGAGCTGTCAATGTAAAGGTTGATTGTAACATTTACATTGTACAAAGTGTTACTATTTTTATATATAAATATATATATATTTTGTATCAATATCTATCTTTGTTATCTACCACAAAGGACAAAGTTCGTCGGCTCATCTCAGCGCGCTGTCGTCTCTACACGACACTGGCAGAATAGTCGGCAACGTCACAGTTGCCAAATATGAAAAATATAAATTGTTTTACTATTTATTTGAGGCTATACATATTTAAAAATACTAAAGCCCAGTTCCTCGGATAAAATCAACAAAACAAAATAAACTAACAAATTGTCAAACGTGAGTCAAATGCTGTGATTGGTTGACTGAATTATCAAAAGCAAATCATAACATTTGACATGCTTTTGAAGATACATCGTAATTTTTTTCAGCAATCAGATAAAAGTGATCGAACATGAAAAAAATTAGTACATCACAATAACATAGCATCACGCCTGTACATATTCGCCGAATGGTAAGGCACAGGTTCACCTAATAGTAGGTACACCAATATTTCACCAGTTATTATTTATGTATAGTTAATTAAAACGATACAAAGACCAACTACAATAATTAACATAGAAATAGAACATAACAATTTTGATAATTGTGTCACATAAAATAATAAATTCACAAAACAATACAATGAACAGTGTAGTGCCAATACAATCAATCTAAATAAAAATGCAAAAACTACAATACAATTACATAACATGGCACAGTGGAATTACTGTGAAGTATTTCTAATATTTACGATCGTTCCAACAAACTCTCAAGAGAGGCGAATCGTGTTCATGTTAACCTCAATCCTAACGTGCTAGCTTCTAACCGTGACTTATTGGTAACACACCGTCAGAATGTTATAGCCATTCGTTCTACCTCGTTCTTACACTTTGTTGTGTTTCCGAATTTACGAGTAAACTACTTGCAAAAAGATCTTAAGTCGTAGAGGCTCACTCAAGACTGGCTTTAAGTACCTACATAAAACCTGTAGTATTATATTATCCGTGTTTTAAGTAATGCTTCTTGAATGAGGTGTTGCTATAAATAAACTTAATCTCATTGTTTATATATATACCCGTTTGCGCTTGGTAAAGAATCTGTACAAAACTACAGAAACGATTCAGTCAGGAAGGCGTCTCAGTCGTTTCGGTACAGATTCTTTACTGAGCGCATACAAATTTGTACAAAAACGAAAACGCACCGAAAGGAAGGCGCCGTGGGGAAGGCGCCTATATATCAGCAACTGGGTGAATGCCTCCTTAGCGAACAGACCGACACGCACACCCGGCACCGGCAGACAGCGAAGAAGATCGAAGAAAAAAGGAAGAAGATCAGTCCTTACTGATCTTTGCTGTGCTAAGCTATGTTACGCTACGTTAATATTTGAACATGGCTAACTGTATTTTGTATTGCTGAATTCCGAATGCTACCTATTACACATTTTGCACTTCCCAGCATGCTATGAGACAAGTAGTCTGATATATCAGGTGCGTAGCAGTCGCACCCGACGTGCGTTTACCCAGATTTATGAACATAAACGACGAAAAAGGAGTATGTTCGGATCGTAGAAGGTGATTTTCTATAGTATCTGCCTAAATCCGTGAAAAAAAAGGCGTGTGTTTTTGTATGTAGGTATGCAGAAAGAACTGAAAGGGACACAAACCTGCAGCTAAAAGCTGTCTGTTGGCAGCAGTGCGCGCGAGATCACCGAGCGTGTTAGCGAGCGCAGCGCCGAGGCGAGCGCAGTCAGACCGCGCGGCCGTGTGCGCGCGTAGTGCTAGGGTGGCCAGCCTGGAAATAGAAAAGCTACCATAAGATCATGCTTAAGCAGGCTTGAGGCTAGGATTTTTTTATTTGAATGTTAGGTTTTCGGCTAGCCTGCATCAGGCAATCTCTTAATATTGTTGTTTCCAATGTAAATCACTCTATGCCAGCGTCTCACAGTGTCCGGCGTAGAACAAGCCAGGTGGACAAAAGTCATTATCAAATTCCCGGAAATAGGTACTTTCTACCTGTAAACAACACCCCTAAATACCTGATTCCAATAATTGTTTACGTCTAACACTCCATACTGATGAGTCATCGCTTATCAAAGTAAGCTAAAGAGGTAAATGCAATTAAAGAAATAGGTCAGTTGCATTTTAGCGACACTTTTGTGGAAAGTTTAGTGATGGATTTTACTTCTGAAGGTATGTATAACATATTTTTATTATTAGAATCTTTTAATGTGTCATAAACATTAATTAAATAGACTATCTATGAAAACACAAAAAAATACAATGATTTTCTTTGTTTTCGAACTTATCGAGCTTGGAAAAGCCATGTATCCTCTTGTATCCAGGCTGAATTTTTGATATGTTTTAGCTGCATGGCTATTAATGATTACGATTATTATGATGAGGACAACCATTTTTTTTTTTTTTTTGCAGAAAGGCTTTACTCTGTTAACAAAATAGAGTTTTTCGAAGAGTGGCTTAAGCACGAAAAAGACGTAAGAAATGATCGTTTATTTGAGTTTCTTTCGTCTAAATTTGATTTCTCTGACATCACTGAAGACAGTCAAAGGGAAATTAAGGTGAAATTGGCCAGCATTTCATTGAAAATTGCTACCAAATTGGTGTCCTCGGGAAAGCGTTTCCTTGATAAGAATAAGTTGTGGCTGGAAGGCGAAGAGATACAATTCTGCATACGATCGACTCAACCACAACCTTCTACCACATTTGCTGACCTTTTTCGAACCGGAAGACCTAAAAAAGTCTTCGAAGAATCGTCTTTTAAAACTAAGAAACGTAGAGTTGAAGATCTAGTTCAATCGCGGAGTGTTGGTGAATTAATGTCTGCTGCAGAGGTAGCTGCACGGTCAACTGGTCATAAGCACGTTGCCAAAGTTATAAAGGACATTGCCGAAAATCCAGCTTCTGCAAATGCATGCATTAGCTTCCAACAAGCAAGTGCTGTGCAAAGTGATAGACCGCTAAGTAGTGAAAAGGCATTAGCGTATTATATAGATTCAAAATCTACAACTCACACATACAAACAGACTAGGAAGTGGACTATGAAAGTTGGGCATCACGTGTTTCCATTATATGAATGCGTTGTGAAATCAAAAAAAGCGTGTTATCCATCCGAGGAGCATATTGTTGTGACACAATCTCGAGCATAAATTGAGCTACAAGCTATTTTAAATAAAAATAATAACAATAAATAAATAATATTATTAATAATATTAAAATAATTATATTATTTTTTTTTTTTCTGAATCCGATGATTCTGATATTGAGAATTAGTTTTAATGTAAATAGATACCTACCTCTAGCGTTAGATTTTTAATTTTTGTATATAATATGTTAGTATAAGGTTGTATATATATAATTAGCGTCGATATTTGTAGCGAAAAGATAATTATTTTATTCTTTTTTTTCCTGCACCTATTAGAAATCGTGTTTACATGAAATAAAATATTTATATACAATTCCTTTGCATTTTATTTATAAAAATATATCATAGTACTTTATAATTAACTAATTTATAGATATAGTTCCAAAACCATGAAAATATATTTTTGTCCACCTGGCTTGTTCTACGCCGGACACTGTGCGTCTGTCTGTGTTCCCTACCACTTATGCACCCATGATTCATTCGCCCTCAAAAAGTTTTAATGTTCAAAAATTTCACTCCTTAGCTGCACATGCTATTAATAAATTAGCACGCACAATGAAATTACCTAATCCCAAAACTTTTTGTGGGTATGGGTGGGATGTCTACAATGTACCGATGGTGACGAGATTCCAAAGGAATAAAATGAATTCCAAAGGAATAAAATGAATTCCAAAGTAATAAAAACGAATTCCAAAGGAATAAAAAGAATTCCAAAGGAATAAAATGAATTCCAAAGGAATAAAATGAATTCCAAAGGAATAAAATGATGACTCACCTGCCAGCCAATTCCTGCTGATCTGTGTCCAGGTCGCAGGGCACGCTGGTGATGTTCTTGCCCTTCAGCGGCAACTGGAACCAACGAGACTGTGTGATAATATTATGATTTCTCGCATTTCTGTATACTGAGGGGAGTGGACACTACAAACTAAGGATTAGGCCACGATATAGACGAAGTTCCACCGTCACCAGCATAGCTTTTCACAACCCTTCGGTTTAATCCGGAAACAAATGCTTGTGATTTTATAAAATTCGTTTAGGGAGAATACAGCATAATATATGTTGCGAAATAGTGGCACAAGCCTGTAAATAATAATTCTACTTTATCATAAAAATCTTCAATTTCGGAAGTCGAGCACCGAAGTTACATAATTTTACACTTTGTAGTGTTTTTATTTGGAAGACGGTTGTATTTTTATTTTTCACTTTTAAGAGCATAATATGCAAGATCAGTAGTAAAGTACCTACCTATAGAGACCAAAGTTTTGCCTGAATAGATTACCCGATTATCATAAAACTAACATAACCGGTGAAAAGAGAATGTACCTACCAGGGGGGTGACCACAAGCTCTTAGAGTAAGGTTATTTTGAGATCGAGTAAGGGACAGATGTATCTGACTTGTATACATCTGTCACTTACTCGATCTCAAAATAACCTTACTCTAAGAGCTTGTGGTTACCCCCCTGGTTGAACTGTATATATCTGCGTATCCCCTTAGAACGTACCGGCGTGAAGTTATGTTATGAAATGGTGTAAACAATAAACAGACATGCGATTACAGCAAACCCGAGAGATTTGCCGTTGTTTAGTGAAGAGTTCTATTGTATATCTTCGAAGTTCTTCAGCAGATCGTGATCAGATTTAAATGGACACAGACGAGAAGCACCAGCTTTCAAATAAAAAAGAATCATCTAAATTAGTATATCTAGTAAAAAGTTTTGAGGAGACACACATAGAAAAGAAATACAGTCGAATTGATAATCTCTTCATTTTTGGTAAGTCGGTTAAAAATACTATTTCGAAGCATTCTCCTTAAACGAACTCACAAAACAACAACCTTTCTTATCGGGATGGAATCGAATGCATGTGAATAGCTTTGCTGATAGGCGATTTTACCCGTTAAATTAAATGCAACAGAAATTTATCTGGCTTCTTTAAAAATATTAATATTATGACAATTTCTTGCCAATTCATTTATGAAAATATTATGCATGTAAGGAAAAATATACATCTCTTTAGTAAAGTCAGTGATAGACACAATTGTAATACCAAAAATAAAGATAAGTTAGATCATCCTTTTTACAGACTAGCTAAAGTACAATCATCTTTCATGGGGTACCTACTGTGTTAAATTCTTTAATAAAATACCTTGTGATATATTAAAACTAAATGAAAGTAAATTTAAAACTTTAGTTAAAAGCACTCTTTGTAAACAAGCATATTACAAATTAGATGATTATATTCAAGATAAGAATGCTTGGAAACATGCTGGTCCTGCTCCATAGGGCAATCTTTTATTCATAGTTATTGTATACATTGTTTTTTTTTTTTTTTTTTAAATTGACTCACACACTGTTCCGTTGTTGCTGAATTAGATATTTTACCTGTGTTTGTTATATTTGTAAGTATGTGAGAACCATGTTCCTACTTATCAAATTAATTAATTTTCCTTTTAATGCTTTTTAATACTTTATACCTGTACGTAATATAGTGTGTAGAGCTATTCTGGGTGCATCGTCCGTATATATTAATGTATGTAAATATTGTAAAACACCTATTTAAAAAAAAAAAAAAGAGTATGTAGGTATGGAGTTTCTTGTGCGTTCTTCTCCATAACAATCTACTTGCCGAATGCACGGTAGAATATTTTTTATTTTTCTTGTAAATTTTAATTTTAATTTATGTGACGTTCAAAAGTGCCGTTTATTGGCCTAATTGAATAAATATATTTGACTTCATCACGAAGCGGAAAATTCTTTATTTTTTAAAGTTGCCTCACATTAAGAATTTCTCCTGTATCGTAGGTGCATTTACAAACATATAAACTCACATACACAAACAATCATATCAGAACAACTATTCAACTGTTGCGGGTATCGAATCCTGCAGCAGCCGAACGATCAATCACTAATCCAACCGAGTCCTCATTTATTTCTGCTTATGCGTTAGAAGGCCTCCCTCTAGGTAGGCCGATGACCTGTAGCCTAATTGCGTAAGGGATTTCGGCAAGGCAAAGGGTTTTGACCCCATCAATCGACCATCAATCACATGCGAGATGAAATACGCAATGTGGATTACCGCCTGTCTATGTGTTGATAAATTGAAATAATCAAAAAGAAATACCAAAAAAAACCGTTTTAACCTTAAAAATAGAAAATAACGGCCAGACTTAATTTTTTTTTTATATATTATTATAAATAATTATTTTTTACATTCAAAATTGCCGTTAAATAATTTATTTCAGTA
Source organism: Orthosia gothica (assembly GCA_949775005.1). Taxonomy (NCBI): domain Eukaryota; kingdom Metazoa; phylum Arthropoda; class Insecta; order Lepidoptera; family Noctuidae; genus Orthosia; species Orthosia gothica. The sequence goes on along the minus strand of OX459061.1, from coordinate 7,822,169 downwards.
AGGCTATAATTTAATTTAATTTTTTTATTGGCATAAAACAAATTAAACAAAACAAATGGTCGTGAAGCTCGTGTCTGTGGTAGGTAATGAGAACCCTTAGATAAAGTACCTATAGATTTAGCCATAAAATGAACTTGATTGATAGAGCGAGATCGCTAATTGGCAGCCCCATGTAAATAATAAGGACAAAAGATTATTTTTACTAAAAACCTAGAAAATAGAACCTAGGCTGGTTTTATTTCAGGGTAGAGTCCGTCAGTGTTCGACGGAACCACACTTACGTGGCGTGGCGTGTCGTGGCGCCTTCTGACGCAGTTGATTGGCTACAAAACACGTTGCGTTATGATGTAGGCTGGAACAGAGTCATTTGATTGGTGGATCCTGCGCCACGCCACGCCACGACACGTAAGTGTGGTTCCGACTGAGATTTATTTCGAAACGAATCATCATTATCAACCTATGACAGGATTTGTGCTGGATTAATAAGACTAGGCAATTAGACAATTGGCCAAAATTACGATTGTGTTGTGCATTTTCTGCTTGTACATTCGGAATACAGATTGATTTAATTCCAGCAAATTAACGTTGATTTATTCGAAAACACACACGTTAACCAAAAACTCTTAAACCCAACAGCTAAGGTTGACTGAATTTAGCACTCTGTATACATAAACAATTACACTAACGCAAACGCAAACATATTTACGTATATTTGATGGATTGACGCACTCTGTACTCCTCGTTTATAATTACGTAGGTACTGTATTGCAGTTCTCCTCTGTGGTATAACTTTGAATGTAAGATTGAGGACACATAACTTACATTTGTATTTCGCGAAGGGTTGGACAGAGATGTAAATAAAGGACGGCCACATTTCGCGAGTTACCTATGTTTAGGCCGCGTTTCTCACCTCTAAATTATCGCAGAATTATTGTGACAAACTCAGATCAAATAAAAAGTCATTTTATTTGATCTGAGGTGACAAATTGTCAAGCACACGTTATCTGCTGTGATTGGTTGAATGAATTTTCACGTCCGTGTTTCCAAAAAAATAGTTTGTATGACTTTGACGGGACATGTCTAGCAAACGGTACGCTTGACAAAATATGATGTACCAAACCCTGCATTCATATTAACATGCCTGTGTAATGATACCACCCACACATGATGGGTCGGGGCGAATTTTTTTTTGTTGTTCTTGACATCCTGCCCTCTAGATGGCGCTATATTCAATCTAATATGAAGTCACATAGCCTATAACCAGCGGACAAACAAGATGCTTCCAACGACACTTCATTTATCAAATTATGATAAGTAGTTTAGCAGATATGATGGGAACAGATGAACCTTTTGCTTCGCTATAATCGGGTAATGAGAAGGAGTATGTAAGGATCGTAGCAGACGACGTTCTATTGTTATGCCTAATTCCATAGGCAAAACCGTGGGTTGAGATATGTATGTGAAGCACTCGGTACTCTTCGTTTATAATTTCAAAATGTATTTCAGTTTTCAGTTCCACTAACAGCGAAGTGAAAACGATTTGCGAAGCTATATTTAGGATTTCAGTAAATGGCGTATGTTGTGTAATACAAATGTATGTGTGTTTGTTTTATGTTCGGGCATTTTCAGGGTAAATAAATAACATGACGCTTGTAATCTTTGATGGGGTAAACAGAGAGGTAGGAATTGCCGTTAAAATTTCGCCAGTAGTGTTTTGTCAGTTGCTTCGCCCGTGTGAAAGTTGAAATGTGTCTTACGGGAATTTACATAAGTACTACTATTCCAAATTGACGACACGTTTGGCGTAGCGGTTGAGAGATCGGCTGCTGCGCTGCGTGTCGCGAGTTCAATACCTGCACGGAACATATTGTTACGAGCTGGGGTTCAGGAATAAATTATTCAAACAGTTGACTTCAATTAATCATACTTTATTACAAAAACACTTCTTAAACAATTCTATTACTTGGCACTATTTTCCTTTTCCGATCGCTCTGTGAACAAATCCACCCAAATCAAAACTGACCCACGACGATATTTTTTTTCAGCCGTTAAAGCATGATTAATTAAAAAATATCCAATTTCTACATAATTATATTATAAATTTAAATGATATACAAAGGAGAGAGGGAAGAGGGCTCATTGTGTATCAAAAAATTCGTCCACATCGATGTCAATGGGAAACGTGCCGAAAACGCTACCAGCATTGCCACATTGAATGGCAATGCTGATTCTCTGGCTGAAGAAAAGACTTACCTAACGAATTTAATTTTACGAATTGTTTGATGCGCAATGAGCCGTTTTCCCTCTCCCCTTTGTATATAAGTTTGTTTTGTGTTTGACATAAGATTAGAAATATTCAATTGTTTAATTTATTTGTAAATAAAAATGACATAATATGGCAGTAGATGACCCTATTTCCCTTGGGTTATAGTTCTTCTACAAAGTTTCAAATAAAGTAACTCAATAAAATTTTACTAGACTTGGAAATCAAACCAAGTACAGTTACACTAGGCAATCGCGCTTCCCCCCCGGTGGGTTCCCGCATTGTCGAGGCGGGGGGCTCAGTAGCCGTGGCTTGGACAACCACGGTGAAGCGAAGAGGAACCCGAGGAGGGGCCGCTCGTCAGGGCTTTTGCCGATAAGCCGACGACGTAGCGGCCAACATGTAGGTTGCGGTGTTGCCTAGGCGACATCGCAACTGAGGTGGGCCACGATGTGGTATGGAAGGCATCGCGGCTGAGGGTTGGAGGCCGCGGCGGGAGAGGAGTGCCGGTATTACGGTGCGCTGCTCGCCCTACCCTCCGCGGCCTGCACGGGGTCGCCACCGTCTGATGGCGGACGCGGTGGGGCCGCAGGGGAGGAGGAGTGTCGGTATAGCGTTGGCCGCTTTCCCCCCATCCTCTGCGGTCGAAAAGTGGTAGGTGGCGGGGCCACTGTCCTGACCCGTCACAGGGGGACCAAGGGTGCCATACACGGGGTCGTCTGGCGCCCATGTGCTGGTTTGGTCCCCGGGGTGGTCACGGCGTACAGTGTGTTCTGGTGCGCCGGTTATGGGGGGTTAACCCCAGGGGAGGGTCCAGAGACGGACGGCCGCGGCGGGTTCGCGAATGTATGCTGACGCGTTCCCATGTTCCCGCCATAGGCGGCACAGGAGGACACCGTGGAGTTTTAGTGGGTTAGAGTCCCACATAACTGCGCTATCTCCCCGTGGTAGCGCAGTATGCATGAGCATTTCTCCACGTTACAAAAAAAAAAGCAATCGCGCTTGCAACTACTATTACAAGGAGGCCAAGTTAATGTGTCATTATGATGACTACACTGTAGTATGTCGGGTTTAGTCAATAGTACGGACGTTAAAACAAATCGCAAGCACGCCATCTAGCAGCAAAGCAAGAACAACTACGCATTGGCGCGCTTCCTCTAACCACTTGCGTGGTGGGTATAGTAGAATATGGAAGTTGAGTACCGACAGCCTTAGAGCTAACACGTCATAGAATCAGTGTCGATCCGTAATTTTAGTAAGCAAGATTGTAACTGAATATTTGAATAAACCCAGTGTCATCGAATAATTTATGTGATTTCATTTGCACGATTGTACCCACCGACCTGCCCACACACGATGTCTTAACCTAAGGGAATGCATCCTGACTTCCCGATGGTTTACATCTATCGGCCAGCCTTGATGCGACAAGTATATGTCCAGGTTTCCTCACAATGTTTTCCTTCACTGTGTCAGCGATGTCCAACATAAACTTAGAAAGTACATATTTTATTTAACTTCATCAGCAATTTGCTTCATCATCGTCATCAGCCTTTTGCATCATCATCATCATCAGCCTTTTGTTTCATCATCATCATTAGCCTTTTGTTTCATCATCATCATCAGCCTTTTGTTTCATCATCATCATCAGCCTTTTGTTTCATCATCATCATCAGCCTTTTGTTTCATCATCATCATCAGCCTTTTGCATCATCATCATCATCAGCCTTTTGTTTCATCATCATCATAAGCCTTTTGTTTCATCATCATCATCAGCCTTTTGTTTCATCATCATCATCAGCCTTTTGCATCATCATCATCATCAGCCTTTTGCATCATCATCATCATCAGCCTTTTGTTTCATCATCATCATCAGCCTTTTGTTTCATCATCATCATCAGCCTTTTGCATCATCATCATCATCAGCCTTTTGTTTCATCATCATCCTTTTGCTTCAGCATCATCATCAGCCTTTTGCTTCAGCATCATCATCAGCCTTTTGCTTCATCATCGTCATCAACCTTTTGCTTCATCATCGTCATCAACCTTTTGCTTCATCATCGTCATCAACCTTTTGCTTCATCATCATCATCAGCCTTTTGCTTCATCATCATCATCAGCCTTTTGTTTCATCATCGTCATCAACCTTTTGCTTCATCATCATCATCAGCCTTTTGCTTCATCATCATCATCAACCTTTTGCTTCATCATCATCAGCCTTTTGCTTCATCATCATCATCAGCCTTTTGTTTCATCATCGTCATCAACCTTTTGCTTCATCATCATCATCAACCTTTTGCTTCATCATCATCAGCCTTTTGCTTCATCATCATCATCAACCTTTTGTTTCATCATCGTCATCAACCTTTTGCTTCATCATTATCATCAGCCTTTTGCTTCATCATCATCATCAGCCTTTTGCTTCATCATCGTCATCAGCCTTTTGCTTCATCATCATCATCAACCTTTTGCTTCATCATCATCATCAGTCTTTTGCTTCATCATCATCATCAGCCTTTTGTTTCATCATCATCAGCCTTTTGCGTCATCATCATCATCAGTCTTTTGCGTCATCATCATCATCAGTCTTTTGCGTCATCATCATCATCAGTCTTTTGCTTCATCATCATCATCAGTCTTTTGCTTCATCATCATCATCAGCCTTTTGATATTCCCACTGCTGGGACACAGGCCTCAGCTCCATGAGAGGGAATGGGTACAATAATTTAACTTATTTATAGTCTTTTTAGGGTTCCGTAGCCAAATGGCAAAAAACGGAACCCTTATAGATTCGTCATGTCTGTCTGTCTGTCTGTCTGTCTGTCTGTCTGTCCGTCCGTATGTCACAGCCACTTTATGCCGAAACTATAATAACTATGCTGTTGAAACTTGGTGAGTAGATGTATTCTGTGAACCGCATTAAGATTTTCACTCAAAAATAGAAAAAAAACAATAAATTTTGGGGGTCCCCATACTTGAAACTGAAACTAAACTATATTTTTTCCATCAAACCCATACGTGTGGGGTATCCATGGATAGGTCTTCAAAAATGATATTGAGGTTTCTAATATCATTTTTTTCTAAACTGAATAGTTTGCGCGAGAGACACTTCCAAAGTGGCAAAATGTGTGTCCCCCCCCCTGTAACTTCTAAAATAAGAGAATGATAAAACTAAAAAAAAATATATGATGTACATTACCATGTAAACTACCAGCGAAAATTGGTTTGAACGAGATCTAGTAAGTAGTTTTTTTTTAATACGTCATAAATCGTAAACCGCAATTTACCAAGTACGGAACCCTTCGTGCGCGAGTCCGACTCGCACTTGGCCGGTTTTTGTATTTGTATTTTTTTGTATTTGTAGTTTATTAAAACGATACGAAACCAAATGCATTAATAAACACGGAATCAGAACATATTATTGACAATATTAATAAATAATAACAATGTATATAATTACGAGTACCATGGAACAGTACACAGCACCCAAGCATACACTTGGATTTGAACCCACGCCCTCAAGCACGAGAGGCGAGATCTTACCCACTTGGCCACCACGACACTTGGTATCAATTTGCCGAACAATTTGACCAACGGCGTCACTATGTAAATATGGTCACCCATCCACGGATTGACCTCGGCAAGCGCTGCTTAACCTTGAAGATCGACCCGTGCGTCTGTTGCTATTTAGCTACGAGCTCCTAAATGTTGGTAAGTGTAACCCATATTTTATTAGTCGTAAGTATATGATTTTATTCTCGGTTCGCTTGACCTATTACATATTTTATTTATTAGGTCGCGACTGTTTGTTGGCTAGCCAATAAAAAAGATCAGAAGAAGATTAGGAATGAGTGGCATTGGCCTGTTTCTTGGAACATATTGATATGACCCAGTATTAACTAAATTAAATTTTTATAAAAAAAAAAAAAAAAAAACAGGTCTTAAACCCATATCAGACAACATCTTTAAATTATTCAATAAAAAATCAACAACAACTAAAACAATAACAACAACAATTAAAACAACAACAATTAACAACAACAATTTAATAACTTTTATAAGAATTCTAGAGAGCAGTGGTGGTCCAAAGGTAATGGCCGCGACTTAAAAGTTGTAGGTCGTGGGTTCGAACCCAGGCAGGCGCTTTACTTTGTGTAAATTATTGCATCACCACTGCTCTAAGAACTGTGAAGGAAAACATCGTGAGGAAACCAGCATGTCCTAGAACCAAAAATTCGAAGACATGTGACATCCACCAACCCGCACTGGGCCCGCGTGTTGGACGCCCATTCCCTCTCACAGAGAGGAGGCCAGCCCAGCAGTGGGCACATAATGGGAGACTGGGGTGACTTGTTTCTAAGGGAGACTTGATACAACATACAAATTATAAAGCTCTTAAACCTCTTTGATTGTTTTAAAAATCAAACCTATATTAGTTCTACTTCCCCGGCGTAGAATAGAAGTGGAATTAACCTTTTAGAACAATTATGATGCTAAGTAGCTTTATTAGTTTTATTACCAACTTCAAAAGAAAGAGGTAATGAATTCAACACGTATGTATGTAATATTGTTGAAATCTTTCTTTATTATATTGTACTGTACTCATTGGATGAATGAGTTGATAGTTTTTCTTTATTTTTGTTTTAATTTATTTTTTGTACCTATAAGCTCTAATGGCAATAATATATAAGTAGGTATGTTAAGTAAAACCGTTTTTTGTGCATGACCACATGCACAAAAAACTTAATAACCTGTTATTAATTGTTGCACTTGTAAATGTTACTCTAGTCATTAAGTCTGAAATGTACATCGTGTAAACAATTGTTGGTTAACCTAAATAAATAAATAAATAAATAAATTGCACAATATTTACATGAGTGTTTGTTTGTATGTTTGAGGAGCTCGTGGCTAAATAATAACAGCCGCACGGGTCGATCTTCAAGGTTAAGCAACGCTTGCCGAGGTCGTTCCGTGGATGGGTGACCATTTCAACATACCGAGTTTCCTCCGTGCCTCGGAAAGCACGTTAAGCCCGTCCCGGCTGTCATTTGAAGATCTTTGACAGTCGTTACGGGTAGTCAGAAGCTTGAGATCTGACACCAGTCTTGCCAAGGGGTATAGTGTTACCCAGTTACTGGGTTGTGGAGGTCAGATAGGCAGTCGCTCCATGTAAAACACTGGTAGTCAGCTGAATCCGGTAAGACTGGTAGCCGACCCCAACAACAATTGGGAAAAGGCTAGGCCATCATCATCATCTAGATGATGATGTTTGTATGTTTGTCCACGCATTTCTCCGAAACTACTTATCGGATCGTGATCATTCTTTTTATTGGGATAAGTATCTCTCAACTTAGGGCACAGTGCAATTTTCATCAAAATCTGTTCAGCAGTTTTCAAGATATGAAAAATACAACCGAAAGGAATTGCTTACTTATTAGTGATAGGATACTAAAAAAATTAAAACCGATAAAAACAAGTTGAAAAACGATAAAAGCAAGAGGTACCAAGAAACCGGCTTCCGAAACGAAAGTTATTTTTACACTTTTTTGTGGTTTTTTTTAGAACTCGGTTTATTTTTGGTGAATATATTAATATTCCGTAGGATCAAAACTGCCCCGTCTCACCTAAAGGCTGATTTGCTACGCTTATGATATGCAGACATAATCAAAACCTTGATCCATCACCAAAACCTCAACGAATAACAATAAAGACTCCAATATAATAATACAAATCTTACCTTAAAACTCTGCGGGCAGATCCCGAAGAGATATCTGTCCAGCGTCTGTTTGAGTTCATCTGCGAAGACTAGTGATGCCCCCTCGTGCAGCTGCGGGTATACAAACAAAAATTAGTGTGTTATTGTAGAGTGTAAATTCGGTTTTGATCTGTGCTGGTGAGTAATTTGGTAGGATTTTCAAAGGATTCTGAAGTTAAACAACATAATAAAACAAGATTTTTTTAAACAAGCATTTTAATAAAAAAAAACTTTTTAACAAAAAAACAAACCGGCTTCCAAAAAAACTCTGCAAAACGAAAAATAACTTTCTTTTTTCGAAGTCGGTGTCGAAACACGGTAAACAATATGTACCAAAGACACCGACTTCGGAAAATAAAGTTAGTTTTTATTTAAAATAATTATTGCTTGAAATACCCAAAGTACATCTCATGACGTTTCAATAAGCCATTTTTCTATTGATAATATCCTGAAACATTTACATCCTCCATTTTAAAGGGCGCCGAGGGCGGCAAATATTGTCTATGCCCAGAGCGACGAAATTACTAGATCGGGCCCTGCGTTTATGTGAAATCCGCTCAATGCAACACAACCAAAATGCAAGGTTGCAACTGGAGTGAAGTCGCGGTAAGAAGCTAGTCGTCGTAATAAAGTACCATTGCAATTAGTGATAAAACACGTAAGTCATAAACGAAAGCAATCAATAAAATACGTAGAGGTTGTAAATGTTTTAACGAACGCATAAATGCGATTGTAACGTGTGTTTTGCTATGCTATTATGCGCTTATAACACAAACGTTTCTAATACGTTTTTGACCATTAAGGTTGACTTCGTCGACGGCACAAACTATTTTGTGCGCGGGGTTAAATTGCATGCTATCTCATCCGACAACACGTGCGAAAGAGATAGAAGCTGTGATGAGCAGTAAGAAGCTAGTTCGCGTACGAATTAGCACGTTTGCAAGTTTGTATCGAAATGGATGATGAAAACGAGCACGCGAAATTTTATAAACAGACCTTTGGGAGTCTAGATATCATGATATAACGACTAAATGTATATTTTCAAAATAAAATTATTTGCATTGTTGAACTACTAATCTATCCCTGTATGGAGGCCGTTATTCAATTATCCTTCTTCTTATGGTATTTATTTCCGCCCAAAGATGCGTTAAAATTAGTGTTGAAATATGGAACTTTCGACGCTCATAACTTTCAAACATGTTTTTTTTTTACTTTTTGTTTCCTTATAGGGCTAGATAATGATGAGACAAATTGATACCATCTTTTATTTTGGACGTACATCGTCAAACAGTGGAGTAATCTCTAGAGTACGTTTGTTTGGAAAAAAAATCGACTAGTGTAACCTTAACTCTGACACTAGAGGTGACCACATCGTCACACGAAAAGAAGAAGACCATTAAATACGATTAAGGCGATTTGATTCCAATTTCTTTTTAAAGAAACTTACTCCTTACTCCATTTCCATCAAGTCGAAGTCGCTGTTACAATGGAAAAGTCGTTGACCTTGAGGCAATCGTTTCACACCCGCGCGACCCAAAATTCAGTAGCTTTGTATACTTTCCTTATTATTCTATGTCTTTAAAAAAAGCCTTAGGTCAAAATGTAGATAATTAAATTGTCTTTGAGATGGTGACAATTTAATTTGGTGCGATTGTGTTTTTTTTTGTCCGTGTTAGATATAACTTTACAAATTGTTTACACTATGGAATTGAATAAAACTCTAAATTTTCTTAGATCAAATTATTAAGAAAATGTTTTTCTTTTTTTTTCTAATATAATTTATTTAAAAAAAAATACGACATGCCGTTTAGACGTGATTCTCATTTTAAATTCAAATAAATAACAAGCGCTGTCAATTTTATTTTTTGTCTTTGATTTTGAGTATCCCACGGGAACGAGAACTACGCGGGAGAAACCGCGAGGCGTCCGCTAGTTGGTGTATAAACGTTGATTTATGTTTTACCAATTTGAAACCATTTGGCTAGCATATTTAACCATTGGTTATTTTAACTATGGATCAAAAAGGGCCTGCGCTAGCACAGACGCGAAACGTTTTTTTCCGGCCCGAACGCGTTGTTCGAATATCAAGTTTTCATTTTAATTCGGATAAAACCCTAACCAGTGTGGCTTAGATAAAGTACCTATAGATGGAGCCATGGCGTGGCCGCACATGAAACAACAATAACAATAACACTCTGGCTTTTACAGCCTAGAACACTTCAACCCACCATCGCACTGACACTTATTATCTATAAATAACCCAATTCCTTATCTCAATAAACACTTAATCCCGAAAAATCACAAAAAAATCAAACACGACCGAGTTAGTTTGTCAAACCTGCCATGATATTAGCGTTTGACAAACAACAAAAGCCGGCCATGGTGACAAAGACAAAAAATAATCTTTTGTCCTTATTATTTACATGGGGCTGCCAATTAGCGATCTCGCTCTATCAATCAAGCTCATTTTAAGGCTAAATCTATAGTTACTTTATCTAAGCTGTGTGGCCAGCCCTCTACCCTCTAACTCTAGGCCTTTACCCGCTCGTGCAACTACTAAATCCACAGACTAAATCTAAAATCTCATAAAAGCACACTCTAATAAGGATGTTATGCATATTATGTCATTCATTCATCTGCGCAAAACCAAACAAATTCTAAATGTTTCCCGTAGTTAAGCTTTGAATTGTTAACGTAAACAGTTTGTAAAATGTAAATTGTAAACGACGTTATGACGTTATGACGTAAAGATGAAAGAGTAAATCACGGTTTCTGGAAAGAAATTTGTCAACGCGTCACAAAATAAACGCAAGTTTTGTGGAGAGATTGGCGGTTGAAAATTCATTCTACCAATTCACAGTAGCCAACGTGAGTTTGACAACTTGTATACCTACTTGGTTATTGAAAGTAATTCTCAAATATAAAATTAAAGAAACAAGCTAACATAAAAAAATGTATTTTAAACAAGCTTTTATATCAAAAATACATTGTCACGAGAAACAAACGTGTTTGTATTTCAGCTCATTTCAACACCGGGAAAAGGGGCAAATTTAACTTACGAGATTTTGATCCAGAGATCGGGACAGGTGAAACAAAATAATAGGTAAAATAATTTTTCTCAAAAAAAAAACTTTTTTATATTGGTAAGCTTTTTAGATTACCGTGCATTGTCATCCAAAATTCCAAACCAAAAGTGTAAGCAATATTTCAGTTCAACTGGTTGGGGAGTTGGGGACAACTGTTCTAAACTATAGTTGCAAGATTTGACCCAAACAACAAGGCAAGTTAATAAAAAGGTTTTAAAAACAATCAATTTCAGTTGCTTGTAATACTTCTCAAAATCACATGAAATGGTGATCAATTTTGTACCAGAAACTGGGCCTAAAGAGAGCTGGGCTTCTTCAAAAGAGTTAAAATAGTGAGAACAATGTATGTTTTTTTTGTTCTATAATCAAATAAACAAATTCTTACCATTATTGTGTTCTTTTTTTAAATTTCGTTCCTTAAATTCATCATAGAGAATACTTCAAAAGATTTAAATAAAATAGTGAGTAAAATGTACGGTTTCTTTTGTTCTTGCAAAACAAACACTGACGCTATTTTCGTATGTTTTTGTTTATTTTTAGAACACTCGCTTTTTGCGTTGGTATTTGTCTATCGGCTCTCAGAGGTTAACATGATTCACGAACGTGTGTTTATAATTTTAAATGCAAATCTAATTTTAATTTTACGTTTTTAGAGTTGTGTAGTGGAATGGCAAAAACGGTACCCTAATTTCTTCGTCATGGCTGTGATTATGATGTTTTTATAGACTATTTTATATCATTCAATATTTCAGAATGTATTGATTTTTGCTTTATTACGTTATGTGGCATACGACCACGGTTATCCTCTACGGAACAGTTTGTACATAACAATTTCAGATGAGAATATTTTCTTGTTTCATACTTTTTAGAGCGTGATTTTTCAGTAGTTGGGTTTTAGATTCGGAACAATTTTTTGTCGTTCAGTTTGCGGCTCATTGCCATGAGTGAATGGAAGTGAAGGTGTGATCATTAGCAACTTTCTATTCATAAATTAATAAACGTTAACAAGCGGAAATTATTTGGTTTACTGCATTCATAAATTAGACTTCTCACAGAGCTTTGCTGATTGAGAAGGGTTTCCTTCTATTTCATAATAGAAAATGAGATATATCTCAGTAGGTACCACGAGTCTGGAGTTGTGGCCGGTTGATGGCAATAGAGTCAAATCCTATTACATTGGAATTAAGCTTAAGGCGCAGGTACCCCTTAGTAGCTGATTTTAAAATAAGAATCAGGTCTAAAGGGCAAGTCGTAATTTTCTGAAAAAATATATGTTGCTAGCTGACCCGGCAAACTTTGTTTTGCAATAAAAAGACCAAACATTTATCTACCCTACCTTACACTACCCTACCCTACACTACCCTACCCTACCCTACCCTACACTACCCTACCCTACCCGACCCTACACTACCCTACCCTACCCTACACTACCCTACCCTACACTACCGTACCCTACCCTACCCTACACTACCCTACCCTACCCGACCCTACACTACCCTACCCTACCCTACACTACCCTACCCTACCCTACCCGACCCTACACTACCCTACACTACCCTACACTACCCTACCCTACACTACCCTACCCTACCCTACCCTAACCTACCCGACCCTACCCTACCCTACCCTAACCTACCCGACACTACCCTACCCTACCCTACCCTACCTATAAACCTCACGGAGCCCGAGACCTTTCCAACGAATGCAAAACCATCGAAATCGGTTCGTGCGTTCTGGAGTTATATCGTCAGGAAAAAACCCGACTTATTTTTATATATTAGATATAAAACCATTTTTTTTCTTAATTTGTTCTACGAAAATTTTGTTTTTTTTTCGTATAAAATGGTGTAACAAAAATACGAGAATCGCACCAAAACTGTCGTGCGAAATTAAATTAAATTTTAACCATCACAAAGGCAATTAAATTATCTACATTTTTCTAAATCTTTTTTATAAGTCATAAAATTGTAAGGAAAGTACAAAAAACTACAGAATTTTGGGTCGCGCGGGTGTGAAACGAGTACGAGTTTTGTTCCTTCAAGGTCTTTGGCGACTTGTCGTCATCCTAACTGGCGAAATAGGGGCGTACCATAGGTGCACTTCTGTCCAATACTTCGAAAAATACAGGCGTGATGTTATATTCATTATCGGTGCGATATTATGGGTGTTTATAGTTACGATCGCCTAATTAATATCTCTCTTTTTTTAGTTTTTTACGAAACACTACACTATTATATACACCATGTGTCTCATCTCGACTACGGAACGCATAACTGTGCGCTCAAAACGCACTTAGCCAGTTTTTGTTTTGCAAAATACTTACTACATATTTTTGTATTCTAGTGCCTATTGGCTATTTGCGGGCTATTTAACGTCCTCTACATGACAAAACAAATTATAAAAACAAAACTAGAAATCTTCTGTACAAATAAAACCGCGGCATTTACATCGAATCTGTCGACAGCGATGTAACATTAAAATTATTAGAATCAGAAATTAAAAAAAATACATATTTCTGGAAGAATGTAACATTAGTAGAAAATTATTACTGACAGGTGGCAACACAGATTTTGATTTTTTTATAACGAGCTAGAGTTGAGTCAAAGCAATCATAAGTACGTACACACCATAGACTAATTTTAAAAATAGGTTTTATTTGTTATGACTATTTCTTTTGCTTTCTAGATTTTAACGTTTCTAAGTGTTTAAGAGTCGTTGCATAATTTTTCAACGAGCGTGTTCGCTATTCATCATTGTCTTCAAAGAGTAAATTGAGGAAGTAGTATTTTCAAAGTAAACGTTAGTGTTTTAAATAAATACTGTGTAGGAAGAGTGCGCCATCTATCATCTTTTTCGTTCCGTTCTCGGCTCATTGCCATGATCCGCTTGAGTGAATGGAAGTGAAGGTGTGATCATTAGCAACTTTCTATTCATAAATTAATATACGTTAACAAGCGGAAATTATTTGGTTTACTGCATTCATAAATTAGACTTCTCACAGAACCTTTGATTGGAGATGTATTTTCTGCTTTTTAGGGTTCCGTACCCAATGGGTAAAAACGGGACCCTATTACTAAGACTCCACTGTCCGTCTGTTTGTCTGTCACCAGACTATATCTCATGTACCGTGATAGTTAGACAGTTGGCATGTACATAGACGATGAATTTCTGTTGCCACTATAACAACAAATACTAAAAACAAAATAAAAATAAATATTTAAGTCCCATAAAAAAAACGTGATATTTTGCCGTTTTTTGCGATAATGGTACAGGTATCGGCACGGAACCCTTCGTGCGCGAGTCCGACTCGCACTTGGTCGATTTCGTAATTTTTTGAAGAGTGTAAGATAGTTTCCCCAATAGCTCACCTTTTTTTACGGTGTAACCTTCAAAAGGCGCCTGAACTTTTGACGCAAAGACCAGGGAACTCGCTAAAACCACCCCGGTGATCACCATCATCACGTAGAACCCTAACCTCTTCAAATACCACCCCAGAACCCCCATTTAGTTCACCTACATATCGCCAGTTATGTTGAATGAATGAATGCCTTAATAAAATCATACTGTTAGTTTTTCAGCACTGGAATCAGTGCCGAAACTTCAAATTCAACGCTTCTATTAAGGCAGACGGTTAGATGCCACCTAGAGTTTGTAACACCGCATAAAAGTCGTGACGACTGAAAACACGATCTCAGCCGATAAAATCATGACCTACGCAACTGAGACAATAGACTCATAATTCTTGCTATAATGCATCGTCATTTTACTGTACTCATCATTACAAATTGTCATTATTATCTGCCAGTGTCGTCAGTTGTTTTGGCTCCCTAAGATATTTATGACTGAACTGGCCTCTGCCAGCGGTTTCTCCCGAGACACTCCCACCGCACTATTCACAAACCTCTGCAACTCCTGAAAGCCAGAATCAACAGTGGCGACCACCAGAAAAGCGCCGAGGCAATGAAGCTCGACGAAGTCCCGGCGAATGAATTTAACTGTCTTGGGGATCCAATGCAATGAAAAAAGAATAACGGAGGAGTAGGAAAAATATAAATTACCACTTCCCTCCATACCAAGCAGGAGACAGAACAAACAAGGCCAATAGGTACAAAGGGTCGTTTACAATTGGGATAAAAATTGTCATTAATATTAATGGGTCCTAACATTGTGAGCTGTTTCTCCTGAAACCTACTACCGGGACAAAAAAGTATCTTTTGTTCAAATCCAGCTGGTCGCGAGGGGGGGGGGGGCTTAATTTAATTGTATCCCGGGTCCCCGACTCCTGGTAACGGTAGGTACTATGGGGTTTTAGTCGGCTGGAGTCCAACACTGCCAAATCTGATTTGGACATACGTATTATTCTAATAGTATCTATACGTGAAGACTTCGGTAAATTGGCTTAAGGATAAATCTGTAAAAGGCGTTTTAAGGGTTCCGTACCCAAAGGGTAAAAACGGGACCCTATTACTAAGACTCCACGATCCGTCTGTCTGTCTGTCCATCTGTAACCAGGCTGTATCTCATGAACCAAGATAACTAGTTAATTGAAATTTTCACAGATGATGGATTTCTGTTGCCGCTATAACAGCAAATACTAAAAGTAGAATAACATAAATATTTAAGTGGGGCTCCCATACAACAAACGTGATATTATTGCCGTTTTTTGCGTTAATGGTACGGAACCCTTAGTGCGCGAGTCCGACTCGCAATTGTTTCTGTTCTGTGGGTGTACAGCTATTCTGTAAAAATGTTACCGTAAAAACTTAGGTGACATTGACAGCTCACTTCATGTTCACTACATGAAGTGAGCTGTCAAATCATTCAATCAATGCGAAATGACAATTCAATTCAAGTTCACTCCACTTAAGTTTTCATGGTGTGGTTTTTACATAATAGACTAGCTGAAATATCCTTCTACCCTGAAGCTAAAGATTGACAGCTTATTTTACTAAGTTGCACAGCGCGCCGCCGCTTAGGTACTTACTTTGTGGTTGCACTTTACTTTGTACAGAACCAACCACCTGTTTATTCCTAACCAATCACCCGTTCAGGCGTGATTTATTAACAAACATACAGACTTACACATTATTTTATAATATTACTAGGAATAAGTACTATGTCGCATTGTGCTGTACTTTTTGATCTTGGCAAATGAGTGCATTGCCCGAATACTTTCGTTTTGGCATAAGACTGACAGGTCGTGATAACTTTCAGTTTGATCCGCGCCCTTCCTTTTCTTTTCATAGATTGGTAAAGTAAACATGCATACAGAAATAACTATTTCGTCATCGATGTATATTGATGATAGAATCGATTTAAGCTGAACTCAGAATAGATATTTTGTAATGTTCTAATTTGGTTAGGATGATATAAATAAATGGATTATTGTATTAATATTCAAATTGTGACATTCAAAAGTGCCGCTTGGTGGCCCAGTTGAAATAAATATCTTTTGTCTTTTTTTGTCTTTTTTAATAATTGCATAAAGGGTCACGTCAGTACGAGTTGGAGGTTTGTTGCAAGATAATTAATTGGAAAATCATTTATTGGCACAAAATGGAATTTAATTAGGTTAAAAGATTTTTGCAAAACACTAAAATATTGGAAACTGAGAAACATTTTCTTAATTGTACGATCTGATATTGTATTGGTTGACACACAGGAACAAAAAAATAAATATATTATTTTTATTTTATTCACATATTTTATTAGAATCATACCTACGAGCTTTTAACAGGATTTTTGAGAAGAATATATTTATTTATATATACTTTATTGTACACCAAGATAAGACAATACAAAAATAAACATTAAAATTAAAACAAATATACAACAGACGGCCTTATCGCGCTCTGCGATCTCTTCCAGGCAACCTTAATATAGTAGGTATGTGTAGATTAGTTCGGTTGGCAATTTGAATGCTAATTGACTAATCTAACAATCGCGACACAAATTATGTATAGAATGTAAGTACTCACTTACCTCTTCCCATCAAAATTGTAGTATCTATACGAATTTATGCTAAGAATCGGAAGTCGGAAACAGAAAACTAAACCAATACACCAATTTTTTACACCAATAGTCAGGAGAAAATTAAAAACACATGTCTCCTTCGTCGGGCATCGCAGACAGACGTGGTAGACATACTTTGTATCATCACAAGTCCGTCAATATACCTACAAGAAAAACCATCTTAAAATAAAAACTGATTCATTTCCAAAATATTATTAATTTTCCTGCCATCCGCCATTTTTTTATAAACCATAACCTTGACAGCGCTCAATATTATCTTTTTTAAATATTACGCACAGGTATTATTCATACAGCCAATAAACGATAACCTACCACTCGATAATGTTAGTATGAAAGTTTGTGTTGGACAAATGCCAGAATCGAGCGGTAATATATGTTCGCTATTAGAAAATTGTAATGGCTGTCCGTCTGTGCGTTGTTAGCACATGTATATTTTTGATGATGCGGTAAAAATTGACGATTTCGAGGTCTCGTTTATAAAAAGGATGGTTTAATGGATTTCAGTATGATAAAATCTCAGAAAATACATTTTTGTTTTGTCTTTAAACTTCCGGTGTTTAAAAACAGATTATATAATTGTTCAAGTGGTAAATTCAGCAATGATGTTCGCATTCAGTTATAATCTTCACGAATTTAAAAACCAAGTTCAAACGCTTGCATTGTCATCATAGATCCATGAGCAATAATGACACTGACATTTCTTGAATGAACGCAGTTTCGATGTTTGTACTATAACGTGACAACGCCGCAATGATTCCGCTGTAAAAAAAGGATAGTGCTCTTCAACCTGTATAACTCCGTCTCTCTCTCACAGAGGAATCCTGATAGTTTTCACCTGTGGCCTGGTACCTTAATCGCGTTCATCGCTATTTTACCTGTCTATGGTTTTTATTTTTCCGATGTTTTTTTTTTAATGTAATTATATGTAACGAATAAACTTAAAAACTACTGGACCGATTTCAAAAATTCTTTCACCGTTGGGATCGTACACTATCCTCGGGTGACATAGGCAACATACTTTTACAGACATACATTTTCGTCCCTGTATTCCCACGGGAACCAAAACTACGCGGGTGAAACCGCAAGACGTCCACTAGTATCGAACGGAACGAACGGTGCCGGGTCTAAAACCAATTATCGTCGTTCAGTAATCTTTGATACTATAATTACGCAAATGCATGTTTCCAATTATCCAAAAATACAAACAGATTTTGTCTACGTCCTATTTTTTTTAAACTTGCCTCTGCGGACATTTTCAATGCATTTTGTTTACATTTTTCACAGATTAAAAGATCTTTTGAAATTGACTTTGATTTCGCTATATCAATCGGGAGCTCGAATATTTCAATCTGTCTTTTGATCATGCGTCCATTTGGTTGAAAGGTGAACTGTTTAGGTAACAGATTAATCTAAGACTTAGAAAAAACACCAGTAAGATTTTTTGTTGCTTAGAAAGATTTTATGCAGTATTTTTGGTGGTTGTTGACTAGGCTATGCTAGTATTATATTATCTGTGACTAGTCATACACTTTTAATCCCTGACGGAAAAAGAGGGGGTGTTACAAGTTTGACGTGTGTTGCTGTGTATCTGTGTGTCTGACTGGGGCATCATAAATCCTAAACGGATAAACCGATTATGATTTAGTTTTTTATGTTGAAAAGGTGACTTTGTCGAGAGTGTTAATAGCTATGTGTGATAAAAATCGGTTTAGCCGTTCAAAAGTTACCCGCATTTTGCTCTTTGAATCTGGTTTTTTACGCAAGACGATGTCATAATTACGTGTTTTGATAGATTTTCTATTGAAGTGTTTTTACTACTATGTTTTTTTATAAGTAGTTAAGAAAGCATGGAATAAAAATTAAATAAAAAATACTTTACTAACTAGCGTCTTTTTTTCTTTTTCTTACTATATCCCAAGACTGTCAGTGTGTTCTTTTTGAAGGTAAATATTGCCCAATCTATTAATGTTTTCTACCTGAATATAAAACCGTATAATAACACCGATCTGTGCCAATTCGCCGCTGGAATCGTAGATAATTTTGTCACCTTTGAAAATAATCTAAAATAGCACACCTATACCCGCTAGAGCACAGAACATCGCGACAACGCCGACGCCTGGAGCCGTACCATGCTTTAAAACAAGGTTATTTCCAGAGAATATGGGACAGATGTAGATGAATTGCGTATAACTGTCGCTTACACACAATGGACATAACCTCACTCTATGAGGTTATGGTAGGGCCAACATCGGCCATCACTGCTAGAGACGGCATTGTCAAAAATTCCATAGGTACAGTCCTCCTGACAGGATTGTGGCCATCGCTGGAAATCTCAATGGAGACTTCAGCCATCGACACGGGAGATATTATAAATGCACACCATGTGCACTCTCTGTTTCCACACTCATAGCCCGATGGGACGACTTTTTGCGTTGAACACTTTTGTATGTTTGAGGCTCCGTGCCGATAGTTGAATGTCTAACAGGACAATGCAAATCCTTTACGACACTTGAAAGAAGTTAATCGTTGTTTTTTGGGGTTAGTCTAGGCGTAATGCCTATCTAGTAATAAAACGCTTGTGGATTCGGTCCTTATGATTTCAGGTACATTGGTATGATAAGTTTTACCTTGTCTACTGTGAAACTAAAACTCCACGCGTTCAAATGTGCATACCAGAGCGCATCATATCATGAAACTTTTGCCAACATTTCGATGCAAACTCTGGGTTAACATGTTTTATACTTTGTTTCGTAAATATTTTAAGTCGTAATAAAACAAATCTAATTGAAAATTATAACTAAGTATCTAGGTTTAGAAAAATAGATAGAAGGGTTGCCATCCTACAATCCGCAGGATTATTACGTATCTTTAGCAAGAGCAAAACGATAGCTATTTTTGCGCAATAATTGTTCTTCAATACAAAAGTTTTAGAGTTTTTGGCGGGTTTTTTTTTAAGTAAGTGCATTTGACAAACGGATTGTGTAGGACCTACCATACCTACACTGCAGGTAATTCCGACTTTTATGACATAAAGCCTTTGATCCCTATCGATTTGCTCTTGCAAAAGAAACGTAATAAGCCTGCCGCACTGGGCCCGCGTGGTGGGTTACGGCCCATAAACTCACATAGAGGAGGCCTGTATTCCAGCAGTGAGAACATTAAAAAGGCTGATGAAGATGGCGATGACTTTCCCAAAAACGATTTTCTTCTTTCCACCGTCTAAGAAGTACGTTGACGTTTCTCATTTTACATGCCGCGATAACTTTCTACGTAAGAAATTGAAAAATCTAATTCATAATCCTAATTAATATCTATGTTACCCCATACACTATATATAACAACGACGTCAACGACTATCATTCGTAAGCATCAAGTTTATTATTAAGTATTTTAAAGCTGTAAAAACGGGCCTTTTATTGTTTGACAACTTTAGCAATGGCGTCTCTAGCTGATTCCGAATTCTGTCCCCTCTGGAGCGATTGCGTCTAATGCTGAATCTGAAATATATCGCCACGTGGGATGTGATGCATGTGGTACACTCTTTGATGTAGATTTTTGTAAGATTATGTAAATTGGGGTAAATTATGTGAAAATTCTCAGAGCAGCGAGGTTTTTAATAAATCAGAGTATATAATTTTTTGGGTTTCCCGTCCAGCAAGCGTTTTCGGTTCAATCAAGGTTCATCAATCAAGCCATGGAATTATTAAGTACTATTTGTATATAAAGTACAAATCTAACAAACGTTGTACGTATTCCTACGCTATATAGTAGGTACAGTGTTAGATATCAAATCTATTTGCACATTCAAATCCTCGTTGCGGTTATATCACAATCATTTTACGAGATAATTTACAGAAATAATTTTCTATTCTGAAACTGACGTATAAAAAGTTGTCCCACACATTCTTGTAAGTACACAAATATTGGCGTAAAATAAAAACTAGGTTTTGTAAAAAAAATACTAAGACTCTTCCGAGTGCTACAAAAAGAACACATTGTTATTAATGTTTTTTCATAGAGACCGCGTTTTGTGGAAATATTTTATGTTTTTGGCATATCATAGACAAGAGTACAGCTGCTAGCTGTTACGAAATGTCAAAATGAGAACATTGGCGATATGCTAATTCAAGCTAATGAGATAATCCAGCTTTATCTTTGATTTTTTATTATTTCAAGAGTCGATCACATCATCGCTTACCATTAAATACCAGTGGTCAAGCACGAGCCTATATTTAATAATAAAAATGACAATTTTAATTAACATCAAATGGGCCTTTCCTGAAACTACTTATAACTAAACTTAATTATAATTCCTAATCGTCCTGAATAGTTTTCTCATAGACTACTATTAAATGTTTTCCTGTCTGCCAAGCTTTATCCTAATCCGTTCCTCCGTTGAGGAATGAAAGTACGGGTAAATATTTTATTTGTGACATGTGTCAACTGTCAAGTCACTTATACTTTTAGTTATGCTTGCGGTCAAGGTTTTCTCGTTTCCCATTTGGTAAGAAATCATTCACCTTCGCTATAACTGAAGCGTTTTGGCACCGTTGTACAATGATTTCATCCAATGCTACACGGAGATAAACCAGTCTTCGGATTCGATACATTAAAAGCTTTGCCAATCGTTCTACTATTACTTAAACAGTTATATACAGGAAATTAAATGGTTTTCTATAAACGATTGTTAAAAGGTTTCGTTTCGTTTCGTCTTCGAGTCTTCTCGTCGCATATCCCACATAGCCTGAAGACCAAAGTCATCAACCAGTGTGTCCTACCTGTTATGACCTACGGTGGCAAGACGTGGACACTCACAATACGGCTGGTTCATCAGTTCAAAGTTGCTCAGCAAGCTATGGAAAGGACTATGCTCGGAGTCTCTCTAAGGGATCGAATTCGAAACGAGGTGATCAAGCAGAGAACCAAAGTTGTCGACATAGCTCACAGAAAAAGTAAGCTGTACCGGCCATTTAAGTCGTAGAACCGATGTCCGTTGGGGTAAACGTGTTCTTGAGTGGAGACCGCGAACTGGTAAACGTAAGGTAGGACGCCCTCAGGCTAGGTGGAGGCCACCTTCGCAGGGTGGCTGGGAGCAGCTGGATGACAGTTGCGGAAAATTTAACCAAATGGCGTGCGATTGGAGAGACCTATGTCTAGCAGTGGACTGCTATAGGCTGATGATGATGAAGATGAACATAACTTTACGCCTGTATTCCCGGAAGGGTTAATTTGGACATTGGTGCACTTATAGAAAAATCATATATAATGTTTCAGTCCCATGTTCTAGAGGCCGAGCCATTAACCGGGCACAAATAGATGCGGGTTGATACTGTAAAATTCCAGATGGAAAAATTCAATAACACTACTTACCCGACCCAGGATTCGAACTCAGGAACTCGTCTGACAGCAGAAAAGCGAGATTATTTACCCGACTGCCGAAGGAGGGTGATGTGTTTATCAGTCTATGTATGTATGTTTGTTCCTATATGGCGTTCTAGAGACCAAACGCGTTGGCCGATTTTGATGATTCTTACGTCAATCGATTCGTCTTAACCCTGCGAGTGGACTGTGTGAGTAGTGATATGAAAGAAAAGGGAGTCAGTGGCGTGACGGGGGACAGAGCGGTATGGAAGAAGAAAACGTATTTTGCCAACCTCAAACAACATGGGACAAGGGCAGGAAGATGATGATAGTCAGTCAGAAGGACGTCAAGGACCCCTCCTAATACATAGGAATTAAAAAGACACTACTCTGAATTGACACAGAGGGAAGTGATTAAGTGAACTAACGCTTCGATCTGACAAAATCTGTGTATTTTGGGTGGACCTAGCGTGATCATGGCAGATATAAGCGTAAATGTTTACGCTAAGCTGTGTCTCTGTTTTTCCCTCAGCAGTGTCAAGCAGCCCAGAACCCGATTTTTTATTTATTTATTTGAACCTTAACACATAAATCTTTACAGGATTACACCCAATACGATAAATTTAGCGCATTTACATACTACAGTAAACCTAATATTTGATATAACAGTAGGTACTATCTAAACTAATTTTATGTTAACTTGTTTACTTATCTAATTTTATCTAAAACTAATTTTAAACAACACTCCTTGTGAATTCACCCAGAGTACAGCAGAATAAGTGCGTTCCGAAAATTGAGCACATTTATACGTGTAACTAATTAATTGGCTTCTAAAAAAGACTTCTCTAAAATATAAACTATAATATAAAATCCAACGTCACACAAACACAAATAAAATTAAACATGGCGGGAACTTTGTGGTCTATTTTCGATTTTTATTATCTATGCGTTACGCCACAGATTATTAATTCCCTCGTTAATGTCGCTGGACTATTTTATGGAAGAATTTACTACCGATTTGTGTTGATTAACATTTTTTTCGGGAAATGTGTCGTCATGCATGATCCTTGCAGCTAAAACTGAATTTTAAAGACCTAATAATTTAGGTAAGTGCGTCAGCACAGCGAAAAGCCAAAAGCTAAGAATATACTCTAATATAATATCCAAAAATAACAATCAAATTACATTTTGTCCGCAGAAACTTTCATGTTGATACGTGGAAAAGTCGGGACTCGGTTGTCTGGTTAGGTCGAAGAATAAGTTAGCGACTACTAACGGAGTTATCATATCTATGCCGTGGTGCGTGGACCACAACAGCTTAAATATGGTCCGCACTAAGCTTATCAATTGAAAATAACATTAGTTAGCAAACCGAATTACAACAGATTTGTTAACGCATAGGTACTTTTGAGTGTAAAGGAATACTAATTGGCTTTTATATTAAGGCGGTACCCCGAGCAAAACGCCATGCAAGCCGTTTTTGTGCTTTTTTTAGGAGCTATCTACTCGTTATCTAAAAATAAATATCAATTAATAAAAATACATTAAATTTCTACTTAATATTGATTATAAAATGGTAGATTTAGTTTTTTTTTTAATGTTGCATATATTTCACTAATCTCCTTCCAAAAAAACATATAAATGAGAAATAATTATCGATATTATGCATCTCCTCGTAAAGTGTTCATTAATTATTTTTGGTACTAACACTAATGGATAGACAATTTATTAACGAACATTTTTGTAGTTTTTTTTTTTTCAAAAGACCAAAATTCGATTTTATTCTAAAATCTGGGCGCATACCGTCTTAATGTCGATTTTATTTTCTTCAATATTTGGTACCAGTATATTATGTAGATACAAGCGGCGCGCCCCGCCGCTTACGTACTTTGTGGTACAAGATAGCTCTACTGGGAGTTTTCTGAGCTATACATACTTAGCTTATGTCAAATAATTACTGGCAGTATAATTTCAAGTTCGAATTTAAAGGAATTTAACATAAACCATAGAAAAGCAGCAAAGGGCGTTCTGTTTTTTTTTGGCGGCAAACTATAAGATCTGCCATGGAGTTTTAGGCGGGAACGTGATGGCGTATATGTTGCTTCTCTGTTTTATTTTCCTAAAATTGTGTTTGATTGAATATTAATAGTGTAAAAATGGTGGTGTTTTGTTCTAATAATATTAGTGAACGTGCACGAGTGTGGCAAAGTTAAACACAGCGGTAGAACATGAGTTTGTTCATGTTGTCGACAAAACTCCGTGGTGGCTTTCAGTAAAGTTACCGCCATTTTACTGGGGCCAAACTAGGACATTGGACTGAAAACTTCGAATGGCTTAAAGAAACTAGAAGATCTAAACGTGACACTGGCTAAACGCACAAAAAGTGCGAAGACGAATCAAAAAAAAAAAAAAAAGATCTGCCATTAGGTTACAATCATACTTAAAAATTAGATATTATTAATGAAAATACGTATCCCTGATTTAAATTCGTTAGTAATAGTAGATATGAGGCACGATAATTATTTTTACCCGACTGCCGAAGGAGGGTAATGTGTTTATCAGTCTATGTATGTATGTATGTTTGTTCCTATATGGCGTTCCAGAGACCAAACGCGTTGGCCGATTTTGATGATTCATACGTCAATCAATGCGTCTTAACCCTGCGACTGTCATAGGCTACATTAAAATTGGATAATAGAAAAATGGCGGCTTTTGGGTGCCATATTGTGGAGGCCCAAATTTTTTTTTTCTTCCACACCCATCGTGTGAGGTATCAAAATTAAGGATTTTAAGAGGTGATTTCAAAAATATATAACACTTATATGTTTAAATGTATCTAATTAAAAAAAAAACAACTAAAAAGTTATAAATAAAAAAACTTAATTCAAAATTAATGGCTGGCTGACCAAAATCTGGTGTATCCACAGCCTGCACAGCATGATTTTTTCCTTGTTTACGACTTTTTAGTTCGCTTTTGAAGCAGTCGGGTTTTTTGATTTTTTGAATTAAGTTTTTTACGTAACTTTTAATGCTTACATGCTTGTGAGAACGAAACTTCTCACAAAATCTCTCTCAAAAATACTATGATTTAAAAGTATCGAATTTTCTTGTCGTTGTTTTCAGAACATTTATAAAATTTATGAACGCGAACGTTTGTTAACCTTTTCCTTTGGATTAAGATGATTCATCTTTACACTGTATACAAAGATTGTAAACAGTGTGCGGAGCTTAACTAAACTAGCCAATGTTGCTAACAAATTATCACAACAAAAACCGGCCAAGTGCGAGTTGGACTCGCGCACGAAGGATTCCGTACCATTATAGCATAAAACGGCAGAAAAACACGTTTGTTGTATGGGAGCCCCACTTAAATATTTATTTTATTCTGTTTTTAGTATTTGTTGTTACAGTGGCAACAGAAATACATCATCTGTGTAGATTTCAACTGTCTAGCTATCACGGTTCAGGAGATACAGCCTGGTGACAGACAGACGGACCGCGAAGTCTCAGTCATAGGGTCCCGTTTTTACCCTTTGGGTACGGAACCCTAAAAAACGAAGCTAGAACTACCTAACTTAAATCTCCACTGGGCACTTGGGCAGTCAGGAAAACTACGAAACTACTCTTAAATTAAAAGTCATCTCCTAGCGTTTCTTGAAAAAAAAAAACTACAAAACAAACTAGCTGACCCCCGGGGCTTCGCTCCCGTCAACCCTGCATACCCTGCCTACCCAGCCTACCCTACCTTTACCTCCCAACCCAACCATGCCTACGCTGCCTACCCTGCATACTCTGCCTATCCCGCCTACCCTACCAACCCTGCCTACGCTGCCTTCCCTGTCTTCCCTGCCTACCCTGCCAACCCTGCTTACCCCGCCTACCCTGCGTACCCTATCCTACCTACCTACCTAGTATAGTTTATATATCATCAATAGTTTTCTCAGTGCACGCCAAAGAATGAATTTTACAGGCAACATTTTGCTACTTTGGGTTACATTATTGCAATTTTCATAAGGATCTCTATTTTTTTTTAAATATTTTATAGCCTATGACACTCAGGAGTAATGTAGCTTTCTACTGGTGAAGGAATTTTCAAAATCGGTTCAGTAGATCTAGAGATTACCCCCTACAACGTCACAAACTCACAAACTTTACCTCTTAATAATATTACCTTAGAAAATATAAACACGAGCCGGGGTGCTTAGATTGTTCAGCTGTCTTCAAAAATGTTCGGCTGTGCTCACTACTATCTCACCGTTTAAATACTTTTGCTTTTATTAAATTAGTATTCTATGTAAGTCGACAAAGATTAGATGGGGTGCTTAAATATTAGAACTGGCTTCGCTTGTTCTGGTATATTTTCCTATATATATTCACGGTCATGAACCGAGACTGTTCTCTTCACAAATTTTCACAGATTACTTCTATTCCTATTTCTGTATGAATGAATAAATTGAAACCTATCCAATTCCAATCCGAGGTGGGTGCTTTTTACGCTTCGAGGAGTTCAAGATGCACCCACTCTGAAAAGAATCCTGCCGTCATCCATGATTCTGAACGGTTTTCTAAGGACCTTAGGTACTTGTTTCATATTTCGTTGGGTACATAAATGGAGAGGTAAGAATCTAGAGATACTATTTATGACTTTTGCCGTGGGCACTTCACCCTGTTATCAGTGGTGGCCCAGTGGTATAGTTCTCGCCAAACTTCTTGGCCGCCCTGAAGTTGGCTTGCGCAAGGCACAGCGCAATACTGTTTTTGTATGAGTTTTACTACTGCGCAGCCATTGTAGCCAACTTCAACCCGCCCAAGAAGATTAGCGAGAACTATACCGACCCCAACTTACGTGCCGATGGTCGTGGATTCGACCCCAGGCAGGCGCTTTACTTTGTATAAATTATTTCATCATCACTGCTCTCAAAACGGTGAAGGAAAACTGGCATGTTCTAAAACCAAAAATTCGAAGAGATGTAACATCCACCAACCCACACTGGGCCCGCGTGGTGGATTACGGCCCATTCCCTCTCTCACAGAGAGGAGGCCTGTCCCCCAGCAGTGGGGGTATTAAAAGGAGGATGATGACGATGAACAATAATGGTTTATATATCATACATTACGTCTTTCATACCTTGAAACAAATACCTGGGGCACAAAATAGGCCGAGCGGGATCGTGAGAGGGCCGATCCCACTCGGAGAAGAAGGCGTCATGGAGGCAACCATCCCGACGCCTATAACGCCGAAACTCCGCCTTCATCATGGGCAGGTGGGAGTCCAGGATCACGGGTGGTCAGATTGGGGATTCTGTCCGACCACCAAGTGACTCCAGGGAAGACAGTGGCACAGTGATCACGTGCTGCTCTCCCCAGGGAAGTCCTTAACGGGCGTTGCACAGAGGGGGTTCCGAAGTGGTCTTTCAAGAGGTATCTAACGGAGCCTCTTCCAAGTGCTGATGGTGATCACCGGGGTAGTTTTAGTGTGGTAGAAATCTTACACCCCTTGCAGCCCTATTGCGTAATGAATTCAGCAAGGCAAAGGGCGTATGAAAAATCGATCAATCATATAGACGGAAATCCACATCGCGTGATTCATCTCGCATGTGTTGATGGCGGTCAAACCCTTCGCTTTGCCGAATTCACTTGCACAATTATGCTGCTGGTGTTTTCCCCAAAGGTCCACGCGCGTTTTAAAGGTTTACAAAGACAACAAAAAAAGTGCACAAAACAGAGCGCGCCGCCGCGCCGCTTACATACTTTGTGCAAAGAGTCCGCCAAAGAATTAAAACTGAGTCTGCACATATCATTTATGAATTTATAATTATCATAGACATAATAAATAGTATGGACTGGAAATACCTACAAAAAAAACGTGCCTACTTAAACCTTAAAATGTCACATAAAATGACTGCCGATGCTATGGTTGTGTCAATCGTGGAACACACACACATTAATAATACAAAAAGTAAACAACCATTTGACAGCAGGACTACCACGAACACAACCACAAAATCCGTCACCTAATATGGCGAATATGGCACGTACCTACAACTGTCACTACGTCATAAAAAAATGTTGCCCTGATGAGCAACAACTGAAATATTGTTGTCTCTTTTGTCAAATACGATTACTACCTACATTAGAAAGAATGAAACAAAACGATGTTTCACATTCTCTAACGTATTTCACTCATATTTGATTAAGCTAATTTATGTATAGAACATCGCGGCGCCTCCATGTTTTGCCTAGCTCAATGATAGTTATATACATTTCCACACAACTTACCTTTCTAATAATTAGATTCGGCATTTATTGCACGTGATTTTGTACTGTGCCAATGTACTATTAAGCTTAAGAATGTTGTGTCAAAACTAACAAATATTTTACGTTTTAACATTATGTAACAGACTGTAATATTCCTGTTAACCTATTCAAAATTAGATTTTATGAGTTTGTACACTGAAGGTACAGTTCGGTTTAGGCACATTTCGTATAGTAGTCACAGCGGATCTTTGTGTCTCTGAAGTTAGCTCTGCGAACCATTGCGCAAGAAACAGTTTGTCATCGAGTATACTGCATACGCTGCGACAAACGTAAGCGAGTGAAAGAGGCAGTTATACAATGCTAACTTCACCTTCAACATTGACACAAAAATAGCTACTGCGCAGGGTCTTGCAGCCAACTTCAGAGACACAAAGATCCATTGTGAGTAATATATCTTGGTGTGGAAGTTATAAGGCGGCAACTACATCAATTATAACTGTTTGAACGACTAAAAGACGCTACGAGAGACCAATGGGTACATTAGGCTGTTTGTGTAAATGTAATTAATATTATAAATATGACAATTTGGATGGATGTGTGTGTGGATGTATGTTTGTAACTCAATCACACTAGAACGGCTGAACGGATCTGGATGAAATTTCGCACAGACGTAGATTATAGTTTGGAATAGCACATAGGCTACTATTTTTATCCCGTTATAAGGTTCCCTTGGGATAAGAAAACACTTTTAACGCGGGCGACGACGCTCATTCTCTGCCTTAAATTTTCCCACAGCTGGGATACAGGCATTCACTCGGAATGAGGAAGTGGACCGTGCCCATCACAGAACAGGTGCCCATAAGCTATAACCCAACACGCAGGCACTGTGTGGTTGTGTTGGATCAATTTTTAGGGTTCCGTACCCAAAGGGTAAAAACGGAACCCTATTACTGAGACTCCGCGGTCCGTCTGTCTGTCTGTCTGTCTGTCTGTCACCAGGCTGTATCTCATGAACCGTGATAGCTAGACAGTTGAAATTTTCACAGATGATGTATTCCTGTTGCCGCTATAACAACAAATACTAAAAACAGAATAAAATAAATATTTAAGTGGGGCTCCCATACAACAAACGTGATTTTTTCGCCGTTTTTTTACGATAATGGTACGGAACCCTTCGTGCGCGAGTCCGACTCGCACTTGCCCGGTTTTTTTTTCAACGCCGCTGCTCCAAAAACGGTTTAGGATTTTTTTTTTTTTAAATAACAAAGATCCGCCTGTTTAAAAAGCCAACTAAAAAGACGTAAACAAGAAGCAAAAAGCAAGGCTTTTTAAGCAGTCGGGTTTTTTGTTATTTTTTTTTATTTACAACTTCTTTTTTTTGAATTTTGTACATTTTGACATATAGGTAAGAATTATACATTTTTGTAATCACCTCTTAAAACCCTTCATTTTGATGCTCCACACGATGGGTTTGGAAGAAAAAAATATTCGGGCCTCCACAATATGGCGCCCAAAATCCGGCATTTTTATATTTTAATGAAACCATTGACACTCACAGGGTTAAGACGAATCGATGAACGTGTTTGGTCTCTAGAACGCCATATAGGAACAAACATACATAGACTGACAAACACATTACCCTCCTTCGGCAGTTGGGTAAAAAGCCCATAGCCCGCAGGCACCATCCTGCGTGACCTTCTAAGCCAGTTTAAGTGGGTCTCGAAGAGAGAGGCCGAATCCTAATAAGAAGTAAAAGAAATCATCATCATTTCAGCCGAACGGCATCCATTGCTGGACATAGGCCTCTCCCAAGCTTCGCCACATTGACCGGACCCGTCCGTCTCGCATCCAGCGCCTTCCCGCAACCTTAACCAGGTCATCGGTCCACCTAGTGGGAGGCCTTACAACGCATCGTCTTACGGTTCGCGGTCGTCATGCCAGAAATTTTGGCCCCATCGGCCATCAGTTCTGCGAGCAACTGCCCACTGCCACTTAAGATTGGCAATTCTTTGGGCTATGTCGGTAACTTCGGTTCTACTGCGGATATCCTCAATTCTAATGCGATCACGCAAGGAAACGCCGATCATAGCCCTCTCCATTGCCGTTTGGGTGACTTTAAGCTTTCTGTTGAGGCCCATTGTCAGCGATCAAGTCTCGGTCCCATAGGTAATCACCGCAAGAAGTAATAGGAAATGTATATACTTATTAATATTCGATTTGTACGGTTTTGCGAAGTTTTAGATTAAGTTTAGCGGATGCCAGCAGAGCCACAATTAATAGCTAAAATAAATAAAATTTAAATAAAAATCAAAATCCTAATGAATAAAAGATCGTCACTTGAAAACGGGCAGAACGATTTGACTAATATTTATCGTTCTCTCTTGTTGGCTTGTTCGTAATTTTCAGGTCATGTTTTCGAAAATACACCGGCGCAAACTAAATTGTATCCGTTCAAAGCAGGGGCGGGTCGCTAGTATTTCATATAATCACCTTATATGATTGTAATAATTAAGAAAACAGCTGTAGACCGTGACAGATTCCTATAAATGGCTGAAAACACAGATATATAAACGATCAAGGTGAGCACATGCTTGATGTGTCCAAATTCCAGAGCTAGTTGATAGTGACAGTGCGCTCTGAGAAACACTTCTAGAGATTAACGTTTCAACGCTTTTGGCGCGGATGTTGGACTTCCCACCGCACTATTCATAACCACTGCAACTCCTGAAAGCTTGAATCAACAGCGGCGACCTCCAGAAAAGCTCGACGAAATCCCGGAGAATGAATTTAACTGCCTTGGACCCCGCAACGAAATTAATCAGAAAAGAATAACGGAGGAGTAGGAAAAAAACTTAATTTCCACTTCCCTCCATATCAAGCAGGATACAGAGCAAACAGGGCCAATAAGCACAAAGCGTCGTTTACAACTGGAATAAGCCTAGTTGCCTAGCACCACGGATAATTTTATCATTAATATTAATGGGTTTATATATTTGATTCCAATAATAGGTATGGCAAAAACGCTTGAACGCACGGCAATATTTCTATTTTCTACTAGGATACTAGGCTTGTAGCAGTCGCAAGAGCGGTGACTACCGACTGGCGGTGGCGATGGCGGAGCGGTGCCAGGACCGCGCGAACGAGTGAAGGACGCTTGGTAGGATGTCCAAGGAGGCCAGAATTATGAAGAAGTAAAATTTCCGACATTCACACGGGCAATGTCGCTGGCAAAAGCTTGTTATTTCATAAACGTGATGACGTTTTTATTTCTTGATATTCTAAAACATACGGAAATCAGTAATGCTATGCCAAATTGCTATCGTTAAAGTCAAGATACGAAGTTGTTGAAAGAAATATAATATTATTTGATTACCGTTTTATTTCTGAAGTTGCCAGAGCTACCTGTGCAGACTTTCTCAGAGAAGATATTATAATTTGTATGTACACCCAAAAGGCGAGAGAGGGATTAGATTATGTTTGGAATTTCCTTGCATGATCGAATCAGAAATGAAGACATCCGCAGCGGAACCAGGTTTACCGACATAGTCTGAATTGGCAAACTTAAGTGGCAGTGGGCAGGACACATTGCTTGCAGAGCGGATGGTCGAGGCAGAAAAGTTTTGGAGTAGTGACCGCGTACTGGAAGACGCAGCGGTGCAAGGCCTCCCTCTAGGTGGAGCGATGATCTGGTTAGGGCTGTGGGAATCTGCAGAACTCGAGACAAGACCGATCTATGTGGCGACACATGGAGGAGGCCTAATTCCAGAAGTGGATGTCTTTAGGTTGAAATGATGATGTTGTACACCACATACGAGAATGTAAGTTAGATCAAGAAAACATTGCATAGGGTGACACTGTGGGTGGTCTTATCGCTCAGAGCGAAGAAGGATACCTGTCATGCCTGTTTTTCAGTAATAGGAGCGAAGAGTGTATCCCAACTTTGAGAAAGAGGACGCTTTTATCCCACACCTAACATTAAGCTGCCCGGCGAGCATGGCAAACCCAAGACGTTTGTGACAAGACATGATAAAATTTGTCCATGTCTTACAATTTGTCATTTATGCTAGCACGGGTCAACCATGTGACATATTTTAAAGGCGCGACATGCCTTTCTTGTTGCTTCCCGGCGAGCACGGCCTACTGTACCATGGCTTGAGTCACACATTTCATCGCAATTTGGGCGATAAAGTCATTTTGTCTTAAATACTAGTACCGGCGGCGTGAGAAAATTTCGTGACGTTTATTTGGGACTCATCGGGTCTTAATTGCTAATACGGGCGCACCCATTTTGTCACAAATGTCACATTTTGACAGATGATTGAGAAAAATGTATCACTTTCGTTCGGAGGTGGTGATAAAATTTTATAGTTGAAAAAAATATATTTGCCTTCTAAGTACGGCACCAAATGGCAATAAATAAATTTTGTGTGTATGGTGAATTGGTGATCAATGTTTATTAATTAATTGAAATGTTACAGGATTATTAATTAATTTTATATTATTACTTTTTCATAATTGTATTTTTTTTATTGTTGTTCTTATTTTAATTATGTTTTTTTTTTATAATTATTTTCTTTTATACCATATTCTTCTTGCTTTCTACATTTTTAAATGTTTCTTAAATAAAATCCCCAAAAAACATTTAAAATATAAAAAATAGGGGCCCAACGGTATTGGTCCAAGCTATTATATTTTTTAGTAATTATTAAAATTTTCACAATAAATATATCTTTCTAACAAACACTTATGTTATCAAACAAACAAAGAAAAATAAAGTGTGCATAAGTCTATGGTCGTGGGTCAAATATTAATTTATTCCCAACAAAATTAAAAAGTTGTTTAGCTGTATGAACGGCATACTTTTTTACGTATTATTTTATTTGGTCGTTTATTCAAATTATGTCGCACTTTGAAGTGAACAACAAGAAAAGCAAGTCGCGCCTGTAAATTATGTCACATGGTTGTCCCGTGCTAGCATTTAAGACAAATTGTAAGACATGACATATTTTATCATAACTTGTCATGACCGAGTCGAAAACCAAGCAATGTAAAAAAAAAAAAACTTATAATTTATGTTGGGATGCTGCTAACATGGGGGCAGCAAAGGGGGGGGCTAAATTTTGGTTATTTTTGGCCTAGGACATACCATTTTCGAGATATCATTTTGGAAATATGCAAAATGAAATAAGATACGGAGGCCCATAATTCGGCAACAGTGCGTCGTCGTAGGGCTATGCTTCTCAGAACATAAATGGTTTTTATGGCCAAGGTTAAACCGAAACTGCAATAAAATTGGAAAATTTCCGAAAAAGAAAAAAATAAACGGCAAGAAGTTATGCCACAAGTCAAGAAAATATCTCACGCCGCCGTGCTAGCATTTAAGACAAAATGAGTTTATCGCCCAAACTGTGATTAATAGTGTGACTTAAGCGATGTCACAGTAGGCCATGCTCGCCGGGCTGCGCGAAGAAGGATGCCTGTGTTTCAGTAACGGGAGCGAAGGGTATGTTCTATATTTGAGAAAGAGGAGCCTTTTGTCCCAATACTACATTACAAGCTGATTATCATATATGCCAATGCCAACAGATTGAACGATCTTATCAGCGAAGAAGGATGCCTGTGTTTCAGTAACAGGAACGAAGATTGTGTTCTAACTTTGAGATAGAGGATGCTTTTGTCCCAATACACCTCACATTAAGCTGATTATGTTAACTACCAACAATTTGGGTGAGCTTGTCAGCGAAGAAAGATGCCTGTGTTTCAGTAACGGGAGCGAAGGGGCTAAATTTGAGAAAAAGGACGCTTTTGACCCAATACAGCCACATTACTTACTATTTTACCAAGTAACTTAAAGTACTTTTAATGTTAGTACCAAGGAACAGCCAAATTAAGAGCTATATAAAAAAACAAATCTATTTTCTACCGATATTTGAAACTTTCGCAATTTGGAACATTGCAATGATTGATCTGCATGCATTTATGACTTACGATGATAAAGTAGCAACTAGTTTGATCGACGTTTTATAAACAAACCAGCAATGGAGGTTGAAGTGTTTACTTTTTAATATTTAAAATAACATACCGCAAGTAAAATTTAAAAAATCCCCGACACATTTTTATTTTATGCTACATAATTTATCTATTACAATAGTTGATACGAGTACACTTCGATCGACAATCTATTGAACACGTAATTATGACACGGAATCTCGCGAAAACATCCCGATTCAAACAGCAAAACCATAACTTTTGAACGGCTGAGCCGATTTTCAACAAACGTAGATAAGAACTTAAATAAAAACGAAACGTAACCAAATCGGTTCATCCGTTTAGGAGCTATGATGCCACAGACGGAAACACAAACACACAGATGCACTCGTCAAACAACACCCGACTTTTTCCGTCGGGGCTTAATATCACATAAAACATACATAATCAGCCTTTAATATTCCCACAGCTGGGATAAAAGTCTCTTCTCTGTGAGAGGGAATGGGCTGTAATCCACCACGAAGGCACAGTGCGAGGCTGTGCTGTCCGGTCCCTAGGGTGGTCACGGCGTACAGTGTGTTCTGTACGCCGTGACAACCCCGGGAGGGTCCGGTGACGGACAGCCGCGGTGGGTTCGCGGTCAGTGCTACCGCGTGCCCGAGTTCTCGCCATAAGCGGCACAGGAGGACACCGTAGAGTTTTAGTGGGTTGGAGTCCTGCTTAACTTCACTATCTCCCCGTGGTAGTGCAGTATGCTTGAGCATTTCACAAAGCAAAAAAGGCACTTTTTTCGGCGGTGATTGCGACATGTTTTCGCATTTTTTGATCTAGGATATGCAGGTTTCCTCACGAAGTTTTCCTTCACCGTTTCGAGAGCAATGGTGATGAATTAAATTCGAACCAAGAAAATCGTAAGTCCAGGAACTTAAGGCGGTACCCCGAGCAAAACGCCGCGCAAGCCGTTTTTTGTGCTGTTTTTAGGAGCTATCTACTCGTTATTTAAAAAGAAATATCAATGAATAAAAATACATAAAATTTCTACATAATATTGATTCTAAAATGGTAGATTTAGTTTTTTTTTAAATGTTGTATATATTTCACTAATCTACTTTCAAAAAAACATAAAAATGAGAAATAATTATTGATATTATGCATCTCCTCGTAAAGTGTTCATTGATTATTTTTTGTACTAACACTAATGGATAGACAATTTAATAACGAACATTTTTGTAGAATTATTTTTTTCAAAAGACCAAAATTCGATTTTATAAAGATTTTATTCTAAAATCTGGGCGTATTCACTACTGTAATTCATGCGCCACCAGTGCCGCTAGACCAATAGGAACGCTCATATCTCATGCCGATTTATTGGTCAGGGTACCGTCTTAACTACTGGGCCACCAATGCTCACATTCACGGTAGGGAGGGTGTTAGGCAGAAGTTTAGGTACCTGAGTATAATGCACCCACGCTTTGCCAATCATGTTAAAGTGCCATGTCATAAATGGGCCATCAATCGGGCACAAATCCGAGCAATTCCAGGTGGCGGTGGAAAACCCATTAACACCTTTTTTTTTTCATTTAACGATAGGCTGGGGTTTGCTATCATGCGTAAGAAAGCGGCTTCCTTACTGCAACGCTTACGTGGCACTCGGAACGGCATCCTGAGAATGATTGTTGGCAGATTGGACTGCCCCATCCAAAGACACTGGGTGGAAGTAGGTATAGGTTTATGTTAAGTAGAATTAAGTACTAATAACACTAACATAGCATTTAAGCACAATCTGTTACTAACCACTTACAAGTTATGGACTGCTGTAGGTCTGAAATAAAGATATTTTTTTTTTTTTTTTACCACTATCTCACCTGGTGGTAAGCGAGGATGTGGTCGACGGTGAAGCACGCTTGCCTAGAAGTAACCTATTCACTGTTGACTTAAAGACTCCCAGGTTGTAGCTATCAGGAAACAAAGACTCCGGCAGGGAATTCCACTCCTTAGCTGTCGCGCAGTGAAGGTGTCGCAAAACGCTTTGTACGTATGGGTGGGATGTCCACCATGTACCGGTGGCGCATTGCCGTACGTCTTTTTGCAAACTTATTCCGACCCTAAAATGGAAACCAGCACCTCACGTTCAGCAGTACCGCTTTGAACCGCTTTTATTACTTGTAAATTTTAATTTTAATTTATGTGACGTTCAAAAGTGCCGTTTATTGGCCTAATTGAATAAATATATTTGACTTTGACTTTGAACATTAGACCAAAGAGGTGTTCTAGGCCACGCTTTATTAAATATGTTAATTTGTACTTATTTTATTATAAGAAGAATATTTTTGTTTCAGCGTAGAAAAATGTAAAAATAAAAATGTTTTTTGTCATGCGTTGGCGAGAGTAATCGGGTCGTAAATTAGCTTTATTTTGTAGTGAATGATTATTATAAAAGTTATTATTGTAGAATATTTTGAGAGCTGAGGTTTTTTATTCTCGTAAAAAAACTCAAAGCATAAAATCTGTAAATAACGCGTAACATTTTCTGGAATGTGTCAATAATTTACGCAAGAAATAAAATAAAGAACTACAAATTTAAATAGTAATATTTAATCGGTAGGAGGTAAATGTTAGCAAAAGATAAAATTAAATAAAATAAAAAGGAAAAAGTTTACCTTCCTCGGAGTTTTCACTTCGGCTGAATGATCGTTGGTCTTATTTTCATTTAATTTAGCTTTACTTTCAACACACAGACAAATTAAAAATATAATCACTGATATTCTTGCTGTTCTAAGCGACTCCATTATTTTTCTATTATTATTGTCCAAAAATAAATAAAAAATAATCAACCACTAATAATATTATAAATCCATAGTCATTAAATTACACTTTTTTTCGGGCGTAAATCCGAAATAAAAGTCTGACGTTTAAAATAGCGGGAACCGAGAATGCCAAATGTCAAATCGGTATGGCCGACTCCAGGCGACTGGAAGTTGTTATACAGACTGCAAGACGCTTCTATTTTCAGAGAATCGATGGGGCGTTAGACTTCGCGAATATGATTATTTTTCGCAACTGTACGCTAAGGTTTCATATTTTTAATAGGCCATGTGTTTTTACTGGCAGCAGCATGTTGTATTATTGAATTAGTTACAGTAATTATATTAGTTACAGATGTTTTATTTAACAATTTCAAGTACGGTGAAAGATTGTTACATTGTTCTTGCTGACTGCACAGTCAACCATACTTTAAAAAGTAAGCTTGAAGATGTACGAAAATCTTTACAAAATAAAGGTCGTCAATGGTAAAAATTTTGTTTGTCTTTGTCAGCAAAGACAAATAAAATTGTTACCATAGACGTGCTGCCTAGACCAATTTTTACCCGACTACGGCGAAGCAAATGTGTGTATGCATGTATGTATGTTCATCGGTTCCCTCATAACTTCTAAACTACTTATCATAATTTGACAAATGATGTCGAGAGATGAGAGAATAACCGTGGTCGTGTGCTAGCTACTTTTCACTTTTCAAAATTGTTTAGATACGATTGGTGGCCTAAGATCACGGTTTTTTTATTTTATTTTTTGTCTTTTGTCAATACTCGAAATATTTTCTTGTTTCATAGTTTTTAGAGCGTGATTTTTCAGTAGTTGGGGTACCTCCACAATCCAATTACTGGGTAACACGATATGATTCCCCTTGGCCACGGGCACACCCAAATACTCCGAAATATTTTATTCGATGTTCCGATTATCAAAAGGCCGAATTACATAATACCTAAGAATAATAATGTCTATTATTAAAAACACGATACTTTTTTTACCGTGAGTCGTAATTGCGATTTGTGTGTTTTCCGATTTGCATACGTTCGAAAAATCAAATGCTCGATGGGTTGTCGGTTGTCGGTTAGAAAAACGACATTCCGATTTTCAAAACTGCTGAAATTAGAATTCTGATTTAATTAGTATAATATTCAGTTACCATAATATACAAAATCTATAAGTAACGTTTAATATAATTTAGAAATAGTTCGAATATGTTCCAAAACTGAATCGTGGCACCTCAACTTCACGTATTCTTTTGGCTGCTACCCCTAGAATGTATATAAAAACCGGAGGCGCGAAGGGAAATAATTTCAAAGTCAAATATATTTATTCAACTAGGCCAATAAACGGCACTTTTGAACGTCAAATAAATTAAAATTTACAAATAATATAAATTGATTCTACCGTGCATTCGGAAAGTAGATTGTTATGGAAAAGAAAGCACAAGAAACCCCAATTATTTACTTTATATACCACAAGGATAATAACTGTAAACAATCACTTATCTACGCAAAGAGTAGAAAAACGTATCTGTCATTAGATGTCTAATTCTACCTCTTCATACTAAACTTATTATATTTCTCTCTGAAGAGCAATTCTGTTTATTTGTCTTTCTTTTCAGTTTTACAAGACTTTTTTATTTCGGAATTCTAATTAATCGGTACTTTAATATAAAATCGGAATTTATATTTTTGATGTTTCGAATTTTCATTACGTAGGATCTTTTATTAGGGCGCTCACTGACGGCATGGCACCGCAAAGGATTTATTCGTGGACAAATGATTTTCGACCTAGCGGCGCACAGCACGGCACTTTTCAGCATACCAAATCATTCGCCCGCTGCATGCCGCGCCATTCGTGTAGAAATAAAGGAATTTCAACGCTAAACTCATTCAAATGTTAATGAAAAAAATAATTAGCCGTCAGTGAGCGCCGGCCCTTATTCGATCTATTGAAACTCGGTATTTTGAGAATAGTAATTATGAACGTTAGTAATATTGAAATTATAAAAATAGGATGATAAATCGAAGTTGTTATTAGGAATTTTGAACCATTCGGAATTATGAAAATCGGTATTTTGAAATTCGTATTTGTGACTGACGGAATAAAGTTTTTAGTAAGTATATAAGTATAAGTATATATGTAGTGTACCCCTTGGCCACACTGGTGTCAGATTCCAGGCTTCTGACTACCCGTAACGATTGACAAACATCTTCAAATGACAGCCGGGACCGCCGGCTTAACGTGCTTTTTGAGGCACGGAGGAAAATCGCTATGTAAAAGATGGTCACCCGTCCCCGGACCGACCTCACCATAGAAATATATCTAAAGACCTCACCAAGCGTTGCTTAACCTTAAAGATCGACGCGTGTGGCTGTTATTATTTAACCACGAGCTCCTCTGTGAGTTTGATGTGTCAGTTGAACATTTTGTTTCACCATTTGAAAGGTATAGTTCTCGCCAAACTTCTTTACTACCCTGGCCTTAGCTACAATGGCTGCGAAGTAGTAAATCTCAAACAAAAACAGCACCACGCCGCCGTTGCCTTGCGCATAGAAAAGCCATCTTCAGAGCGGCCAAGAAGTTTGGTGAGAACTATATAGGTCTACCAGAATCTCATGGCAAAAGGGGAAATAAAAATTTGTTGTATGCAATACTGGGGAAATTGGATCAAACGATCATGATACTGTTTAATTTTTATTTATGTCTTTAGTATTAATGAACATGAGGTACCTATATTATAGTAGTCACAACGGATCTTTGTGTCTTTGAACTTGGTCCTGCCAACCATTGCGTAAGAAACAGTTTGTCATCGAGTATACTGCATAGAGTAAGCGAGATAGGACGATGACCAAAAAGACAAAAGATATTTATTTCAACTGGGCCACCAAGCGACACTTTTGAATGTCACAATTTAAATTTACATGGAATAAAAGTTGATTCTACCGTGCATTCGGAAAGTAGCTTGTTATGGAGAAGAATGCACAAAAAACTCTGTAAGCTTATGTGACATACATAAGCGAGTGAAAGAGACAGTTATACAATGCTATCTTCACCTTCAACATTGACACAAAAATAGCTACTGCGCGGGGTCTTGCAACCAATTCAGAGACACAAAGATCCACTGTGAGTATTATAGGTATGTGTATGAATAATGTTGTTATACATCGTGTTCTTAACATAGGAAAAATAAATCAATTGAATATTAATTTATGTACCAATTTATTATTTAGCATTTAAATCATACTAATAACTTAAAACCTCATTCAGAACTAGAAAACTAGAATACGATTCCATGAACTCCACTGGCATTTCAAAAACTTGTATCTTTGTAGTTTTACGTCATCTCTCTCCATCAAAATGGTTCTTTTTCATTGGCATTTAACATATTCAAAACCAATCTCTTTATGTATTAAGTCTGTAAAAAATGATAAAATGTATCATGTTACTTAAAGTCATTCATCATCATCAGTCTATATATATTTTTTTATGTAAGTTTTATGGTCTGACCTGACCTTTTAGCCACGTCTTTGGAAAGAGTTTTGGATCTTATATTTATTCTTTAGTATGCATTAGAATGCGGATGTAACAGATTCTAATGTTTTTTGGAGTATTTGGCAGCAAATTGTATCGAGTCAGTCTTCCCAGTAAGCTTTGCAGAGGCAGTCAATACTACAATAAAATACACCGCCCCACTATCGCTTTTGTCAATGATTATACAAATTGTCCAGTTGAGGAGACAGTTGAGACACAAAACTACACCAATAATATATCACAATATCCACTAGGAATCAATTTGCAAATAATATTAACAGCCACTGAACTTCACTCGACAAAAGCCCGCCAAAAACTCCCGTCTATATACACGTCCCACTGCAGGGCGCAGATTATTACTTAATATTTTTCTTACGTCAAAGATTCTCAATCTCCGTTAAAATAAATATCTTGTCGAAGAATTAGTAACAGTTACATTACTGTTGCCATTTCCTTCCGGCCATCATTCGATGTGCCCTGACCTACGATTTACCATATAATAGTAATGGAAAGAAATTAAAATTAAGTAAGAAAAATATAAATTAAACTAAAAGTATCAAAACAAGTCAGTCCAACTTACCGGTCCACTCTACGACGCACTTTAAAATCAAAGATTGAGTTTGATTTACGCCTTCTTCTTCCCTTATTTTATGATACACATTGAAAACAATATGTCTCGCATGAGATCGAAGTGGGTTTTTCGACATTTTCACAAAAATAACAAACTTTCAAGATAATATCAAAAAATTTCAGCAGCGGTTGACACATCAAGTACTTTGATTCGACAGGTGACAATTGACATTGCCATATGAGAATCACAATTTAAAAAAAATAAAAAATGCCATGAGATTCTGGTACACCATACCTACATTATTCCAAATCTTTTCTTATTAAGTTTAAATAATTAAGCATGGCTGGCCTGCTAGTAAGTAAATAAAATAAAGATATATACTATGCCCATATGTTTTCCTTTTTCATTTATAGTTGTCAAATTTGTACACCAGGCGTTTCTCGCGTCAAAGCTCCAGAGCCTCGAACATCGACGCCGAGTTGCCAGCCTGTCGGTTTTTTATCAGTTACATTTCGGGGAGTGTGCGATGGAAATGCACAATTTGATTCCGCCTAGCCCTTTCCATCATCGGACTACAAGACGTACGGCCATGCGCCATCGGTACATGGTGGACATCCCACTCATACGCACAAAGCGTTTTGCTAATACTTTCATTGTGCGTACAGCTAAGGAGTGGAATTCCCTTCCGGAGTCTTTGTTTCCTGATAGCTACAACCTTGGGGTCTTTAAGTCAAGAGTGAATAGGTTACTTCTAGGCAAGCGTGCTTCACCGTAGGTCACATCATCGCTTACCATCAGGCGAGGTAGTGGTCAAACGCGAGCCTATCGATAATAATAAAAAAAAACCAGGCATCTGAGTTGACAGAGCAAATTTTGAGCATCTTTTGAGGGTTCTTATGCTATTAAAGTGTATCATCCATCACAAAGGAAAACATCGTGGCACAGTATATGTAGGTATATCTTTCTTTTTCAGTTTATGGAATATCTTTTAAATTGGTCCATTATTGTAGCAGGAAATAGGCGAGAGCCAAAACTCGAATTATAAAAATTACAGTGAATATCCAGCGTCACAGTCCAGACTGATTTGACATTGTTTAACTTTGCCGCGATTTAAAATAAAGGTAAAAAATACAATCTAGCTGATTTTAAAGTCTGGATCGAGATAACAAAAGTAAAATCGGTAGATATCATGTTTATTATTGCAGCTTTGTAGCCAAGGTAAATAATATAATACATAAGGGCGAGTACATAATGTCTATTCATCGATCAAGTATCGATTTTAGCTTTGTGGATTTCAAGTAGATTTTTATTTTTAGTGACCATTTTTAGGGTTCCATAGCCAAATGGCAAAAAACGGAACCCTTATGGATTCGTCATGTCTGTCTGTCTGTCCGTATGT
This sequence comes from Orthosia gothica, assembly GCA_949775005.1. Classification (NCBI taxonomy): domain Eukaryota; kingdom Metazoa; phylum Arthropoda; class Insecta; order Lepidoptera; family Noctuidae; genus Orthosia; species Orthosia gothica. The sequence continues at coordinate 7,779,113 of OX459061.1, read as the reverse complement.
CATAGGCACTTTTTTCCGAAACTTTAAGAACTATGCTGGTGCAACTTGGTTGGTAGATGTATTCTGTGAACCGCACTAAGATTTTCACACAAAAATAGAAAAAAAAAACTATTAATTTTGGGGGTTCCCCATACTTAGAACAGAAACTCAAAAATTTTGTTTCATCAAACCCAAACGTGTGGGGTATCTATGGACAGGTCTTCAAAAATTATATAGAGGTTTCTAATATCATTTTGTTTTCTAAACTGAATAGTTTGCGCGAGAGACACTTCCAAAGTGGTAAAATGTGTGTGTAACCCTGTAACTTCTAAAATAAGAGAATGATAAAACTAAAATAAATATATGATGTACATTATCATGTAAAATTCCACCGAAAATTGGTTAGAACGAGATCTAGTAAGTAGTTTTTAGGGTTCCGTAGCCAAATGGCAAAAAACGGAACCCTTATAGATTCGTCATGTCTGTCTGTCTGTCCGTCCGTATGTCACAGCCACTTTATTCCGAAACTATAAGAACTATGCTGTTGAAACTTGGTAAGTAGATGTATTCTGTGAACCGCATTAAGATTTTCACACAAAAATAAAAATAAAACAATAAATTTTGGGGGTTCCCATACTTGAAACTAAAACTAAAAATATTTTTTTTCATCAGACCCATACGTGTGGGATATTTATGGATAGGTCTTCAAAAATGATATTGAGGTTTCTAATATCATTTTTTTCTAAACTGAATAGTTTGCGCGAGAGGCTCTGCCAAAGTGGTAAAATGTGTGTCCCCCCCGCATGTAACTTCTAAAATAAGAGAATGATAAAACTAAAAAAAAAATATAATGTACAATACTATGTAAACTACCAGCGAAAATTGGTTTGAACGAGATCTAGTAAGTAGTTTTTTTTTTAATACGTCATAAATCGTAAACCGCAATTTACCAAGTACGGAACCCTTCGTGCGCGAGTCCGACTCGCACTTGGCCGGTTTTTTTTTAATACGTCATAAATCGTACACCGCAATTTACCTTTCTTCAATCATGCAATTTCAGCACGCTTGCTACGGAACCCTTTATGGGCGAGTCCGACTCGCACTTGGCTGCTTTTGATTAAAATGGCCTTTAAAACTAGGTTGCAATGGTATTTTTAACTTTGTCATTGCATGACATTTTGGCTTTTTGTTCCAAAATGTATTTAGTACATATCTCGAATTCTGGATTCGAATTAGTTTCCTTTACTATTCAAAATTTATATAATCAGTTTATAATTTTCCCGCTGGGACATAGGCCTTTTCACTATGTGAGTAGGAGATGAACACTTGGACCCAGTGCGGATTGATGAAACAATTCTTTATACTACACCTGCTCGGAAAGTACCTTGATACTTTATCAAATTTACGGTAGAAAGTACGTCATTGCATATCGAACAAATATGCGGCGAGAAAACGCATCTGAGCGGGAGAGAAAAGTGTATGAAAATCCATTTCTTACGTGGTTTTTCTTTTTTAATTTTGGGTAAGACTATGCGCTGGTAACCTAAATATCAAAAGCCAAAAAGTTTTTACAGTGAGTTTTTATCTCCAAGTTCGCAAAATGACACTGGCCACTAGCTGTGTGTTGGATGGTGTCAAACAATTTGAAAAAAGAACATGTGAAAATTGCAGACGCCATTGGCGCCATTTTCAATTTGTGTGTTGTTAGAGGATTCAGTTTTCGTAGAATATAAATTTCAATTAGTAAAGATTTAGTTTTTTATTTTCTTCGTAGGTGTAGTATAAAGCACTATGTATCACTCGAGAAAAAGTGTGATTCCCGATCTCGGGTGTTTTAAAGCCCTCGCCTACGGGTCGGGCTTCAAACGACACCCTCGACGGTAATCGATCACTTTCTCCTCTCGGTGAACAATGTACTATTGTATTTATTGTTCTATAGAACTAAGGTCGCTTTCCTCATAATATACTCCTTCACCGTTTCGAGAGCAAATGACTTTGTCAATCCGTAATAATCTGCAATGTACTTACGCTTTCATATCACCCATTACACTTTTTTTTTTGTTTTGGCTTCGCACGGCTTGTGCATTTAGCCAGTGTTACGTTTAGAAGTTCTAATTTCTTTTGTTTTTAGTCTAATGTCCTTGTTTGGCCCCAGTGGAATAGCGGTAACTCATATTGGAAGCTTCTACGGAGTTTTGTCGACAACATGAACAAACTAATGTTCTACTGCTGTGTTTTACTTGCCCACACTCGTGCACGTTCACTAATAGAATTAGAATAAAACACCACCATTTTTACACTATTAATATTCAATTTAACATAATTTTAGGAAAACAAAACAGAGAAGCTACTTAAACACCATCACGTTCCCGCCAAAACTCCCATTTCACCTTTACGTTTTAACCTGTCACTACTTAAACCTTAGATAAAGTACCTATAGATTTAGCCTTAAAATGAGATTGATTGATAGAGCGAGATCGCTAATTGGCAGCTCCATGTAAATAATAAGGACAAAAGATTATTTTTTGTCTTTGTCACCATGGCCGGCTTTTGTTGTTAGTCAAACGCTAATATCATGGCAGGTTTGACAAACTAACTCGGTCGTGTTTGATTTTTTTTGTGATTTCGCGAGATTAAGTGTTTATAGAGACAAGGAATTGGGTTATATATAGATAACAAGTGTCAGTGCGATGGTGGGTTGAAGTTTTCTAGGCTGTAAAAGCCAAAGTGTTATTGTTGTTTCATGTGCGGCCACGCCATGGCTCCATCTAAAGGTACTTTATCTAAGACTTAAACAACCCATAATTTACATTGAAGCAAAGTTAACATTCTGGACTCAGCCTAACTTTGGCGCGAAATAACCAGCTAACCACAGATAAAAACAAAATTATTTCTGTTGTCGATAAAACAATAGAACATCAATAAAATCGATGAGATCACAGTTTTATTAGCGTAAAACAAGGTTAAATATAACACTGTTGGCAGGATACGTTGTTTAGCTGATATTTCTTTGATATTAGGTAAGCTGTGGCTTTGATGTTCACACAGGAAGCCATGGATTTATCATCGACTTATAATGAAAATGGCGTCGATATTTCAAATAAGAACTCGTTTTTCTTTCTAGCAAAATCGTAACCTGATCCATCATCATGATCATCAACCAAAATTCGAAAATATGTGACATCCACTAACCCGCACTGGGCCCGCGTGGTGGATTAAGGCCCATTCCTTCTCTCACAGAGAAGACGCCTGTATCCCAGCAGTGGAAACATTAAAAGGCTGATGATGATGAACCCTGGTAAAGTTTCCTGCTCTCTGTGCCCCGAAACCTGTAGTCAAAACCGCTATTTGCTGCCGCGGAAGATGCCGTGGAAGTGGATAGGTATGTCAACGGATTATTGCAAAAACCGATAGTTTATATGAAATCGCGTGAGATTTTGTGTGTACTCGTTTTTATCAAAAGGCACGGATACATTGGAAACTATCGAATAAGGATGGAACTAATTGTATTTTCATCTTGCAAGATTTATTACAAGTGTTTTCAATAATCAAGTGACAGATATAAACTTACCTGTGTGCCTTGGGTCATTGAGATAGGAAATATATGGAGACGCCGCGATGTTCTATACATACATTAGCTTATACAAATATGAGTGAAATACGATACAGACTGTGAAACATCGTTTTGTTTCATTCTTTCTACTGTAGTAAACGTATTTGATGAAAGAGACAACAATATTTCAGTTGTTGCTCATTATGGCAACATTTTGTTATGACTTAGTGACGGTTGTAGGTACGTGCCATATTCGCCATTTTATGTGACGAATTTTGTGGTTGTGTTCGTGGTAGTCCTGCTGTCAAATGGTTGTTTACATATTGTATTATGATTTGTGAGTGTGTGTGGGTTGCTTGATTGATACAACCTTAGAATCGGCGGCTATTTTATGAGACATTTTGAGGTTTAGGTAGGCACGTTTTTTTTTCGTAGGTATTTCCAGTCCATATTATTTAGTATGTCTATGGCCTTGGGTACCTACAGCTCGCCACACTATGCCTGAATCGACAGAGGCGACCAACAGAAAAATAACGCGGAACCAATGAGACTTGGCGAATCCCGGCAAAACGATTCGTTTGTCTTGGGTCTCAAAACAGCAAAAGAGAAATCCTTCCACTACTATTCAGATATCCAAATGGGTTCTGGGATTATCATAATTATACATAAACTCACGCCAGAAACTACAGAATGCCACCTGCAGCGAGCCACACTTCGTTTGTTTCACAAAACATAATTTTCATACGACTAAGCACCTTTGCCCGCCCTCCGTTATTCATGTACAAAAATAGGAGACCCCAATTAAATTACAATTTTGTCTATGCTACGGATATTTCGAGCACATGATCAGTTGATCACAATTCACAAGTGCATTCGTAATATATCTCAATCTGGACGATAAATATCTCCGATTGTATTTAGTTTTGTATGCCAAATAAATAAGTAGAAATACATCGCTTTTCTTGTAATACTGCAGCAGGGATTAATAGAAATCATTAGTTTAAATACTTACGCGAGGTGATTTAGCAAAAAAATAAAATTGTCCATGATAACCTTGACAGATCTTTTTTTTTTACCGGGGCACGGCGGTAAAAAGTGACGCATAGAGTTTTTGAAAAAGTTCGACTTGAGTTTGTAGAGAGTTGTGTCTATACAGCGTATCCAGCATTTGCTAAGAACTGGGGCAAAAGTAAGGATACTGGGTGCTATAGGTCTACCAGAATCTCATGGCAAAAAGGGAAATAAAAATTTGTTGTATGCAATACTGGGGAAATTGGATCAAACGATCTTGATACTGTTTAATTTTTATTTATGTCTTTAGTATTAATGAACATGAGGTACCTATATTATAGTAGTCACAACGGATCTTTGTGTCTTTGAACTTGGTGTGGTGGATATTTAGGTAATCAAAACCACCATTTTACAGGTTCATAGGTTTTATTCACTTTAATACATTTTTTAGCAATCTGTTCGCTTGGCCATTTTTGTGAGAGCGCCTGTCACTTGACAGCGTCATTGGTGTTGCAATATAAAACTTAAATTTACTATTACCTATCTTTTAATTAATGTTGCCATAATAGATCTGGAATCCATGACACTTGGTCCTGCCAACCATTGCGTAAGAAACAGTTTGTCATCGAGTATACTGCATAGAGTAAGCGAGATAGGACGATGACAAAAAAGACAAAAGATATTTATTTCAACTGGGCCACCAAGCGGCACTTTTGAATGTCACAATTTAAATTTACATGGAATAAAAGTTGATTCTACCGTGCATTCGGAAAGTAGCTTGTTATGGAGAAGAATGCACAAGAAACTCCGTAAGCTTATGTGACATACATAAGCGAGTGAAAGAGACAGTTATACAATGCTATCTTCACCTTCAACATTGACACAAAAATAGCTACTGCGCGGGGTCTTGCAACCAATTCAGAGACACAAAGATCCACTGTGAGTATTATAGGTATGTGTATGAATAATGTTGTTATACATCGTGTTCTTAACATAGGAAAAATAAATCAATTGAATATTAATTTATGTACTAATTTATTATTTAGCATTTAAATCATACTAATAACTTAAAACCTCATTCAGAACTAGAAAACTAGAATACGATTCCATGAACTCCACTGGCATTTCAAAAACTTGTATCTTTGTAGTTTTATGTCATCTCTCTCCATCAAAATGGTTCTTTTTCATTGGCATTTAACATATTCAAAACCAATCTCTTTATGTATAAAGTCTGTAAAAAATAATAAAATGTATCATGTTACTTAAAGTCATTCATCATCATCAGTCTATATTTTTTTTTTAATGTAAGTTTTATGGCCTGGTTGCTAGGACCTTTTAGCCACGTCTTTGGAAAGAGTTTAGGATCTTATATTTATTCTTTAGTATGCATTAGAATGCGGATGTAACAGATTCTAATGTTTTTTGGAGTATTTGGCAGCAAATTGTATCGAGTCAGTCTTCCCAGTAAGCTTTGCAGAGGCAGTCAATACTACAATAAAATACACCGCTCCACTATCCCGAGATCGCTTTTGTCAATGATTTTACAAATTGTCCAGTTGCGGAGACAGTTGAGACACAAAACTACACCAATAATATATCACAATATCCACTAGGAATCAATTTGCAAATAATATTAACAGCCACTGAACTTCACTCGACAAAATCCCGCCAAAAACTCCCGTCTATAGGTATACACGTCCCACTGCAGGGCGCAGATTATTACTTAATATTTTTCTTACGTCAAAGATTCTCAATCTCCGTTAAAATCAATATCTTGTCGAAGAATTAGTAACAGTTACATTACTGTTGCCATTTCCTTCCGGCCATCATTCGATGTGCCCTGACCTACGATTTACCATATAATAGTAATGGAAAGAAATTAAAATTAAGTAAGAAAAATATAAATTAAACCATAAGTATCAAAACAAGTCAGTCCAACTTACCGGTCCACTCTACGACGCACTTTAAAATCAAAGATTGAGTTTGATTTACGCCTTCTTCTTCCCTTATTTTATGATACACATTGAAAACAATATGTCTCGCTTGAGATCGAAGTGGGTTTTTCGACATTTTTACAAAAATAACAAACTTTCAAGATAATATCAAAAAATTTCAGCAGCGGTTGACACATCAAGTAGGTACTTTGATTCGACAGGTGACAATTGACATTGCCATATGAAAATCACAATTTAAAAAAAATAAAAAATGCCATGAGATTCTGGTACACCTATAACTGCTAATAAAAAACAAATACCAGCGCAGCTTTACAGAAAAACTGAAGAGGCAGTCAAATACAAAGCGAGCTCAAAAAATCTAGGTTCCGTCTTAGGAATTTGAGGATTTTATTTTCTTTTATGCCTTCATAAAACTAAACAGAAACGGGCAAGCAGGGGCCACCTTCTGCTTCTGGGCCACCCTGAAGTTGGCTTTCCGATGCACAAGGCGCGGCGCGGTGCTGTTTCAGTACGAGATCGACTACTGCGCAGCCATTGTAGGCAACTTGAGGGCGACCAAGAAGTTTGACGAGAATGACACCCACACGAGCGAGTGAAGTGAGTTCGATAAAGTTGACAATTTTCTTCTTGCGCTCATCTGTGGCGGTATCAGATGTTGACTATTTGTCTATTGTTTTCCTAATTACAACAGATGAAGGGCGTAATAATTAACTTTACATTTTTTTTGAAGATTATGCTAAAATGGTTTGGCCATGTTGAGAGGACGAATGAAAGGCGACTAAGAAAAGGTATTTACAAGGCAGATGTGAGTGGACGCCCTGAAAGATATCTCTCTCTTGGTCGGTCCCTCATGTCTGAGGATCGTGGTCAGCATCAGGCCTACATCTGGAGCGGATAATCTGACTCCACCGGTTTCTGTCCAGCGCGTCCCTTACGACCGTGTAGAAATTGGAGGACGACGAGTCTTTGACTTGATCGGTCCATCTTGTTGGTGAACGACCGCGCGATCTCTTGCCTTCTGTGTTCTCAACCACAATCAGTCTTTCTAAATTCTCGTCGCCTCTGCGCATTGTGTGGCCGAAATATGTGAAAATGCGTTGCTGGCATATGGTGGACAAGCGAGTTTTTAATCGGAGTTGGGTCTGGATCGATGCATTGGTGCGTTTCGCAGTCCAGGGTACTCTTAGCATTCGTCTGCAGCACCACATCTCGAATGCATCAATCCTTTGCCTTTCTCGGGCCAGGATTGTCCACGTTTCCACTCCATACAGGAAGATAGGGAATACCAGCGCTCGTATCAATCTGATCTTGGTTTTGATACCAATGCCTCTTTTTTTCCAGATGTTGTTTAAACGGGTCATAGCATCTTTTGCCATCCCGATTCGCCTCTTTATCTCGGGGGCACATCTGCCGTCATTGCAGATTTGGGAACCCAGGTATATTTATCGGTCGACAATATTAATGCCAGGAATCAAGGAATGTTGCAGGTGACATTTGCAAGCTTTCCGGCTCGATCCACTATCATTACCTTGGTTTTTGTTCTGTTCACTGCGAGACCGATGTTGCCACTTTCCGACTCGAGTCTTTGAAACAACTCACACATATCCTCCATAGATGTTGCCAGAAGAACGGTGTCGTCGGCATATCGGAGATTTGATAGTCTCTTTCCACCTATAGGAAAACCCTTCTCCCAATTTTCGATGGTCCTCCGAATGATATAATCTCCATATATGTTAAAAAGTGCGGGTGACAAAATACAACCCTGTCTCACGCCTTTCTTAGTTTGGAACATATTGGAGCATTCAGTGCCTATCCTTATGAAAGAACGGTTCCCGATATATAGACTCTGGATCAAAGCAACGAGGTGCTCAGGAACTCCCACCTCGAGTAGCAAATTCCACAGTTTGTCCCATTGCACGCAGTCAAAGGCTTTACTTAAGAGCTTTGATGGCTTGCTCAATTTCTGACCATGTATTATTAGCGTTAGTAGGCTCTCCCGTGTCATACAACTCCGCGCAGTAGCTTTTCCAGCGCTCCAACACTTGAGCCACATTTGTAAGTAGACGCCCGTTTTTATCTCCAATGGCAAAGGTTTTAGGCTTACGCGTTCCAGTTAATTCTTTTACTTTTTTAAAAAGATATCTGGATTCGTTCTTCAGGGAGTGCTGTTCGAGTTCATGACATATTTCGTTGATATGGTTATCATAGTCTTTCCGACAGCGTCTTTGAACTTGGCGGCTCAGTTCTGCATATCGCTGCTGATCTTCAGTTGAACATATACCTTTCTCCTTTAGTTTACGTCTCTCAAGGATGATTTGGGCCGTGTCAGGTGTAATGAAATCTCTCATAACGGGTTTCTCCAGCTTATTTTCCCTGGCTGTTTCTTCTATCATCCTTTTGAGATAGTCCCATTTACTGTCGCTGTCAGTCTTGTCATTTGGAAAGTCTCTCATTCTCCGCTCAAACCCTCCCTGAAGCCACCAAAGTTTATGCTTTGCATATTCGGAACCACTTTAGGTTTCTGTATCCTCTTTAGCCGCAATTGAACTGTTGCTACAAGAAGTTGGTGGTCGGAGCCGCAGTCAGCTCCGGGGAAAGATGAGGAGTTCGTCACTGAGCTCCTCCATCGCGTCCCTACCAGTATGTAGTCTATTTGATTCCTACATCTGTCACCAGGGGATATCCAGGTGTATAATCTACGGATATGATGTTTGAAGCAGTTGTTGGTGATAGTAAAATTTGCTTCGCAGCAGAACTGTAACAACCGCTCACCCGTATCATTACGTTCCCCGACTCCATATTTGCCCGCAACACGACGAAGGTGAACATCGTCCATGGTATCTCCAACTTTTGCATTAAAGTCAAAGTCAAAGTCAAAGTCAAAGCCATTTATTTGCATTAAATGTGGTACAAAAGATGGTATAAATACGTTATTAGCACAATGACACATTTCGCCATAAGTTGGCATGCAAATATTATATTGTGTTAAGGTGCTTACAATAAGCAGATCTCTAATAATCTAATAACACATTATTTTTATTAGGTATTTAACCTGTTAAGTTTAATAAACTCTTCAAAACACTTAGTTTACTTACTAGACTAAGAAATTATATGGTTAACAATACATAAAATATAAATCAAACAACATAAAAGGCAGTAGGTAGGAATTACAATAACTAATAACAAGATAATCTACAATGCATTCCTGTAATGATAAGATTGACATGGTGATCTTTTTAGAAATTCGTTTATAGAATAAAAGCTGTGTGAAATGAGCCACTTTTTTAAAACTATACAGAATTTTCTGTAAGGGAGATCGGTTATAAAGGTTGGTATAGAATTATAAATAAGAGGGGCCATGTAAACACAACTACGCCTAAATAATTCGATTCTGGGTACAGGCAATTCTAATACATACTGTGTAACTTTTCGTTTATTATTGTTATTTTTAGCATTAAAAAGTGAATAATTAGTTTTTACAAATTTAGCTATTTCATATATATACATACAAGGAACGGTGAGAAGATTGTGTGCTTTATATACTGGTCTGCAGGAATCAGTCCAGTCCATATTAAAGATGGTGCGGATACATCTTTTTTGTGCCAACAGAACTCTACTAAGTTCAGAGGAGTTTCCCCAGACAATGATACCGTAACGGATGACGGAGCAAACATAGGCATGATATACCATTAGGGCAGTTGGTTTGGATGCCTCATCTTTGACTTTTTTTAGAGCAAAAACAAATCTATTAATCTTCATGCATATTTCATTGATATGCTCCCTCCAGGTGAAATGTTCATCTAGTGTTATACCCAGAAATTTTGTTGTATGTATCTGTTCTACTATTTGGTCCCTATGTTTTATTTTAAGATGGATATTTTTACTCTTCTGTGTTTTAAAATTTAATATTTTAGTTTTATCAACGTTCACTTTTAAAGCATTTATATCTAACCATGTAACTATTTTATTCAAACTGGCATTTATATTAGTCTCATGTGCTTCATGATTTTTACCATCTAGGATAACTGTTGTGTCATCTGCAAATAAAACACACTCTTGTTCTATTATTTGAGGAAGATCATTAATATATACAAGGAATAATGGAGGGCCCAAGATGCTTCCCTGTGGAACTCCAAAGTAATTTTGCCGAGGCTGAGAGTTGAAGTTGATGAGACTGTTCACTTTGTCATCAAATTTAGTAATTCGTGTGGTCTGAGTTCTATTTAATAAATACGATTTAAACCATTCCAAGGCTGGTCCCCTAATACCAATTCTACATAATTTATCCCTTTTCTACATAATTTAGTCCCCTAGGATGATGGTAACTTCTCGTTTTGGGATTCCTTTAAGTGTCGCAGTCAACATATCGTAAAAGCCCTCCATTTCTTCTTCGGTTGACTGAGCTGTGGGGGCATATACCTGTACGAGGTTAACCTTGCACGGTATGGTGTTGATTTTGAGTGTTAAGATACGATCGCTAATTGGTTCATATCCCACAACGCACTTGTTCAACGACCGCGGCACAATGAAAGCCACTCCTCTGCTGCTATCGTGTTCCGGGCCTGAGAAATACTCTGTACTGCCGAGGTCAGATGTAAAGTGACCCTGTCCTTTCCAATGTGTTTCGCTTAGCCCTAGCAGGTGAACGTTCTTTCTATGCATTTCGCTTTCAACAGTTCGTAGTTTGCCAGGTTGGTTGAGGCCGCGCACATTCCACGTTCCGAAGCGATGTGGATAGCGAATCGATTTAGATTCATCAGTAGCTGAATTTCCATGTGGCGCCTGACGGGTAACGCGCGCATGGCCGGTAGCATATTTCACACCATCTCTCCCGGGAAGATGGCGCCGGGCGTCAGCCGGATCGTCAGACAGACTATTTATTGTTCTTTGATCTTCCATGCTGACTCTCTTGGGAAAATAGAAGCAGTGGTTTCCCGTTGCCTTCTGCCCCAGACATTTTAGAAGTTATTTTGACTCCAAGGCCGCTGTTACCTCTTGGGTCGGTTGCCCGACTGGTGATATGGTTATACCGCCATTGCTCGGTCGCCAGAGCCTCGTTCGTTATCTAGCAGGGAGCACCGCGGCGCCCGGTGGACGCCGCCGTCGGCTATTCATAACGAACCACTGACGCGTGCAGGTGAGGTTGACTGTTGGGCCGGATAAAGATGTTATTTCCGTTCTCCCCTTACTCCCCTGAAAGACATACATAGACCTAATTGGTGATGTTCTTTAGAAAGGCCAGGTGCGTGTATGACTAGATGTATGAAGAAAAACAAGTATGTAAGGCTCGTATAACAGGTGGCGTTCTGTAGCTGCCTACTTTGGTAAAAAGGCGTGAGTTTACGTATGTATCTAATCTAATACCTTTAAACAAGCAATTATTGTATATATATAATCTGAATCTCGGAAACGGCTACAACGATTTTCATGAAATTTAGTATGCAGGGGGTTTCGGGAGCGATAAATCGTTCTAGCTAGGTTCCATTTTTAAAAAACGTTTTTTTCTGTATTATCACCCGAGCAGAGCTCGGTCGCTCAGGTACTGTAATTAATTTTATGCTTAGATTATTTATAAATATGTAATTTTTTTGCTTCAAATCAGATCGGAGGGCGGGGCTGGTGCCCCATCCTATGAAATAGTAGCCTATCGTTCTGCGAGAGCAAAGCGTGGTTAAAAAGCTAGTACATATAGAAGGCAGACGTGAATGGAAACGCCGGGAGGGGACGCCCTAGAAAGACATACATAGACCTTATAGGTGATGTTCTTCAGAAAGGCCAAGTGCGCAGTACCCATAACCGGCGTGTGTGTATGACTAGATGTATGAATGTGTGTGAAGCAAAAGAAGTATGTAAGGATCGTAGCAGGTGGCGTTCTGTAGTTTCTGCCTACCCCCATGGGAAAAAGGCGTGAGTTTATGTATGTATGTATGTATATAGAAACTTTGAAAGATACGTCTATGAAAGATTAAGTCTAATGGAGCATTAAACCACAAAATATCAATAACTCATCGTCCATTGGAAAGCTAAATGAAATAAACATTTAGCAACTGTCCTAATGAATTAGAAACGTATGACTAACGTGCATGTCGTTTTTAAATATGTATGTGTCAAGATTTGCTGATATTAATTTGATATTTATTTTTTAACTAATCCAGTGTCTGAAAATAATTTATGAGACATCAAGTGAGGAAACTCGAAGTTTAGAGTGAATCAGTCAACTCCTTAGGATGAAGTAGAGTTCTATCTATTCTGTCTTGCCCCATGCAGTAGACTATCTAGGTACTGCTTTGGGCAATACAGGATAGGTAAATTTATTTATATATGCTTTATTGTAGGTACTGCCGGGCGAGCACGGCTTCTGTGATAGGCTTGAGTCACTCATTTTATCACAGTTATTGCTCCCAAACTTTGATAAAAACCGGCCAAGTGCGAGTTGGACTCGCGCACGAAGGGTTCCGTACTTGGTAAATTGCGGTTTAAGATTTATGACGTATTAAAAAAAAAACTACTGACTATATAGCCCTCAGTTTCCCAGCTCAAAATTATCGGAGAATTAATGTGACAAATTGTCAATCACGCGTTATTTGCTGTGATTGGTCGAATTAATTTTCAACAGCCAATCACAACATATAACGCGTGTTTTACCACACATTTTACCACTTTGGAAGAGTCTCTCGCGCAAACTATTCAGTTTAGAAAAAAAATATATTAGAAACCTCAATATCATTTTTGAAGACCTATCCATACGTATGTATGGGTTTGATGAAAAAAAAAATTTTTAGTTTTAGTTTCAAGTATGGGAACCCCCAAAATTTGTTGTTTTATTTTTATTTTTGTGTGAAAATTTTAATGCGGTTCACAGAATACATCTACTTACCAAGTTTCAACAGCATAGTTCTTATAGTTTCGGAAAAAAGTGACATACGGACGGACAGACAGACAGACATGACGAATCTATAAGGGTTCCTTTTTTGCCATTTGGCTACGCAACCCTAAAAATGTTTGATTCAAGCCTGTCACAGTAGGCCGTGCTCGCCCGCCAGGTTAAAACAAAGAAAAGGAAACTTAAAACTAAAATACATACAACGGGCGGCCTCATCGCATACCGCGATCTTTTCCAGGCAACCTGGAATTGACAGTGATATATTTTACTCAATAAGACTGAATGCAACAGAATTTTAATAATAATTGGTACATTTGCCTTGCCTATTCCCAACTATGTCGGAGTGTCTTCCATGATACATCTAACCAGCTGGCTAGTTCTGTAAAAATCTGTTACTCTACCATGAAGTGGTTTGACAGAATGATCTAGCCCACTTCCACCTTCGCCGGAACAGCTCCTCAATTTGTATCAAGCGCAAGTTCGATCATGCATGGAGTACTGCAGCCTAATTGCGTAAGTGAATTCGGCAAAGGAAACAATCTGGTTCTTTCCCAAAAACACACACATACACAAAAAAGTTGAATAACGTGAGTTGAGTAATGTGTGTGTTTTTGGGAAAGAACCAGATTGTTTCCTTTGCCGAATTCACTTACCCAATTAGGCTGCTGTTCTCATCTCTGGGACGGATATGCCAAATAACAGCTTGATGCACTAGAGTCGATCGAAAAGCGAGCCAAGAGGCGCTGGTCAAGTCAAAGCTTCAGTGTCTTGAACATCATCGCCGAGTGGCCAGCCTGTCGTTTTTTATCGGTTACATTTTGATACAGTGCGTTGAAATATCGTGTGACGTCACGGTGTGCTACACTTTATACTGACATAGTGACGTCACAAGCACCAACTCCATCCGCTTTATCTTTGGCAGTTTTTAAACATTTGATAAAGGAAAAAATACGGGTCCAATTAATATAATATTATAGTATTCGTATGCATTCCACTTCCTTCTTTTACAAATCTTTTACGATTCAAGCTGCTCGGTTGTGGAATGAATTACCTATTGAAATAAAACGTGCTCAAACACTGCTAACATTTAAGAAAATGGTTAAGGAGCATTACCTTTCACTATAATTTGTATTCTTCTCCTTTCTCTGTCATATATTTATTAGTATATTATGTAGTATTGTGTTTATTTTATTATGTGTAAGTAATATTATTTATGTTATTTGGTACACTGACAGCCCTAAATTCATCTCCCATCTCCGTTCAGTCCATCCAAAGGTTGTCTGTAAGAGATTGCCTAGTGCGTTATGACCGCCTGTATGTTGTTGTGGTGTACATTATAGTATATAATAATAAATAATAATATCATATTATTTGATAATCTCACTGACGGACTAAATAGAATTATCATTTTTCTACCCAGGAATCAACCCTATTCCAGTACTTTATATGCAGCGACTGAATTTCAAGAAAACCGGATACAACCTCGAAATTTTCCACCGCTGTAAAATCAATGCCTATTTTTTTAAGCTTCCCAAAAGAGAATATTGTTAAACAAACACGTTTTATGCCTAAAACACTAAAACATGTGGTCGTAATGTATGTTCGTAATTAAAGTCTGCCATAGAGGTTATGTATTAGGTTTTTAATGTGGCAGAATACGATCGGACTTGACGAGGCACAGGCGTGTCTGCATTCAGCCTCGATGTAAACTATTGTGATAGTTTCTCGAGTATGTTGTTGATCGATGTATCAATTCACCTAGAAATGTATATAAAGCATTTGACTAGGTTCCCAAAGTTTTTTTAGAGCCACTGCCTTTTCGAGAAATATAATTTCATATCCAAAGTTTTTACTAGTCGAAATTTCTTCCATCCAAACGTAGTCTGGCGATTGCTCCAGTGTTTGACGATGTACGTTCAAAATAAAAATAATACATCAATTTGTCTCATCATTATCTAGACCTCTAAGGAAACAGAAAAGTAAAAAAATACAACATTTGAAAGTTATGAGCGTCGAAAGTTCCATATTTCAACACTAATTTTTTAATACAGTTGCTCAAAAAGTGGCGTATTGCAGGGATGTATAGCGTTCGGGATGTGGGCTATTACATACTCGAGCTTTTTCTTTACCTTTGCCGAACTCGTGCGTTCTCTTTCCCAACTGTCAAAATAATGTCTATTAAAAAGAAAAAACCAACCACGAAGTTTTTACTAAAAATAAATCATAGAAGTTTTTATGATTCATGCAAATATTTCTAAAAAGAAGGAAATAATTTGTTTAAATATCAGATTTAATGATTTGATTCAATGAGTTAGGTTAGGTTTCATTTCATTTCATCTCATTCAATTTCATTTTCATTTCATATCAATAATAAAATTCTACTGAAGAATTGGCTGTATGGACATAGTTCCCTTTGCCTACCCAGAATGGGTGAAGAAAACAAAAAAAAATCTCTGCTTATATTCTTTTACGGTTGGCGCCATTTTCCAAAAATGTTCTTTGCGAGTTTAGTTGTTTGTTGCACAAAATGAGTAATTTCGACGATATTTTATTTGAATTAACACCACCGCAACTCAGTATAATTGCACAAAATGTTTCGGAGAACATTTTACCGGAAAAGTCAAAAAGTCGCTACATAAAAAGCAAATAGTTTTTCAGAAAATGTTATGTTGGCATACTTCTCCGAACTCTCAGCAAAATTAAAACCTACGTTATGGTCGAGGTTTTCGATGATAAAAAGTATGCTGAAAATAAGGAACATCGTGGATATAAGTGAATACCCAAAACTAAATGCTTTCTTAAAACGGTCAGACGGTTTTACAACTAAAATGTAGAAAATATTAACATCGAATGAAGTGGAAAGGTTTTTGAACAAAGCTCCCGATGATCGTTATTTAGCCACAAAGGTAATTTATTAATAAATACTTATATTTTTCTTTAGTATTCAGTTTACGAAATCGCAAAATACAGTCAATATATTATTTAAAAAAATATTAACCAAATCCCTTTTTTTGTAGGTTGCGCTGATTTTTGGCGTTGTTGGAGCTTGCCGCAGAGAGGAGTCAGCCAATATTACTTTAAAATATATTGAAGCCCATGGAAAAATGCTACTAATCAAGATTCCGAATACAAAAAATAAGATACCGAGATGCTTTGCTGTTGAAGGAGATTTTCTTAGAATAGTGCAAAAAATATATGAATCAGCGGTCCCAAAAAGCTTAAAAAACCGACCATTTTTTCCAAAATTATCAAAAAGGGAAGTGTAGAGCTCAAGCAATCGGGATAAACAAATTTAGTAATATGCCAAAAGAAATAGCTACGTTTCTTGGTCTGCCGGATGCTGAGTATTATACTGGGCACAGCTTCAGGAGAACCTCTGCTACATGGAGCGACTAGGAGGTTGGAAGTCAGACAAAGTTGCAGAAGGCTATATTGCTGATTCGTTAAACAACAAACTAGAAACTGGGGCAAAAATCACACAATCCATTAATTTAAAGTCCAGTCCGTCTCCTTCATATGACAATACTGAAGAGAACGTTTGTCCATCTACCTTCGTTGATAATGATAATTCATCAGATCCAATTCCATCAACTAGCAAACGCCATAACACCTTTGACAAATATACATGAACAATCATACGAAATTAATAATAGTTTGTCTCAAACAGTAAATATGCAACCTAAAACTTCCCCAGTTAGTATAAAAACTGTACCAATTTCAATGTATATGTGAATTATAACTTTTATAAGAAATAAATGGTTAGTTAGTTGAGTTTATTGTGTTTTTATTATTTTATTAAATTGCTTAATTTTTTCGCAACTGTATTAAAAATAGTTGTTCAGTATACGTGCGGAACCGTCATTGCAACTCGTTCCGACTGTCAACCCTCACCTTCGGCTGCGCCTCGGCTCGGGTAGACATTTGTCGGAACTCTTTGCAATGACAGGCTTTCCGCACTCGTAATGAAATATACTATTAACGCATCTTTGTGCGGAAACAAATACCATAAGAAGAAGGAAAATTGCAAAACGGCCTCCATACAGGGATAGATTAGTAATTCAACAATGCAAATAGTTTTGTTTTGAAAATATACATTTAGTAGTTTTTTCATTATATCTAGACTCCCAAAGGTCTGTTTATAAAATTTCGCGCGCTCGTTTTCGCCCTAAATCATCATTCATTTCGATACAAATTTGTAAAAGTGCTATTTCGTACGCGAACTAGCTTCTTATTCTTCTTATTCTTCTTCTCATCACAGCATCTATCTCTTTGACACGTGTTTTCGGATGAGATAGCATGCATTTCAACCTCGCGCACAAAATAGTTCGTGCCGTCGACTAGGAGAACCTTAACCGTTTTAACCAGGTAGTGTTTTCGCCAACTTAACATACTGTCCGTAACATAACATTACATGTACTTTTTTTTTTTTTTAGGCTTCGCTCATTTGCCAGTGTCTAGTTTCTTTAGTTTTTAGTCCAATGTCGTAGTCATAGACTAATGCGGTAACTTTATTGGAAGCCTCCACGGAGTTTTTCGACAACATGAACAAACGCATTTTCTACCGCTGTGTTTCACTTTCCCACACTCGTGCACGTTCACTAATAATTAGAACAAAACACCACCATTTTTACACTATTAATATTCAGTTAAACACAATTTTAGGAAAATAAAACAGAGAAGCAACATAGACGCCATCACGTTCCCGCCAAAACTCCACATCTTTACTTTATCTCTAAAGGATTAAAAAACCGGCCAAGTGTTCGCTCATTTAGGGTTCCGTACCAATCCGCAATATCAATTTAGTTGTAATAGGAAAAATTAGGAAATTTCAAAGAAAACATCTGGTTTGGTGGCTCCTCATTCCTTTGTTATCCAATATTTTTTTAAATAAAAATTATAGTAGATATTTATCTACTCAACGAGTTGTACACAGTATTGTTGTATCGATGATGCAAGTAATTTTTTTTTTCGAGCTCCCATAAAAAATATTAAAAGCCCCTTAAAAACAATTAACAGTTGGTATGGCTTTAGGTCAAAAAGGGATTAGCACGTAGCAAATGACAGAGCTGTCCGAGTAGCTACATATACTGGTCGGACAGAATCTGAATGATTCACCCTCAGTTTCCCAGCTTAAAATTATCGGAGAATTAATGTGACAAATTGTCAAACACGCGTTATCTGCTATGATTGGTTGAATGAATTTTCAACTGCCAATCACAGCAGATAACGCGTGCTTGACAATTTGTCACATTAATTCTCCGATAATTTTGAGCTGGGAAACTGAGGGTAAGACTTTAGTTTGAGTTAATCGATTCGAAAAAAGAAGAAGAAGCGATGCCGATTGTAAAATGTCAACTTGACTGCAGATGGTCCCATGTAGAAAGAGGTGAAACTAATGTCATTCACAAATTCAGATTTAAGGCTACTACTGAGAAATTTCAAATTGAGCAACAAAATAACATTTTAATCGAACTATAAATCAGTATTGAATCTTATTCATTGTCTACTAAAAGTGGTACCTGTAAATAAATCTGACCCGTGATTGGAACCAGGACGAAACACCGTTGCCGCGACAAATCACGGCACGGCGGACAGAGCTCCGGCAGGATTTCATGGCGACATGGAGAGAGCGTCTGTCGCTAACCAGCGCTGGGCACGCCACCATTGCGGCGATAAGGAGTGGCTTGAGAGATGCCATGGCATCCTCAACTTTCCTTACCGGACACGGCTGTTTCAGGAGGTTCCTGTTCAGGATAAGGCGAGAGGAAACGCTCGGTGGACACGGTGGAGCATACGGTGGAGGTCTGTCCCGCTTGAGTGGAGTAACGCCGTGACCTCGTGGAGGCGATCGGCGGTGGCGACATCTCGCGTCCGGTCCTGGTTCAGGCCTTGGTACGGAGCGAGACGGCATGGGAAGCTGTCACCTCCTTCTGCGAAGCAGTAATGCTCGTGAAGGAGGAGGCGGAACGCGTGAGGTAGACGCAACGGAGACGCCCTCACGCCCCTAGCTACCGCAGGAGACGCCCATGCCCGAGTCGACAGCCTCAAAGAGTTGTCACCAAAACTGTCGCGGTCCGCTAGGGCCGATGACTGCCTGGGTCGCGGATAAATTTGAAAACGAGTTACCGCGTCCCTGGCTCAAGCAACTGAAGGAACACGAGTGGATGTTGGTCAGTAAAAGACTCCCACTTCACCCAGAGCGGGGAAGTCATTTGATGATTACACACACAAAAAAAAAGCCGTGCTTAGAAAGCAGAAAAGTCGCTACGAATTTGAATATAAAAAAACACTAATACTGCATCAGAAAAATAATGTTTTTCGACTACTAATTTAGTATCCAAATGGCATTAGAAAAAATTGCAACTGTCTCCAATATTTTCATTATCTAATTTACTTTTTCAGCAAATAGATGGCGCTAGTAAATATATCCAAGAATAATGTTTTTCACTTCAATTTGTTTATTATTATTTTCTAATGCAACTTTGTAGCAATAAAATGTATTTAAACATAACTAATTGAGCAATGTAAATAAATTACGTTGAGACTCACAGGCGGTAGCCATTGGCTGGATGCCAAAAAGTCCGCGTGTCTCGTTTTCCCGCCATTCGCAACACTTTAAAAAAGTTACATAACTTTTTCATTTGCCATAGACATGAGTTACGCTTTTAATATTAATAATTCTGGAATTTTATTATATTTTAGGGATTTACGAGGTAGATAAAATTATGTGATTTATATTTTAAATAGCTTCCATGACGATTTGAGTGAATGAATCATGTCTTCAGCCTCCCGCGCATGATATATTTTGTAAATTATTGTTTTAATGTAGGCGATTTCCTTTCATTCACTCGCATTTTATGCACTTTAGTCATATGTTGCAAGTTGATTTAAGTTGTAATGTATCAAGAATTGCCTACGCGAAGATGTTTGGAGGTTTTTGAAAGCTTTGAAACAAAACAATAGGATCAAAATTAACTATGCATCTCATTTTATTTTGAATCAATTTTGTGCGTGGGGGCGTGGGCATGCCAAATTGCCAATACATGCCTACTTTGATTAAGTACGTATTAAACTTCTAGCTTAAGAATAGAAGACATTCTCCAACTCAAACTGTGCCTGTGATAGCTTGAGAGACCTACGTCCTGATGGGCTCTCTTGGCGCAGAGCTGTGAGCACAGAACATATATACCCTAAAGGGGCTGTGAGAGAGTGGGCTGGCCTATAATATCCCACACTCTCTCACAGAGTAGTCTACCTATCTACCTAGTCTTGCCATAAATATAGTAACAGAATTATTATGTTTTCTATTGCAAATAACATTTATTACTATTACAATGTGTTCGTTTAATACATAAATATAAAACATAAAAAGCTTATTCAAAGTGGTCTCCATTGGCTGCAATACAGTCCTTTAAACGTTGAGGCCAGTTATCAATAGACGCACGCACTCTTTCCATGGGAAAATTCTTGACTGCCAATCGTATGGATTGTTTTAGGGACTCCAAATTATCATGGCGTTTAGAGCAAGCCGTACTCTCTAAAACTGACCATAAATCATAATCCAGCGGATTAAGATCGGGACTATACGACGGCCAGTCTTCAGCTCTGATGAAGTCGGACACGTTCGATTCCAACTAAGACTGCGTGGACCGAGCTTTGTGACCCGGCGCCGAGTCTTGCTGGAAGGACCATTCTTGGTTATTGAACATGGTGTTGTTAAGGGGCTTAACTACCGTCTCAAGAATGGTATCTTGATACACTTGTGCCCATGTTTTGATCCTTTTTCACAAAAGTATGTCTCAGTCACTCCTTCATAGCTAACACCCCACTAAACCATCAATGAAGTCGGATAATGCCCACGTTGCACTCTTTCGACTAATTGGGAAGCTTCCTTAGAGCTTTGAGCATAAATACAGTCATTTTCTTTGTTAAAATGTTGCTCAATTGTAAAAATAAACTCATCCGTAGGTAAACAAAAATTTTCTGTGACCTCCCTTTGCGTACCGCTTCAGTAGTTGTTTCGATTTTACCACCCTATTCTTTTTTAAATTATCAGTTAAGAAATGACCAATACGTCTCATAGAGGCTGCAAGTTTTTTAAAACAATGAAAAATCATATAAAAATGACAGATTCCAAATTCAAATGTAATATTTTGTTTATTTTTAATTCTAACAGTATTTATGGCCAGTATGTTCCACTGTCGTGACAAGACTAGAGTTTCCTACCGTGGTTGCAAACGGAACCCTGCCTGTGTATATTTAAAATACTTAATTATAAAACAAACTCTAAACCACAAGTTTGGCAGTTGTCCTTTAATAAAATAATTACCTCTAATTGCGTGGGTTCCGCACCAGGGCAAAATACTCATATTATATGCAAGCAATGACAATACTTAATTCAAGTATTGAATGCCAAACTGCCAAACAAAACAACGTGTATTCGTGTCAAACTGCCAAATCGCTTGTTATTTTCGAACGGTTTGGAAGTAATCGTTCTAAAATAGACTATTCACCTAATTACCGAAAGTGTGTAACGAGTTACGGTCATACATTTTCTTTATAGGAACACTGACACGGCTTCACGTCCGGCCGGACCCTATTTCATTGGCAGCAATGGTGGGGGTCTAATTCGAAAACATGTGACATCCACCAACCTGCACTGGGACCGCGTAGTGGATTACGGCACATTAATAGGCTGATGATGATGATGAACGGTGGGGGGAGGAGGAGTATAGGTCTGGTCTCAGATCAAATAAAAAGTCAAGATGGAACGTTGCAAACAACAAAGTGACGCCGGTTCAAACTATGCCTTGCCGTACAAATACACAATTACAAGGACTCACGTACAACGAAATTACGCCTTAGCTTGTCATTTTAGCTCACAAATCAAATAATAAAGCTCAACTGACAAGCTAGGGGGTAGTTTCGTTGCACGTGTGCGCATTTAATTGTGCATTTATACGGCAAGGCATAGTTTGAACCGGCTTCACTTTGTTGTTTGCAACATTCCATCTTGACTTTTTATTTGATATGAGGGTTTGGTCTGCCTCTGGTTCTGTGGGCCTCTAACTCAAACAAGGCCAAAAGATGTTGAATAACACAACCTATAATCTTTAAACCGTTATAGAGATACTTTCTGAGTGCAAATGATTGTATTATTGATGAAAATACCAAAATCGCTATAAGCCTATAATATTTGGCGAGTTCGCTCGATTTCTTTAGGATCCCATCGCCAGATCCTGCAGCCTAATTGTGTAAGTAAATTCGGCAAAGGAACAATCCGTTTCTTTCCCAAAAACACACACATACACAAAAAAGTTGAATCTTTATTCAACTTTTTTGTGTATGGTGTGTACACAATTAGGCTGCTGGTTTCCTTATCATGGTCCCAACCTTGGGATACCTCCGTTCCAAAAAAAAAAACATCAAAATTGATTCATTATCGATGAAGTTATCCGCGAACACACATAGAAACGAAACATATACATGTACGGTCAATGATATTCAAATAAACAGATATTTATGTCACGCATGGTGAAGAGCGATAAGCTTTGTTGAAAAAAAAACAAAATTAAAAAAATGCCATCGTGTGTATTTAGAAAGTGCACCAATTATAATACCAAATTACATAAAACAGAAGGGATCTCATACCATAAATGTAAGTACGCAATACACCTCAATTTACATTTTTTTTTTAATTTTCTGATATTTGGAGGTTACAAAAAGAAAAAGACATTGGTGGTCAGAATAATGTTTGTTTACATTCACACCCAAGTGACAAACACTAGCTGTCTCTTTTTTCTTGTTGGTTTTATCACGCCATCCCTTTCGACTTGTAGTGAAATGTCAGATGAATGAAAAGTGTGTATGTGTGCTGCCGCTGCTGCGCGGAACACTTTTCAATTGTTTTGTGAGTGTATTGAATATCATTGTGTACGGTCGACTTGAGAATCCTTGTCCTTTTTGAGAAGTTGGTTAAAAACAACTAATTCGGCAATCCATCTGCGACATAATATAATCATGTACCTACGCTACTACCAGGCTATCCGGCGTGCTGCAGAACACTACACTTGGTTGATAAGCCTATTAGTCGTACTAAGCGCTTCTATCACAGCCAGTGCCACAAGGGTGGATTTAACTCTCTCAGCCTTTGTTATGTTCCGTACAGCACGCTCAGGGTTAAGATAACTGAGCACCTAAAATGTCAAAGGCACCCAAATTGTCTTGATAGCCGTAGTATACCTCTCCATTCCTCAAGCACCTCTGGATATTGGCGCTTCGTCACTTAAGGCGGTACCCCGAGCAAAACGCCGCTCTAGCCGTGTTTCGTGCTGTTTTTAGGTGCTATCTACTCGTTATTTAAAAATAAATATCAATTAATAAAAATACATTAAATTTCTACATAATATTGATTCTAAAATGGTGGATTTAGTTTTTTTTTAATGTTGCGTATATTTCACTAATCTCCTTCCAAAAAAAACATAAAAATGAGAAATAATTATTGATAGCATGTATCTCCTCGTAAAGTGTTCATTAATTATTTTTTGTACTAACACTAATGGATAGACAATTTAATAGCGAACATTTTTGTAGTTTTTTTTTTTCAAAAAACAAAAATTTGATTTTATAAATGCTCATATCTCATGCCGATTTTTTGGTCAGGGTACCGTCGTCGGCCCTGTGTCTATGATTGGTTCTCGTGCTTGATGAGGTCGTTGGATCAAATCCGGGGAAGGAACAATGTTTCTTTTTCAATTCATATGCACTTTCTAAGTTTATCTTGGACCAGCGATTTCCGATGCAACGATGAAGGAAAACAACGTGATGAAACCAAGGCTTACAGTTAGTAGTATCTGGGCTCGCGGCTTCGTTCCCCTCAACTGCCTATCCCACCCTACTTACCTTCCTACTCCTTTCCTACCTACCAATTAATATTCGTACCTATCTTATCTTATCTTATGGAGGGGCCGAGAAGCAACTCGGACACTTCGACCCATTGGGATCTATTGTGGTCCCCTAGATAACTTACTCCTCCCCAATCTCGTTGAAAACTCTTTTCATGAGTCTTACAACGAGACTGGGAGATATGAGCCTATAGTCTTCTGGTTTAGGATATCCAACCCCTAGTAGACTCATTCGCTTACCAGCCAGTGCATCGCATGTGCACAGGAGATGCTCCATGCGTTCCGTATGTTCCCCACACAACCTGCACACGGGTGTCGCGGTTAGACCCATCTTCATGAGCATGTCGTTGGTTCCAAAGTGCCCAGTAAAGGCCCCAAGCAGGTAGCGGATTTGCCCCCTGCTCATATTCCAGATGCATTCCCGGGCTTTGAACGTAGAGCCTAGGAATTTCTTGGAGTGTTGTAGACCAGTAGTAGACAACCAGTGTGTTTGTTGTCTGTGATCTGCAACTCCTTAAATGTGGCTTTTACGAGACACGTCGAAATGCCTACACATGGTTCTGGACCCACAAAATCATTTGCTGAGCCCTCTCTTGCCAGTTCATCTGCCATTTCATTACCATGGATTCCTTTGTGTCCAGGGACCCACATCAGTCTCACCCTGTTATGCCTCCCAAGCCTGTTTAGGACCTGGATGGCATCCAGAATAAGTTTGGAATCCACTTTGTAGGATGCCATGGCTTTGATTGCAGCCTGACTGTCACTAAGAATATATATGGATTTACCTCTGGTTCCTCTATCTATATTCTCTTGAGCACAGGTTATTATGGCATATGTTTCTGCTTGGAATACAGTTGCCATCTTCCCTAAGCTTTTGCTACATTTGTAACCTTTTGCGTATATTCCCGCTCCTGTACCTGATTCCATTTTGGATCCGTCAGTGTACCACACCAGACTATCTTGTTCTGTTGGATCGAGTCCCTTCGTCCAGTCCTCTATTGAAGGGATTTGGACCTTAAAAGACCTTTCAAACACAAAAATAGTTTGCATTTTATCGGATATCATGCTAGTTATCCGATCCAGTCCTTCATTGCAACGCCCGGGTGTCACCATTGTGTGGACCACCCAGAGGACACGGTGGAGCATACGGTGGATATCTGCCCCGCTTCGGCGGAGCACCGCCGTGTCCTCGTGGAGGCGATTGGCGGTGGCGACCTCTCGCGTCCGGCCCTGGTCCAGGCCATGGTACGGAGCGAGAGGGTATGGGAAGCTGTCTCCTCCTTCTGCGAAGCAGTAATGCTCGCAAAGGAGGAGGCGGAACGCGTGAGGGAGACGCAAAGGAGACGCCCTCACGCCCCTAGCCACCGCAGGAGACGCCCCGGGCGTAGGGAGTCGCAAGCCGATTCCCGGCCACCGTAGGCACGGGCTTGCGGACGGCAAGTTATGGGTAGCTTACCGTCCGATAAGGACCAAGCCCGAGTTTACGGCGCGTAGTGTTCCACGCGCGCCTCAAAGAGATGTCAGCAAAAGTGACGGGGCCTGATAGGACCGATGCCTGTCTGGGTCGCGGATAAATTTGAAAAAGAGTTACCGCGGCCCTGGCGCAAGCAACTGAAGGAACACGGATGGGTTTTAGTCAGTAAAAGTCTGACACGCCCTCCCGCTTCATCCAGGGCGGGAGAAGTCATTGGATGATTTCCCACCCAAAAAAAAAAAAAAAAAAAGCCCTTCATTGCAATCAAACTTTGTATGGTTAGTCTTTGGCCTAGAGGCATCCCATAGTCCAGCAACAGCAAGACGATGTAATGTCTTCCTTGCCTCGAATTCAACCATCATATGCAGAGGAGGGATATTGAGGTATCTCTCAATCGCTGCCGTAGGTGTTGTCCTGAAAGCGCCCGTGATGCCGAGACACACTGTTCTTTGTAACCTGGTGAGTGGCGCTTTGCACGAGGCAAGCTTTGTTCTTGGCCACCACACTATGCTGCCGTATGTGATAATAGGTATTATCATTGTTCGGTACAGCCATCGTATCACTTTGGGCTTTAATCCCCAAGTTTTACCGTAGGTGGAACGACACATGCCGAACACTCGTAAGGCCTTTGTCGTAATATTTTCCACATGAGTTTTCCACCTGAGTTCTTTATCAAGCGTTACACCCAGATATTTAACTTCGGTGGACCAGGGCAGCTTTATTCCATTGAGGGAGGGCTCTCCTAGGTTTCCTAGTTGTCTCTTCCTCGTGAATGGAATAATGACTGCTTTACTTGGGTTGATAGAGAGGTGGTTCTTTGTACACCATTCCTCTGTCATCCTCAATGCCTTTTGTAACAATCCAGAGACTACGTTCGGAAATTTACCATTAACCATTATGGCTATGTCATCTGCATAGCCTACTGTGTAGAATGGTCCGGTGTTGAGTTTGGTAAGCAGCGAGTCTACTACCAAGCACCATAATAATGGTGACAGCACTCCGCCTTGCGGACAACCTCTTGTTGTTTTTGCGCTAAGTCTGTCTCCCATCAGTTCTGATCTGACTATTCTGCTTCTCAGCATATAGTCAATCCAGTTGCACGTGGTATCATTGATGCCATGTTCCTTTGCAGCAATGCGTATAGACTCAAATGTTGTCTTGTCAAAGGCTCCCTCTATGTCGAGGAAAGCCCCGACACAAATCTCTTGTCCTTCTAGCGCTGCCTCGGCTCGACTCGCAACATAGTGCAATGCCGTTTCTGTAGATTTTCCAGGGCTGTAGGCGCACTGTAGTTTATGTAGAGGGAATACTTTAAGTGGTCCCTCTCTTAGGTACCTGTCTACCATTTTCTCCAGAGCTTTTAAGAGAAAGGATGATAGACTGATGGGCCTATAAGCTTTAGCTTCTTCGTAAGTCGGTCTGCCCACCTTCGGTATAAAGGTGACTTTGACCTCCCTGCATGCCTTAGGTATATACCCAAAGGCTATGCAGGCTCTGTAGAGTTTACTCAAATGTGGTATCAAAACAGATGCCCCTTCTTGCAAAAGTATTGGGTAGATGCCATCCGGACCAGGGGATTTGAGAGGCTGGAAGCCTGCTAAGGCAAGCTTCAGTTTATTTTCATCTACCACTTTCTTTGCCGTGAGCCAGTTATTTTTAGACGTGTGCCTCGTGAGCTCGTCCCTTGTGACTGGTTCCTCTTCATCGCTGTCGCGCAGTATACATTCCGGGAAGTGAGTTCTAAACATCACGCCCAGAGTGTCCCGTCCAGTTTCTGTGAGATACCCATTCTCATCCTTTACAGATGACAGTTGGTTTGTCTTATTCATGGACATTGCTTTGCACAACCTCATTCCATTTGGCAGAGCTTCGATGGAGGTGCAATGCTGTCGCCAATTAGTTATTTTGGCCTAGCGAACCGCCGTGTTATACCTCGTCAGCATGCTGTGATAGCTAGAAAAGTCTTTCCTGGCTTTTGCATCATTAAAGGCCTGTCGTGTTTCCTGACGTATTTTAGCTAGTTCAGGAGTCCACCATGGTACCTTTTTGCAAAAGGCCTTTTTTTCTGGGCAATTATCTTTCCATGCACCGATGGTGCCCACCTTGATTCTGTCTGCTTCAAATTCTATATCTAGTATGGAATTAAGCTTACCTTTAGGGCTCCCTAGATTTACTTTTAGGTCCCTCCTGTACGAGTCCCAATTTGTATGCCTTGGGTTTCTCCTTCGTCTAGTTTCGGCCTCTCCCGCCGTCCTAAACCTAAAGCATATATAATTATGATCAGACAGAGAGATTTCGTCCGATACATGCCAATTTTCAATGTGAGTGCTGGCCCTGTTTGAAGCCAATGTCAGGTCAATAACTTCAGCTCTCGCAGAGGCCCTGAAAGTAGGTTTATTGCCTGCATTAAGGATTTGTAAAGAAGAGCTTACCACAAAGTCTAACAAATCCTCCCCTCGTTTGTTGACATCTGAGCTGCCCCAAACGACATGGTGTGCATTCGCATCGCAGCCAAGTATCAGGTCAAGGTTTTCTTGGTTGCCGTAGTCAACCAGTCTTCTGATTAGTGGTGTTACTGGTTCCTTTTGTTCATATGGGAGATAGGCAGAGGCAAGGATAATTCTCCTTCTCTGTTCCCGTCCCCACTTGGATCAGAGTTGTTGTGAGATCCCTGTAACAGAAAGTACGTAAGGGCATTGCCTCTATACCGCCCCTGATATAGATGCAAGTCCTTGCGTCATTAGTTGGACAGTCATAGAGCACCAGGCCCCCTGTCCCACCTAAGCCTTTTATAGTCCCTTTATATAAATAAGGTTCCTGTATCAAGGCAACGTCGTATGTATTAAGGTTCAGTTGCCGAGCCAGAAGGGCAGTAGCGGCTCTGCAATGATGCAAATTGATTTGTACACACCTTAGTCCCTCCATCTTGGATATTTTGATGGGTTTGTGCTGTTGTTGGAGTGCCTCAGTTTTGAGGCTCCTCCTCCATCGCGTCCTCCTCGAGAGCAGTTGGCGACTCAATCTCCAGGGTATCGAGGCCCTCAAGGATGTCATCCTCGAGGTCCGCCTCTGACGCCCCGGTCTGGGTCTCTGCCTTCTGCGCTACGTCGTGAGCAGCGACCTCGTCGATGGCCTCTTCACACTGTGGTGGACCATCTTCTCCACTCCTGCTTCCGCAGTGGGTGCCTCTCCCTTTTCTTCTTCCAGGAGCTTGAACGAGTATCGTTCAATTCCTCCTGGAAGAGAGTAGCCCGCGGCCTTGATGACCCCAGCGGAAACCCCGTCCATAAGGACGATACGACGGATGCCGGTCTGCTCAGTAAGAACATTCACGACCTTCCAGTCGTCCGTCCTCAAGGCAGGGTTAAGCCTCTGAAGCAACCTAATGGCCCGAGCCGAGTCTTGCAGCGCCAAGTTACGACTCTTCCATGCCATTTTAACTGGCTTTGGAAGGTCCTTGGCGTTGACGACCTTGAGCTTCATGGAGCCAAGTTCCACGTTGTGGATGGCACCCTGAAGCCAGGAAGCTGCGTCAGAGTTGCCGCAGGATACATGAACTGCACCTGCGACAACTCCGGGAGCAACCGTGAATACCGGTAAAGGATCCGGTGCTTCCTCCAGTTTCTCAATTATAAGTTCCTGGATTGGCATCAGATCCTCCGCCTTCAAGTACTCCTCCGGGTACCTGACTGAGACAATGGCGAGTTTCACAGCCACCACCGCATCCCTAAAGGATCCGGTTGAGGACGATTGACCTTGGGTCTTTACCCTCTTGGCTGCCATGTCCCCGCTGTCACTGCTGAGAACAGCACGCGGCCTCTTTGACGGTCCTCCCGTAGGAGTCCCTTCTAGAGCCGCCTGCTGTTTCAGCTTTTGGCGCTTTTTCCTTTGCGCCCCAGATCGTCCAACCCGGCGCCAGCCTGATTCCTGCCGGCCGCCGGGTGACGAAGAAGTGCTGACCTCGCCGGTAGCGTCCAAGGCCGTAAGGTCCGAGGTCGTTCGACCTCTAACACAAGGCTCTCGTGCCGCGCCAGCTTTGGCAGTACCCTTATGTCCAGTGGGCTTAATTGCAGTACCGCCCAACGGTGGTCCCGCAGCAGTGCCGACCCTCGACAGTGCCGCAGCAGTCCCGTCTTTTGACAGTCCCGCCACAGCCCCACCTTGACACGACCCCGCCACAGTCCCGCCTCTGGGTGGCCCTGCTAGAGGTGATGCAGTCCCGGCTTGCGCCAGTCCCGCCGTTTGATGTGCAGTCCCGGCTTGCGCCGGTCCCGCCTTCTGGTGTGCAGTCCCAGCTTTCGCCGGTCCCGCCTTTTGGATCGCAGTCCCAGCTTTCGCCGGTCCCGCCTTGTGGTTTTTTTTATTTTTAAAATCCATTAAGATTCCCGAGTAAAGTTTCATCCCTCAACTATCCCCACCCGCCATAGAGTGCTCAAGTGGCGATGCTACGGTAGCACCAGGGATTAGTCGAGGGATATAGTCCCCCTCCATTAGTTGCCCACGAGACTGCACAGCACTAACCCACACCGCTACCACTAGCGATGCGAGCGAGCGCTGCCGTCTGCAAGCCCCCAATGGGAGTGAACTCACCTGGGGGCCGTCTGACCGGACCCCGCAGCCGATTGACCGCAGCGGGCTAAGCTGCGGCCTCCCGTGTTAGAAGAAATCCGGGCCAAAGTGGAGTGTTGCCTCAGAGACGTTAAACCGCCTACGCTCGTCGGCTCAGCCACCAGGATCCCTTCATCCTCCCGTTACGGGTCCCCGCGCACGGCACAAACACGCGGGAGGTCATTGCTATCCATCATTGTTCTTGTTCAATGGTGGACACCCAGGGGCATGACCTCGCCACCCCTGTGATAATTCGCCCGGTGATTTCTGTTACGTCTATTTCATAGGGAATTAGACCAAAAACAGGGCGGCAACCACGAGAAGGAAAATCACCGCACTTGCCTTGAGGATCTACACGACCGTAGCGCTCTCCCTCAAGACCACGCCACCTTGCCGTCTCTGAAGGAGCCAGGCAAGGTAGGACTGCATCGACATAGCCAAGCCCTACAAGGCTTGTCGCTGACTGCTCAAAGCGTGAGTTTGCTAACACAGCCCAGCCCCATATTCGTACCTAACTATTAATAATATTTTTTCTAGGATAATCTTAACACCGCCATTCAGAAAATTACTTCAAATGCACAACGCCATATATCGAATTCGAAGTTAAGTTCGCCGAGTAGGCATCTGAATTGCATGTGTTGTGATACTTAATTGCTTGAACACTTTAAATTCATTTAATACTTTAAGTTACGCACATTTTTTATGTATAAAAGTTATCTACATTGGTTTTGTACATTTTACGTGATGCGAGCACAACTAAACAGACAAAAATTTCAAAAATGCTGGAAATGGATTTTGCTGGTCTAGTTTTTTTTTGGAAATATTTTCGATGTACAAAAACGACTTGTCTATAGATTTATTACTAGCTGACCCAGCAAACTTTGTTTTGCCATAAAAAGACCAAACATTTATCTACCCTACCTACCCTACCTTACACTACCTACCCTACCCTACCCTACACTACCCTACCCTACCCCACCCTACCCTACACTACCCTACCCGACCCTACACTACCCTACCCTACCCTACCCTACCCGACCCTACACTACCCTACACTACCCTACCCTACACTACCCTACACTACCCTACCCTACACTACCCTACCCTACCCTACCCCACCCTACCCTACACTACCCTACCCGACCCTACACTACCCTACCCTACCCTACCCTACCCGACCCTACACTACCCTACACTACCCTACCCTACACTACCCTACACTACCCTACCCTACACTACCCTACCCTACCTACCCTACCCTATCTACCTACCAACTTATTGAACTATTTATTTGAATAAGAAATAATATACTACTATACGAATGCATCCAACTTTTGTTTCTACCGGCAGCGTTGATCTAATTAAAATTTAGAACATAAAATTTGCTATTGTGAGTCAACCTTAAAAGATAGACATATGGTGTCACGGACTTTTTTTTAGAACTTTTGAAGAGAAACAATTCCATCATACATGATATTTGCGTAACTTAAACCATTTACGCAGCGCACGCAATGGAAGCTCTCAAAAAGGAATATTTTTTCCCGTTTTTGTAACATTTTTCATTTATGCTCCGCTCCTATTGGTCGTAGCGTGATGTTATATAGCCTATAACCTTCCTCGATAAATGGACTATCCAACACAAAAAGATTTTTTTAATTCCAACCAGTAGTTCCTGAGATTAGCGCGTTCAAACAAACAAACAAACAAACTCTTCAGCTTTATAATATTAGTATTGTGACACTGACAGCGCTCTCTCGGAAATATGTCTATGGTAGGTGTTGACAAAACCGTCTCCGTGCTCCGTGAACTAGACATTATTTGTGCTCTCAAAACAAACAATTCGGTTATTACTCTCTGACGTCAAAGCAAGTTGTCAACGCGCGTGGGTAGTTGTGAACGTCTTTATCATTGCGCTCTATTTCGCGCCCGAGGTCAGTAGAACAACTATAAGTAGTGCTATTCTGTAAACATCTCTCCGTGATTCGGTGAAACAGTGAACTTAGTTGGAGCGAGTTGTCAATAGGGAACGTTACGCAAAGCGTATCGAGCAGATAGCGCCACGTATACAAAGAGTAAACAAGATTTTCGTTTTTTAGAGTTCCTTACCCAAAGGGTAAAAACGGGACCCTATTACTAAGACTCCACTGTCAGTCGATCTGTCTGTCTGTCACCAGGCTGTATCTCATGAACAGTGATAGCTAGACAGTTGAAATTTTCACAGATGATGTATTTCTGTTGCCGTTATAACAACAAATACAGAATAAAATAAATATTCAAGTGGGACTCTCATACAACAAACGTGATTTTTTTGCCATTTTTTGCGATAGTGGTACGGAACCCTTCGTGCGCGAGTCTGAGGCACTTGGCCGGTTTTTTTTTCAATAAGTTCCTTTGTATAAACGTTCCTACTTAAACTTAAGTTATGAGTACAGTACCAAAAACCTGCACATGAATATTTCAAACAGGAATAGATGCATCCAAAGACGGGATAGATGCAGTTTGTTTTCTTCTTGGTTCAGTGAGCCACCTAGCGGGAGTAATTTGCAGTAAGGATCCCTTCCGGTAGAGTTAACTTGTTCACTTCACAGCCTAAGTTTTCGTGGTAACATTTTAAATCGGTTGCACATCCCTAGCACCATGTGGATTGGTTTTATCTATGCTCAAACAGGAACAGTATTGACGCTTGGCAATAGGTACGGAGGTACCTAGAGTGACAAGAGCAACGCCAATGCAGGGACGGACAGTTGCCACACCATTGAGATTTAAAAAAAAACCAAATACAAAGTAATCAAAGGGATTTCCTAAGTCCAATCACATAATTTACTTGACCGATCAAGCAAGTCTCGCACTGAAAAACTGGTTGGCGGTTTTCTCAAAAATCGCCACAATGGTCTGGCCATGAGTTTGCACAGAAAACTTATAAATTGAAATTTCTAGATTTTCAGAATAAAGTGGTCGAGAAGTCCACCTTAGAATGGTCTGGTGCCCACCCCAGGATGTTGAGTTACCGATTCGAAATTTTAGGCTGGACACTTAAGTAACTACTCAAAATTATTTTCAATTAAATAAATAATCTACAACCGAGAGAACAGTGCCCAGCAGCCTAATTGTGTAAGTGAATTCGGCAAAGGAAACAATCTGTTTCTTTCCCAAAAACGACTTTTCGTATTGCAAAAAGTCGTTTTTGGGAAAGAAAGATTGTTTCCTTTGCCGAATTTACTTACACAATTAGGCTGCCGGTTTACTTGCACTAGTTCTATTAATTTACAGTATTCTTCCTCAGCCAGTCGCAGACGGAATCATGCAGTAGCGTATTTAGCCTTACACCAAGAGAACCATGGCCGGAGAGAACGAAAGGCGGCCAAATCCGGTCCTACCAGCCTGGCATATTTTTTTGAGACAATCACTTCTATAGGCTCTTCTAACCTGCCACCCCGTCTTGTCTATCAAAAGGATAAAAATGTTCGGGCTCTCTTTGCTTGCCCTGACATCATCATTTAACAAGATTTTTTCATGAGGCAACACAGCAACTTTACAAAAAATAACAACCGTCTTCAATTTCAGAAATCGTTTGTATTTTAGGGTGCCGTAACCGAAGGGTTCAAACAGACCCCTATAGCTGTCTGTCTGTCCTTCGTCTGTCACACAGGTATTACTGCCAAACGGTTGGAGCTACAGTCTTCAAATCACAGGCATCTTGTTCACCCAAAGCCATACAAATTGTCAAATAATATTTTAAATGTTTTTTAGGGGGGCTCCAATACAGCTAAAGGGACTACCTTAATAAATGTGCAAAGACAGACAAGCACCAGTTTAAAAAAAAAAAAAAAAATTTTAAAATTATTGACAGGCTCGCGTTTGACCACTATCTCACCTGATGGTAAGCGATGATGACCTTGCAGTTATATAAAAAGAAATAAAATTTTTTTTTTTTTTTTTCTCTATTACCTACTGCCATACAACAACAAGGGTGGAGTTTACTGAAACCAATAGCGACATCTAGTTTAAAAAGCTGAACAAAACATTAATTACGTCTTACATCGATAGGTGGCGGTATTCAGCAACTTCAAATTTACATTCATAGATGGCGTTTTGACCTTCAGACTTATTTTACGTTAAAATGTTACTACGTTTTGCATATTCTTTCAACATTGTATTTATTACTATCATCATCATTTCAGCCGATAGACGTCCACTGCTAGATATAGACCTACCCCAAGCGTCGCCTGCGCCAGACCAATCGTGGCATTCAGCAAATTCCCGCAGCAGTATCCGGGTCATCATTGCACCTAGAGAAAGCTTTCCAACGCTGCGTATTTATTACCATTCGGCACTAATTCAGAGAACCATCTTAGAATTACCTAATGGAAAACACATAAGACAGTTTCTTCAAGCTCCTACAGTCCGGAAATCGGTCCCAAATTTTTAATAATACACATACATACTGAGTATTACGACGGATTGTTCAAAGACCTAAGAGTAAATATAACGACTATCGCCCCTTCAATGTCGTTTTAAACGGTTTTGACTGTAATTCCACTCTTCTCCTTCTTTCAAGGCATCTACGAGTAGCAGATCAACTGGCGGATACAAATGGAGCGATCTCTTCGGGCAGAATTATTTGGTATATAGTACAAGTTTTTTTTTATAACCTTTGTTCTAATCTAGAGTTCAGATTTATGTTTTTTTTGTTGGACTAATCAGACTATTTTACTAAAAGCACATCGAACGCGGTTGGTTCTGTACCAAGCGATAGATGGTGTTAGCAGTGATCTGCAAGTAAGGGTTTAGTCGGTTCGTGAATATCTTTTTCTCTAAAACACAGACGATTTGTTTTTATTTCTTTTTGCGTATTTTGCTATTTCATTGTATCAAAAGTCATCATCATCACCATAATACCAGCCGAAAGACGTCCGCTATCATAATGTATTACAATACAAATTTGAAAAATCGAGTGGAATGCCAAAACCGCGACATCTATTGGAATGGATTTTAAATGATTCGTTCAAATAATCCTTGAAATGTGAAGTATGTATGAGCCTAATATTCCATTATTTTTTTGCTTTGGTACGTCAGTTGATTAAACAAGGAATATATTATTATTTTCAATTTCAGAAAATGTTAATGTTACGCAATTAAAAATTATCTATATCGCGCCATTTAGTGAAATTTATTTGAATCAAATTTTCATAGCGTCGGCGTCGGGACCCCGTGCAATTAGGCTGACCCCCTATCTACCAAGCAATATTTTTTTTCATAAGTACCTACTCCTAACAATAACAAAAAAAAAAAGCCAGGTCCAGCCGTTCACGCGTGATGCTGTGACCAAGGAAACTAGGGATTAATTTTTAGGGTTCCGTACCCAATGGGTAAAAACGGGACCCTATTACTAAGACTCCGGGGTCCGTCTGTCTATCACCAGGCTGTATCTCATGTACCGTGATAGCTAAAATTTTAACAACAAATACTAAAAACAGAATAAAATAAATATTTAAGTGGGGCCTCCCACACAACAAACGTAATATTTTTGTCACCAGGCTGTATCTCATGAACCGTGATAGCTAGAGAGTTGAAATTGTCACACATGATGTATTTCTATTGCCGCTATAACAACAAATACACAATATAATATATATTTGAGTGGGGCTCCCATACAACAAACGTGATTTTTTTGCCGTTTTATGCGATAGTGGTACGGAACCCTTCGTGCGGGCGTTTGACTCGCACTTGGCCGGTTTTTTATATACATATATAGATAACACAATTAATTAAATATGGGTAGACTTGCACCTCTGCTCACCCTCTCGGGTAATACGCATGATAAAAAGAATGTGTCGCACCATTTTTAGGGTTCCGTAGCCAAATGGCAAAAAACGGAACCTTTATAGATTCGTCATGTCTGTCTGTCTGTCCGTCCGTATGTCACAGCCACTTTTTTCCGAAACTATAAGAACTATGCTGTTGAAACTTGGTAAGTAGATGTATTCTGTGAACCGCATTAAGATTTTCACTCAAAAATAGAAAAAAAAACAATAATTTTTGGGGGTATAATGAAACTTTAACTAAAATAGTTTTTTTTTCATCCAACCCATACCTGTGGGGTATCTATGGATAGGTCTTCAAAAATGATATTGAGGTTTCTAATATTTTTTTTTTCTAAACTGAATAGTTTGCGCGAGAGACACTTCCAAAGTGGTAAAGAACAATGGCGAGATTTTAGCTGACTTAAATTTGAGCGTCTGAAAGTGAGTTATATACGAAAGACGTTCTATTAATTGTCTACATTTTTTTAATATATTATTGGGCTGGTTCAAAACGGATAAAAAAAATCATAATAAATAAAAAGTTATTTGATTTTTTAGTTAATTTCTTTAGCTTAGTGTTGCCATTATATATTTTATCTGCCAAGTGACCAGTAGTAACTATATTAATTAATAATATAATTAATGTATTTATTGCAGTAAATGAGTTAACAATACAGTTTATGTCTAAGTATAGATGTTCCTCGCAGGTAGGTAAGAATATTGTAGTGCAGTAGAAATAAATGAATTACTTTTAATTAATGATTGGCAAAAAGACTAGTATCCAAGTTTAAAAAATATAGCTTGGTTGTTGACAAGGACGACGACCTTTTGATAAACGTCAAAGTCGCTTAGTTTAAATAAATATACTCTTTCCATAGAGAATATTATACATTTCATGCTGAAATAACTAGGTAAGGGAAAAGCGAATGCGATATTCCCCTTTTACTTCCACGAAATTGAATAATATTACCTATTAAACACATTATTCAAAGTTAACCAGACATAACCTATAAAAGTTTATGACTGAATATCTATTATTCTCGACATTCTCGAACAAAAATTCTTGCACAAACTAATTCAGAACATCACCCTGAGTTAAACCAGATATTTTTCATTTAAAGACGTAGGAATTTAATCTCAGATAAAAAAATGTATGGGCACCTGCCATTGTTCTTTATTTATTTATTTAAAATGTGTCCCCCCCCCTGTAACTTCTAAAATAAGAGAATGATAAAACTAAAAAAAAATATATGATGTACATTACCATGTAAACTACCACCGAAAATTGGTTTGAACGAGATCTAGTGACTAGTTTTTTTTAATACGTCATAAATCGTAAACAGCAATTTACCAAGTACGGAATCCTTCGTGCGCGAGTCCGACTCACACTTGGCTGGTTTTTATATACATATATAGATAACACAATTAATGAAATATGGGTGCACTTAGACTTGCACCTCTGCTCACCCTCTCGGGGAACACGCATGATAAAAAGAATGTGTCACACCATTTTTTTTTAACAACTGTCAAGCTTTTTAAACTGAAAGCCACTAAATGTAACTTGTCAGTACACATCCAATGAGCACAAACATGATGGTGCTATCTTGTCTGCTTGAGGAGTTGCTATGACTACCTTCTGGCTCCATCATCAGATCAGCTCCTATAATATTATTAATTTTTTTTCAAAGTTACATAAGTTCGTCTAGTTTCAGCTTAATCGGATGCCAGGAAGTGCATGAACAACTAAAATTTCAAAATTAAAGAAAACCTCTGAAACATTTATCCTGCGAAAACACTCCAATTCAAACAGTAAAACGCCCATAACTTTTGAACGGATGAACCGATTTAATTCAAACATAGCTAAGAACACTCTCGCCAAATTCATCTTTCAAACAAAGAAAACTAAATCAAAATCGGTTCATCCGTTTAGGCGCTATGATGCCACAGACAGACACACAGATACACAGCAACACACGTGAAACCTAAAACACCCCTCTTTTTCCGGCGGGGTTTAAAAATGGATTACTTGTCGTGGACATACATACAAAAGCAAGGTAATATAAAGATTGTAATAATAAAAATAAAACAAAACTCTATAATAATCACCTATATTGCATTAAAAACATAATTTATTGATGGAATAACGTTGCCAGTTCAAAAGATTAAGAATTTTCTAAAGCGGCAACACTTTTCTTGATGGCGACGAACACTATTCACTTAGAGCTAGTATTTAGTCCCGAGATGTTCACTTTTTGGGGGCAACCATTTCTTCTAGTTCTTTGATTTCAGCTGAAAATTAAAAAGAAAAAGTATTTGTTAAAACATGTAGGTAGGTACTAAGTTTTCGAGGATATTGTAACCCAGCCTAGGACAGGCCTATGTCCAGCAAACAGATATCTGATACAATAAAATTTAACAACAAAGGCATATATTTTCTGACTACCAATAAAAAAAAGTTCAATATTTTATAACATTGAATTTTGGACCTCAAGTTATGGTATAAAGGTTCTTCAATAAGTTATGGACAATTTAAATAAATGTGCAGGAATAGGGTAGTTGACCAAAAATTTATATTTAGTCCGTCAGATACGTTTAGATGACCTAAAAATATTGGACACGCATTTTTATTTTGCCACGTAAACAAAAGATTACGACGATGCGTTGAAATATCGTGTGACGTCACGGTGTGCTACACTTTATACTGAGAAAATGACGTCACAAGCCCCCACTCCTAGAATTATCATTTTTCTACCCAGGAAACATACCTATTTAACATTTAAAGTAATCAAATTTTTATTTAAGACCTAAAGAAATACTCTTTTCTGTTATTGGATTCCTGACTGGCAAAATGGAGCATAAACCCAAAGGATTTTTGTGTAGCATGGAATTATAAACCTAATTTACATTGACTTAAAGTGCAAACAAGCATACTAAGGTATGGTGAATGAATGAATTTTCGATTCATTTGTCAACATTTCACTTTAAAACATAATTCACAACTTTGCACTATAAGCAAACGAGATGAAGGTCCATTATTCAATGTACTACTACTTGAAGACCACATATGAATGGAGATGATCATAAGTTGCACTTTATTTTAGTGATTATAAAGTGTACTTTTTAATGTCATAAATGTCTCGGTCTTTTTCTTAAGGTCTTTGTGAAGCCAGTAGGCATTCCAAAGGCAATTAAACCATCCAGCGTTTTCCCATCAATGTTGGGGTCAGCTTCCAGTCTGACTGGAAGCAGTTGGGTACCATTACTAAAGCAGTCAAGCACTAACAACACTGATCAATATTTGTATGACCATATTCTTAATTGAAGCCTAACTATTTCCCCGACCCCAAGCAACATGGGACTAGGGCAGGAAGGTAATGCTGCCGTAATTTAACTAAAATACCGTTATCCAACATCTGGTTGATTTTTAGCTTTTGATGCTATATTAATGAGAAAAAAATATCTATTGATCTGTGTTTGCGAATTTTCAATATCTTGAACAAATTGATAGATATTTTTTGTCTCATTAATAAAGCATCAAAACCAGATGTTCGATAGCGGCATTTTAGTATATCATGGCAGAATGGTACTTGCTCAGATTTGAACCCACAATCTCAAGTATGAGAGGCAGAGCCTTAGCCACTGTAGCACCACATACTTTTAAGTGCTATAGCTATGATCTTAAAAATTAAACTAAGTTGAAAAGTTAAATATGTCATTGAACATACCAGCTGCAGCGAGTGCCTTTTCCTTCTTCAACTTCACGTCCCTGACGACCTTCTCCTTGGCCTCGATTTCACGGAGCTTGGTCTCCTTCTTGGAGAGCCTGTTCTGGTGGAAGGCTCCGTAGAGGATGCCGGTGGCAAGGAAAGACCAACGGCCGAACTGGAATGTGAAGATATATATATTCTTTTTTTAACAATGCCATACACACAAAACTTCTTTCTTATTGCACACAAACAAAACATAATTTTTATGCGAACATGAATTAAGTCGATTTTAATGGTAAGCTTAACTGATGAATTTTTCCGTATCTTAACTAACCTTTACCTTTTTAAAAGTGGTTGAGGCAGATCTTAATAGAGGGAATATTTGCTATTGGACGAAAGTTGGTAACTATGACAAAAACACCGTGAGTAATCTTGATCTGAGAAATATTCACGCAAACTTAGCCAAAAGAGAATAAAATGTCTATCAGTAAACCATTTTGTTCAATCAGACAACTGGCCCCGAATGTTTGGTTTTAATAATTGGGATCTATTAATTGATACTATAGTTAGAGCTGGAATGAGTCGGGGTAAGAAACTTAACTTTATGAAATGAATGACCAGCCCATGGGCAAGCAAAATGCAAGGTTACAATGATATAAAACCTATTTAGTATTGCACACAACTCTGTCCATAGCTCATGCAAAAGTAAGAACTGAACCTTTTTTTAAAATAAAAACGCAGATTTAAAAAGAAAACACACGTAAATTACGAATTCCAGTTCGAAAACACTGTGTTACATAATGGTGGTTTTTGGAAGAAAAAATGGC
Source organism: Orthosia gothica (assembly GCA_949775005.1). Lineage (NCBI taxonomy): Eukaryota > Metazoa > Arthropoda > Insecta > Lepidoptera > Noctuidae > Orthosia > Orthosia gothica. The sequence goes on along the minus strand of OX459061.1, from coordinate 7,738,408 downwards.
TTATAAAACTAAGGTATTTACCCTGATGAGTGGCGATACTCGCACTGGGGGTCCAAAGGGAAGCTCAGACATTTTGATTTTTATATATCTGGGACTCGAAAATCCAAATAGGATTTATTGAAAAATCCCAAGATTCGATTTTGCCGTAGAGGTTATAACTGGGTAGGGTTGCCACTTGCCAAATATTTTTTTGTGATATGATCTGTCAAAAAGATAAAGAATTTTCTCTGTAAGATATCAAAAGTAGTTTTTAATTTATTAAAGTGTTAATTATTAGGCTTTTTAAAGTAATAACACTGAAAGCCAATTTGTGTAATGTATTGATTTTAGTAGAATACGTACCAAGCGTTTTTTGACAGAAATCAGCTAGATAACTGAGAAAGGAAAGTTAAAGAAAATAACGAATGAAATAGGAAGCGAATATAAGGAAATAAGATTTATTTATTTTAACTGTATCTATATTTCGGTATTTCAATCATATTGGCAATATTAATTATTAGAATATCATTGTTTCAAATCGTTATCATTTTTATATCAGAGTAACAACAAAACGCAACATTGACATTTTGACAGCCCACGAATGAATGAGCCCGGCTATTTCTCATTCGTTATCAAATCACTCAATTAAATCAATCAGTCTTCAAAATGGCGTTAGTCATGCCGTTCGTGTCCGTCGCTATATCTATTTTGTACACGCCGTTGTTACTTTTAATTCTGTGCATAATATTCCTTGCTTCAATTGGAAAATCTTTGGGCGTCCGAAGGTTATACGTGAATATACTGCTGAAACTTTTCGAGGTATGTAAATATTTTTCTATAAAAAATAAATAAAACGTTTTTTTTTACGACGAAGACAACAACACGTGAGGTCACTATAGCAAAAAGAAAACATTATTTATTTTTTCATAAGACATATTGTATTCAATTGTATTTTGGTTAGGTTATTGTCCTATACGTTCTATATTTTGTGTATGAGTCATCTTGGTTCGTGGTTTACTGTTTTATCTGTAATTTTCTAACAGATAGTGGGCTTATTCCTTTAATTACATCTGCCTAATCTTCTTTTAGAATTCCGAAGTTCGATTTTGAACGGAAGTCTTTATACACTTTGTCCGACTGATAAACAGTTTGCTGGAATGTCGCCATGTGTATTACTGGCTGTTTAGAAGAATATCCTTGAATACGATAGTCTCAAAGGCCAGGTGGCAAAATCTCCCGCCTTATTCGCGAGTAAAAAACTGCATCTTACGAGATTATGGTCTAATTGGAACATACTCTCTTAGTCAAAAAGAATAGAATACTCTTTATTATGTACACCATATAAGTTACAGAAGGTTATACCTACTGATGACTGCATCAGCAAATTCTTCAAAATGATGTGAAAACCACTGGTCTCCACTTGGTAGTTTTATGGTGGGCAGAAGAAATCAATAAAAGCTATGGTGATATTTTGAATTTATTTTCTTTCATTATATCTGTTAGTGCTCGAAGAATACATGCTGTACTAGCTTTTACCAGTAGCTTTGCCCATGTAAAGTTCAAAATGGATCCCTTGTGAACCTACTACCAAATTTACAAAAACTATATTGGTTGGTTGGTTTGCTTAACTATATTGGTTGGTCATTTTATTGGTCTTCTGTCAAAATGCTTCAAAGTCAAACACATTTCGCTATAAGTTGGCATGCAAATATCAAGATATGAGGATGCTTACTATTGGGGTTTATGGGTAGAGGTGGACACCAATGAAAAACTGTTTTATAAGGTTTTCAATAATACATTTTAATTACCCTTTACTTGTTCAATTAGAAGGTGTGTTTCAGTAGTACTTTGAGATACATGTTGTTCCCTAGCAGGGCTGACGTGATAGTGTGTTGTGACCAGATCAACAGATGGGATTTCGGTCTCAACTACCTGACAAAGGGTTCACAGACAAACCATATAATATAAAGTTTGACAGAGACAGACATAGAGTATTTTAGATTTGTTTTTGTTAAACTCCAACACATACAATAAGCAATCTCTATAAAATTTAACACATTTTTTTAACTAGTTATTTAACCTATTAATAAACACATTTATTTTACGATGTATTTAAACTATTACGTTCAATAAACTCATCACAAAACTTAACTAAAAGAGATTAGTATGTGCATATTATAACAGCTTATAACAAGATAATCTACCGTGCAATCCTGTAATGATATGACTGACATGGATACTTTTTTAAGAATAAAAAAATTCTGTAAGGAAAATGATTTATAAAGGTGGGTACAGACTTACAGAGGTATAGATAAGCATCTTTAAAGTTTGAATTTTACTGTTTTTGATTGACCTCCTATTATGTGAGACCACTAGCTGTTGCCTTCTTCTCAGTAGCATTAGTGCTATGAATAGCCTATTTTTGTATATCGCGCCATAATATTATAGGTGTTTGGGCTGGACCCCCTTACTTGATAAATTATTAGCTCACCATACAAACTTCTATCCCCCTGTTCAACCCTTAAACGATGATTTCCGGGATGAAAACTATCCTATGTCCTTCCTTGGGTCTCAAACTATCTCCATACCAGATTTCATCTAAATCGGTTCAGCGGTTTAAGCGTGAAAAGGTATCAGACTGACAGACAGTGTTACTTTCGCATTTATAATATAGTATGGAAGATGTGGCTGTTATAAAAATCTTCTGGGATGCCATTAAGAAAATAATAAATAAAATAAGTTTATTGACACAAATATACCTTTGTATACAATACCAATACATTTCATAAAGGTACATTGGATTTTTGGAAAAGGGCGCGAAGCACAAATAGTATAAAACTCTGCCTCCTAAACTAGGGGAACCCTGTGACCTAGAAGGCAGTGTTCTACTGTGACTTCGTGTACAAAAGAAACCTGTATTTATATGTGTTAATAAAACCCATAATGGACTGATTTAACTATGAATATGTGAGTAGGTGTGTACAAGGGAGAGTAGTTGTGTGAGTAGGATGGGGTGTGAAGTGGTGTGGTGTTTGAAAGGGGAGTGGGTGTCTTGCGGCATGATACAAGCATGATGTTACATTATGAAGATTCAGTGCAAAGTACAAATATCAATCAATGTCCCTCTAATTGCGTTAATTTATTACCAATTAGTACATTATCTATGTGTAGTTAATACTGATAAACATTATTAGAATAATAATTTAAAGCAAAGTTTTGCCTGTGTCGTCACCTCGGTGAAAAGTGTTTTGGTTTCACATGGGAACATTATAACCGGATGTGAAGTATCCTAGGAGGGGAGAAACAAACACATAAATTAACTCAAGCTATTGGACCTCTCTATGTATGACTTAATTCATTTTCTGTTTTATGAATGTGCCAAGTTCCATCTGAATTCATTTAGCCATTAACATGTTAAAAGTAACAGACTGATGGATATATTAGTATGGACGCTCTATTTAATACTAGCTGAGCTTGCAGCTTAACTATATATTGTCTTTGCCCTCGTGAAAGTCGAAAGTTATCCCGAGAGAACATATTCCCGTGATAAAAAGTATCCTATGTGCTATTCCTGAGTATAATCTATCTCTGTGCCAAATTTCATCCAGATCCGTCCAGCCGTTTAAGTGTGAAGAAGTAACTAACATACAAACGCAGTCACAAACTTTCACCTTTATAATATAAATAATAATATTAATAACTAGCGGACGCCTCGCGGTTTCACCCGCGTAGTTCCCGTTCCCGCGATTTTTCCCAGGGATAAAAGTAGCCTATGTCACCTGGGGATAGAGTAGCGTCCCAATGGTGAAAGAATTTTTGAAATTGGTCCAGTAGATTTTAAGTTTATTTGTTACATAAAAAAATACAAACATACAAATCTTGCCTCTTTATAATAATATTATTAATTATTATAATAGTATAGATATAGTGTGATGTGATTAAAAACATCCATTACTTTAATAGAACATCATCATCTGCCATCCTTTGCCCAACTTTGACAGGGTCGGCTTCCAGTCTGACTAAATGCAGCTCATATCAATATTTTACATGGAGCATCTGTCTATCTAAGAGTTGTCATAATACTCCTTGGCAAGACTGGTTGGACCGACTGTCAAAAAGCATCAAATGACAGAAGAACTGGGATATTATTTAGGCATAAGTTCCTCTGCTTAAATAAAACTACATGGTAACAATACTAATATGCAATAAAAGTGCAGTACCTCGTGGGCAGAGCGATAGTTTTATTGCATTTTATCATTATCATCATCGTCGTACTAGCGGAATGACACCCACTGCAGAACATAACGCCGTTACCTTGGTGTCATCTAGTTTTATTTGACAAAGTTCATTAATGTATATACAAGGAACAGCATCGACCCGAGCACACTACCTTGTGGGACTCCGAATGTAATGCCGCCCCAAGTGTCGCCACATCGACCAGTCCTGTGCATTTTATAATTTATGCAAATAAAATACATTACATAATAAATTAAACGCCTCACTTTTGTTTACTTATTACCTAAAATTGTTTTCAATTTAAAATCAAAATCTCATTTTCACTGAAATGATTTATTACAAGCTTTTTTCCCATGGCATCGCTTCCATTGTCTTTTATTTATTTATTATATACTTTGTTGTACACCACAAAAAACATACAGGACAAACATTCACATAGACAAGTGTACAATGGGCGGTCTTATCGCACTAGGCAATCTCTTAAAGGTTGTCTGACCTTTGGATGGACTGAATCTTAGGAGAAGAATTTAGGGCTGTCAGTGTACAAAATATCAAAAATAATATTACTTAGACTTATCTTATCTTATCTTATGGAGGGGCCGAGAAGCAACTCGGACACTTCGACCCATTGGGATCTATTGTGGTCCCCTAGATAACTTACTCCTCCCCAATCTCGTTGAAAACTCTTTTCATGAGTCTTACAACGAGACTGGGAGATATGAGCCTATAATCTTTTGGTTTAGGATATCCAACCCCTAGTAGACTCATTCGCTTACCAGCCAGTGCATCGCATGTGCACAGGAGATGCTCCATGCGTTCCGTATGTTCCCCACACAACCTGCACATGGGTGTCGCGGTTAGACCCATCTTCATGAGCATGTCGTTGGTTCCAAAGTGCCCAGTAAAGGCCCCAAGCAGGTAGCGGATTTGCCCCCTGCTCATATTCCAGATGCATTCCCGGGCTTTGAACGTAGAGCCTAGGAATTTCTTGGAGTGTTGTAGACCAGTAGTAGACAACCAGTGTGTTTGTTGTCTGTGATCTGCAAACTCCTTAAATGTGGCTTTTACGAGACACGTCGAAATGCCTACACATGGTTCTGGACCCACAAAATCATTTGCTAAGCCCTCTCTTGCCAGTTCATCTGCCATTTCGTTACCATGGATTCTTTTGTGTCCAGGGACCCACATCAGTCTCACCCTGTTATGCCTCCCAAGCCTGTTTAGGACCTGGATGGCATCCAGAATAAGTTTGGAATCCACTTTGTAGGATGCCATGGCTTTGATTGCAGCCTGACTGTCACTAAGAATATATATGGATTTACCTCTGGTTCCTCTATCTATATTCTCTTGAGCACAGGTTATTATGGCATATGTTTCCGCTTGGAATACAGTTGCCATCTTCCCTAAGCTTTTGCTACATTTGTAACCTTTTGCGTATATTCCCGCTCCTGTACCTGATTCCATTTTGGATCCGTCAGTGTACCACACCAGACTATCTTGTTCTGGTGGATCGAGTCCCTTCGTCCAGTCCTCTATTGAAGGGATTTGGACCTTAAAAGACCTTTCAAACACAAAAATAGTTTGCATTTTATCGGATATCATGCTAGTTATCCGATCCAGGCCTTCGTTGCAATCAAACTTTGTATGGTTAGTCTTTGGCCTAGAGGCATCCCATAGTCCAGCAACAGCAAGACGATGTAATGTCTTCCTTGCCTCGAATTCAACCATCATATGCAGAGGAGGGATATTGAGGTATCTCTCAATCGCTGCCGTAGGTGTTGTCCTGAAAGCGCCCGTGATGCCGAGACACACTGTTCTTTGTAACCTGGTGAGTGGCGCTTTACACGAGGCAAGCTTTGTTCTTGGCCACCACACTATGCTGCCGTATGTGATAATAGGTATTATCATTGTTCGGTACAGCCATCGTATCACTTTGGGCTTTAATCCCCAAGTTTTACCGTAGGTGGAACGACACATGCCGAACACTCGTAAGGCCTTTGTCGTAATATTTTCCACATGAGTTTTCCCACCTGAGTTCTTTATCAAGCGTTACACCCAGATATTTAACTTCGGTGGACCAGGGCAGCTTTATTCCATTGAGGGAGGGCTCTCCTAGGTTTCCTAGTTGTCTCTTCCTCGTGAATGGAATAATGACTGCTTTACTTGGGTTGATAGAGAGGTTGTTTTTTGTACACCATTCACCATTACTTAGACTTACTAAAATACAATACATTCATACAATGTTACATAATATAGTAATACATATCAAATATATAACAGAGAAAGGAGAAGAATAAAAATTATAGCGAAAGGTAATGCTCCTTCACCATTTTCTTGAATGTTGCAGCAGTAGATACTTAATAGTGTGGTTATTTGTTACTCTTTTTCTTTCTTTTTTTAATTTAACCTCTTTATACTCCTGCAGCTTCCCGTCAACTGGCTATCTACCTACCTACCCTATCTACTCTACAAACAAACAAACTCTTTAGTTTTATAATATTAGTATAGATATTGATAAAACTCCTTTGCAAATGAACAAATTTGATTACCATAAAAAGCGTCATAGTGAGTAAATCTTAAAAGATAGACATATGCTGTCGCGGACTTTTTTTTTTAACTTTTAAAGAGGAACAATTCTATCAAACATTATGTTTGCGTAGCGACTAGTAACTTAAACCGTTTACGTAGCGCACGCAACGGAGACTCTCAAAAAGGAATAATTTTACCCGTTTTTGCAACATTTTTCATTTATACTCGGCTCCTATTGGTCGTAGCGTGATGTTATATAGCCTATAACATTCCTCGATTAATGGACTATCCAACACAAAAAATTTATTTTATTTTTTCAATGCCAAAGTAGTTCCTGAGATTAGCGCGTTCAAACAAACAAACTCTTCAGTTTTATAATATTAGTATAGATTAATAAACCTCATACAGTTAAGAAATGTAAAATTTTTGGCATAATATCAAGTCATGTCTTTGTTTCACACAATGTTTCAAGTTAAATATAGAAATAAATATTTGTTCATACTGATAAAAGAACAACTAGATAAATTGTCTTATCAAAAATCTAATAAAATAAATAATACTGAATGTGAAATATAATTCTCTTAGTCAAAAGTCCGTGATTAGACCTGTTGTCCGATATGGATCAGTATGTTGGGCTGTGAAAAAGATGGATGAAAACAGATTGCATGTAGCAGCCGCACGGGTCGATCATCAAGGTTAAGCAACGCTTGACAAGGTCGGTCCGTGGATGGGTGACCATTTTCAACATACCGAGTTTCCTCCGTGCCTTGGAAAGCACGTTAAGCCGTTGGTCCCGGCTGTCATTTAAAGATCTTTGACAGTCGTTACGAGTAGTCAGAAGCTTTAGATCTGACACCAGTCTTGCCAAGGGGTACCGTGTTACCCAGTCTGGCTTGTGGAGGTCAGATAGGCAGTCGCTCCATGTAAAACACTGGTACTCAGCTGAATCCGGTTAGACTGCAAGCTAGGCAGACACATGTAGCAGAGATGAGAATGTTGAAATGTTTCGCGCATATTTCGCGAACTGACCAACCACCATATAGAGCCAACGGAACGAGGACGCGACGCGATTGGTCAGTCGATCCTTGTGTCAACTGACCAACCAATCGCGCGCTCAGAACGGTGCTAAACCTTCCCCGCGCCCCGCTTCACTACCAAAGAGACCTAAAAACGACTCTTGCCAACTTAAGTGCCGGGGAGTTTATCCTATTCACTCACATTCACAACAGTAGGAACATTATACGCTGAGATTTTGCTGTGGTACGCAATAACCCCTCAGGTTGATAGTCTGATAGATAATCCAAGACACAGATGGAAAACTTAGTGGATTACGAATTTTATTAATGTAATAGTCGCTGACATCAGCTTTGCTATCAAAAATCTTAATCCCTGCAATATAATATCCGTTATTTTATCTTTGACATAATCTACATAATTCGATTATTTAAAATAACATACAATTTAGGTGTAGTTCTAACGAAGAGTAGGCATTTCTGCCAACTCAAATAGGCATGGCATATCCGCGTCGTCAAATAGGTATAAAGCGTACTGCAACGTGCGATTGGAGAACTCCTGTATTATATTATTACAGAAAGAAATAAATAAAGTTCCTTCCACACAAGCAAACTGCACATTACAAAAGTACTTCGAACGCGAACTAGTTTCTTTCTGGTCATCATAGCATCTATCTCTTTCGCACGTGTTGTCGGATGAGATAGTATGCATTTTAACCCCGCGCAGAAAATATTTCGTGCCGTCGACTAGGGCAACTTTAAGGATGATTTCCGCGATGAAAAATATCATATGTCCTTGCGAGAGTCTCAAACTATCTCCATACCAAATTTTATCCGAGTTGGTTCTGCAGTTAAAGCGTGTAACAGGCAGACAGAGTTATTATCGCATTTATAATTAGGGAAATTATTAACGGAGCGAAAAATATACGATAAATGGGCGACTTATACTAAGTAAGGAACTATTTTATCCGGCTTGAGTAATATCTTTCAGGAGGTTAGTAATACATACTATAATATTTGGGGTTCTATTTTCTATTTTAGCAGCCATGACAGTTGTTTTTGACATGACATTTGACGATTTTGACAGTTTTGAGAAGTGACATCTTTGAGTCTTCCTTTGCTTCGACTTTGAATTGGATAAGTTTCGGAGTTTTTAGTGATTGTTTTAGTTGTGCAGTGCAACCCAGTTTACTACTACGGATATTGATTGATTGCTTCTCTGTGGCAATTGAATTCGCGTTGTTTTTTTTTAACGCTGATATTACGATGACACGTCAATCAAATGTCATTGTCAAAATTACTTCTTTCACCATGTTTAATTTTATGGTGAGTTGCTCTAAATGTCAAAGTTAATTTGAGTGTACATTGAAACGAAGTGAAATTATAGAAAATTAACAATAATAAACGGTTACTATATTATATAGCGATTTTTACATATAGTGTACATAATGCTGGCCCAGGCTGCATTTGTGCCGGTTGAAGGCAACAAACTAGCCCCCATTACTATAGGTGAACCTCTACCTAACGAATCAATCTGCCTAGCCTTTTCCCAACTACATTGGGGGTCGGTCCAGTCTTACCGGATTCAGCCGAGTACCAGTGTTTACATGGAGCGACTGCCTATCTAAAGATCTTCAAAAGACAGCCGGGACCAACGGCTTAACGTGCTTTCCAAGGCACAGAGGAAACTCGGTATGTTGAAATGGTCACCCATCCACGGACCGACCTCGGCAAGCGTTGCTTAACCTTGATGATCGACCGTGCGGCTGTTATTATTTAGCCACGAGCTCCTACGTTACGATGTTGTTGTATTATGTATTCTATGTTTAATAGAGGGTTTTCGTTACAGATATATCACCGGAGTCTGATTGTCTGTGTATGTGAGTTGTGTATGTGTTGGTTGCCTTGGTAACCACACGAGTCTTTAGCTATGTGTGTTGAGTGTTGCTGGTCGTTGTCTTTGGCATGCCCTATATTACTGCTCTAAACACAGATATAAATCTAACTAGATACCGCAAGTTCCTCCATCTGTATGAAAATAAAGCGTGCCACTTTTTCACACACAATTAAAAAACAAATTTACTTACCAATGAAAGAAAACATTTCCAATGCCTCGGCCAACTTTTTCTATACAGTCTTTAAAGCTCAATATGGCATAAAAGGCATTTTTCTAGATTTCGGTGGCTTTTCGATGCCGATAATGCTAAATGAAATGCTCAAAGTACGATCATTGGTCGTAATTTTACTCCGTTTTTTGTCACGCGAAGTACATACAATCGCGACATCTAGTTAGATTTATATCTGTGGCTCTAAAACTTTAAAGGAAAAGATCGTTGGAAAACCGGCTTGTCATAGAACAGATAATTCGAAGAAATGTGACATCCACCAATCCGCACTGCGTGGTAGATTAAGGCTCATTCCCTCTCTTGCAGAGATCCCAACAGTATGTGCATTAAAAGGCCGTTTATTTCTGCTTGTAATTCGAATCACAATAATGAGCCCTATTATAGGTTGCATAAAAATTATTTTTAGATAGCAGCTTGCTTTATTGACCACCGCCTGCTTGGCTTGATTTCTTGTTGCACAGAAAGCCGAACCGTTGCAATCTTTGTGTGATTAATTGTATATTTAATTGAATTTAGTGACTCACTGGTCGCGTGGTCGCAAGTGCGAATGCTGATCGAGAAGTCCAGAATTCGATTCCCAGTGTCGGGTGAAGATTTTGTTTTGAATACAACTGGCGTGATGTTATGTGTAACTAATATTATAAAGAGGAAATGTGTATGAGGTTGTAGGGGGTAATCTCCGAATCTACTAAACCGATTTAGATGGGCTGGAGATAGTTTGAGACCCTTTTTTTTTGGGTGGGAAATCATCCAATGAATTCTCCCGCAGTAAAGCGAGAGGGCGTGTCAGACTTTTACTGACTAAAACCCACCCGTGTTCCTTCAGTTGTTTGAGCCAGGGCCGCGGTATCTCTTTTTCAAATTGATCCGCTACCTAGACAGGCATCGGCCCTAGCGGACCCCGTCAGTTATTGCTGACATCTCTTTGAGGCGCGCGTGGAACACTACGCGCCGTCGACTCGGGCCTGGTCCTTATCGGACGGCGAGCTAGCGATTACTCGCCTGGACATAGGATAGTTTGTATTCCCTAGTGTGTAAACTAATAACTATTTAATGTTGTGATGTCCTTTGCGTTAGTTTATCGTATTGTACTAATCAATATAAACTTGTTATCTTAAACGGTAAGTGGTGTACACGTGACGATAGATAAATATTATGTTTGTAATCGCCCCCTTAGTTTTGTCAAGGTCGCTAAGTATTAAGCGTCCCATAAATTAAAAAAAAACCATTGGTTGTATAGCTTCGGTCTCTTGGTACAACGCACAACGCTACGGAATGCAGTGCCGCCTCATACAATTGATGATTCCTCTCTGTCTGCATATTGTATTCCTCACAGCAAACCCTTTCATTTGATACCCCAACATGTCATGTCTCATAAAAAATAATTTAACCGTCATCGTTGGGTGTCCGCCATTTTGGATTTAGAACGTTGTTACCACAGACATAAATTCAACTAGATGACGCGACTGTATTTACTTCGCGTGCCAAAAAACGGAGTAAAGTTACGATCAATGATCGTGATCTGAGCTTTTCATTAAGCATTATCGGGCGCACGGTTGGCGCAGTGGTTGAGCGATTGACTGCTGCGCTGCGTGTCGCGGGTTCGATTCCCGCACGGAATAAATATTTGTATGAACTACAGATAGTTGTTCCGGCTCTGGGTGTTTGTGTATGTGAGTTTATATGTTTGTAAACGCACCCACGATACAGGAAGAAATTCCTAGTGTGGGGCAACGTTTAAAAAAAAAAAATCGGCACCTGAAATCCACCGAAATCTAGAAAAATATCTTTTTATGCCACCACCTGTAACGAATGTATAGAAAAAGTTGGGCGAGGCATTGGAAATGTTTTCTTTCATTGGTAAGTAGTTTTTGAAGAATTGTGTGTAAAAAAGTGCCACGCTTGGTTTTCATACAAATGGAGGGACTTGCGTTATCTATTCAGATTTATGTCTGTGGTCGTTACTTAGCTAACCGTGCGTGTTGTCATCCAAATCAAACGTATGCATCAGCGCAATCGGTTAGGGATAACTTAACGTTTTAAAATTCAGTTGGACTATTTGACCCAGACATACTAACTAACGAGGAAAAACTACTACTACCTATGACTTATTAAAAGTTTTGATACGCCCGACAGGGTCCATAATAGTTTCTGTTATGTATATTTACCATCAGTACGTACATTCATCGTCTTCCTGCCCTTATCCCATGTTACTTGTGTTCGGCGCAATACGTTTTCTTCTTCCATACCGTCCTGTCCTCCGTCACGCTATCACTGACTCTCTTTTCCTTCATATCATTCCTCACACAGTCCGTCCATCTTTTTCTTTGGCTTTTCTCGCCCTCTCCATCCATCCACATTTATATTCATAACTATTTTAGTAACATGCGTTTCATCCCTCCTCACCGCATTACCATTCCAGGACAAACGGTTTCCTTTCAACTTGTCTGTCACTGGCGCCACTTTCAAACTCCCTCTAATATTCTCATTTCTCACTGTATCCATTCTCGTCACTCCGCACATCCATCTCAACATTGTCATCTCTGCTACATGCAATTTCTTTTCATTCATCTTTTTCACAGCACAACATCCTGTTTCATACAGTATGGCAGGTCTAATCACGGACGTATATATTGTATTTCAGTAATCTGATTGCATCCATAATGTACACACATTATGGATGCAATAAAGATTATATTATGTCACAAATCAAGTGCAGTTTTCTTCCTATTGACGGTGACCTCTTGTTAGTTTCCGCCACGAGTGTGACCAGACCATGCAAACGTGCCTCCACTTAACCTTTGCTTCTGAGATAACGCATTCGTTAATAGAACATGTTTTCTTGATACTCTGATTGCAAGCGATATCTAGCTGCTCCTATTTTTTTTTAACATGGATAAAAAACTATACTGAGTATAAAATACTTAACTATAACTACATACAATCAAAAACTACTTACTAAATTAAGCCTAAAAATAAACTAAACTTAATTAAGGCTGCCAGGCTAAAATGGCATTGGGCGGGTCAAGTTTGTCGCATACACAGGGACCGCTGAGCAATGGACTCCACAAATTGTGTGCCTGAGGACGGCTCTCCAAAACGCAAAAGGCAGGCATAGATGGCGCAAATTAGTGAAGGAGCTGGGGAAGTAGTTTCCACGGCGACAGGGGAATCAGGACCAGCGGCACTTTTAAACGTCAATAATTTTAAAAATTAATGCTACCGTCCATTCGGAAAATAATTTATGAAGTTATATGTTTTTATACTCCACTATCGATCGTTTCTAAGTCTGGCTCAACTCTGTCATTCCGCTTGTTATCTATACCCATATCAGAAACTCATTTACTGCTAATCATAAGTATTTATTTATTATAACACACTACATAGGTAAGCTGACCGTTTAATCTGATAAGTGTACATAATTATCATACTGCACATGAATATTCGTTTTGAGTATGTTGCATAAGGATATCTGGAAGGTTGCTTTGTCATCTGAACGATTGCATAACTTATCTGGACGATTCCATACGCATATCGGGACGATTGCATAAGGATATCTGGACGATTGCATAAGAATATCTGAACGTTTGCATAAGGATATCTGGACGATTGCATGAGGATATCTGGACGAATACATAAAGTTGACTCGCTGGTCTTGTCAAGGGGAGCCGTGTTACCCAGTTCGTTACTGAATTGTTAAGTTCAGATAAGCGGTCATCATTATATCAGCCGAAAGACGTCCACTGCTGGACATAGGCATCCCCTAAGCGTAGATAGGCGGTCGCTCCATGTAAAATACTGGTACTCAGCTGCATCCGGTTGAACTGGAAGCCGAGCCTAACATAGGTAGTTGGGGAATTGATTGCTGGGCAGATTGATTGATCAAGTTTCGAAAAAAGCCATGGCTGTCTCCACAATAATAGTAATTGTTAACAATATCCCTTGGCAAGTGGTACTCAGCTGCATCCGGTTGAACTGGAAGCAGAGTCTAACATAGTTGGGAAATTGATTGCTGGGCAGATTGATTGATCGAGTTTTAGAAAATGGCATGCCTGTCTCCAAACTTACTCCAATAATTGGTAACAATATCCCTTGGCAAGTGGTACTCAGCTGCATCCGGTTGAACTGGAAGCCGAGCCTAACATAGTTGGGAAATTGATTGCTCGGCAGATTGATTGCTGGGCAGATTGATTGATCGAGTTTTAGAAAAAGGCATGCCTGTCTCCACAACTTACTGTTACTGGCTAACAATACCCCTTGGCATGTTTCTGGCTTCTGTTTTCGTAACGACTGGCAAAAATCTACTAATGACGGTAGAGACCAATGTGCTAAGCCATGGAGGAGTCAAAGTCAAATGTGTTTATTTCAAGTAGGCCATTAAGCGGCACTTTTGAACGTTATTTACAAGTAATAAAAATTGATTCTACCGTGCATTCGGCAATGTAGCTTGTTATGGAGAAGAACGCACAAAAAACTCCATACTTACTCTTTAAAAAAAAAAAGTTTTTATAATACATTAATAAATTCATATACGTGAGGACGATGTACACAGCACTACTTTACTACATATAGGTATAAAGAAATACAAGCACTAACAGGTAAATTCCTTTACTTGATAAATAGGAACATGGTTCTCACGTAGTTACAAATATTGCAAACATTTGCAAAAAGAGTCTCCGAGTCTGTATGAAGCGGATGGTCACCCATCCATGGACAAGCCTCGGCAAGTGTCGCTTAACCTTGAAGATCGACACGCGTGACTGTACTTAGCCACGAGCTCCTATAACCTGATATTTATTATTAATGTGTATTGTTTTTTTTCTTCAATAATGTAATCATTCAATCAATTTAATGAATAAAAAATTATTTTTGATAACCTTGTAAACAATGATAACCTTGCGGCTTCAGATCGTGTACTTGTGTCATTTTAAAAATTGGGGTTCTTAAAATTGTTTTTTTTTATCAACCGAAGAATGTATGGAGAAAGTGCATCCTGGATTCCTCAATGACCATTGAGTGTTTTACGCTAAGAATTGATTGATCATCTCATCATCAAACTTTCTTACTAGAAAGAAAGAAAGAAAGAAAAAGTGTTTATTTGTCACAACACGACATACATACAATATAAGAACATACTACCCCCCACTGCTTGATAGAAGCATGGCACAGCAAAGCTTGAAACCGGTTTTAAAATAACCGGTTTTTGAATTTTATAATCGGTATTATCATTTATTTTGTTCGGAGTCTAACTAAACGTTAAAAGAGAACTGAATACCCTAATTAACCGGTTTTGGCGTGGCGCGCATGTTTACGGCTGAATCGTTTTTGTACTTCAGCACGGTTGCACATTGAAGGTAGGCGACAAAAACCGCTTATAACCGGTTAATTCCACAAAGCCGGTTATAGAAATTTTGGTGCTTAAACCGTTTAATTGGGTAAAAAATATAACAAAACCGAAAGAAAAAAATCCCTATTGTCTAAGGCGTTAACCGGTTCCAAATTGTTTTCGGTTTCCAAGCCTTGTGGCTTAGAATAAAACCTAGGGCCTATTTTCTCTCTCTCTTTTGTGCCATCGAAAGGGAGAAGGCCTAGGTCCCAGGCCTTCACCCTTTGGAGCCATGATCGTCCTATGGTGGGATCCATAGGATCCCACCCACGTACATACGGTTTGGAAATATGTTCTTTCATTTTGTGTACAGCTAAGGAAGTGTGGGATTCCCTGCCGGAGTCTTTGTTTCCTGACAGCAATAACTTGGGGGTCGTTAAGTCAACAGTGAATAGGAATAATCTTTTAAATCGTGAGGAATTCCTTAGGGACAACCAGGGTGAACGGAGAGGTCTTTCAGACTTAGTAAAAGTTTACAGCCAGATGAGAAAGAGATCAAACGCGAGCCTATCCATAATATAATCATTTCAAAACCGGCCAATTGCCCGTCGGACTGCCCACATTTAGGGTTCCGCACCAAATAAAGAACATATTGGTATTTGTTAGTAAAATATACGTAGTAATAAACATTATCACCAAATTTTAAGTTCATAGGTCAATGGGTAGTTAAAACATTCGTTTTTAGTTGGAACATAATTTTGGGCTAGACGACGGGCAGACAGACGCACACGTGAGGGACAGCAATAGGATTATGTTTGGCCCTTAGGATACGGAACCCTAAAAAGCTTCATCTACGTCTTAACCGCGGTTATTCGCAGGTCAGCTGGCCTGTCTGTTGACCTGCCAACACTTCCTCTAAATATCTACTGTTTTTCTTGGTTCTATGTTATAGTCCCCGGCATGTAACTTGGCAAGGTTTTGGTGTAGTACGGATAAGTTCGCGCATAGTACGCGAACTGACCAACCACCATATAGAACGAACGGAACAAGGACGCGACGCGATTGGTCAGTCAATCCTTGTGACTTGTGCGCACAAGTCGCTATATCTTTATCTAGCGACTCTTGCCAACAACTATAATTACTATTAAGTTACACATCACAACATACTACGCACTTTTAAATAAAATAACTAAATTATAACAACAAAAAAAAAACACTGTTTAAAAAAAAACGTACACAAACCGTTGTTTATGGTAATTCAACATGAATAATTAAAAAGGTTTTTGAATACAACGTTATTAACATTTTTAAAATATGCGAAGGTGATTCTGGTTCGCGTTACTATTGAACTACTGCACCGATTTTGATAGTAGGAAGAAAACATAATAATACTTGCCTGTTACTGTCCCACTGCAGGGCAAAGGCCTCTTCTCATACAGAGAAGTCACGAGCACTAATCACCACGCTTGCTCCAGACTCAATCAATCTGCCTAGCCTTTTCCCAACTTCATTGGGGTCGGCTTCCAAGTCTAACCGGATTCAGCTGTTTACCAGTGTTTTACATGGAGCGACTGCCTACCTGATCTCCACAACCCAGTAACTGGGTAACACGATCCCTCTTGGTTAGACTGATGTCAGATCTAAGGCTTCTGACTACTCGTAACGACTCTCAAAGATCTTCAAATGACAGCCGGAACCAACGGCTTAACGTGCTTTCCGAGGCACGGAGGAAACTCGGTATGATAAAATGGTCACCCAACCACGGACCGACCTCGTCAAGCGTCGCTTGACGCTTGCTCCAGACTGATTGGTGTAAATATAAGCATAGCATAATTAACGTTCTGACTGCTGGAACTGCCTCTCAAAACGGTAAAGGAAAACATCGTCATCATCAAACCGACCGAAAAATCTCGCCGAGAATCGCTACAAGGACTTAGTTTTTTTTCGGCCGTCTTGAATCCACACTCTTGGTTCTCAGTATAGTTCTCGCTCCTTAGATCTTCATCTTTGTCCAACCGTATTCCCAGTTTAGCTGGCAGCGGGTGTAGTTGTATGTCTGCGCCAAAGAGTTCTATTATTCTTTTTTCTGGGCTTTGCTGTGTGAGTGCTCAGGTTCCCTCTCAGGACCTCTTTTTGCATGCTTGACCACCCGGTGGCAGGTGGTCGGGCCCTTCCTAGCGTTCGGTCGGGGATATTTAGGACCTATAATAGTATTATCATCTCCACATCTCAGGATGTATCCGTACCAGCGCAGTCTGCATTCTTTGACCTTTTAGCCAATTGGTGTTAACTTGATGCGGGTCAAAAGACCGACAACAAACTGAGAACGAGAACAGGACTGCGCAAGAATGCGTGAAAAATGTATTTCCATTGGTGCGTAAGTAACAAAATGTATACCAGTCGTACCTGTCATATACATCTGTTACTTACGGACAGTGGAAAGAACCTTGCTCGAAGAGCTCGTGGTAGGAGAAGATCTGGGGAGCCGAGTTACACATGTCATGCAATCTTGCGCAGTTCTTTCCCAGTACTCGCCTTCTCGCGTACCTAATCCTCGCTTGAATGTGGAGCGCTCATAACATATTTTTGTGTCTGCATCACTCGTTAGAACTATTTGTAAACTTTTCATTCGGCGGTTAGTGCATGATAAAAGTGCTGAAAATAGAATGTTGTTTGTTTTTTTTAACGCGTTCATGGACCGGGGCCTTCACATTGAATTTTATATTCTGCGAACTGGTGTTTTGCTTGATGAAAGGAAGGCGTGTTTGCTGTTGAACTTCCTCAGTTATCGTCATCAGTTTTTAGCAGTCCGTTGCTAAACACAGAAATCTCTAAATGCCCGCTGTAGCGGCATCTATACCCCCCTATCATCATATCAGCCGAAAGACATCCACTGCTGGACATAGGCCTTCCCCAAGCGTCGCCACATTGAGCGGATCGCCCGCAACCTTCACCAGGTCATCGGTCCACCCGGTGGGAGGCCCTCCAACGCCTGCATCTTCCGGTACGCGGTCCGCACTCCAAAACTCTCTTCTGCGAGCAATGTGCCTTGCCCACTGCCACTTGAGTTTGGCAATTCTTCGGTCTATGTCGGTAATCCTGGATCTGGTTCATTGAACTGTAAACAGCCTAAAATAAACACCCCTCTTAAAAGATTTTCGGGGTGAAAAGAACCCTAGATGCTATTTATAAACACATAATGGAACCCCTGTATACAAATCCGTCTAGCCGTCCCGTTATTGTATAAGGCGCAGGCCACATAGAAATGGCGTTGGGCGCGGACATGGCACTGGCGGCTTCCTATTCCATTTAAATTTCATACGAGATGCATGGAAATAAAGCGCAATTTAGGACACACGGTATGTCGTTGCTCGAACGTGGTTATGACGCGCCATTTCGGCGCCCGCGCCTGTTCAAATAGCGCTTTATTTCCATGCATTTAGTTTGAAATTCGAATGGAATAGGAAGCCGCCCGTGCCAGGGCCGCGCCCGACTCCATTTCTATGTGGCCTGCGGCTTACAAACATTGAAATGTACTAAATACATTATGTTAATGAATGCTAATTGCTAACACCTACAAATAAGTAGCCTTTATACATATGACGATGTTCGCATTGTGTGCATGCGTTGATCGAACTATCAAAGAGGATATTTATTTTTTACTAGCCACCTGCACGGGGGTACTAATGAAGAAAATGAAGCAATTTTTTTGACTTTCATGCAAACCTTGTCCTGTTCAACCAAACGCGTTGGCCGATTTTTATGATTCTTACGTCAATCGATTCGTCTTAGCCCTGCGCTGCGAGTGTCACTGGGTACATTAAAATTGGAAAATAAAAAAATGGCGGCTTTTGGGCGCAATATTGTGGGGTCCAAATTTTTTTCTCTTCAAAACCCGTCGTGCGGGGTATTAAAATGAAGGGTTTTAAGAGGTGATTACAAAAATATATTACTTACATGATTAAATGTTTTAATTTAAAAAAAAAAATAACTAAAAACTTGTAAATAAATATAAAAATAACAAAACACCCGACTGCTTAAAAAACCAACTAAAAAGACGTAAACAAGAAGAAAATCATGCTGTGCAGTCGGAGGATATATCTGGGTTTGGTCAGCCAGCTCGCGCATATGTATCCAAGGACTGCACAGCATGATTTTCTTCTTGTTTACGTCTTTTTATTTGGCTTTTTAAGCAGTCTGGTTTTTTGTTATTTTTTAATATTTAGTACGAACGAAGCATTCAGCTACAAACTTAATTTTGGTGGACGTGTTTCGACTGATATGATGAAACCTTGTCCTGGCAATTACGAACGCAACAAAAAAAAACCGGCCAAGTGCAAGTCGGACTTGCGCACGAAGGGTTCCGTACCATTATCGCAAAGGAATCACGTTTGCTGGATGGGAGCCCCACTTAAATATTTATTTTGTTCGGTTATTAGTATTTGTTGTTATAGCGGCAACATAAATACATCATCTGTGAAAATTGCAACTGTCTAGCTATCACGGTTCATGAGATACAGCCTGGTGACAGACAGAGAGACGGACCGCGGAGTACACCTTTGCCCGGTGGGTGGTCACAAGCCTTCGGCCGAAGCCTACCATCAGTTAGTGTCACCTGATTAGCACCACCCGGGGACCACGTGTAGGGTAACAACTATAGCGGTGACTCTCCTACGGACGCGGGTGACTCGGCCCCCAATACTGCTTGGGGAAAAAAGCGTGAGTTTATGTATCCATGTTATTACGTAAACAAACGAGTTAACGATTAATTCCTTTTAGTTATAAGTAATTGCTCATTCACTCTTAGGCCGTTTGTTCACGGGACACATGATACGACAAAATGTCGTAACGATTCAAGCTCCATATATATTTGTATGGACCATTTGTTCAATGCACGATACCGCACCACACGCAACACGATTTACAAACGGTTTTTCGTTCATCATCTGCCTAGCCTTTTCCCAATTGTTGTTAGGGTCAGCTTCCAGTCTTACCTGATTCAGCTGAGTACCAGTGTTGTACATGGAGCGACTCCCTATCTGACCTCCACAACCCAGTTACTGGGTAACACGATACCCCTTGGCAAGACTGGTGTCAGATCTCAAGCTTCTGACTACCCGTAACGACTGTCAAAGATCTTCAAATGACAGCCGGGACCAACGGCTTAACGTGTTTTTCGGCTATGTCATCGATGCCGCTATATCGTTGCGACTTTTCTGCGGTGACGATTAAGCGGCTGTACAAAACAAGTATGAGCTTGTTGACGACACGACACACCGCACGGCTCATGTCGGAAACATAATTACGTGTCGTCGCATGGCGTGGCGCCTTCTGACGCAGTCGATTGGCTACATAACTCGTTGTGTTATGACTTAGGCTGAAACAGAGTCGTTTGATTGGTGGATCCCGCGCCACGCCACGCCACGCCACGACACGAGATCGTCTGCTTTGTGTCGTGCGGTGCCTCGTGAGCAAACGACCTTACACGTATATAAACATGCGTCTTAGGACAAAGGTCAATCGTGCACAATAACTTGATTACCTAGTAAAGTTTCCTGTGGTTTCTGAACGGGCTTTGACCTTTGTTTTAAAACTAGCGGACTGGAACAGACGTTGTCCTGCCCAGGCCCGAAGCCGATAGTAGCGCCACCTACCGGTTCCAGACTTTGCTTTAGATGCCTATTCCACAGAAATCGTGTATTTTTCCGAAATTAAAATCTGCCATTGGTTCTCGTGGTTGAGCGTGATCGGAACAACATTTCCAGAGGCTAGGGAACTTTTTCAAATATTATTTATTTATTTAAACAATGTACAATGGTTATACATAGGCGGACTTAATGCAGCAAGGCATTCTCTACCAGTCAACCTTTGGGTTAAAAAGGACACAACAGAACATTATTTTAAACATATGTTTTTATTCGAAGTATGTTGTCCCGTTGTCCCACAGCTGGGTAAAGATGTCTCCCATCGTCTTTCATTGTTCCCGACGTGTTGGTTGCCTTTTTCGACCAATCCAAATGTTCTCATCTCTGGGACGGATCTGCCAAATACCAGCTCGACGCACTGAAGTCGGTCGAAAAGCGGGCCAAGAAGCTCATCGGTGATGAGACACTGGTCAAGTCAAGTCTCCAGAGCTTAGATCACAGTCGCCGAGTTGCCAGCTTGTCAGTTTTTTTATCGGTTACATTTCGGGGAGTGTGCGTTGGAATTGCACGATCTAATTCAACCTAGCCCGTTTCATCATTGGACTACCAGACGTACGGCGATGCGCCATCGATACATGGTGGACATTCCACCAATACGCACAAAATGTTTTGGAAACAATTTTATTATGCGTACAGCTAAGGAGTGCAATTCCCTGCCGGAGTCTGTGTTTCCCGACAGCTACAATCTAGGGGTTTTTAAATCAAGAGTGAATAGGTTATTTCTAGGTAAGCGTATCTTACCGTCGACCACCAGCGTTTCCTAGGCCATCCTCTGCGATGACGGCGTCTGCCGACATCTGGCTCCCACTGTAACGTTTAAACGATCAATTTTACCTATTTATAATATTAGTTAAACTAATTTGGGGTCTACTGCCAGACCCCAACAAGAAGTAGACCCCAAATTAGTTCGGAAAAGGATAAATGTTGATTAGTAAAATTAGGTAAGTTACATTCGAGTTGAAGTCTCAAAATGGTGAAGGAAACCATTGTGAATGTTACATACATACGTACATCTAAACATACGCGCTTGCGGTTATCAATACTGCGCACCTGGCCTTTTTACCCGTCTGCCGAAGGAAAGTAAAGTGTTTATCAGTCTATGTATATATGTACGTATGTTTGTTCCTATGTTCTAGAGACCAAACGCTTTGGCCGATTTTTATGATTCTTACGTCAATCGATTCGTCATAATGTTGCGAGTGCCACTGGCTACATTAAAATTGGAAAATATTAAACGGGCAAGTGCGAGACGGACTCGCGCACGAAGGGTTCCCGGTTTGAAGGTGGAACCCTTCGTGCGCGAGTCCGACTCGCACTTGTTTTTTTATTAACCGACTTACAAAAAAAGGAGGAGGTTCTATGTTCGACTTTATGTTTGTTTTTTTTTTTTTTTGTGTTTGTTCATCGATATCTCTGTCAATTGTGGACCGATTTTAAAAATTCTTTTTATGTTTGAAAGATTATGTTTCGAAATTGGTCCCATTTTAATTTGGTGAAGGTCTGATGAAGAACTTCGGAGATACACAACAGAACTCTTCAATAAATAACGGCAAAACTCTCGGGATTGCTGCAATCGCATGTCTGTTTGTTGTTTATACCATTTCATAACATGACATCACGCCAGTACGCTCTAAAGGGGTACACAGATCTCTCATTTCACCGGTTATGTTCAAGTTTCATATTATTCGGTTAATCTATTCTGGAGTTATAGGGACCTTAATAAACAACTTGCTATTAGGTAGGTAAAACTAAAAATAGAAAAATAAAAAAACTTTTTTCCAAAAAAATACTACCGACTTCCAAATGAAAAACTACAAAGTGAAAAATAACTTAACTTTTGGAAGTCGGTGTCCATATCGCAAAAAATGGTACCTATGTAAGACACCGACTTCCAAAAGTTAAGTTTATTTCACTTTGTAGTTTATCATTTGGAAGTCGGTAGTATTTTTTTGGAAAAAAGTTTTTTTATGAAGAACTTTACTAATATGATCCGTGTCACGTGTGCGTCCTTCTAGGGCGCTCCTCCAAGCGATACCACTCTCGTCTGCCTTGTAAATGTGCAAAGACCAAAAAAATCGGAGACACGTGAAATCCACCAACCCGCACTGAGCCCGTGGGAAACCTGTGTCCCGGCACTTGAGACATAACTTGCCTCTGGAATTGCACGTATTCATAGTCTGCAAACACTTTCCAAGCAGGGCCTGCAGTTTCGACATAGCTAACGATCGTTACGTTAAGTAACATTCGTTAACTCTTACCACAAAATAGTAAGTATACAGAAGGGCCACTCCCGCCGTTTGGAAAATTGACAGCTAAACTTGACAGATTCACTAGGGTTGCTACTATATTGATTCCGAATTAAAAAAAAAAGGGTAGGTTGCCCAAGTTACAAACATAAATACATAGATTCGTCTAAACATACATCATATCATGCTTACATGCCTTAGAGGGTAGACAGGGCATCAAATATCCATTTAATATCACGAACACTACAACCCTAGTGAATCTGTCAAGTTTAGCTGTCAATTTTCCAAACGGCGGGAGAGGCCCTTCTGTATACTTACTATTTTGTGGTAAGAGTTAACGAATGTTAGCTAACGTAACGATCGTTAGCTACGTCGAGACTGCAGGCCCAGGCCTGTTTGATTGCCAAACTTCCGTCGCAAGGGGTTTCAAAATTAAGCAACCAACATTACATAATTCTGTACCATAACATACATAGTTGAACGCATAGTAGGTATGTAGGTTTCGACGACCTTCTAATAGTTAATAAGCACGCAATGTTACCGAAAATATAAAGAAAGCACAGAGCTTGGAAGTGACTAGAGGACACCATTGCAAATATTCTTTATTGTACACAAAACAAACCTCTCCACGCTTAAACCGCTGAGCCGATTTAGATAAAAGGAGACACTGGGAAGGACATAGCAGTTTTTATCACAGCATTCATCCTTAAGGCGGTACCCCGAGCAAAACGCCGCGCAAGCCGTTTTTTGTGCTGTTTTTAGGAGCTATCTACTCGTTATTTAAAAAGAAATATCAAATAATAAAAATACAATAAATTTCTACATAATATTGATTCCAAAATGGTAGATTTAGTTTTTTTTAAATGTAGTATATATTTCACTAATCTACTTCCAAAATAACATAAAAATGAGAAATAATTATTGATATTATGCATCTCCTCGTAAAGTGTTCATTGATTATTTTTAGTTTTAACACTAATGGATAGACAATTTAATAACGACCATTTTTGTAGAATTATTATTTTCAAAAGTCCAAAATTCGATTTTATAAAGATTTTATTCTAAAATCTGGGCGTATTCACTACTGTAATTCATGCGCCACCAGTGCCGCTAGACCAATAGGAACGCTCATATCACATGCCGATTTTTTGGTCAGGGTACCGTCTTAAAGAGGTGGAAAGGGCTTGGAAGTTTCTATGGTAAACCAATAATTTCTCAGGAAAGGTGGCATACATCTACAATTATTATTGTAGTTTTTACATACATAAACTCACGCCTCTTTTCCATGGACCCCCATGACATGGCAGAAACTACAAAACGCCACCTGCTACGATCCTTACATAGTCTATACTAATATTCTGGTAAAGTTTGTGACGTTGTAGGATGTAATCTCTGGATCTACTGAACCGATTTTGAAAATTCTTTCACCAGTAGAAAGCTACATTATTCCAAAGTGTCATAGGCTATAACATATTAAAAAAAAATAGAGATCCTTATGAAAATTGCAATAATGTAACCCAAAGTAGCAAAATGTTCCATGTAAAATTCATTCTTTGACCTGCGCTGAGAAAACTATTGATGATACATAAAAAATATTAGGTGGGTAGGGTAGGCAGGGTACGCTGGGTAGGCTGGGAAGGCAGGGTAGGCAGCGTAGGAAGAGTAGCCAGTTCACGGGAGCGAAGCCCCGGGGGTCAGCTAGTCTTCTATAATATAAAAATGAATCGCAAAATGTGTTGGTAAGCGCATAACTCAACAACGCCTGGACCAATTTGGCCAATTCTTTTTTTTAAATGTTCGTTGAAGTTCAAAGATGGTTTTTACGTATTTTTTTCTAGGGTAGGGTTGTGTAGCGTAGGGTAGGGAAGGTAGTGTAAGGTAGGGTTGATAAATGTTTGGTGTTTTTATGGCAAAACAAAGTTTGCCGGGTCAGCTAGTAATATTATAAATTCCAAAGTAACTCTTGTCTGTCTGTTACTTTTCACACCTAAACCACTTTATGGAAACCTATGAAATTTAGCAAAGAGATAGATGGCATTCTGAGAAAGGGCATAGGGGTACATTTTGTATAAAAACCGGCCAAGTGCGAGTCGGACTCGCACACGAAGGGTTCCGTACCATTATCGCAAAAAAGGCAAAAAAATCGCGATTGTTGTATGGGAGCCCCCACTTAAATATTTATTTTATTCTGTTTTTAGTATTTGTTGATATAGCGGCAACGGAAATACACCATCTGTGAATTTTAACTGCCTAGCTAAAATTGTGTAAATTATTTCTTCACCACTGCTCTCAAAACGGTGAAGGAAAATATCGTGAGGAAACCGGCATGTCCTAGAACCGAAAATTCGAAGACATGTGACGACATCCACCAAACCACACTGGGCCCACGTGGTGGATTACGGCCCCTTCCATCTCACAGAGAGGAGGCCTGTGTCCCAGCAGTGGGAACATTTATAGGCTGATGATGATGATGATGGATGGATAGTGGCATTTATGCTGTTTACGAGTTTGACGCGGACGAACTCACGGGAAACAGCTGGTAAAGGTATAATTCTACCACAATGTAACTAGCTAAAGTACAATCATCTTTCATGGGGTACTGTGTTAAATTCTATAACAAAATACCTTGTGATATATTAAAACTAAATGAAAGTAAATTTAAAACTTAAGTTAAAAGCACCCTTTGTAAACAAGCATATTACAAACTAGATGATTATATTCAAGATAAGAATCCTTGGAAACATGCTGGTCCTGCTCCATAGGGCAATCTTTGGTGTAGACAAAATCAAGTTTGTTAATTTATATTCCCATTCATAGTTATTTTGTTGAATTAGGTATTTTACCTATGTTTGTAATATTTGTAAGTATGTGAGAACCATGTTCCTACTTAAATAAAATTAATTAATTTTCCTGTTAATGCTTTTTAATACTTTATACCTGTACGTAGTATAGTGTGTAGAGCTATTCTGGGTGCATCGTCCTCACATATATTAATGTATGTACGTATGTAAATATTGTAAAACACCATTTTTTTTTTTAAAGAGTTAGTATGGAGTTTCTTGTGCGTTCTTCCCCATAACAATCTACTTTCCGAATTCACGGTCGATTTATTTTTTTATGGGTGGTATTTAATACTTTAACTGTAATTCCCCTTTTTTCAATCAAAATATTCGAAATTACTACCAAAAATACTGAATTGCACACTAAATTTGCTCATCAAATAAATGAATTATACTAAACTGCTAGATCTTTAAAGCTTAACTGTTTTACTGAATAACTATCTGTTAACTAAAAGTAAATCTAATAATTCTTCGAGTGCAACAAAATATTTAAGTTTTAAGGGAGGGGGGAAACGAAACAAAGTCGACGGAGCCCCGCTGCGCAGGGCTCCTATTTCTGTCTGCAGGGTCTAAAGTAACCTAACATGAAGGAGATGACGGGAGCTGAGTTCGCTCGCTTTGCTCGCTCACTTCAGCTCCCGTCATCTCCTTCGAACCTAACCTATCCGTGTCGGGGTGCCCTAAGCTCCCGAGCTCGCTTCGCTCGCTCTTGGACTAATTCACATTTATTTTATATTTAATTGAATAATTTGTGTGCAAATCAGTATTTTTGTTTTACGGTGAGTAATATTGTTTTGCAGTAGGTTATTAGTGGAGATATTTTGTTTGCTTAAATTTCTAAATAGAGGTGCAGTTAAAAATTCCCCTTTTTTTATTACTTGTTAATTTTAATTTATGTGACGTTCAAAAGTGCCGTTTATTGGCCAATTGAATAAATATATTTGACTTTGACTTTGAATGTTTTGAATGAACTGAGTTGAACTTAGGTCATGAATTCATAATCATTTATTTGCTAATATTATACATAAAGTTGTTAAAATATTAATATTACTCTTTTTTTTACCACTCATTGTTTTGATGCGTCACTTTCGGTAGGAAGACGGTGATTATGCGTTGAGTAGGTCAAAATGCAAAGTACAGTTTTTTGTTATTGTTTATTTATAGAAAACATCATGGTTTTATACAAGGACGGCTCAGCGGCGAAGGCTTTTTACCCGACTGCCGAAGGAGGGTAATGTGTTTATCAGTCTATGTATGTATGTATGTTTGTTCCTATATGGTGTTTCAGAGACCAAACGCGTTGGCCGATTTTGATGACGTACGTCAATCGATTCGTCTTAACCCTGCGAGTGTCATAGGCTACATTAAAATTGGACAATATAAAAATGGCGGATTTTGGGCGCCATATTGTGGGGGCCAAATTTTTTTTTTCTTGTCAACCCATCGTGTGGTGTATCAAAATAAAGGGTTTTAAGAGGTGATTTCAAAAATATATAACACTTATATGTTTAAAAGTATCTAATTCGAAAAAAAATTACTAAAAACTTATAAATAAAAAAAATTAAAAACCCGACTGCTTCAAAAGCGAACTAAAAAGTCGTAAACAAGGAAAAAATCATGCTGTGCTGGCGGAGGATACACCAGATTTTGGTTAGCCAGCCCGCGAATATGTATCCTCCGACTGCTCAGCATGATTTTTTCCTTGTTTACGACTTTTTAGTTCGCTTTTGAAGCAGTCGGGTTTTTTGATTTAACTTTTTGGTTCTATATTGGGCACTTATGTTAGTTGTGATGTAAGAACCGTTTCTAGCGCCATCCTGATCAGGTCAGTGCGTTTTCGTTACTCCCTATCTCCGTCAACGAAGTTACCGGCACCGTCTGAAAGTACTCCGAAACTTCGGAGTGAAAAACATTCGGACAGGTAAAAACACATCGGGAGTAGGTACAACTGTCAAATTGTGTTGTAATTCGGGCCTCGAACGAATCGTCGTCCGTCCGTATGTGGTACAGAGTAGGAAACGCCCGTAACGAAGGGTTATTGGACGATTCGCACGAATTTAATTAGCCCGAAAAGTACGAATCGACCACTTATAAAAATATTATTATTATCTGTGGCGATTCGCCCGAAGTTAATTTATCGATTACCCATTACCCGTGAGTTATTTACCTGTAGCTAAAATACACATAATAATCTAACAAAAGATTTCTACCAGGCCCCTCAGAAAGTATTGCGAAAAAAAGTTTTTATATATGGGAGACTGGCCAGTTATAATGTTTTTCGAAAATATGATTATTTATAAGTAAAAATAAGTAAGTTCCAATTTCAAAATTTCCCTCCACATTTTTTGCGAGTTAATTCAAAGTATTGTGTCTCACTGAAATATGGATCTGCGCCGGGAACATTTTAGAGCTATGATTTTATACGATTTCAAGTGTCGCCTGAAACCGGATGAATCGTACGATAGACTTCAAATGGCATTCATGGATGAAGGCCCTTCCAAGGCAACCGTGTATCGTTGGTATAATGAATTCAAGCGCGGTCGACCAACTTTGGGGGATGACGAAAGAAGCGGTCGCCCTTTGACGGCTGTTACCGAAGAAAACGTGCTAGCAGTGAAAAATTTAATCCAAGACAATAGGCGAATTACATATCAGGAGATTCAACACATATTGAAGATTGGATCGGGAAGCGTTCACGAGATTCTACACAGCCATCTTCGCGTGAGGAGGATAGTATCACGCTGGGTGCCGCACAACCTCACCGATGCTCAGAAGCAGGCCCGGGTGGAATGGTGCCGTGATATGCTTAACAAATTTGAAGCAGGCTCGTCTCGGCGTGTTTACGACATCGTTACAGGTGATGAGTCCTGGATTTATCAATACGACCCAGAAACCAAGCGCCAGTCGACTGTTTGGGTGTTTCAAAATGAGCCAACGCCTACCAAAGTGAAGCGATCTAGAAGCGGGGGTAAGATTTTGATCGCTAGCTTTTTTAATTTGACTGGCCACTTGGTATCAATTCCCTTACGGGATCAAAGAAGCATTAATGCCGAATGGTATACTACCAAATGTTTGCCAGAAGTTTTCTCTGTTATAAGCAACAAGCGACCAAACACAGGGCTCCGCGGGCTACTGCTCCACCACGACAATGCACCTGCGCACACCGCACTCAAAACGAGGGACTTCCTGGACAGCACGCCAGTCAAACTCCTGGGTCACCCTCCTTACAGCCCTGATCTAGCACCGTGTGACTTCTTTTTATTCCCAAAAATAAAAAATCAGCTCAAAGGGATACAATTTTCGTCGCCGGAAGATGCGCTGGCTGCGTTCGAGCAGGCTGTAAACGAGGTGTCTGCGGCGGACTGGAAAAAGTGTTTTGAAAACTGGTTTAGGCGCATGAATCTTTGTATAGAGGCTGGTGGAAAGTACTTTGAAAAGATTTAATAAAAATATATGTACGTATAGAACAATTTTTTTTAGTTTCGCAAAACTTTCTGAGTGTCCCACGTATATAGCACATACGAGTTCATAAACACATAAAAAAATGAGTCATCATTCTTGATTTTCGTTGCGTAACGTTTCAATAGATTCATTAACGAAGTTTTTGGGGTTCCGTACCCAATGGGTAAAAACGGGACCCTATTAAGAAGACTCCGCGGTCCGTCTGTCTGTCTGTCCGTCTGTCACCAGGCTGTATCTCATAAACCGTGATAGCAAGACTATTGAAACTTTCACAGATGATGTATTTTTGTTGCCGCTATAACAACAAATATAAAGAAAAAGTGTTTATTTGTCACAAAACGACATACATACAATAATAAATACCCTTAAACAATAGTATTAGTAGTACTTAAATTAAGTTAGTAAAGACGAGAAATAAATCAAACAATAATTACATATACTACCTTTTTGTTTTTAAAATTAATAAAAAAATAAATTTTAAAGAAATAGCGTGAAAAAAGATGTCAGGCAGATGCATGTCGCGATTGTGGCAAGAAGGCTTCCACTCAGCATAATGCTGTGCCGTGGGGGACCCACAGCACAGCGCTGATTTTCAGTGGTCGCCTAAATAATACTAAAAACAGAATAAAATTAATATTTAAGTGGGGCTCCGATACAACAAACGTGTTTTTTTTGCCGTATGTTTGCGATACTGGTACGGAACCTTTCGTGCGCGAGTCCGACATGCACTGGGCCGGTTTTAATTTAAATAATACTTTTTGCCCAACAACGAAGACTGAGGGAGGTTTTGTCAATTACTATCTTTAACAAAGTTGACAATATTAGCATAGGATATGTCGCAGTGTTTGTCATGTATCAGTGTTTTTGTGTAATTACTAGAGCACATAATAGAATGATATAAGGAGGCGTATAGGGATGGCTAAAAATGCCTTGTCCCAATTGCAGAAAATATGGAGAGACCGAAATATTTCACGTAAGACGAAAGTGAAATTGGTAAATTTTCTGGTGTTCTCAATCTTCAGTTACGGGGCCGAAACGTGGACTTTAAAGAAAGCTGACCTTGACCGCACAGATGTGGTGCTGGAGAAAGATGATAAAAATCCCTTGGACCACCTTTCGCACCAACGACTCCATACTCCGCGAACTGAATACCAAGATCAGACTGTCCACGATCTGCCTTCATAGGATATTGGAATTCTTTGGTCACATCGTGCATCGCCAGAAAGGATGGAAGCAACCTAGAACAGCTGATGGTTACTGGGAAGATTGAAGGGAAACGTCCTAGAGGTCGCAGTCCAATAAGATGGTCAGACCAAATCCGCACATCGTTGAACACCAAACTGCACGATGCTCTCCACGACGCAAAGTACAGGCATAGATGGCGCAAATTAGTGAAGGAAAAGTTGCTGCCACGACGACAGGGGAATCATGACCCTCAGTAATGAGGAACACGACGCGAGGAGGGACTAGAATAGATCTTGGGGCCGACATCGCATCTACCCACACTGGTGTGGTAGATTATGGACCATTCCCTGTCACAGGAAACTTGTGTCCCAAGTGGAAACATTATAGACTGATTATGCTACTAGAAATTTGAAGGAAAACACCGTGAGAAAGCCGACGTATCCTAGACACTGAAATTCGAAGACATGATGTGACATCGACCAATCTGTATTGGTGTTGTACGCGTGATGGAATACGGGGCACTACATCTTAAAGAGAGGTGGCTTGTGTCCCAGCTGTGGGCACATTATCATTATCATCATCATTTCAGCCGAAAGACGTCCACTGCTGATCATAGACCTCCCCCAAATGTCACCACATTGACTGATCCCGTGAGTCTCGCATTCAGCGGATTCCCTCAACAATTTGGCATTAATTCAACCATT
The DNA here is from genome assembly GCA_949775005.1 of Orthosia gothica. Taxonomy (NCBI): domain Eukaryota; kingdom Metazoa; phylum Arthropoda; class Insecta; order Lepidoptera; family Noctuidae; genus Orthosia; species Orthosia gothica. The sequence goes on along the minus strand of OX459061.1, from coordinate 7,707,057 downwards.
CTGCCTTTGTACATGGAGTTTTAAATCCTACTTCCTATTAATATTATAAATGTGAAAGTTTGGATGGATGCATGTTTGTTCCTCAATCACGCCAGAACGGCTGAACGGATCTGGATGAAATTTGGCATAAGAGATAGAATATAGTCTGGCATTGCGCATACTCTTTTAATCCCGGGTGAAGGTGCCCTCGGAATAATTAAACACAATTGACGCGGGTGAAGCCACGGACAGAAAGTAGTGATTGAGAAACAGGATATAGTAAGATCCTATTTCTCAATCACGCCAGAACGGCTGAACGGATCTGAATGAAATTAAAAAATGATTTGGCACAGATATAGTCAGGAATAGCACATAAGCTTTTAAACCCGGGAGAAGGTACCCTCGGGATAATAAAACACACTTTACGCGGGTACAACAACTGGCAGAAGGCTAGTTAATAAATAAATGAGGAAACATTATAGGCTGAAGAAATGTCAGGTCATAGATAATCCTAGAAATAAACGTAGTAGGAAGAATGGTGGCTAAGTGACAGCCGCGCGGTAGATACGGACGGGGTTATGATACACTTGCTGAGGTCGGTGACCATCCTTTTAATGCCGAGGTCATGAAGTATCTCGGAAAGCACGCTAAACCATTGGCCCTAGCTGTCTTTTGTAGATCTTCGACTGTCTGTCGAGAAAAACAAAGGATTGATGCATTCGAGATGTGGTGTTGGAGACGAGTGCTGAGTGTACTATAAGAGGGGTTTAAGATATATATATATATAGTATAAGAGCTACAATTAAATAGAAATAACTTGATATTTTATATATTTTGTAAGAATTTACAATATGCCTGCCTTTGGGCGTCTTCAATCCAATTCTCTGACATTCAAACTTAATAAAAAAACATCTACAGCTATTCTCTGTTCGAAATTCATACATCTTTCAAGTAATAAATATTGCCAGTGTTTTAATAGGCAAGTAGGTTGCCTTCTCAATTGGTGAGTCCTCACAGTACCTTGGACTGCGAACCGCACCAATGCATCCGAATAAAAACCTCTCTTGTCCACCATATGAAAACAGTGCATTCTTTCGTATTTCGGCCACATAATGCGCAGAGGCGACGAGAATTTGGAAAAACATATTGTGGTTGGGAACACCGAAGGCGCGGTTGTACATCAACAAGATGTACCGATCAAATGAAAGACTTGTCGTCCTCCAAATTCTACACGGACGTACGGGACGCGCTGGACAGAAACCGGTGGAGGCAGATCATCCGCCCCAGATGTAACCCGCTGATCACGATCCTCAAACGTGAGGGGCCGACCAAGAGAGAGAGACTGTCGTTAAAGGTTGTCCGAAGCCTGAAAGTCTGGAAACCAGTCATACCAAAACGTAAAGTTAACGCGATCGAGGGTGTGTAAGACCTCTGAATAAGCCCACTTTTTAATTATTCGTCAGTTTGAGCTACATCTTTATTTTGTACTAGCTGTTCCCCGCGGCTTCGCTTCCGTGGACCTCCCCATAGGACTCGTTTTCGGGATTAAAAAAGCCTATGTCACTCAGGAATAATGCAGCTTCCTATTGGTGAAAGAATTTTTAAAATCGGTCCAGTAGTTTCGGAGCCTATTCGGTACAAACAAACACACAAACAAACAAACAAAAAAATCTTTCCTCTTTATAATATTGGTATAGACATATATAAAAAGCAATGCCACTTTTCGTTGTAATTTTATAACTCTAGGACGGGCTCACCTATCCAAACCAAATGTTTAGGCTTTGTTCGGACTATTTAGTAGATGGTTTATGTTTTTTTTTTTTTTTTCAGTAGGTAGGGTAGTTTAGTTGTGGTAGGTAGGTAGCCAGTTGACGGGAGCGAAGCTGCGGGGGTCAGCTAGTATTGGTATAGATTATAAGCATTTCAGTATATAGTTAAGTAATAAACAAAAATATCAAACAATAAATTTAATTTCACCCAAATCTTCACAAAATTGCATCCAAATCCGTTCAGCAATTACGGCATTACGTAACAAAAACAAACTTTCGCTTTTATGAGATCAAATAATGCAAAATATCCGGTCATTGTATGAAAACACGCATCGTGCGTTACGACTCCGACATGCGAACGTGACCTTACTTGCGCTTGAGCAAGGTGAACTGCGAGTATATACATTGACATAATATCATCAAGCTGTATCGGGTGTAAAAAGAAGCTAACCAAGATGAGAGTCACTTGGTTTTATTCTTCATCGGCCTTCTTAATGTTCCCAGTTTCCCACTGCTGGGACACAGGCCTCCTGTCTGTATGAGAGCCACGCGGGACCAGTGCGGATTGGTGGATATCACATGTCTTCGAATTTTTGGTTCTAGGAAATGCCGGTTTCCTCACGATGTTTTCCTTCACCGTTTTGAGAGCAGTGGTGATGAAATAATTTACACAAATCTAAGCGCTTGCCTCGGTTCGAACCCACGACCTACGCCACGTAAATGTTGTTGTTAATGAATGTTGTTACCACTGGGCCACGGTTTACTAATGATAAGCATAAAATATATTCCCATAATTTACATTGGCATAACGAAACTCAGCATAATGATCATTACGCATAATATTATTAGGCATAATTTTTTTGCCATAATGTATATTGCCATAAATACTGTTGGCATAACAATAATGATGCATAATTATATAAAGCATAATGTTATAAACGCATAATGATATTTACACGATTGAGCAGGAGCAGGAGGAGCTCGTGGCTAAATAATAACAGCCGCACGGGACGATCTTTAAGGTTAAGCAACGCTTGTCGATGTCGGTCCATGGATGGGTGACCATTTCAACATACCGAGTTTCCTCCGTGCCTCAGAAAGCACGTTAAGCCGTTGGTCCCGGCTGTCATTTGAAGATCTTTGACAGTCGTTACGAATAGTCAGACGCTTGAGATCTGACACCAGTCTAGCCAAGGGGTACCGTGTTACCCATTTACTGGGTTGTGGAGATCAGATAGGCAGTCGCTCCATGTAAAACACTGGTACTCAGCTGAATCCGGTAAGACTGGAAGCCGACCCCAACATAGTTGGGAAAAGACTAGGCAGATTGATTGACTGTTGGCATAACAATAATGATGCATAATTATATAAAGCATAATGTTATAAACGCATAATGATATTACACGATATTATTTGGAATAAAACAAATATTCACTCTATGGAAACCCATTGTGAGCACAATGGACCGCCATTGTGGGCCACCATGTCTCAGTACCAAAGGTCACCGCCTCTTCAAAACATTTTAGAAAATTAATAAATTTATTTTCTTTATTTCCAGTATGGCAGACAACACATTGAGGTCGCGAAGATCAAGATACAGAGGACAGACAGTTCCGATGAGGAGGACCTACCTCCTGTGCCTGACGACGATAAACCACCTTCAGCTACCATCAAGGAGAATGGGGTGAACGGTGAGTTGAAGACCAGATCTGTTCTTTGATGAAGCAGACCAGTGGTAACGGCCAGGTGGATTCTTGGTTCAGCCAGCTCATGTATAATCTTGACTGGATTTGATGCAAATTATTACATCCATACGCATAGTGGTGAAGAATAACATTTTGAGGGTAACCGTTCAGCTTCCTATTTAAAAGCAAGAGGCTTATTGGTAATGATGCGCTGGTCGCGTCAAAGATCCAGAGCCTCGAACATCGACGTCGAGTTGCGAGCCTGTCAGTTTTTTATAGGTTACATTTTGAGGAGTGTGCGACGGAACTCCACAATTTGATTCCGCCTAGCCCTTTCCGTCATAGGACTACAAGACGTACGGCCATGCGCCATCGGTACATGGTGGACCACCCATACGCACAAAGCTTGCTAATATTTTCACTGTGCGCACAGCTAAGGAGTGGAATTCACTTCCGGAGTCTGTTCCCTGATAGCTACATCCCTGGGGTCTTTAAGTCAAGAGTGATTAGTTTATTTCTAGGCAAGCGTGCTTCACCGTCGACCATATCATCGCTTACCATCAGGCGAGATAGTGGTCAAACGCGAGCCAATAATTGAAAGACATCCTACTACCCGCATTGGATTTGCATAGGTCGTATGCTAGTGATGCGAACCCAATGCTGGTTGGTGGATGTCACATGTCTTTTAAAGGTGAACGCGCACCTAGGCGCACCGCAGGAGCCGCACGCGCCACAGTCATCGCATTTTATAAATCTTTATATGAAATCGTATGCAGCCTCGCGCACCTATCCGCGCCGCAAGACCCTCATTTCAGCAAAATGCTGTAGGTATACGGATTCCACCAGCGCGTGCGGATGACGTCATCAGATTCGGCTCGTTCGATGCTTGCGGCGAGTGCGATGCGGGCGGCGCGGAGACGTCATCCGTATCCGTATAGAAAATATTGTTCAAGATGTACACAGAAGTGGATATAACGCGTGCGGGGCGGATGGCGCGGGGCCTTGAGAAAATGCGATGACTGCGGTGCGTCTAGGTGCGCGTTCACCTTTAGTTTTCTATAACCTGCGGCATGCCCGTTTCCGTTTCCTCGCAATATTTTCCTTGGAAAGAAGAAACGCCGTGGGAGAAGGACAACACTGATCTTAAGGCCCTGCGCAGACGACAGACTATCCGTGACGCACTTTTTAGTCTGTGAAATTAGAACCTATGCAATTATATTTAAAGGTTAAATTGGTTCTACTTTACGATGTTCAATTGAGCTGAAATTTTTCTCTCTCTCGTCGCAGCGGAAATTCTGTAGTTCCGTACTATAGTAATGACAAGTATTTCACCATACACGAGTGCATTGTAGCCATTTTTATGTTTTTCACACAATGAAATAAATCATTACCAGTGTTGGAACGTTTTATGTTCTGACGTCGAAGAAAATAACGAGAATCGTTTTTTATAGCAGTTGTGAAAGATGTCCTCTTAAGTTTGAGTGGAATTTTAAAAAGCATCATGATTAATACCTTGAGTACCCAAAACGTGGATCCACGCGGGACACAGTGGGTTTTTAAGTGTTTTGATAATTACGGCATACAACCAGTTAGTAGTGTTAATACCCGGTGTATGAAACGCGAGAAAAGTAATGATAGTAAGGTTGATACCATTTATTAATTTTTAAGACCATAATGTACCATATTCAGACAAATAAATGATTGATTTGATGTTAACTGAAAATTAGGCTCCCATCAATGATATTCAAATAAACAGATACGTTATACACTCACAAAACAATTGAAATAAGTGTTCCGTGCAGCAGCGGCAGCACACATACACACTTTTCATTCATCTGACATTGTAGTGAACAAGTCGAAAGGGATGGCTTGATAAAACCAACAAGAAAAAAAGAGACAGCTAGTGTATGTCACTTTCGTGTGAATGTAAACAAACATTATACTGACCACCAATGATTTTTCTTTTTGTAACCTCCAAATATCAGAATATTAGGAAAAAAATTGAAATAAATTAGTAAATTGAGGTTTATTGCGTACTTACATATGGAATGAGATCCCTTCTGTTTTATGTAATTTGGTATTATAATTGGTACACGTTCTAAATACTTGAAAATGGCATTTTTTTAATTTTGTTTTTGTTTCAACAAAGCGTATCGCTCTTCGCCATGCGTGACATAGACTAAAGACTAAAGGTTACAATTGTCTACTATTCGAGTCTTCACAATGCGCGCGCTTATAACATATCTGTTTATTTGAATATCATTGGCTCCCATACAACAATAGTACATTGTTCACCGAGAGGAGAAAGTGACCGATTACCGTCGAGGGTGTCGTTTGAAGCCCGAGCCGTAGGCGAGGGCTTTTTAAAACACGCGAGATCGGGAGGAAAATAAAAAACTAAATCTTTACTAATTGAAATTTATATTGAAATTGTTGCAGTTAGTGAAGCTTAATGTCAATGGCGTCTGCAATTTTCACATGTTCTTTTTTCAAATTGTTTGACACCATCCAACACACAGCTAGTGGCCAGTGTCATTTTGCGAACTTGGAGATAAAAACTCACTGTAAAAACTTTTTGGCTTTTGATATTTAGGTTACCAGCGCATAGTCTTACCCAAAATTAAAAAAGAAAACCCACGTAAGAAATGGATTTTCATACACTTTTCTCTCCCGCTCAGATGCGTTTTCTCGCCGCATATTTGTTCGATATGCAATGACGTACTTTCTACCGTAAATTTGATAAAGTATCAAGGTACTTTCCGAGCAGGTGTAGTATAAACGTGATATTTTTGTAGTTTTTTGCGATAATGGAACGGAACTATTCGTGCGCGAGTCCTACTCGCACTTGGCCAGTTTTTAATTGTTTCGGTAATTACGACACTCAACTGGTTAATAGTGTTTATACCCGGTGTCTGAAACGAAAATTATCGGCGAAAAATTTAACGCGAGAAAACTAATGATAATAGGGATGTTAACTGAAAATTTGTTTTTTTGACTAATGACAAATATTGGACTCGTATTTTTTCTTTTGACACGTAAACTTAAAGTGACGACGATACCAATCAATCTGCCTAGCCTTTTCCCAACTACATTGGGGTTAGCTTCCAGTCTAACCAGATTCAGCTGAGTACCAGTGTTTTACATGGAGCGACTGCCTATCTGACCTCCACAACCCAGTAACTAGTTAACACCAGTACCCCTTGGCTAGACTGGTGTCAGATCTCAAGCTTCTGGCTACTCGTAACGACTGTCAAAGATCTTCAAATGACAGCCGGGACCAACGGCTTAACGTGCTTGCCGAGGCACGGAGGAAACTCGGTATGTTGAAAATGGTCACCATGGACATTTAGCCACGAGCTCCAAGTGACGACGATATAATGCGTTGAAATATCGTGTGACGTCACGCCGTTAGTACACTTTACTGACATAATGACGTCTTTGTCAATTTTTGTTGATTTGGTAGAGCAAAAAATACGTGGCCAATGTTTTTACCCGACTGCCGAAGGAGGGTAATGTGTTTATCAGTCTATGTACAGGGTGTCCCAGAAATCGACGTCAAGCCGTAAATGGGTGATAGACCAAGTTATAACAGTTCTCAGAAAAATACGAAAAAAAATCTATCTCATGTTTTTAAAAAATTATGTTCACTTTAAAAATTTACTAAAAAAATCAATCTCTGTAATGGTTCTTTAACTCCAATTGCTACAAATCTCATAATTTATCAATTTTTTTTATTATTATGTAATCTTGAATAATGCTTGTGTAGATTTTTGCCTAAAATTTAAAGCCAACTCCTCCTACTTAGAAGAAAATTAAACTTTTTCAAAACCAAATTATTCAAATTTACTGTTTCGCCCAACTTTAACTGACTGTACTGAAAAAAAAATGTACTACGCTAGTTTGGCAAGTAACATGAAAAATTGGCGCATTTAATAAGGATTCAAAAATGGTGTAACACTTGCTAGATTACGTTTTCAATAATTGGTCAAATTTTTTTTTGTAAATAGTGTCGGTTTTTACCCAAAATGTCCATACTTCCTTAAAATGACTTTAGCTTACCTAAAGCTTTGCTAAACTCCGTTTCTAGTTCGATAGAGACGGAGAGAGTCATTTTACGAAGTGTGAGCGAGATAAGAAATCGAAATTTTACGTAATTTAAGAGCAAAGTTATGATAGTGACTCAACCTTTTTACTTTAAGGCGCCGATTCCCTTGAGTAGCTGATTTTAAAATGAGAATCACGTCTAAACGGCTAGTCGTAATTTATTGGAAAAAATATATGTTATATTAGACCATTTTCTTAATAATTTCATCTGAGCAAATTTTGAGTTTTATTCGTATAACATAGTGTAATTAATTTGTAAAGTTATGTCTAAAACGGACAAAAACACGACAATAACAAAAAAACCGCTGGGCGTATTTTAATGAAATCGACACCATATCAAAGACAATTTAATTATCTACATTTTAATCTGAAGCTTTTTTTTTTAAAGTCATCGAATAATAAGAAAAGTACAAAAAACTACTAAATTACGGGTCGCGCGGGTGAGAAACGAGGGCGCGTTTTGTTCCCTCAAGGTCGTTGGCGTTAGTCGTCGTCTTAAGTCAGGACCAGATTTCTCATCTTAGAAAAAAAAAACAAATTATCAGATTTAATTTCTTTTTATTACAATAAATGTTCAAACTGCCTTCCTTCGACGGCAATGCAAGCACGACATCTTCTTAAAAAAGATCTGGTTATTTGCCGGGCAAATCTTCCCCTGATTACAAAGACAACGGCTTCCGTTATTCTTTCCCGCTGCTCGGCTAAATTCTCTATTGTTTTTGAGTACACTTTCTCTTTTACCGCTCCCCAGTAAAAAAAAACTAGGGGATTTAAATCAGGCGAACGGGGTGGCCACAAGATTGTCCCACCGCGCCCTATCCACCTGAGCGGGTATTCTTCATCAAGATGTTCTCTTACTAAACGGGCATAATGCGCTGGGCAGCCATCTTACTGGAACCACATTTCCCTGTAAACGTTCAGTGGCACGTCTTCTAATAAATCTGGTAAAGTATTTTGAAGAAAATCCAAGTAGAAGTATGGACATTTTGTGTAAAAACTGAGACCGCGACTCCTTGCGCGCCGCGCGCCGCCGCCGCCCGCCCGCCGCGCCCGCCCCGCCGCCGCGCCCGTCGCCTTACAAAAAAAAACTTGACCAATTATTGAAAACGTAATCTAGCAAGTGTTACACCATTTTTGAATCCTTATTAAATGCGCCAATTTTTCATGTTACTTGCCAAACTAGCGTAGTACATTTTTTTTTCAGTACAGTCAGTTAAAGTTGGGCGAAATAGTAAATTTGAATAATTTGGTTTTGAAAAAGTTTAATTTTCTTCCAAGTAGGAGGAGTTGGCTTTGAATTTTAGGCAAAAATCTACACAAGCATTATTCAAGATTACATAATAATAAAAAAAATAGATAAATTATGGGATTTGTAGCAATTGGAGTTAAAGAACCATTACAGGGATTGATTTTTTTAGTAAATTATTAAAGTGACCATAAATTTTTAAAAACATGAGATAGATTTTTTTTCGTATTTTTCTGAGAACTGTTATAACTTGGTCTATCACCCATTTACGGCTTGACGTCGATTTCTGGGACACCCTGTATGTATGTAAGTATGTATGTATGTATGTAAAATCATGCTGTGCAGTCGGAGGATACATATTCGCGGGCTGGCTGACCAAAATCTGGTGTATCCTCCGCCTGCACAGCATGATTTTTTCCTTGTTTACGACTTTTTAGTTCGCTTTTGGAGCAGTCGGGTTTTTTGATTTTTTGAATAAAGTTTTTTTATTTATGACTGTTTTAGTTAGTTTTTTTTTCGAATTAGATACATTTAAACATATAAGTGTTATATATTTTTTGATAATCTCACGTCAGGACGTCAGGATTAAATAGAATTATCATTTTACCACCCAGGAAACATCCCTATTAAATCAAATAATCTCAGTAGTTTATGCGCACTTAACAATTTGTTACTATTTATACTGCACTACTCAGATAATCTAGCGCAAGATTTAATAATCTAGTAAATTGTCGTCATCCGATTAACTTAGTAAGCAGGTACAGTACTTGACAGGTTTTTAAGTATTTACCGCATTTGTATATCACATAAAGTGGCGTAAAGACGGCTCTACACGAAACAAAATCTTGCAACATTGCAGCAAACCAGTGACGTATGTTAGAGCCAGCGTAGACTGAGCGGTCAACTGCGAGCTTGTTCTTTGCTTAAGACGACGACTAACGCCAACGACCTTGAGGGAACAAAACGCGCACTCGTTTCACACCCGCGCGACCCAAAATTTAGTAGTTTTTTGTACTTTCCTTATTATTATTTGACTTTAAAAAAAAAGCTTCAGATCAAAATGTAGATAATTAAATTGTCTTTCATATTTTAAAATCGGCTACTCAAGGGAATCGGCGCCTGGCGCCGATTCCCTTGAGTAGCTGAATTTAAAATGAGAATCACGTCTAAACGGCTAGTCGTAATTTATTGGAAAAAATATATGTTATATTAGACCATTTTCTTAATAATTTCATCTGAGCAAATTTTGAGTTTTATTCGTATAACATAGTGTAATTAATTTGTAAAGTTATGTCTAAAACGGACAAAAACACGACAATCACAACAAAACCGCTGGGCGTATTTTAATTAAATCGACACCATATCAAAGACAATTTAATTATCTACATTTTGATCTGAAGCTTTTTTTTTAAAGTCATAGAATAATAAGGAAAGTACAAAAAACTACTAAATTTTGGGTCACGCGGGTGTGAAACGAGTGCGCATTTTGTTCCCTTAAGGCGCCGATTCCCTTGAGTAGCTGATTTTAAAATGAGAATCACGTCTAAACGGCTAGTCGTAATTTATTGGAAAAAATATATGTTATATTAGACCATTTTCTTAATAATTTCGTCTGAGCAAATTTTGAGTTTTATTCGTATAACATAGTGTAATTAATTTGTAAAGTTATGTCTAAATTGGACAAAAACACGACAATCACAACAAAACCGCTGGGCGTATTTTAATGAAATCGACACCATATCAAAGACAATTTAATTATCTACATTTTGATCTGAAGCTTTTTTTTTAAAGTCAAAGAATAATAAGGAAAGTACAAAAAAACTACTAAATTTTGGGTCGCGCGGGTGTGAAACGAGTGCGCATTTGGTTCCCTCAAGGTCGTTGGCGTTAGTCATCGTCTTAAGGTTGCCCTAGTCAGTCATTCTTCCATACAAACGTAGTATGGCGATTACTACACTGTTTGACGTTGTACGCTCAAAATTAAAAAATATATCATTTTGTCAAAAAAAAAAAGAAAACTGCTGAAATGATGATAACGTTAATTCACTTTAAAGACACTGCCGTTACTCTTACAACCATTTCAATGCTTGTAATACAAAATTACTTTCAAATAGCTGCTTATTTCGAAACGTAAACGCATACGTTTACGTAAAGAATGATGCAAGGGCGCTTACAAAGCCATTTGTGTCATTGTAGATTAAATTACTCGCATATGTCGTACGTAAATAATTAGATAATATTCTGGAATAGGCTTCAGTTAGCATCATTCTTCTGTGCTGCATGGATTCTACTTGCCGTCATCTCAATGAGGACTACCGTTTTTATGACCACCAGTTGGCGCCACTGGCGATTAAGGCGCCGATTCCCTTGAGTAGCTGATTTTAAAATGAGAATCACGTCTAAACGGCTAGTCGGAATTTATTCGAAAAAATATATGTTATATTAGACTATATTTTTAATAATTTCATCTGAGCAAATTTTGAGTTTTATTCGTATAACATAGTGTAATTAATTTGTAAAGTTATGTCTAAAACGGACAAAAACACGACAATCACACCAAAACCGCTGGGCGTATTTTAATGAAATCGACACCATATCAAAGACAATTTAATTATCTACATTTTGATCTGAAGCTTTTTTTTTTAAAGTCAAAGAATAATAAGGAAAGTACAAAAAACTACTAAATTTTGGGTCGCGCGGGTGTGAAACGAGTGCGCGTTTTGTTCCCTCAAGGTCGTTGGCGTTAGTCGTCGTCTTAAGTTCCTTAAATATAGCTGTTAACGTTGTTATTACGCGCACGGAAGCAAATAATGAATTAAAAAACTACAAAGTGAAAAATAAAAACACTACAAAGTGAACAAATAAAATTTCAAAATTTTAAAAACCCCCGACACATTTATCTTGCGAAAACACCCCGATTCAAACAGTAAAACGCCCATAACTTTTGAACGGCTGAACCGATTTTATTCAAACATAGCTAAGAACACTCGACAAAATCACCTTCCAAACAAAAAAAACTAAATCTAAATCGGTTCATTCGTTTAGGCGCTATGATGCCACAGACAGACACACAGATACACAGCAACACACGTGAAACTTATAACAGCCCTCTTTTTCCGGCGGGGGTTAAAAATAACTTCAATTTCGGCAGTCGGTGTCAAAACACGAAGAATCAAAAACACCGACTTCCGAAATTGAAGTTGGTTTTCACTTTGTAGTGTTTTAATTTTTCACTTTGTAGTTTTTTAATTCAAACTTTGCTTTGCTTTGGTAGTGGGTTGCAATTTAAAAAATAAAGTTTTTTTTGACATCAAGACATCATCATCATTCCAGCAGAAATAAATCCACTGATGGACATAGACCTCCCCCAAGCATCGCCTCACTGATTGATCCTGTGCGTTTCGCACTGGTATGTTGGTGGTGTTGTGTACATCATAATGCCCACAGTTATGCCAGAATAGATTACCCGAATAACATGAAACTTGAACATAACTGGTGAAATGAGAGTACCAGGGTGAACTCTAGACAACTACGTACCCCTTTAGAGCATACTTGCGTGATGTTATGCTATGAAATGGTGTAAACAATAAACAGACATGCGATTGCAGCAATTCTGAGAGATTTGCCGTCATTTATTGAAGAGTTCTGTTGTTTATATCCGAGGTTTTCATAAGATCTTCACCAAATTTAAATGGGACCAAATGAGAAGCACCCGCTTACGAATAAAAAAAGCATTAAAATCAGTTCAACAATTAAAAAGTTCAGAAGTAACGCACATAAAAAAAATACTCTCATTAAATAGTCGAATTGAGAACCTCTTCCTTTTGAAAGTCAGTTAAAAAATTATCGCACCTATACCACAGTATACATATCTATACAGTATTGTGACTCGGCCCTGACCTTGAAATAAGTGCCTACAAGCGCGCATCACCTAAACACGACTCGTGTGTGACTTTATCACCCTATCCACTTATTTATATTTATTAATCAAGGTATTTTACTCGGTGGAAAAAGCGAAATACCACACTATTAAAAAAAGAAACAAATGACGTATTATTAGTTTAGGTATATTTTTATTTATTTTCTTGCCTTACGGAAGTTACAGGTAATTAAAAACAAAATTATCTCTTGTTGCGTTATAGAAGAATTCAAGCAAACAAAAAATAATATAGGCTATAATTGCTCTCTGACATAATAAGTAAGTAAGTACTTGTACGTATTTGAATAAAATATTCACAAATCGCACGCTTACTGCTTGCAAAACCATCACACCGTTCGTTCGTTCGTCACTGCGGCGCGTCCGCGACTGGTAGTATATCGAGTGCGTGCTTAGCTCGAGTCACGTGGGCGTGACTCGCGATCCGACCGTTTGTATGAAGATAGAATACTGTATAGATATCTGTACCGTGCCTATACGCTTTGTCGGTGCGCAGTCGGCGACGGCGTAACCCGCAAGCTTATTACATAAGTAACGGCAATCAGCAATCATCTTGCGATCAAACGCTTAAATGTCATAAAAGCCGGCATTACCTACAGTCACGGGCACCCAACGCAACGCGAAGAATGAAAATTCGGTTCAAATAAATTACACTAGATGGCGTGATAAGCTTCGGGTCATTTTGAGTTTTGTGAAATATGTATTAAGATTTTCTAGAGACAAATTTGAAAATGTATGTTCTTGTTTAATTAGCTCTCCTAAGCACAAAATATAGGAATATTGGGCTCTTAATTCACATTTCAAGGATTATTTGAATGGATCATTTCAAATAGATTCCAATAGATGGCGCGGTTTTAAATTTCTGAGGCATCCACTCGGATTTTATAATTTGTTTTGTAACACATTTTGGTACAATGAAACTGTAAAAACGTGCAAAAAAATACTATAAAACAAATCGACGCTGTTATAAAAAAAAAGTATTAACGAACCGAGTAAAATCTTTTAATTGCAAGTCGCTGCTAACACCATCGATATCCGTGATTGACCGAACGTGATTGATGTTCTTAGAAAAATATCAGTTTAATCAGACCAAAGACAAAATATGGAAATCGTCTATGGAATGCATTGCCTGTGACTATAAAGCGCGCGCAATCACTGTCTGTTTTTAAGCGACTTGTGAAGGAGCACTACTTGTTACTGTAATCATAATCTTATATAAGCTGAATTGTTTTCTTGTCTGTATATTAGTTGTATGTATGTATTTATGTATCTATTATTATTATTATTTTTTGTATTTAGTACCTACTTTCTTAATGTCTTTTTATTTTTATTTCTTTTTAATTTTACACCAAGTGCAACCCCATATTGTGTCCAGGCTGTCACTTTCCATTCTTGGTTGCCTGGAAGAGATCGCGAATCGCGATAAGGCCGCCTGTTGTATGTTTGTTTTAGATATAAGATGTCTTTTTACCCGACTGCCGAAGGAGGGTAATGTGTTTAACAGTCTGTGTATGTATGTATGTTTGTTCCTATGTGGCGTTCCAGAGACCAAACGCGTTTGCCGATTTTGATGATTCATACGTCAAACGATGCGTCTTAATCCTGCGAGTGTCATAGGCTACATAGGCAGGCGGAGGATACACCAGATTTTGGTCAGCCAGCCCGCTAATATGTATCCTCCGACTGCACAGCATGATTTTTTCCTTGTTTACGACTTTTTAGTTCGCTTTTGAAGCAGTCGGGTTTTTTGATTTTTTGAATTAAGTTTTTTTATTTATAACTTTTTAGTTAGTTTTTTTCGAATTAGATACATTTTTGAATAATTTTTCTCTTGGTGTACAATAAAGTGTAAATAAATAAAGACGCTAGTTACGTCGGCACGGTTTCTTTGTATGGGATGAGGCATCCGTATGCTATTATTATATTATATGTGTCTACTGTAATATATAAATTAGTCTATCTCAACACCAATTATCTCTTTTTCCAGGCACGCTGAACACGGTCATCGAAAGGCACGAGATACTGGGTCCTTCGCCAGAATTGAACTACAAGCGAAGCACTAGTCAGGAACGCGTCGTGAGCGAACCTAAGCCGAGCCAGGGGAATGGAGAGGTAAAGACCAGATTTAACATCTTTTTACCCGATTGCACGACGCAAAGGAGGGTAGTGTGTTTATCGGTGTTCCTTTGTGGCGTTCTAGAGATCATACGCTCGTAGGCCGATTTTGACGATTCTTACGGCAATCGCTACGTCTTAATCTTGCGTGTGTCATTGGCTACAAAAAGAAAATAAAAAAAAAAAAAAAAAATGGCGGATTTTGGGCGACACATTGTAGGGCGCAAGCCACATAGAAATGGCGTCGGGCGGCTTCCTATTCCATTCAAATTTCGTACAAAATGCATGGAAATAAAGCGCAATTTAGTTATATCTTTGTAGTATGATTTTGTTTACTTTTCACGGTCCCGGTGTATGTGTGTATATAATCAAATGATGCCAGTCTTTGAATCCTTTTATGTCGATATACGACCTTATGTTTCGTTGCTTTAGTCATAGTGCGTGCAAGCGCTACTACTTGACATAAAGACCTGGGTTCGATTCTCGGGTCGGGCCATTGGGTTTTTGTCTGGTTTATAGCAATGGTATCGCCCCTTATTTCATGAAACTCAAACATAACTGAGTACAGTAGTCACATCGGATCTTTGTTTCTCTGAAGTTGGCCGGAAGATCCTGTCACAGTATAAATATACAAACAGTATGGAAACTACCTACAAACGCTCGAAACGGCACACTCACACACACAAGCGCACCGACGAGACGCAGCGTCCGCGGCAGTGCTGCCAACTTACCGCTTTCAGCGCCAGATCTAGCGCTCTTCCTAGCGCTAAATCTAGTGCTTTTTGAAACTCTGTGCTTTCTTTAAAAAAAGAGCAAATGCGCAAACTTTCAACTGCCCAACGACGTGTTGAGGACAATTTCATCCTCAGATAAAATATAAATTGAAGTCCAAAACTGATCAAGACCAACCCTATTTCAGCCTCAGAAGCAATTGTAGTAGAATCAGACGATGATAAATTAATTTAATCCCTTTATTTTATAAAATAATTACATTAAAACGTCACTACTTTTTTATTATTACTAAACAAGTACTCGAATCTCTTTTATATGACATAATTTGATTGAATAAAAAATAAAAATTGCGTTTATACATATATAGTCGCAAATAATTGGGCGTTTTGTTTGAATTTGGCGCCGAATTTGACCGATTTAAGGAGCGATTTTTTGACAGCGACCATTTAGCGCGTTCTAGCGCTTTTTTAAAGAGCTAACAGCGCGTTTTTGCTTAAACGTGTTGGCAGCACTGGTCCGCGGTGCTGTCAGTAGTGCCTCTGTGCTGCGTAAAGACGAGTGGGCACGTATAACTTTATCTAAGTCCATCCGCGGCTTGCGTACGCTCCTGCCAAAACTTGTCAAAGGTTACGCCGTAATGACAAAGTTAAAGATCTATAGTTCTACAAGTTGTTGTGTTAATATTAAACTGTTTTCCGTGTTTTAAACTGTCTTCTTTTGCTAAGATTAACCAAATCCATGAGATTACTTATTTAAATTGTATTTGTAAGCTAGTTGTTTCTATTCGAAGGGTTAGAAACTTTAATAAAAAAAAAACAATATCAAAAGCATTAAGACACCCACACCACAAGATTTTAGTTACAACCCTATTGCTTCAATGTAGTATAGGTAACTTTTTCATCAACTAGGCTTAGTTTTCATACTGTTTGTATATTTATACTGTGACTAGCGTATTTGAAGATAGCATTGGATAACTGGCTCTTTCACTCGCTAACGTTTGTCGCATCTTCCTATCTCGCTTACTGTATGCAGTATACTCAATGACAAACTGTTTCTTGCGCAATGGTCCGCAGAGTCAACTTCAGAGACACAAAGATTCGCTGTCACTACTATAATAAGGGTGTACTGAACGCCTGCTGCCTATAATGCGAATAATGGTTCGGGCGTGATTTTATTTATTTATTTACTTTGGGAAAACAAACAGTTACACAAAACAATACAAAGAAAAAAAAAAAAAAAAAAATTACCAATGCCCACGACCGAGGCTGAGAGTAACATAATAATACAAAGATAAATGATTAAAATTGAAAAATAAAATAAGAGTTTCAAAAAATAGAGATAGAATCTAAAAAAATCTTAATCAAAATTCAAAGTAAATTATAATTAAAATCTATGAAGTAAGTACGTAATTAAAATTCCAAAAAATAATTAAAGTCATAAAATATTCAAAAATTCATAAATGTCAAAACTAGAACTTGAATGTAAAAATTGTATTTTAAATTCGAATACAATTTGAATGTCAAAAGTAATTAAGATCTAAAGAATCATTAAGAAGCTAAGTTATGTTATTAATATATATTTGTGCACGCCATTATGTGCACCCGAGTGCAGAGGAGTTCATTTCAATCCCCTTCATGTCCTGTCACGGTCTCCATCTCCACATGAAGGGGATTGAAATGAACTCATCTTCTTTGAATCAATGAATTATATTTCTTGCATTTACAAGGGTTTACATCTATAGGGTTTTTGAGACGCGTACATTTAGGCGTCGTGCGTGGTCGCTTGCTCGATGATTGCAGCGAAGTGTCGGCGTGTGGCGCGGCTCCGTCCGTGCGTCGCTCGCGTCGATGGCGCCCCGCGCCCCGCTCCTCGCAGATAGTGGTGTGCCGCGCGCGTCGTCGCACGCAGTACGGTTTCTTGGGTTAAAGGCGGGTGCACATAATGGCGTGCACAATATTGATTCGTTATTTTGCACTTAATAATCCAACCTGATACTGCACTTACGAAGCTTATCAGTCCCACAATCAGCATGGAAACAGCCGTAACTAGATTTATTTATCATTGTTATCAATAACTACCTACTGTATTGTTATCGAGCAAAGGTATTCAACCTTCCGTTATCTTGTGACTTATTGCCTGCTATGCAAAAGAAAAGAACGGCTGAAAAAAACATCGTCAAAAACATACAGTATATACGAGTTTTTTAAGAGGGCGTGGATGTCGAAATCCGAAACTATCGGAAATAGCGGCAAACACTCAAAGGAGTCACGGAGCCGATTTTGATGAAAACTAAAACGGCATTATTAGATTTTTGGAAAATCTATATTCCTAGCCAGGATTCGAAACCGCTGATTTTGAAAAAAAATACGCAAGCTGTATTATTACACCATTCGAAAGTGTCTCTAATAAGTATCAAATTCTCGGAAGTAATGACATACGCAAACTATTACTATAACGTGAGCGAATTGCCCTTTCATATGACATTTTTGATTTTCTGCGTACCGGTTCGAAGGACCATGTTTATTTTTGCCACCCTGGGTCCTGACAGACTTGGTCCGCCTCTGAACTTTGTACTATTTTTCGAGTTTCCTTACGTTTGCCTCTACCCCTAAGCAAATGCTGGATACGCCATTTATGCAGTAGTCCTTAAGCTTCTTCTGATTTTATAAATACACAAGACAAGACGTACGGCGATGCGCCATCAGTATATGGTGAACATCCACATATACGCACTAAACATATTTGGAATACTTTCATTGTGCGTACAGCTAAATAATTGGAATTCCCTGCCAGAGTCTGTGTTCTCTGCTACAACCTAAGAGTCTTTTAAGTCAAGAGTGAATAGGTTACTTCTAAGCAAGCGTGCTTCACCGTCGACCACATCATCGCTTACCATCAGGTGATATAGTGGTATAGAGCGAGCCTATAAAAAAAAATACCACCCCGTAACTGTTCCACTGCAGGACAAAGGCCTCTTCTTATTCAGAGAAGGCACGAGCTTTGATCACCACGCTTGCTCAATTATAATAACTATAAGTCCAGGTCTCCTCACGATGTTTTCCTTCACCGTTGTCAACGATAAACTTAGAAAGTACATCTGAATTTGAGAAAGTCATATTGGTACTTGCCCGGATTTGACCCCACGATCTCAAGCACGATATCCGAGGTCTTAGCCACTGGGCCACCACGACGTTAAATTTAATCACCAGTATTTTTAACTAATTACAGAACAACATCGAGTTCCACCTGGCGAACTGCCTGGATCTGGTGAAGGCTGGCATGGAGTCCATCATTGAAGACCAGGTCACCTCTGTCTTTGAGGCCGAGGAGTTGAGAAGCTGGAACCTCCTCACTAGGACCAATAGGTACTTTACCATTTATATTTAGTAGCACAATAAGCTGCTCCAACTCGACAAAAAAATACAACTCTTTATTTTTACCCGACTGCCGAAGGAGGGTAATGTGTTTATCAGTCTATGTATGCAAGTATGTTTGTTCCTATGTGGGGTTCTAGACATCAAACGCGTTGTGCCGATTTTGATGATTCTTACATTAAAATTCGGCTTTGGGCGCCATATTGCGGGGCCCAATATTTTTTTCATTGTGTGGGTATCAAAATAAAGAATTTTAAGAGATGATTTCAAAAATATATATAACACTTAAAATTTTGAAAAGTACACCATCTGAAAAAACCGGCCAAGTGCGAGTCGGACTCGCGCACGAAGGGTTCCGTACTTGGTAAATTGCGGTTTACGATTTATGACGTATTAAAAAAAAACTACTGACTAGATCTCGTTCAAACCAATTTTCGCTGGCAGTTTACATAGTAATGTACATCATATATTTTTTTTAGTTTTATCATTCTCTTATTTTAGAAGTTACAGGGGGGGGGGACACACATTTTACCACTTTGGAAGAGTCTCTCGCGCCAACTATTCAGTTTAGAAAAAAATGATATTAGAAACCTCAACATCATTTTTGAAGACCTATCCATAGATACACCACACGTATGGGTTTGATGAAAAAAAATATTTTTAGTTTTAGTTTCAAGTATGGGAACCCCCAAAATTTATTGTTTTATTTTTATTTTTGTGTGAAAATCTTAATGCGGTTCACAGAATACATCTACTTACCAAGTTTTAACAGCATAGTTCTTATAGTTTCGGAAAAAAGTGGCTGTGACATACGGACGGACAGACAGACAGACAGACATGACGAATCTATAAGGGTTCCGTATTTTGCCATTTGGCTACGGAACCCTAAAAAGGAACTAAAAAGTTATAAATAAAAAAAGTTAACAAAAAAAAAACAAAATCCCGACTGCTTAAGAAGCGAACTAAAAAGACGTAAACAAGAATAAAATCATGCTGTGCAGACGGAGGATACATCTGGTTTTGGTCAGCTAGCTCGCGAATATGTATCCTCCTACTGCAGCATGATTTTCTTCTTGTTTACGTCTTTTCAGTCGGTATTTAAAATTTTTTGAACTAACTTTTTCTTAGGTACAGTCAAGGTTCAAAAGTGCAGCCTTACTCTCCCAAAACTCAAAAGACTAGTTTTTGTAGAAGCAGTTAAATTATCCACAACTAATTTAAGGCGGTACCCTGACCAAAAAATCAGCATGAGATATGAGTATTCCTATTGCACTAGCGGCACTGGTGGCGCATGAATTACAATAGTGAATACGCCCAGATTTTAGAATAAAATCTTTATAAAATCGAATTTTAGTTTTTTTCGAATTAGATACATTTAAACATATAAGTGTGATATATTTTTGAAATCATCTCTTAAAACCCTTTATTTTGATACCGCACACGATGAGTTTAGAAGCAAAAAAAAATTTGGGTCCCCACAATATGGCGCCCAAAATCCGCCATTTTCTATTATCCAATTTTAATGTAGCTATGACACTCGCAGGGTTAAGAAGAATCGACTGACGTATGAATCATCAAAATCGGCCAACGCGTTTGGTCTCCGGAACGCCATATAGGAACAAACATACATACATACATACATACTTTCATACATACATAGACTGATAAACACATAACCCTCCTTCGGCAGTCGGGTAATTAATGAATACTTTACGAGGAGATGCATGCTATCAATAATTACTTCTGAATTTTTATGGTTTTGTTGGAAGGAGATTTGTGAATACCTCTTTAAAAAAAAAGTTGACCATTTTAGAATCAATAATATGTAGAAATTTAATGTATTTTTATTAGATGATATTTATTTTTAAATAACGAGTAGATAGCTTCTAAAAACAGCACGAAAAACGGGTACCGCCTTAATATTTTGTATAGATTATACCTACTAACCGTGAAACGATGAAATTATTCTGTTTAAAAAAAAATGCCGCCGCTGTTTCAGTAGAGTGCGACTGCACTTTTGACACTTTACTGTACCAACCAATAATATTACTGATAAGGATAAAATTATGCACAGCATAATTATGAGGCAAATAGTTATCATTTAGCGAATAGGTACACGATACACGATGATCGTTATTTATTAATCCGATAGAATAGATAACATTCGACCACCCGCCGATATCTAAAGAAAAGTACTAAAGTCCGCCAGATAACAAGTCGTTAACACCTGTCTAAAGAAAGAAAGAAAGAAAAAGAAAAATATTTAAATTCACAATAATAAATAATTAAAACACCGTGCGAGATCAAAAAGGCTCCTTTCTCAGCATGTGCAGCGATATTAAAGAGAAAATAACGCTGCGCTGATATTCTGATAGGGCCCACTGTTGATGCCACGGACACACTTAGGCCTCTGCCTCGAATCTTGCGGGCAGTGGGGCGGCGGCGCGGGAGCGGCAGGCTCTAATGCGTAAAATCAAATGGACCGGCCCTCGAAAACAGCGGCGGCAAGGGGGCGGGCAACGAGCGGTGCACTCCAGTCTAGCGGTGACCGCCCGCGCGACTGCATTGCAGTGTTGTGCAATTTATTTTTGTGACGTGTCGAAATGTTAATGTCAGAGCAAATTATTTCACCAATTTTTGAGATATACCTCTATATAGTTTTGGATTAATACCAGACTCTAAATCGCCCTTGATAGCTTCAAGAATATATTCAAAAGTACCTACACTAATTCCGGTGTAGTCGTAGAATTTGTCAGGACATTGTCTCTGTTCTTCATAATTTCGATAAAACTCGCCTTTTTTTTTTCCTTGCCCTATAGTAGGGATTCACTACTTGTTTTGGCCACATTAAATCGAGCGTTAGGAATATTTTTTTTTAAACTTCCTCTTTATATTATTTGTGTAGATAAAAAGGGTATTTACAAGGCAGACGCGAGTGGAAACGTCCTAGGACTGTTACTGAGGAATACCACATAGAAACACTCGATAACACTTAGCTCCACCCGGACATCGAACCCAGGTCCTCATGTCAGCAGTAGCGCTTGCGGACCACTGGACCAACAAATCAGTCCGCGGTCAGGTTATTAATTTGAAATAATTTCAAAGCAGGCAGTGATGGCCCCAGTGGTAACGGCTCCGACTTACGTATCGTAAAGACAATAGTTTAATTTCAATTTCAATATTTCAACTATACTCCATTTGAAATAACATTAGACGTGTTTCCAAATCATTTTACAGTCCGTTCAACCGATTTTGAGTTCTATCCCGTAAACATAAGGATGACATAAAAAGCATAAACCTGTTACCAAAACCAAATGTTTACTACAGCTACCATTTGTCGTATCACCAACGCAATAGAAGTCAAAATCGGTTGAACGAGCTGTAGAATGGGATTATTTAAACGTCTCATGCTATCGCAAATGGAGTTTAGGCCATTAAGCGGCACTTTTGAATGTCAAAAATATAAATTTCAAGTTAATAATAATTGATTCTACCGTCTATTCGGAAAACTTGTTTGTTATGGAGAAGAACGGACAAGAAACTACATACTTTAAAAAAAAGTGGTTTCAACATTTACATACGGAGGAGCTCGTGGCTAAATAATAACAGCCGCACGGGTCGATCTTCAAGGTTAAGCAACGCTTGACGAGGTCGGTCCGTGGATGGGTGACCATTTCAACATACCGATATTCCTCCGTGCCTCGGCAAGCACGTTAAACCGTTGGTCCTGACTGTCATTTGAAGATCTTTGACAGTCGTTACGGGTAGTCAGAAGCTTGAGATCTGACACCAGTCTTGCCAAGGGGTACAGTGTTACCCAGTTACTGGGTTGTGGAGGTTAGACAGGCAGTCGCTCCATGTAAAACACTGGTACTCGGCCGAATCCGGTTAGAATGGAAGCCGACCCCAATATAGTTATAGGCTAGGCAGATTAACAACATTTACATACATACATAAATGCATATACGTGAGGACGATGCACCCAGCACTACTCTACTACATATAGGTATAAAGTATTACAAGCACGAACAGGTAAATTCCTTCACTTGATAAATAGGAACATGGTTCTCACAAACTTAAAAATATTGCAAACATAGGTAAATTATCTAATTCAACAACAACGGAACAGTGTGCGAGTCAATAGGCGTATCGTAGGTGGCGCTTTACTTTGTGCAAATTATTTCATCACCACTGCTCTCAAAACGGTGAAGGAAAACATCGTGAGGAAACCGGCATGGCCTAGAACCAAAAATTCTAAGACATGTGACATCCACCAACCCGCACTGGGCCCGCGTGGTCGATTACGGCCCATTCCCTCTCACAGAGGAGGCCTGTGTCCCAGCAGTGGGGACATTAAAACGCTGGTGATAATGATGAAATTCTCTTTCAGACAATACGAATTCCTAACATGGCGGCTGACGATCATCTGGGCGATGGGCTTCGTCGTGCGATACATGTTCTTGTTACCGCTCAGAATTATGATCTTCGTTATTGGGGTGAGTTTTAACCATAAAACTGAGATATTATGACTAAATAAAAAAGTTTCTTTTTATTAGTATTTTAAGGTGGATGCTCTAAAGTAGCCCTCGAAAATTCTTTTCACGAAATAGTCTGCTTTCCAATCTATGACCTTGTCCAGAAGGAGCGGATTCGTCGCGAATCGTCTCGCGCAAATTTATACGCGCGTTGGCGAGGTAATGGCGGAATGTTCGAAAAAAAAAGAATCGGATCTGATAAATCGATTCAGAAAAAAATAAGAGACCTAAAAATCGATTTTCCACAAATCGTTTTTTTTTTTATTTGCTTTTCGCTTTTGTATTTTCAATATAAATATAAATCCAATAACGGAAATCTAATAGAATACCATAATAATAATCGATATTTTAACATGATTAACTAATTCTTCTTAGCGTCTCGATGGCAAATATAAAAATTTAAATATTGTGATTAGCCCAGAATTCAGTCACGGCAACACCATTCGGTGACGCTGTCATAAGGTCCTCGCAAGTACACGTGACAGGGCATGCTGCGCACTCCTTGAGGTGGGCCATGGTCTGCGGAGATATGCTGCACAAGCACTGAAGACCAGTGCCATCAGAGAACCCCCACCTATGGAGGTTGTCTTTGCTGCGGCCAACCTGAGTGCGGAGTCTATTTAGGATAAGATAAGATATTTTTATTTTGTAAAACATGAGTACAGTATAAAGGTCTTATATTAATATGAGTTGGCTACATGTTTTGCCATTTATGGCGTACAAAATTAGTTACAGAGCAAAAAAAAATAATTACACACTATCAAAAAAAAAATAGATTGAAATTACAATGTCAAAAATTTAAATTCAATAAAAAATCACTATGTCAAAATTTAATATAAACTGAAATTACAATGTCAAAATTCTAATTCAATTAAAAATCACTATGTCACAATTTTAATTAAATTAAAAATCACTATGTCAAAATTTTAATTTATTTGAGTGGTTTTTAGTTTGAGTTAGTTAAGACAAACAGAAAAAAAAAACACAGAATTCTATGAAAGCGAAACATCGTTTTAAAATTCATCTACACTGTAATAGCACTTATCTAGTAAAATCCCCGATGAGATGGATGGATGAGATGCGACCTTTGGCGAGAGAAACTCAAGCCACCTAAAAATTTTATCGGGCCGTCGGTCGGAGAGTAAAATTGCACCTGCTAAGATCCTGAAGCTTTGGTTTCTTGATTGGAACGCACAACGCTACGGTATGCGGTGCCGGGCACGTGATTCTCCTCACTGCTGACCTACTGCGTCGGAACAAAAGTCCATTCTAGACGTTTATCATACAATTGTGTACGGTACCGCATACCGCAGCATTGTGCGTTCCAATCAAGAAACCAAAGCTTCAGGATCTTAGCAGGTGCAATTTTACTCTCCGACGGCCCGATAAAATTTTTAGATGGCTTGAGTTTCTCTCGCCAAAGGTCGCATCTCGCTAAAGAGGAGAACTAATTGAAAGTCGTATTTACAACTAAATGAAAGTATCAGGTATAAAAAGACGTTTATTTTGGTTAAATTAAAAAGTTTTCAAGGAAACTGATTTTTTTTTATTTCTTTACATGTTTTTGTGTTGTACATTCAACTAATTTTAAATAATATTTTGGTTCATTAAAAAAAAAAAAAACAAAAAAATTTAATCCCGATTTTCTAGAGTAAAATATCGATTCACTATATCGATTCGGTACTAGATATTGATTTAACAAATCGTTTTGGTCCTAAATATCGACCTCAGATCGCCATCCCTAGTATTGGGTGCCAATATAATGGCGTCCTCAAGCATCGTGCGAATTCAAAATACGCGTGACGCACATCGCCAGACTCTCGACTCGCGCGTGATACAACCGTACAGCGCGAGTCGAGGTTCTAATGACGCCTTGTTGCGTCCACTTTACACGCGAACTTCAGAGCGAGTTTACTTATCAAGGCAAATTCGCACGTTGGTACGCTCTTTCTGGACGCAACGTACGCGCGTTTTATACGCAAGAGATTCAAAGCGAATTCGCCTTTTCTGGACAAAGTCTAATGTTACTCAGAGAGCTGTATTGATGATTTCAATAATAAGAATCTTTATACAGAAATTAGAAAAAGTAAAAACACTGTATGTATCTTAGATATAGTTCTCGCTAAACTTCTTGGCCAGTTAGCTACAATGGTTGCGCAGTAGCATGGGGTCTCATTGCTAAGAAAGAAAATTTGGTTCAAATAAACCTCACTAGATGGCGCTACATGTACACACAATTTAATAGAATTGTGTGTAAAATTAACATTTTCTGGAATTGAACATTAAAATAGTTTGTTCTTGTTTAATCAACTCTCCTAAGTACAAAATTGTGGAATATTGGGCTCTTAATTCACATTTCAAAGATTATTTGAACGGGTCATTTAAAATTGATGCCAATAGATGGCGCATTTTAAATTTCTGAGGCATGTCACTCGATTGTTAAAATTTGCATTGTAACAAATTTTGGTGCAATAAAACTGTAAAAACGTGCAAAAATACTATAAAACGAACCTTCACTGTATTTAAAGAAAAAAATATTCACGAACCTAGTAAACCCTTTTACTTGCAAGTAGCTGCTAACACCATCTATTGCCGTGAAACGGGATCTAACGCGATTGATGTACTCACAAAAATAACAAGATTAATCAGATGAAAAACGCTAGTTACGTCGGCACGGTTTCTTTGTATGGGATGAGGCATCTGTATGCTAGTATTATATTATCTGTGGCAGTAGTAAATCTCATACAAAAACAGCACATCTTTGGCGAGAACTATAACTAATGTACGTCAATGATTCTAAATAACAAAGTAATAATTATTCCTGTCGCGAATTGTATTGAAAAAGCTGCAATTCGCACACACATTTTACTCTGTACGGCTACCTTACAGCGTCTACCTTCATTTAGCATAAACATCTGTCAAAAAATGTCGGATTAAAATGCTTAAACAGGGTGTAAAGGAAAAGGGTGATCATATTTTAAAACTACTTTTGCCTTTGTAACTTATACAGGTGGGCCAAAAATCGTGGATCAAACAAAACGGGGCGATATTTGGGGCTATTTGCAGTAGGTCAAAAAGTACCTTATTTTTTCAATTGTTTTCTTACTCCTAATAACACCAACTATCGGCCTGTTTCGTTTGATCCACGATTATTCACCCATCCTGTATAATTTGCAGTTGCTATGCACCCTATCCATTACACCCTGTATAATACTTATTCAACATCCCTATTTTCATACCCCTCCCTACATAACGGTACAAGATAGCTTTTTTACTACAGTGTATTGTTGTCGGCACGTAACTTGGCAAGAGTTAGATGCGCTCAAGTCGTTTTTTAGATCTCTTTGGTTACCAAGCGGGGCACGGGGAACGTTTAGCGCCGTTCCGAGCGCGCGATTGGTTGGTCTGTTGACACAAGGATTGGCTGACCAATCGCGTCGCGTCCACGTTCCGTTCGCACTATATGTTGGTTGGTCAGTTCGCGGCTTATGCGCGATCTTACCCCCACTACAACAAAACCTTGGCAAGTTACATGCCGGCGACTATAACTACTATTATTCTCTTAATTGTCGTTTAAATTCATGTGTGCTTTGAAAGATTTCCAATGAATTAAAATTCATTCTGTATCACACGAGTACTAAGATAAATCCTTGATAATCTTTCTAGAATGCAGATAATAATAATAATTATTATTATTTAATAATTATATTTTAATACTCCCCCAACCCCAACTATGTTATTTCTGTTATTTTTTTTTCAATTTATTTATTTCTATGTATATTTCAGATCTTTGTAATATTTGTAACTCATATTTTTACTGTAATCTCGCAACTAATTTTCTTCTATTTTTGTGTAACGTTTTTGTACTTAACTTTTTAACTATTTTGTGTTTAATGCTACTAATATTCTTTTTTCAAGACTCAACTGCAAATATTCTGTATTTCCTTTGTAATAGTTAGTAGTTCTATTCTGTAATGCTGCTACTTACCATACTTGGCGTATTTGTACAAATGTTTGCGCCAAATCTCTATTGTAAAATGTGCTTTATTTTAATACTTGTAAGGTTGGTTTTGCGTTGCCCAAATTTCGCAAATATTTGGCCAAATATGCCAAGTGTAGTGCTAGCATAAAATTCACTTAGGGCTCGTTCACACAGAACATTTGTATTTCTAGAACCGTTTTAACGGATCCGTCGCTACTGGGGATAATGTTCACCTAATTTCCAGTAACGTTTAACGTATCTGTTGCTACTGGGGGTAATACTCACCACATTTACAGTACCAGCGCACGCGCAGTACCCCGCCCTTACCCTCGCTGTCACAAGAACTTGCTACGCAGCGACTCGCGGAGTACTCCGAATCGCAATAGGGAATATGTATGAAAAAAATATATGTTATTTGACCAGTTTATCGACAAAAATAGAATACTAATAGTGAAAACATGATCAAAATTGATCGTAGAACGTACGAGATTTAACAATTTAAAGAAAAGCATTAAGAGCCCTTTGTTGGTGTGCATAAAGTATTAAATAAATATGTGCCTTTCTTCGAAAACGCCGTTTTCAATGGCAGTTGTATGTGCGTCGTGCTATCTGACGTCAGATGACACGTCGGACTTTATACTTTATAATTTCGTCTCTGATCAAGATATTTAAAAATATCTTTCGTATTTGTTACTATTTCATTTAGCAAATAAAAAAATACATGCATATTCCCAATTAGGTTCGACTTACTTACCATCCACCCACCCTTTCAAACGAAAAACAACCGTAATGATATCCCAATTACTCACCAGGTATTTGTCATGGTCTTCTCAACCTGGGTCGTCAGTTCTGTTCCATTCGCCCGCTTGCGAAACAAACTAGGAAGGATCTCCTACAAGATGAGCATCAGAATACTTATCAGGGGCCTCTCGATTCACGCGAGGTTCCATGATAAGCAGTACAAGCCGAAAGCGAACGGTTTCTGTGTGGCCAACCATACCAGCCCTATAGATGTGGGCGTACTCAGTATAAACACCTGTTACTCTTTGGTAGGTTCTTTTTTGGTAACATTGGGTGGGACGTTTTTTTTTGTCTGGGTTGAACGTTCTGGGTTGATGGAATTGGGTGGGACGTTGTTTCTGGATTGGGCGGGACGTTGTCTGGGTAAAACGTTATTTCAGCATGTAATTGGATTATATGTTCGGTCCAGATTGGGTGAACGTTTTGTCTGGATTATTGGGTAAACGTTCTTTGGGTTGAACATTTGAATGAAAATGTCTGCATTGGGCGATGTTATGTCTGGGCTTGGTTGTATATATAAATACTCTGGAATGGGGAAAACGTATGGATAAAATTAATCATCCTTTTGTATCTGGATAGTGTTCCATTTTGTAGATGTATTTTCCAGATAAGGTAATACTTCATGTTTAGATTAGGATAAACGTTGTCTGGGTAGGATATTCCGACTGTATGGAATTAGATGATTCATTGTTTCTGGATTGAATAATGTCTTGTCCGCATTGGGATATATGTTATGTCCAGATTGGGTAATGTTCACCCAATGCAGGTTTAACATTGGGTGAGACGTTGGAATGAAACTGGGTTATACGTTGCTTGTTAATAATTTAGGTTTTGTTATGTTATGCCTGACATAGAAATAAATGGGATGTTAATTAACCATATTCTTCTGGATATAATTATCATAGTCTTGATCACGTCGGGGTATGGGGTATGCGGAACTAGGGATGCAACATCGTTCATGAAAAACATCGATGTCGAAATATCGATGTTTTTAAAAGTCAAACATCGATGTCGAAAATATCGATGTTTATGAACGATATATCGATGTTTATGAACGATATATCGGTGTTTTTTAAAATACTTACAGGATTGACAAAATGGCCTTGAAATACAGAGAAAAAGCGTTTTCCTATCTGATTGATATAGTTAGACTGATTACTGATTAAAAAAAATAAAAAAACAACAAAAAAAAACAAAAACACAACAAAAAAAAACAAAAAAACAACAAAAAAAAAACAAAAAAAAAACGCAAATAAAAAAATTAAAAAATAAAAATTAAAAAAGTATTGTTTTTGTATGGCAAGGTTTTGAGCAAGCAAGGTTGCACGAGTTCTTGGCAGTATACGCACGAATCAATAGATGGCGCTAGTAAACATCGTTCATAAAAACATCGTTCATAAAGAACGATATATCGTCGATGTTTTGAGTTTCAACATCGATGTAAAAACATCGATGTTTATGAACGATACATCGATTTTTTTAAACATCGATGTATCGTTTGCATCCCTATGCGGAACAGGGTGTTAAGTCCCGCAACCTTCATTAAAAAGGGCGGTACCTCCGACCAGACGGGTATTGTGTAGGGATGCAACATCGTTCATGAAAAACATCGATGTCGAAATATCGATGTTTTTAAAAGTCAAACATCGATGTCGAAAATATCGATGTTTATGAACGATATATCGATGTTTATGAACGATATATCGGTGTTTTTTAAAATACTTACAGGATTGACAAAATGGCCTTGAAATACAGAGAAAAAGCGTTTTCCTATCTGATTGATATAGTTAGACTGATTACTGATTAAAAAAAATAAAAAAACAACAAAAAAAAACAAAAACACAACAAAAAAAAACAAAAAAACAACAAAAAAAAAACAAAAAAAAAACGCAAATAAAAAAATTAAAAAATAAAAATTAAAAAAGTATTGTTTTTGTATGGCAAGGTTTTGAGCAAGCAAGGTTGCACGAGTTCTTGGCAGTATACGCACGAATCAATAGATGGCGCTAGTAAACATCGTTCATAAAAACATCGTTCATAAAGAACGATATATCGTCGATGTTTTGAGTTTCAACATCGATGTAAAAACATCGATGTTTATGAACGATACATCGATTTTTTTAAACATCGATGTATCGTTTGCATCCCTAGTATTGTGTCTCGTGGGCAATATACAACTACCGAAGGTTGTTGTCAGACTGTTGTATATGTTTAAATCGCGCCGA
Organism: Orthosia gothica; assembly: GCA_949775005.1. NCBI lineage: Eukaryota > Metazoa > Arthropoda > Insecta > Lepidoptera > Noctuidae > Orthosia > Orthosia gothica. Next base: position 7,676,573 of record OX459061.1, on the reverse strand, counting down.
AAACTTTGCTTGCGCGATGCAGGATAGTTTGTGTGTGGTGGCATAGATGTCGCTACATGACGTCAAGTCTTTAGTTCGTATGTTGCTTAATAGATGTCGCTACATGACGTCAAATCTTTAGTTCGTATGAGGATTCATAGATGTCGCTACCCACCTCCATCTACATCTTCGAGGAATACTACATATTATGATGTTATTGTATGGCTGATTTTTCTTTCGCTTTTTATGTTTCTTGTGTTGACTTATATTTTCTAAGTGATGTTTCTTACTGTAATGCTTTCTCCGTATCCATCTTGTGTTATTCCTATATTATATAAGTTCATTATTAACTGTTATGTTCGAGTATGGGTCAGCTCACACTAAGAAACGATATGATGTTTTAATTTTTTAAATACCGATACATAATTAAACTTTATTTACTACGCAAAAAGGTTCACATTTCAGTGAGAGAATTCGAGTATAACTTTAGGAATTCGGTAACTGAAATGTTTACCTTTTGTTTAGTAAATAAAGTGCTATATTGTATTGCTACAGCGTTGCTTCGCGTCGCGTCTCTGTGTAAGCTGTAATATACCTTATAGTAATGGCTATAGAACTTAATGTATGTCTATAGTATCAGCAGTCTAAGGTATATTTAAACTTGTCTCATAAATTTCATCTGTGTATTGTCCGAGTCAGTTCTTGCAAGTGTAGGATTTTTATTTAAAAAAAAAGCCATAGAAGAAGAAGCGTACTTTTTGCAATGCTTTAAAAGCAGAAATTATGCCGCATTATTTGCATAGATATCGCAAATAAATCGCGTAATTTGCTGTGTACAATTAATATTATACCATTTATTAATTTTGTAAAATTAAAGTTTACGTATAGTTTGCTTTGTTTAATTTAAATTATGCCATTAAATAAGCCGCGTAATTTGCATTGCAAATTTAAGTACGCCGAATTTCTGTTGCTATCTCCCGATGTCTGAATTGAACTTGCTAAGCTCTCGTTTAGCATAAAACCTTATCAAAATTTTGCATGCAAGTAGAGTTTGACAAGTTTCTAAACTTTAAATTCTCAATTCCGAAACTGAGTATTTATTTTGGCAGGCATATCGCTTCCCTCAATGAGTGCTTATCCATATCTTAACACTTGAAAAAATTGACTTAAAAATCATATGTCTGGGCCATATCTACCATCCCCATACGCTTCCAATAGGTCTGGTGGTTAGTAGCATGCACGGCGTGCGTCGGTACCCTACCCGACGGCAAAACGAAGCAACGCGTCAACTACGCGGTCTCCTTGATGTGTTTCAACTTCTTATCGCGCTGCATTTCCGCCGTGATAACGTACCACGACACGCACTATAAACCCCGCAATGGAATCTGTGTCGCCAACCACACGAGTCCTATCGACGCGCTCGTGCTCATGTGCGACAACTGTTACTCGCTGGTGAGTGTTTATAACATACTACTCGTGATAAGGTACCACGACACGCACAATAAACCGAGCAACGGAATCTGTGTCGCCAACCACACGAGCCCTTACGACGCGCTCGTGCTCATGTGCGACAACTGTTACTCGCTGGTGAGTCTTATAACATACTACTCGTGGTAAGGTACCACGACACGCACAATAAACCGAGCAACGGAATCTGTGTCGCTAACCACACGAGCCCTATCGACGCGCTCGTGCTCATGTGCGACAACTGTTACTCGCTGGTGAGTCTTATAACATACTACTCGTGATAAGGTACCACGACACGCACAATAAACCGAGCAACGGAATCTGTGTCGCTAACCACACGAGCCCTATCGACGCGCTCGTGCTCATGTGCGACAACTGTTACTCGCTGGTGAGTCTTATAACATACTACTCGTGATAAGGTACCACGACACGCACAATAAACCGAGCAACGGAATCTGTGTCGCTAACCACACGAGCCCTATCGACGCGCTCGTGCTCATGTGCGACAACTGTTACTCGCTGGTGAGTCTTATAACATACTACTCGTGATAAGGTACCACGACACGCACAATAAACCGAGCAACGGAATCTGTGTCGCTAACCACACGAGCCCTATCGACGCGTTCGTCGTAATTGTTGGTTGAACGGCCTTAACTGTACCTAATAATTTTAAATGAACCGGTTGAATGCCCTAGTGACCCAAAAAATTAAAAAGCTATTGTGAGAGTGGATCCACGTTTCAGGGACTCAAGGGGTTAATCGGGATACATTCTTATAAAAGGTTGTTGTGACGTCTGTGTTTTATGTTTTGGGTGTTATGTGAATGTATACCCAATGATTGGGTTGTAGCATGCTATGGTTGTTAATGTTAAGGGGTTGTGTTCGAACTCCAGAATGTGTAGTGTAATGTTCTAGACATAAGGGTGTTCTTAGTTGAGATTAAAAGCGTTTAAAATAAGTTTTAAAATATCATTGCGGCTAAAAAGTTAAAGGACTACTTTAGAAGAACGACGGTGCGAGTTCGAATCTCGGAAACACTTCCTTTTTTAAATAGAACGCCGAAAATATATATTTTAGTATCACAATGACTGGCATGCACTATGATTAAACTATAACGAAAATTAAAAACTGCAGAAAAGGCACAATAAGTTAATGAATGGCGATTTGATGTACGCATGTCTCCCCCTAAAATATGAACCAATGGCCTAGTGAAGATATCAGGAATAGGGAACATGCATGAACAAAAAATTGTTTATTGAACAGTTTATCGAGAAAAATACTAAAATAGAATACTAACAGTGAAAACAGAATCAAAATTGATCGAAAAATGGAAAATCTGTCCCTCTCTACGATAACGCCGTTTTCTATGGCAGTTGTGCGGTTGTTGTCGGAATTCTGTAGTTAAACTTTGATGCTTCATAACTTCGTCTCTGATCAAGATATTTAAAAGAATCTTTCATATTTGTTTACTATAGTTAGTAAGTGCAGTCCAACTATTTTCATAATATCCCTCGGCAAACTTCGTGTTTCGTCAGTTGTCGGCTTTCTATCAGTTGCCTTTTGCACTCTGTGAAGACCGGAAGTTCCATTTAACTTGGAAGTGCTTAGAGTTGTTATACTCTTATAACTTAGTGTTATTATTTTTTTAATGGGAGAAAAGTTGCTGCGGTTAAAAAGAAAATAGTTTTATAGCTATCAAAACAAAACAACAATAAAGTACTTATACTGTGATTTTTAATTTTGTGGACTAAACTGACAGCTGTCAATGACCTTATTTTTTTAAATGTTGCAAACGCAGTGAATAGTTTTGTAGGTAAGGCTCAATCATAAGTGATTCATCGAATCGATTTCACATGAGTCATGTCAATCATCATGATCTATCTCATCTTAATCTATCTCAATTTAATGTGACTAATTGGTGTAATTTTTTTTATGAATATAAACGTAATATATTTAAATATAACAGTATTCACACATTTAGTACATAAACGATTATTGTGTAAAATATCAACAATAAAATAAATGTGGTCGATAAAATGAAGTCTGACATAAATGAGTAGAAACAACAATCAACTTTCGATCACTCAGGATAGACAGGCTACGTCACTATTTTTATGTAACGATAAAGTGACAACCCCCCAAATGTCAATTTAGTCTACGAAATTAAAAATCAGAGTATAGTTCTGAATTCAAATTATTTTACACGTTAAATCTAATTATTGATGGACTTGGCAATTAGTATTCGTTTGTATTCGGAAATGCGATGATTTCCGAGGGACACCAAGAAAATAGTTGTACTGTATCTCATTTAGCAAATTAAAAACAATACATGCATATTCCCTATTACCTGTATATGGGCAAAACAACACAAGTTGTAGCGATGCTTAGAGTGCCCTAAGTCATGCAGTGGACTAAATAAGAATACTGCCTCGTTGGTATAGTGGATGCAAGTGCTACTGCTTGCCGAGCGTAAGTACTTTTTTTCGAGTCCCAGGTCGAGAAATTTTATTGGCTGTTTTAATGAATAAACTCTTCGTAGCAGGTGTCTAATTAATCTCAAAAGGCCCGTCTCCTATTGCATGATATAACTTGACTGTCAAAAAGTAAAATGTCCAGCAGCATACTGTCATCTGCAAAGATGATAATTTTGAATTGTAGGTGTAGTATGAACACCTCTGTACACCCCTTCAATGGAAAATACAGGCGTAAAGAAACAAAAAAAATACACATATTGTAAGTTGGCTCACGCTTGACCACTATCTCACCTGATGTAAGCGATGATGTGATCGACGGTGAAGCACGCTTGCCTAGAAGTAACCTATTCACTCTTGACTTGAATACTTATAAACAATGTATTGATAAGTTATACTGTTTTCAGATCGGTCAAAGACACAATGGTTTTCTAGGAATCCTACAGAGGGCACTCGCTAGGGCGTCGCCACATATTTGGTTTGAGAGATCCGAAGTTAAAGACAGACATGCTGTAGCTAGAAGGTAAGGATATTGGTAATCTTTCAGGGTTTAAAAGTACTCAGAATGTAAACAGGTTGTATTGTGGAATTAGCTCTGTAATATAAATAAAAACAAATTGCAGTTCCCTTAATTTTGTCTAGTTATGTGAATTCACATTAATGTGTAAAAAAGCAGAATTTTTGGGCGGTATCAGAATTGGTTCCAATCACGGGTATCCAACGCGAAGAAAGGAAATTTGGTTCGAATAAATTGCACTAGATGGCGTGATAAGTTTCGAATTGTTATTGAGTTTTTTGAAATATAAAGTTTTTTAAATGTAAGAGGAACTCTACTGCAAAACATCGAGCGTCTACCCCAGCGGTATAAGTTGTATGTTGAGTGTCAGTGAATTTGAGATTTATATCATAACGATGACAATTTAATCTCTTCAGGTTAAAAGAACACATATCAGTGCCCGACAACCCTCCGATCCTGATATTCCCCGAAGGCACCTGCATCAACAATACCTCGGTCATGCAGTTCAAGAAGGGAAGCTTTGAAGTCGGCGGCACCATCTACCCCGTCGCTATCAAGTGAGTTATAAATATTGTTATAAAACAAGGTGGCGCCATCTCTTGGCCGGTTGAGGAAACTTGCAGCGCTATGTCTTTGTAAATTTAGGAGACTAGTAGCGCCATCTCTTGGCCACTTGAGGAAACTCGTAGCGTCGTTTCTTGGCGAATGAAGGCATGTACTGGCCAGTAGCGCCGTCTCTTGGCCGGTCGAGGCATCTTGCAATGCCATCTCTTGGCGAACGTAGGAGGCTAGTAGCGCCATATCTTGGCGAGTTTATGTGAGGCATTTCGAACATTTAAAAATTTAATTTAATTGATAAGAAAAAGAAAGGGTATTTCGTGAAAAATGAGGTCTTTCCTCAAGAATGCTGTATGACATTATTTCCCAGAATTTTATCCTTTTTAGCGACGCTATCGGAACAAGCAACTTTTCCGAATGGACGGTAGAATCAATTATTATCAACTTTAAATTTATATTTTTGACCTTCAAAAGTGCTGCATAATGGCCTAGTTGAAATAAATATTTTTTGTCAAAATCGGGCCCGTGACGACGCGTATAATCTAAAACGAATTCGATCTACAGATACGACCCCCGTTTCGGTGATGCGTTCTGGAACAGCTCCCGCTACGGAATGCTGCACTACCTACTGAACATGATGACGTCATGGGCCATCGTGTGCGACGTGTGGTACCTGCCGGCCATGACGCGCGCCGCCGACGAGTCCGCCGTGGACTTCGCCAACAGAGTCAAAGCCGTCATCGCTCGCCGCGGCGGCCTGGTGGACCTCATGTGGTGAGTAGTGTGTCATCGCAGTCAAAGTTACACCATATGCAAGGACAATCGTGGTCCAACGTCCGCCATCGTGACCTTGGTTTCTTGGGTCATCTATAGTGGGTCAATGAGGACGATGCACTCTGGAACAGCTCCTAGCTCCTCCACTACTTACTGAACATGATGAAGCAGGGTTAAGCATAGTTGCCCCTATAGTAAATAAAGGTATCGGCGCGGATTAAGAGCGCTGGGCAAAAGTGGTGGGGTGATTTGCGCTTGTGTACAGTCACGCATAAAATTACTAAGAGCGATTTGAACTAGTATTTTAAATTTTGTGAATAATGGAAATTTTAATAGCTAATTTTAACACAGTGTGGTTTAGGCACATTAGCCTATCATCATATTAATAAATAATATTTCACAATAATATGTCAACTTCATCTGTTTCTTTTTTTTTTAGACAATTGACATCGTAAATCATTTTATCTACTCTCACAACGTAATGTTCCAAATATGAATTCAAAAAATATTGCATAAACACGTATTTTATATTCGTGGATAGGTAAAATAAAAAAAAAAACCATTACAGTTCAACATTTTCCTTCGATTTTCAAACAACTGCATCATAAAATAACTTTTTATTTTTTATAGCACACTTTTACTTTTTAATTTATTGGCGCTGGGCTCATTGACATTGACAGTCATGGTGCAATGAGAATCTAAATTGCCCGCCATACTGCATATTTTTTTCATTTTCCACTTTTATTTTATTTCAACTGTATGAGTGAAGATAAAGTAGTGTATGCAACAGCATATAATTAGGTATTAAAACACTCGCGTGTTAATATTATCACATTCGGCTTCGCCACAAGTGATAAACCCACGCTCGTGTTTTAATAACCCGTATTAAATGACCATTGCATAAACTATAACTATTTCGTGCTTGCCTCGTTAACACTTTTTTTTTCGGCATCTTTCATCGGCAACGAAAAGTACGAAGTGTCCGTAGAGTTTCTTGCTAATTCTTCTCCATAGAGACCTACTGACGCTTGCGAATGTGCAACTTTGATAAGGTACGTTTACGTGTTATAAGCGAGAATTACCATAATATAAGTAATATTTGTAAATACGAAAGGCTAAAATCGTTGCGTAGTTTATCATACTTACCCACATTTATCGTACCTAAATTTAATAATGTGTATGGAGCACGGACGTGGGAATGCATGCTACCATGTTATATGAATGACTTACCTCTGAAAATATGTAATACAATAAATGCAAAGAACTGTTCAAGAGTGCTGAAAAGATACTTTCTAGATTGCAATGCGATTTAGAAAGTGTATTATTCAAATGATGAGCTATGTTTACCTAATGTTTGTTTAAAAGTGTGTTGTGGCACCGAGTTGCCGCGTCTGACATACCGCTGTTAAACCCGCGATGGTTTGTGTTGGTATGTTGATACATTCAACAAAAATTTGTAAAAAAATGTTCTTAGTAAATAAAAGTTAAAAAAAAAAAAAAACTAGATTCAACTTTTTTTTGACAATTCAAAAGTTTCATTCAAATAAATGAGTTTCCGTTTGTTTGATCCACAATTTTCCAGTTTCTAATATTAATATTTTTTTCCAACAGGGACGGTCAACTCAAACGTATGAAGCCCAAGAAGGAATGGAGAGAGTTACAACAAGAGGAGATCAGTAAACGGTTAAAAGGAGAATAGTTCTATAGTAAAGTGAGTGGAAAGGACATACTAGTGCCCGCCCCGGGCGTCGCCCGACCGGCGGAGTTATGTGATGACGACGTACCGAATTTGATATTCATTTTAAAATTCTAGATTGTAAATGTTAGCCATTTATAATTATGTATTTATTTATTGTGTTATTTTTTTTTAGGAATTTGGAATTTTGTGTAAGACTTTGTATGAAAGCGAAACTGGACCCTAATTGCGTATCTGTTTTGACAGCACGAAGCAAACTCTTTCCCTTTCAATTTTATAACTAAACAGTAATACATAGCGTGTTTTTTGTACATATGAAGCAATGAATGTAAGGAAAGCATACTGTGCGAATTAGGGTGCTGGGCCGGTTTCTTAAATAAGAATTTGGATTAATCTTTAAAAAGCTTAATTTTGACAGGTTTTTCCAATTTGTATACACAAATTCTTATTTAGTCAACGGGCTAATTGCGTAACAAGCAACCAATGCCTTTCAGTTTGATAATTCAACAGCATTGATTGCTTTATTTAATTGTAGATTACGAATTGCCTTCAAAACCCTTTGGATTGTGATTGAGTGTGTTACGCAATTGTGGGGCAGTTTCGCTTTTATATGAAGTTTTGTTCATTTTCCTATAGTTTAGGTATTTTTTAAATTGTTATGATGAGAGTGTCTTTTGTATGTAAATGTCCTAAATTGTCATGAGAAGTTGTAAATTTACGTTTAAAATGCACTTAGGACGCTCCTCGGCAATCAGACGAATAAGTTAGGTACTTTTCACACTGTAGCCCTTAAAACCCGTCGAACTTTGCATTAAAGCGAGATTCGACACGTTATTATCCAAATATTCAATTCAGAAACCGGTCTTTAGTCCTAAGCTGATATTATATGACAACTTCAGACACAATTTGGAATTTTGACATTCGAATGTGAGTTTTTAAATTTAATTTATTGTTTTGTATCATGGTATCGACTTTTGAATGTCAAAATTCTTAATTTTGATCTTAAGAGGCGCGGTTAAGGCACTGCCGAACTAATATCGACTTTGTTTTGTTTAAGATACAGTCGAAAATAGCTTGACTGAGATGAACGTATCCACTTGAATGAGTTTTCGGTCTATTGGTAGGTTATTTATTTCTAAGTTGCTACTACCTGCAGCGCTGCTCGCGTACATGTAGGGCATTACCCCACGAGGACTAAATATCGGGTTAAAAATATATATATTGTCCTAATCCAGGTCGTAGTCTTATCATTATGTGCAGAGTTTCATTTAAATTCGTTCAGCCGTTTAGAGGCGTGATTGATTTATCAAATACCTATATACGGTGTAGGTGGAAAGTGCGATCTTATTTTAAATACTGCTTCTGTACTTGTATATGTCTTTCTCCTCCTTCATAGGAAAATCACAAAAAAAGCCGTACAAAGTTGTCGTCACGTGACCAAAATTTGTATGAACAAAATATTTTTTTTGTTGACTTTTACGTCCTTGGAGAAAGTTGTCCGTATACATGGGGCGAAGCCATAGACAAATCCCAAAAAAAAAAAGGATTTTCCTTACAAAGTTGTCGTCACGTGACCAAAATTTGTATGGGACATACATTTTTTTTTTTTGAGAATTTACTATGACTTCCTTGGAGAAAGTTGTCTGTATATACGGGTAAAAGGCAAAAGCAACAGGCCATTAGCAAAAAAATGGGTTCATCCATACAAAGTTGTCGTCACGTGACCAAAATTTGTATGGGATATACAATTTTTTTTGTTGAGAATTGACTATGACTTCTTTGGAGCAAGTTGTCCGTATACATGGGGCGAAGCCATAGACAAATCCCAAAAAAAAGGATATTCCATAAAAAGTTGTCGTCACGTGACCAAAATTTGTATGGGATATACAATTTTTTTTGTTGAGAATTGACTATGACTTCTTTGGAGCAAGTTGTCCGTATACATGGGGCGAAGCCATAGACAAATCCCAAAAAAAAGGATATTCCATAAAAAGTTGTCGTCACGTGACCAAAATTTGTATGGGATATACAATTTCTTTTTTGTTGAGAATTGTCTATCAGTTCCTTGGAGAAAGTTGTTAAATTACATGAGAAAATGCTGTTTTTAAAATATGGTCAAACCTTTCCGTTACAACGTGTATACATAATATTAGTAGGATTAGACTTTATTTCAACAACCGCAAGGTCGATAATCATTTAGTAGTGTATCCGCTCTTCGCAAGATCCAAGCAGGTCTTACGACACTAACGCCATCTATGAGTTTTGAGTGAAACTAAAGTTAAGCATTTATCTCGACTGATTAATAATTCTTCCTAGTATTTTTATGATCAAACCTTACCGTTACGAACTTGTGTAGTTTTCGAATAATTATCGACTAAATTGAAAGAAAAATTTAAAAAAAAACAAGCATTTTGACCGAGCCTTTCTCTATGTATTGACATAGAGTAGTTAATGTGAAAAAAAAAACGCAGAGTAATAATTGACATCATCACCAAATATACAGGGTGTCCCAGAATTCGACGTCAAGCCGTAAATGGGTGATAGACCAAGTTATAACAGTTCTCAGAAAAAAACGAAAAAAAATCTATCTCATGTTTTTAAAAAAATATGTTCACTTTAAAAATTTACTAAAAAAATCAATCCCTGTAATGGTTCTTTAACTCCAATTGCTACAAATCCCATAATTTATATTTTTTTTTATTATTATGTAATCTTGAATAATGCTTGTGTAGATTTTTGCCTAAAATTTAAAGCCAACTCCTCCTACTTAGAAGAAAATTAAACTTTTTCAAAACCAAATTATTTAAATTTACTGTTTCGCCCAACTTTAACTGACTGTACTGAAAAAAAAATGTACTACGCTAGTTTGGCAAGTAACATGAAAAATTGGCGCATTTAATAAGGATTCAAAAATGGTGTAACACTTGCTAGATTACGTTTTCAATAATTGGTCAAATTTTTTTTTGTAAATAGTATCGGTTTTTACCCAAAATGTCCATACTTCCTTAAAATGACTTTAGCTTACCTAAAGCTTTGCTAAACTCCGTTTCTAGTTCGATAGAGACGGAGAGAGTCATTTTACGAAGTGCGGCACCCATTTACGGCTTGACGTCGATTTCTGGGACACCCTGTATACGTCCATCGTCGCTTACCATTAGGTGAGATACTGTATTGGGAGCCTATCAATAACTAGGGGCCCGCCCCGGCTTTGTCCAACATCATTTCAGACGTAAGACGTCCACTACTGGACATAGGCCTCCCCCAAGCGTCGACACACTGATCGGCCCTGTGCGTTTCGCATCCAACAGATTCCCACTCCTTGACCAGTAGTCTAATTGCGTAATAAATTCGACAAGGCAAAGAGCATGAACAATCAACCAATCACATAAGACGGAAATCCAAATCGTGTCTCATCTCGCGTATTTCTGTTATTTATAACACAAAAATCTTGCGTGACCACAGATTAAATCTAATTAGATAACGCAAGTCCCTCCATCTGTATGAAAACAAAGCGTGCCACTTTTTCACAAACAATTTAAAAACAAATTGACTTATCAATGAAAGAAAACATTTCCAATGCCTCGGCCAACTTTTTCTATAGTCTACAGCTCATTATGGCATAAAAAAAATCTGTAAATTCAAAAAACCCGACTGCTTAAAAAGCGAAATAAAAAGACGCACACAAGAAAAAAAAACATGATGTGCAGTCGGTTGATACTTAATCGGGCATTTTTCTAGATTTCGTTGGCTTTCCGTTGCCGATAATGCTAAATGAAAATCTCAGAGTACGATCATTGATCTTAACTTTACTCCGTGTTTTGACACGCGAAGTACATACAATTGCGTCATCTAGTTAGATTTATATCTGTGTCCGTGACGAAACATTTTTTTTTTGCAATTTTAATTTGGTTTTTAGCTGAGTGTTTCTCGTGACTATTTTTTTTTTTTAAATGATATTTTTGAGCGGCAAAATGTTAGTTATTTCTCTGAGATACAAAACTGAAAAAAAAATGCTTTTTTAAAACATTTAGAAATACATATCTATAATACATTGCGCATACAATATTTTCCAATAATAAAGGCCTAAGGGTATACCATACCTTTTATTGTTTATAGTGCTTTTTTTAATTTTATAGGACATTTTTTTATTGAGTAATATCACAGAGCACCGAATCGCTTCGGCAGTCACTTCTAGTGTGTACAGGTATCGGCGCAAATTAAGAGCGCTGACCTTGAATGCGCAGAAGTCGATTTTTTGGTCTGAGTGGCGGGGGGCGAGAGGTGCAACGGGGGAAGCGGCCGGCGCCGGCGTCTTATTGGTCAATCAGTCGTCCTTCCCCCGTCTCGCCGCGCTCACACGTCTCGTGTCCCCTAGGTACAGTCACGCATTATTGTGTTAAATAAGAAGTTCCGTTCCATAGTGTTTCATAATTTTATACTTTTCGTTGCCGATGAAAGATGCCGAAAAAACAGTTTTAAAGAGGCAAGCACGAAAAATGATTTACGATGTGAATTGTTTTATAACAAAAGAAACATATGAAGTTGACATATTATTGTGACATATTATTTATTAATATGATGATAGGCCAATGTGCCTAAACCACACTGTGTTAAAATTAGGTATTTAAATATCCATTATTCACAAAATTTTAACTACTTAAGTAAGTACTAGTTAAGTACAAACAAATCATCATCTGCCTAGCCTTTTCCCAATTGTTGTTGGGGTCGGCTTCCAGTCTTACCGGATTCAGCTGTGTACCAGTGTTTTACATGAAGCGACTGCCTATCTGACCTTCAAAACACAGTAACTGGGTAACACGGTACCCCTTGGCAAGACTGGTGTCAGAAATAGTGTCAGGTACAAACAAATAATTAGTTCAAATCGCTCTTAGTAATTTTATGCGTGACTGTACACATGCGGAAATAACCCCACCACTTAAGTCATTGGATAAATTAAGTGGGCTGCTTTTATAAGACGAATAAAATTGTTCGATGTATTAACAGTAACGAAAATTAACTCAGATTCAGGGCTCTGTGGATAATTAATAATATCATAGAAAAATAAATAATATTTCGTATAAAAAAAATCGTGATCTATTTGAAACGAACAATGCATATTATAATAGCAAGAAACAAATGTCAACTTTTAGGATAAGGAAATAAGGTCGACTTCAAAATAATAAAAACTACGCAAAAGCAGAAAAAATATATTAAGAAGGTCTTAAGTAACAGTTTTGTTGCAAACGAAACTGAACTTTGTGTAAAGGATATAAGGTTTATTAATTGTAAATTGATAGTGGTTGTATACATTCTCTATCGGGCACCTGTCGGTGTAGTATCAAATTCGGTATATTTTTTTAAAAGGACTTGAAGTGTGAGGAAAGCAATATATTTTTTGATTGCTCAATGTGTTGAAAGAAAGTGTAATCGCATACGAAATAAATGTTGTAATATATTCTTTTTGATGTTTTTATTTATTGGCAACCTCACCTTCAGACTTCGTAAACGCTACTCCTGACATGACATCCAGCAGCATAATTGCGTACCGGTTAAACGGGGTTACATTGAGATCTGAGGTAACTTTGATGATAACTTTTTTTTTTTTGGTTTTTTTAGGTTTTAACTCCGTGAAAACGGAACGCACCTCAATTTTCTTTTTTAAATTTGCAACACTGATATGTCAACCATGTTTTGCAGCAACCTCAGCGCAAGAATAAGGTTACTTGTTACAGAAAAAATATTTTGCAGTGTGAATTCATTAAAAATACATTTTAAATTAGGTTACTTTATATTGCAATGAAAAAACAATGGGGTATCAAAGCATATCATTTATGGAATTTATATCAACTATGGAAGTAAAAAATGTTGTATTATTATGGAATATAATTTCTTTTGTGAAGTCGCCAACACTGCATTTTATTCATATTTTTCAAAACAGAATTGAACTAGTGTCAATTTTAATTTCAAAATTAATCAATTTAATCTCGTTTTACGTTGAGTGAACTCGACAAGCTAACATTCACCCAAAGGGCAATGGAGAGGGCTATGCTCGGAGTATCCTTGCGTGATCGAATCAGAAATGTAGAGATCCGCAAGAGAACCAGGGTTACCGACATAGCCCGAAGAACCAAACTTAAGTGGTAGTGGTCAGGGCACATTGCTCGCAGAACGGATGGCCGATGGGGCAGAAAAGTTCTGGAGTGGCGACCGCGAACCGGAAGACGATGCGTTGGAAGGCCTCCCACCAGGTGGACCGATGACCTGGTGAAGGTTGCGGGGATTCGCTGGATGCGGGACGCACAGGACCGGTCAATGTGGCGACACTTGGGGGAGGCCTATGTCCAGCAGTGGACGTCTTTCGGCTGATATGATGAACTCGACAAGACAAAGGCTTTGACAGCCATCACATGCGAGATTAAAGACGTGGTGATTGGTTGATTTGTGGTGTACAATAAAGTAATAATATACTGCATGTCATTCATGGCTAAATCCACCAAAGTTTGGTTGGTTTAGGCACAGTTTGGGGCCCGGCAAAAGTCCGGTGTCTTCGCGGCCATTAGCTGCAGAGCCAGGTGAATTTTAATCTTACTAATCCTAGGTACTACTATTGTAGACGTGAAAGTTTGTGGTCAATGAATGGATTTTTGTTAATATTCACGCAAAAACTACTGAACAGTTTTTGATTAAACGTTACAGAAATATAGATGGTTTCACCCGCGTTGTTGGGGGACACAACGCGGGTGAAACCTCACCCGCGTTGTTCCCGTTCTAGTGGGAATACAGGGATAAAAAGTAGTAGTCTAGTAGCCTATGTCACCCGGGGATAGTGTAGCTTCTCATCAGTGAAAGAAGTTTTGAAATCGGTCCAGTCGTTTTTAAGTTTATTCGTTACATACAAAAATACAAATCTTTCCTCTTTATAATATTACTAGCTGACCCGGCAAACTTTGTTTTGCCATAAAAACACCAAACATTTATCTACCTTACCTACCCTACCTTACACTACCTGACCTACCCTACCCGACCCTACACTACCCTACCCTACACTACCATATCCTTCACTAGCCTACCCTACACTACCCTACCCTACACTACCTTCCCTGCCCTACGCTACACTACCCTACCCTACACTACCCTATCCTACACTACCCTACCTTGCACTACTCTACCCTACACTACCCTACCCTACACAAAGCAAAAATAGCTTATACAATAGCAATAAAGCTCAAATTGACTACGTTTTAGTTAAAAAACTTTTGTATGGGAAAAAGAAAAGGGCTGTTTTTATTTTTTTCCCGGCAATTATTAGAATTTTTCTCCCCGTAAAAACCATCTTTGAACTTCAACGAACATTTAAAAGAATTGGCCAAATTGGTCCAGGCGTTGTTGAGTTATGCGCTTACCAACACATTTTGCGATTCATTTTTAGGGTTCCGTAGCCAAATGGCAAAAAACGGAACCCTTATAGATTCGTCATGTCTGTCTGTCTGTCTGTCTGTCTGTCTGTCTGTCTGTCTGTCTGTCCGTCCGTATGTCACAGCCACTTTTTTCCGAAACTATAAGAACTATGCTGTTGAAACTTGGTAAGTAGATGTATTCTGTGAACCGCATTAAGATTTTCACACAAAAATAAAAATAAAACAATAAATTTTGGGGGTTCCCATACTTAAAACTAAAACCAAAAATATTTTTTTTCATCAAACCCATACGTGTGGGGTATCTATGGATAGGTCTTCAAAAATGATATAGAGGTTTCTAATATCATTTTTTTCTAAACTGAATAGTTTGCGTGAGAGACTCTTCCAAAGTGGTAAAATGTGTGTCCCCCCCCCTGTAACTTCTAAAATAAGAGAATGATAAAACTGAAAAAAATATATGATGTACATTACTATGTAAACTACCAGCGAAAATTGGTTTGAACGAGATCTAGTCAGTAGTTTTTTTTTTAATACGTCATATATTGTAAACCGCAATTTATCAAGTACGGAACCCTTCAAAAGACAAAAGACAAAAGATATTTATTTCAACTGGGCCACCAAGCGGCACTTTTGAATGTCACAATTTAAATTTAAATGGAATACAAGTTGATTCTACCGTGCATTCGGAAAGTAGCTAGTTATGGAGAAGAATGCACAAGAAACTCCATACTTTTTAAATTTACATGGAATAAAAGTTGATTCTACCGTGCATTCGGAAAGTAGCTTGTTATGGAGAAGAATGCACAAGAAACTCCATACTTACTCTTTTAAAAAAAAAAATGATTCTACCGTGCATTCGGAAAGTAGCTTGTTATGGAGAAGAATGCACAAGAAACTCCATACTTACTCTTTTAAAAAAAAAATGATTTTTACAATATTTAGGTACATGAGTACATACCCAAGTAGCACAAAAGTGCTTTATGATAGCATTTTTACAGTGCACAGTGAAATCATTGGCTGTTTAAACTTGCTGATTATCAGCGTAGACAGCGCATCCTCTGCTAATATAACTCTATTTTGGGCACAAATTATTCAGCACATAGCTGTATAAGCATTCCCATTAACAAATAATTGAATTATTACAACATTATATTAGCATATAAGTGTGTAACAGTCACCCCAAAAGCTGAATATTGCCTGATTAACAAGGCTCGTGTTACCTATAATTCACCAAGAAAGACGAATGTGTACATTTGATATGCTTTTACACAGTTGAAAGTACACACTGCGAAATTGTGGAATGCAATAACTTAATAATATTGTTTTTTCTTTAATATGAACTGTCAGTTTGTTAAACATGAAATGTGGTGTTGTGTGCAATATCTCAGGAGCCATTTGTGAGAAAATAAATAGGTATAATTTAAGGTAAGTAAAACTTCGATTTCTTCTTTTTATGATTGAAATCTTATTGGGGAGGTAACTTTACTGTAAAATACCATACATATTTAGTTCAAAATTTTCACGCGCTCTCAGAATTCCACTAAATTCTAAAATAAAACTAACAGAAATAGGCTGTAAAAAAAATAAATGTCTTAGTATTTTTACAAAAAAAATGGATAAAAACTGTTATTTTGTAAATAATTGGTTATCGACATCAATTACAATTGATATCATCTAAAATAAACCAAAATGAAAAGATAAAATTTTACAATAATAGACAGCTACGCAGTGAAAATGGCGGATGGCAAGTGAACAGTTGTAATCTTGATTAAATTCTAACGCCTATAGGGACGTTCACATGTGGCCTGTAATTCAGCAAAGAGTAAAATAGTTTAGCACTTGTGAAATACAAATCAGCCATGGATCGATGTGAAGAGTAGTAGTGGTTCACATTTGCGTCAGTAAACCGATCTCTACCTATATGGATCCAAGCTTTTAGGGTTCCGCCGTGGTCCTATTAAAACCATTTTGTTCACCTTTTTAGTTATTATTTGACGATAAGTACTGAATTAAAAATGAAATTTAAATAGCTGTTATTATAATTTTATTATATAAATAATACAAAAGCTATTTAATTATTCAATAAGCGACCAAATATTTATAAATTACGTTCACGTGACATTTTTATTTGGTGATATCTGACATGACACACACACACAGTATTTATGCGGCTTGATTTTTGAATAGTTTTTTTTTACCGACTTCTAAAAAAAGGAGGTTATCAATTCGACACGTAATATATATGTATTTTATGAAACTAAGTATGTTTTTGTTGTTTTTTTACAGAACATGCCTTTCAAAATAGTTCAGACTATAGAGAGAGGTGTTGCTAATCTGTCAGTTGTTCCTGCATTTTGGGAAACTAAGGAACTTCTACGTTGGCCACCGAGAAGTACTAAATACCCCTTGAAATTATTAAAAGATGAAAATTCAAGACCTGGGACCAGGGTGGGACACACTAAAATATACTTTAAAAAGGAATAACATTCGAACCTATGAAGATGCTAACAGCGAACTAACTATGGAACAAAACACGGACACAGCTAATCAGGAAAACGAATTTATGAGTTTTCTGGTTACATCTAAAACTTGCCAACCATTGAGAATACAACAGGACCAACCTAAAGTTACTTCACTAAAAGACGTATCCTCGGCAGAACGAGAAAGTTTTTGCCTAAAACTATAATTAATAAATAAATAAAATTAAGTATAATATTAAAATTAATTTTATATGATTATGTGTCAGGATTGATTAAACACTGCTATGAGCAAGTTCACATTTTAATGAGGAAAGAAAATAAAAGTTAAAATATTCAGTATGCATGTTGTATATTATTTTCCAATAGAATGTCCTAGTGGTATGAAATATCGGTATTTTTTATGAAGAATACACACAAATTAACATTTTATATCTTTAGGATTTAGTACAACCTCACTAGTATCGTACATTTTTAGGCTATTAGATTTATATATTCTAAATCGGGATGATTATATTTGATCAAATAATTCTTCTTTGTTTTTCAACTGGAAACCTTTTATTGATTTAATATTATAAAGTTCTTCTATTCAATCAATTTCAACTATATCATTTTGAACTGTTAATAAATACCTATCTTTTGTTTTGGAAGATAATATAAAATCCCGAAAAATTAGAGTGCAAATATTTTTCTTGCCCTTGGATATGCAAGGATAATTTTGTTTTATTTTGAATATTGATTCCATTGTTATCCCCGTCTTCAGTTGGTCTTTTGGCCACTTGAGACAGACCACTTGTTGGTCTTTTGGCCACTTGAGACTTTTACCGTCTCTCAGCATTATTTTGATCAAGTTGCTTCATTTCATTAATAAAATCTTCCAAGTACTCAGTTACATTATTCGGTTTTCGTTGTCCAAAATAAATGTGAATCACAAAAGGCCTAAAACAAGGCTTTTCGAAAATATTGCACAGTATGGGCCAAAACACATTCTTGGAACTCTTAAAAAATGGCAAATCCTCAAAGTCTATATTTTAATGTTATATTTTCTGGAGTCTCATCCCAATAAAGCATTTTTTTAAAGGATTAAATATTCCGTTGTGCCATTATTCACCTCCACATTTATTTTAAAGTGACAATTCTGGGTGGTTCTGGGTGCCAGAACCATTTAAGGGAAATGGTTCTGGCGTATTTGGAACAAAATCATTTATTATTTTTGCTAGGTCGTTCAAGGCTGTTTGTGCAATATTTATTGATAATGCCCATTTTTTTATTAGTGATTGAAATTCCTGGCTTTTTATCATTTATATCACAGTCACTCATGTATGAACTGTCTGAGTCACCGGGACAATCTGTAAAAGTACATTCGTCATTATAAATATGATATACGGAACCCGTCTCGTCCAATACTCGAGATGCGCGCTTGACAACCCTTCGCCATAACTAATATAAGATTCGGACGAAACATCCATTCCATCTCAATCTAGATTCGTTCTTGTTAACCTGTGTCCGTAATTTAATCCATTTCTTTCCACACTAACATCACTGCTTGATACCTAGCCTGAATTTTCTAAAACTTGGTTAAATGTTATGTTTTGATGATCGCTCACTGAAATTGCAGGTTGTTTGTTTTTTCCCGCATTAGCTGTATTTCCATTTATAATTTTGATGTATTCTGCATTAATTTTACGCCGTATTCCACCAGTTCTTTCTTTGGCTTTCCACATTTTGTACAAACGGTCAAATTGGCCTGGTGTAGAAATATTCATTTCATGGCTACATTTAATTCAATCAGCAGATTAAATGCCTACAAAAGTTCAATAATTCAGCTCAAGACAGAATGGCTGACAGATTCGCTGCTAAGTAACTGCATAAAAGTTCACTTAATGTTCTGTCTTGGTCTAGATAAATGCTGTTATTCGAGTGTATGGTAACACCTGACTAATAGGGTAAAAGTGTATCTGTATGCAGCATAAAACATTACATTTTTGTTAAATAAGCTCACAAAGTAACTGCTTACGTTACAGTGGTTCATATATGTTCTCTCTTAAAATGCAACGGGTTTATAGTACACGCGTGGGCTATTATTCAGAAAAATGCATTATTTGTGTTCACAAACATGCGCTCTTGCAGCTGATAGTGTACTGCACTACTAGACGCTGAATAAGAGTGACTTCTGTGGCATGTTTGTGGTGCTTAATAGAATTACTCTACAGAATGAAGCATTATAGTAAGCCTCGTTTTTTTCTAAACAGCTGTTGCAGCCCGGGTGAAAACTAATATGTCTTTATAAATGCTTAGATTAACGCTGTGGGCCTTAAGTTACAATTTATAATGCAGTTCTGTGCTACTTGATAATGACATGACGTCACACAAATCCTACATCGCGCAAATGGGCAGTTGCCCGGA